>JABSTQ010011494.1:0-1200000 GCA_013358835.2 Ixodes persulcatus
TTTTTTTTTTTTCTTAGGACATAGCAGCTGAACAAAAATGTTCTTCTTTTTTTAAACTTTAATCAACGCGTTTAAGTGCTCTTGGCAGGCTAAAAGCAAACACGTTTCTCCATTTAATAAATGCATACTAAAAGAGTTGGAAAATCTCGTTCCTTTCAGAGAGCTACCAACAAATCAATTCTGCCGAGCGTTCAAAAACAACCAAACACCAACCAATTTTTTTTTTGTTTTCTTTTTGTTTGCCACAGGCTATAATCAAGCAGATGCGGATTTTCCACGAAACGGGCTTCAGGCCCTCCAATCTTTTCTTCTCTTACGTCAGACTCAGTGTGCATGGAAGCCTCTTTGACGCACGTGCCGCGGCGTCCAATCAGGAACGCAGGCAAATCCGCCGCGGGCTGGTCCTGCCCGATCGCCGATCAGGAGATGGCAGATAAGCGGAGGGAAAACACGTTCATGCGTGGGAATCTTTCTTTGTTAACTTTCTTTTCTCTTTTGTTTGTTTGTTATTGAGCTGCCCGGCAGGGAAACTCATCTATTTCGAGCCTGCATCCATGGCCTCAAAAAAAAAATAAAGATGTTCAAGGCGCCTGCATCACTGAATAAACATGCTGCCTAGGCAAAATGGATTTAAGCGCTGCTTTTAAACAAATCGAAAAAAAGACATCTGTTTCGCGGGCTGCGATACTGTAACTCACGACGAAGGCGCGGTTATTCGCGTCTCCAGCTCGTTGTGCTCGCCCTCCCGCGGCGGAAACGGGAAGCGCTCTAGTGAGGATCCCCCGATTCTCCTGCTCAGCGGGCACGGCGGAACTGCTCGCGATCATGGCTCGCCAAATGGCATTTCCGGATGCAAACAACCCTTTTCACTGTCCCAATGTAGCGCTGCAGTCGGTATGGGATTGTAGCTTATTAGAGAGTTTTGGTATTGCGTATAGAAGCAAACGCAAGCACTGTGAGTTTGATATAGAGTTGCGTGCCCCACGGTGTGCACGCGTGTCATGGCCATGCGCCAATCCAAGACCGCTATTTTTGGCTCCGCGCACGCGCATTGGGGAACACGGAAAGCTAACGCAAACACACAGCACTTGCGTTCGCTCGTATACTCAATACTAAATCTCACTTCTGTTTCACCGGCTTCCAACGCCAACGAAACGTGCTGCAGTGAGCAGACTCGTACAAGCTTTCCAGTTCGAAGGCGCTCCATCGAACTCGAAAGGCTGAGATTGGCAAAAAAAAAACAGCGCGTAAAAATGAAAGTAACTAAATGTTATACAAAATCAATAATGAAAAAAACCCTTATTTTATTTTGGGGCATTTGGTCTGGAAGAATATTGGCGGCGACTTGGAAGTTTTGCCGATTGTCAAAAGTGGCGCCTTTGATAGCGAAATATGCTTTACCCATAAATAATGTAATTTTACATAGATTTCTTACATATTAGCTAGAATGTTTTCATTGATTTTAGATTGTTTTTATTTTATAACTTTGTAATTAAAAATGTCGCAATTGGCACCAGTGATAATAATTAGCACACTTTTGATTGTCATACTTGTTCGCGCGTTTGAAATTAGATCATAAGCAGCAAATTATATTAGAGCTCGAAAAATTATGAATTAAAATATCTGAATTTTAATATTATTATTATTAATACAAATCGCTGCAATGTATGCTCCAACTAACGCCACGATCACAAACATACGCCATTTAACCATAATAGTCTTTCCAGAAAGGTATAATTTTGTTTTCTTTTTAGCATATGAAAAACTCTGACATCGTTATCAAGATAGACAAACAGTCGACCACTGGATGCAATATATAAAGTCCTATACGTCACGCGTTGCTTTAAAAACACACACACTTCAGCTGTCTTACTCGGATTCTGTCTTTGGGCTGTTGTAGTGAGAACAGCGCTTATTAATTCATATGTTTTTTTTTTTGGCACACTGTAAAAAAATTGATTTAATCTGTTATTCTTGTGCTGTAAGTAAAAGTAAAGCAATTAATCTCTAAATGCCCATAAACCCATAAAAGGTCAGCACTTAATTATTTTTCATGACAATTATCTGAGCGAGAAAAGGCAGCGACGCACAAATATCAGCACTGATTTTTTCAACAACTACGATATTCTATGTTACCTAAGGTGTATGAAAGACCCTGTCTCTAAAGGGATACTAAAATATTCAAAATATTTTGAAGTTGCTGGAACAAACATGTATGTCACAAAATAAAGTTTCCGCAAACAACTTCTTTAACTAAATAATTGCGATGTGAGACAAGTCTTGAGTTATGAAAGAATCCGAAAGTAAGACCCATACCGAGAAATTAAATCCAAAATAGAAGTTAGTTTCGGTTTCGCTCCAGGATTAAAACGTGCCTCCCGGCGTAAATATTACGCGAAACACCGTTTTTGTTTTCAGGATAAAGCGGTGACCTGCGCTCATAACACCCTAGCTTATATTTCTCGTTAATCCGGTCCAAGTTGGAGTTTTCCTCTGTAGTCTGGAATTGTATTAGTTTTACGAGCCAAGAGATAATTGAAAATGTTCAAAAGCGTTTTTTTTTTTTAATTGTCTATGACGTTACATTGGTCGTACTGTTTATCATTCTTATGCGAGACTGTTGGAACGATGCAAATGCCCTACTTTGAGTTCTAGACGGCGTGAGCGCGATCTCGTTTTCCTGTATAAATGTATTCATTGATCAATTGATTGCCCAGATCTCACATATGCTATTAATATTCACGTTCCGAGTCGAGTTTTGCGGGTTCCTCCGACTTTTCATGTTAATCGCATCATCCCAACCAGTCAAATGACCAGTATTCAATACTTCTACAGTACCCTCAGTGGAGCAGATATTGATGTTTTTAACCCAAAGTTCGTAGCTTTTAAGACTTTTGTAACTAACCTGTGAACATTTTGTTGTGCATCACTATCAAGGCGCCAAGCTGTTCATGAGCACAGAAAATAAACAAATGAATGAATGAATGAATGAATAACCGTAGGAATAGATGGATGCATCCAGCTGGAAAGTTTAAAAAGCAAAAAATTGCGTTACCTTTTTTTTTAAGAGTTAACATATCTTAAATATTAAAGGGACACTGACACCCCCCAAATTTTTTTTTTCCTTTTTCGTCAGGCGATTCATTATGGTGTCGGAAGACTACCCAATTAATATTTTGCTACAGAGTCACGTATTTTTTTAATAAAGCCAAAAAACGCAACTGCGCGAAACCGAAACCGAAACGGAGAAGTGGAGAGAATAGCGGGAGTGGCGGAAGTCACGTGGCTACACCCAGCCGTGCGTTTTTTTTTTGTGGTTTTTTTTTTCTCCTTTTTCCGCACGTAGCAGACGAAATGCGTCCGTTCGCCGTGGTATTCCTTTGCAGTTATGTTTGTTCCGCTCGCTGTTTTGTACTTCAAGATGAGTTGTTTTGTACATTTAAGTGATGGCAATTAGTAGTGAGTGCCCAAGTTCCGTGGTGAATTCCCGTGATCAGCTCCGAAAAGAATACTCGCAATTCCAAGGTGCTGCGTGAAGAGTTGCCTCACATGTCCTGCATCTGAAATTGGCCAGAGTGCACAAGTTTTCCGAAAGATCAACGCGTCGGAATCAATGGCTGGCTGCAATTCCTGTAGAACCATTACGCGAAGCTCGGAAAGCGGACGCTACCCGATTCATATGCTCCTTGCATTTTGTGGAAAGTGATATACACTGAGTTCGCAGGTGTCAAAAATGAAAATCAAAAATTTTTTTTTCCTGTGATAATTGTAAAAAAAGAAATGTAAACATCGCAGAATGCTTGACAAAAAATAAAATAAAAAATGAAAGGTACACCCACACCAGGAATCGAACCCGTGCTCTCTGCGTGTGAACCGGACGTCTTTCTGCAATCATATTTAAGCATCTACCTTTTTTTTGCGGTTTCCACGTCTCTTGAAGTTTGGGCAAGCCAGCGGGCACGGAGAGAGTAACTAAAAATGTCATATTTTAACCGGACGACGCGGAAACCTCCTCCACCGACGAGGGCGACCCGCAGTACCGAAAGCGCGCAAAATGTGACGTCTTTGGTCCTGGGCTTACTACTGGTCAGAGCCTCTAAAAGCTTCTTTTTAGTCGAACTACAAAATATAAGTTGCGCGAACCGTTTCAATTATTCATAAAAGTAGTTTTTGTCTATTATTTTAGATCAGAAAAGAAACGAATGCAGTTTATAAAGTGCGGAAACGAGAAATGACCCGTCGACATATCCGCCACCGAGCGGTGGAAAAGGCGGGGCACACTAGAAAGGAGTAGTGGGATCACGCGCCGACACAGAAAGGTCCCGGATGTACGCGGCGGCGCTGCGGCCATATGGGCAGGATAATCCGTGCAGCTCCGAGCGTTCCGAAGGCCTTCGGCGAGAAGCTTTATCTTGGGGTTTGGCCGTTTCGCGGTATGACAGCGCGAAGTGGCTCCCATTGTGAACTGATCTTTACCCCGTGTTTGCTGTCGTTTGTGGCCAATGAAGTGTCATGCCGAATTAGTGTTTAATCGCGCAGCAAATGCAATGAGAGCCGCCCCGGCTGCCCGCTGCATGCAGCCTATCCAAAACATGCTTTAGTGGCGCCCTCTCGCGCCGTCGACACGGAGTGCGGCAGCCGTGAGTGCTCGCGATGAGCCCACTACCCCTCCTCTAGTTCACGGCTACTCAAGCAACCAAGGACGTCATGAGGGAGGGTATTTTTTGCTTGTTTTTGTAATTTTAATTTGCCTATAACTTTTAAAATAAAGCGAATTTCGAGAAAAGAAAAGTTTTACTAAGTTACTACGTTCAGTGCGCTCAGGTTTGGTGCAAAATAAAAACGAGTAAAAAAGTCCTTGCAGGGCCCCTTTAAAGGAACACTCTCATGCGTAATTATGCAGCTGGTAGACTGTATGTCGGAAGTTTGCTGCTGATTTCCCTTCAATACATACACTCCCGGCTTGAAGTCGGACAGCACCACGCATAGGGCACATTCGCACCTCGTAAAGTAACCGTACGCGTGCGTATTCAACTCGAAGTACGCACTTCGTGCTTGACGTTTGAGCGAGCGATGTCTTCAGCCAGGAGAAGGGACGACGGCTCGGCGACGTCTTCGTGCAATCGGCTTGCTGGTCGGGCATGTCGTACGGGATGAGTATAAGTTCTTTTGATTGGTCCGAAATTTCTCTTTCGAAGAAAGACAGAATTCGCCAGTACCGTGAACGACACTTCTGAAGTAGAGGTCCAACGCCCGTCGTCCGCTGCCATCCGCTAGTGCTAGTCCCACGATACGCGAAACGACGCCATGTTGAGTGAACGCACAGAAAGCTTCCGGTTGTTTCTGCTACTTTTTTTTTTTTTCAATCAACGTATTTGCAGATTTTTTAAAGCCACAAAAAATGGGTTTCATATTTTTTTCTATTTTTAATATTGACTGTGTGCCTTCAATGACCCACGACTTCGATTAAATTTGGTGGTCGCATCGATACCTTAGAAAACTGCCCGTGACCACGGAAAAGAGAGTGAGCGAGACTCGAACCGGCCAGTTCTTGATCGGCGGTTTTTCGGGCGGAAAGAAACCGAATTTCGAGCCGCAAATTCTGTTCTGGGTAATTGGGCTCTCATATGTCACGTACAACTAAAAACCTCGGCGAGCATAAATACCCTGTCAGTGTCCCTTTTCGCTGATCTCCACTAGGGTCTGGATGTCGCATTGAGCAAACATGTATGAAGGAGGAAAAAAAGCCACCGGAAGTAAGCGCCTTGTCCCGGAAGTGAGCGCTTGACAGGCTTTTCAACTCTTTCGATTGCTGGTTCAAACAGCGACCAAAGCGCTGGACTCTTTTTTTTTTTTTTTTTTTTTTCTTTCTTCATTTCAAGAGAACATGTTTGTTGCGAAGCAACAGCGCATGATGACCCGAGAAGTCTCCTGGGAAGCCGTTCGATGTGAACATTTTTAGATTCTAGTTGATCAGGCGGAGGCGCGCATGCGTTCTTGAGAACACGAGAACCAGTGATGTCACGTGACTATAACGCTCGCAAAACGGAGGCCACTGTAAAGCCCCTCTGTCCTGAAAAAAGTGGTGCCATTCATTGTTGTAGAAATGCTCGATGCACGTGCCGCGCGCCGCTTCTGGGAAATTCATGGCGTCTGAAATCTAGCTCAGTGCTGCGCTGTGCCGCCATGATCTTCCCAAAGGCTGCACGTGCCTCGTGCATCGACGTACCTTGAGCTACTTTTGGCCACTGCGGATGGCAGTGCCGCACAGCGGTGCCGACCGGCGGCGCTGGGCGGTGGCTGATTCCCATGGCAACAGCCCAGGACGCTGTGACGTGGACCTATGCTAAACCGCCACGTCACAGTCGGCGCGCAAGGTGCCATGGAATCTGCCGCGCTTCGCCCGTTTTTGTCGCTCATGTGTTCCACTGTTCCCTGCTTCAGTCGTGCGGCGGCTTGCATCACCTAGCCAAGGCTTCTAAATCCAACAATCAAGCTATACTTCGTTTCAGCTTCGGTCCGAGCGCGGCCGATGTTATGAGCCGAAGGGCCAATCAAACAGCGAAAGAGGCACAACGTCATGGCGCGCTCTCTGCAGCTGATAGGACCCGCCTGTATTTGCCGTCTCTCTGTGCGTGCTCCTCCGCCGGCTAGTCCTCTCAAGCGCAGAGAGCATGTCATGATGTTGTGCCTCTTTCGCTGTTTGATTATCCCTTTGGTTCATAACATCGGCCGCGCTCGAACCGAAGCTGAAACGAAGTATAGACCTTTCCAATGTTTACAAAATCACAGTCCAGCGTGCGATCTTCACAGCCCAGCACGTGCGTGTTCGTCGCTTCGGAAAGCGAGGAAAGCACGCGCCATACGCACGAACACTCAAGATGGCACCGGCCACACGCTCTTTTTTGGAAAGGTCTATTGGAGGGGGCACGTTGCAATATTGGTGAAGCCATAAAATATTGTGCCCAGCGTGACCGCAGATCTCTCTGGCAATTGGTGCGCGTGACATCTCACGTGCGAGATGGATGGTTGATTTTGGGAGGATTCCTTGCAGGCTTGCGCGCGCTCCGTCCGGTAGGTTTTACCAGATTGAAGGCTAGACGAAGGCTACCTACGGTCACGTGATGTGGTCATGTTGGGCTGATAAGTTAGGAGACTGAGGAGGAAAATGAGAAAGAGGCGAGGCGTCAAGGGAGCATGTCTTGTGGAGGCTACGCGGCTGACGTCATGCCCTCTCCTACCCTTCTATCCTCCCTGCCAACAATAGACCCTTCTGGAAAATCCCAGGAGACCTCGCGGCGAATGAGAATTGTGGGGATGCTTCGATGTGCGCTCGAGCCTGCTCGAAGGCTTCAATATTCTGGTAGCGACGCAATTCATTTTCTCTTATCATTAACGAGTTTCGTAGACCGCGTTTCCCACTCCGCTTCAGCCAACACCTCCTAGAAACTAACGCCTAGCGCTCTTCTCGTGACGTCGCAAAGGAAGGCCATCGGGGGCGCGCGTCGAAGCGTAGGCAACGCGCGTGGATCGACCGTCGTAACGCGCTTTTAGTTACATACGCGTGTCTTATTAGCTAAACTGAAAGTTGCACATAGCAACGAGTCTAGAAAACATTTATATACACGGGCAAAACATTAGACCGCTAAATAATCGGTACGAAATGGCACGAGGTACGCGTATAAGACGACTATAAAAAAAAATGTGATTGTTTTAAATCAAAAACTGAGTCACGTAATTATTGCTGTAGGAATGCATATTTTACACAAAAATACTTCGAAAAAAATGACGAGAGACGCAGTGATTGGACACAGCAAAACAGATCAGAGTTAATAATCAGGTAGACGTAGTCAACGCGGACACGGCTAGACAAGTGTCACTTACGATAATATAAGCGATGTTATCGCGTGCAGTCACTGAATTCTCGCATTATACCCCGGCCACATGGTAAAATTAATGTAATTTCGATCGAATTCCATTATGGGGTCGACAAATCAGCTTGCGACGCTCGTATAATCACTCAAGACCGCGAGCTGATTAAATCCCATATCATTCAATGAAAATATATTAGCTTTTCCGTGTGGCAGGGGTACTAAACTTACTATTTATAGTCAATTAATTTACTTCTCCCTATGGGCTCAAGCTGCCTTAGAACAAAATATAACTTATTTTGTATACAAAAATACTATTACCTTAATACAGTTAAGATTCTAGCATAAACGCGGTAAAGACAATAAAATAACGTTAGTATAAATAAACACATAATCACAAACAACGCACTTTCAATAATCACACAAACTTGTTATTCACGTTCCAGTAAAAACTGGAATATTACCACGTATATTTACAAATGTCGACGCAACAGCACACAGATAACGACAAGAACAAGATTCCATTCTATCACAAAAAAAAAAAAATCGACTGCAGCACTTATATATATATTTGCGTCCTACATGACCAAGAAAGCCCGTAAATAAGTTGTTTCTCACCTGTCGATCGTATCCATACGTCCCACGGTATCCGTCACGAAAACATTTGAACACGAACCCCAAGCCTCTTTCTGTCGAGAGAGAGGTCTATCGATAATCGACCAGCGCCATCGTTGACTACAGGATGTCACAAAAAAAAAAAAAAAAAATACAGTGTTCTTTTTACCGCAAAAATAAACTAGGCATCGCCGAACGCTCATTCTCCGCCCGAAGGTAGCGCTAGGGGTCGCAACCAGATGCTAAAGTTTCAACCCGATCCGATAACTTATTCAAAAGTTATAGGTCATTTTCTAAAAAGTTCAATAGGAAAATGGAGCCCATTTTTGCCCGTTTTCGGTTTCTGGTGCCATAGAGCGCCATGTATTCGAAAACTCCGTTGGCCGCCATTTTCCCATTGAAATTGACGCGCTCAGCTGTGCAGACGGGCACGAAAGAAAGTAGAACGCAGGGTTACCTTTCGCCTGAAACGTAGGTCCTCGGCTGCGACGAGTGTACGAGCGTCGTTTCCGCATGTGTACCCAACACCTGTAAAAAAAAAAAAAAAAAAAAAAAAAAACTTCGCAGCAAGATTTATTTTTGCAAAAAAGAAAAACGGGTAGTTAGACGGTCGTGTCACGATCGTCGGAAAATATGAATCATTGTTCAGCCGTTGCAGAAGCGGTAGGCTAATTAGCCATTGCATTGCGCGACTGCCAGTCTGGGTTCTCGAACGCGCACGGCGCAGTCCCGACAATCTGCATATCTTCGAGTTGCACCACGTAGGTTTGCACCATGTGCTCCGATCGCTGAGGTCTCATTCATAAATGGCATAGCGAGTCATAAAGAATCAGAAAGAAGAAGAAAAAGAACTTCAAAGCGGGCATCGTTACCCTGACGTGTTATTATCCGATGAAATACCACAGAGCCCCACAGAACCGTGACTTAACCAAAGAAATGGCGATGAATAACAAAAGCCAATTATAAACGTGGCTCAATTTATACGTTTAAATAACTTGCGGAATGCTTGTAAGCGGGGAGTATATATTTGTGAAATGAGTTTCTTCGCGTGTCCCTCTATGTGTCTTTTGTGTAGCCTATTTGAACGGGCGGTGCAACGATTTTCCACCTTTCAATTAACTGCGGGAATTAGTCTGTGACACTGTGTCACCCAAAGAATGAAGAGCAGGAAACTATTTTGTGTTGCGCGCGTTAATTCTTTTTTTTTTTTATAAAATTAATCTATTGTTGGAGTACCCCTCCAATCTCACAGCGTCTTTCGTGTGACGTCATTGGGAGCACCACCTGATTTCCCGTTGAGTTCTGTCTTCATGAAGGGTCCCCAGTTGTCCCTCCGCGCCTGTCGAATTTTCAATGATTAGTATTGCCGAAGGCAGCCGCGTGCGACCGAGACAAAAGACGGTTTTGCCACAGGGCTGACCGCGAGTGTAGCGGAAGGAGGGGGACGGGATTTGTTTAATTTTGTTGAGTTTTGTGCACTACCAATGATGGGGCACCGTTGTTCCCGTTACCGCTACACAAAGCTGCAAAAGAAAATAAAACATTGATTACGAAGCGGAATTGCAGGAGAGAAGGTGACGCGTTTTCTCTCACTTTTGCCAAATTAAACAATATAAAAGATACAAGCTGCCAAATATTTCAACGTTAAAAGCGAGGTCCCCTTCTGTCTTTATAAATAGGATTCAATAGACCTATAAGGAGTATTCACTGGGCGCCATATTTGTGGGTGCTGTCTAGAGCGCATGCTCAGAAAGAGCCCCCATTAATAGGCTGCCAAGACCGGCCATTTTGACGGTGTGGAATGCACGTTGCAAAGGAACCCTGGAAGCTAGCCATCAGCACGCGCTCAGCAATCGTGCACACAGCTATGGCCGCCAGTGAATACTTCCTATTGCTAAATTACCCAAGCATCAAGAATCATGCAGGGAACGTATTGTTGCACGCGCTGCGCGTGCTGGCGTTGGCAGTAGCATTTTTTAAAGCAAAAATCTAAAACAAGTGACAGTTTGCACGTGCGTCCGCAAACGCCTTTTTGTTATGATTTCTTTAAAAAAAAAAATTTAATACAGGTAAGGCGGGCGAGCGCAGCGCGTGTAACTGCGTTCCCTGATAGCTTCTCCCTACTGAAGAAAATTATATGAATTTATTTCTGATATGTTTATTGGACACCTTTTTCATATCAGAACTTATTATTTCATATCAGTTTCATACGCTGCATATCAGTTACATTAGCTAGGCTAGGTGGCGCTAGGTACCGCCCAATTCATGTGCTACAAAAATATTTTTATTTGCTCACGCCACCTAGCAGATACATTACGCGTACCACTAGCATCAGCTGAACATATATATCGAGCGCATACACATACATGGCACAGCAAACATGAATACCCAATAGCTAATAACTACTTCCCCACACCCACATACCCACACCCAATAACTACTTCTGAGCTCTTGCGTTTCCGCCTTTTATACAGGTCGTTTTTTAAGTACGGAGTTTTTCGGTGACCACCTTAGCAATAAGTAATATTCTCAACATGTTGGATTTTTTTCAGTAATGTCATACGTCTGAGAGTATTTTGAACGGCTCAGGGGATGAATCTCTTAATAAAAAGTAAACGTTCATGCCGTAGGTATTTGAAAGCCAGTAAATCAAGCCGCTCCTCAGCGGTTCCAAGCCACGTGTTTGCTTTCCCGCGCGGCACGTCGTATATGAAAAAAAATATTATATGAATTTATTTCTGATATGTTTATTGGACATATTCATATCAGTTGGCAAATGTTGCATATCAGTTCTTATATGTCGCATATCAGTTTTTGGGTATCTCATATCAGTTTCATGTATCGCATATCAGTTTTTGGATATTTCATATCAGATTCATATGTCGCATATCAGTTTTTGGATATTTCATATCAGTTCTTACATAGGTTCATATAATTTTTTTTCAGTAGGGTTGATGCTTGGGTAATTTATAGCAATAGGTCTATTCACGGAAGGACCCTCAAAATGGCATACGTCCCAATAATAATGCCCAAAGTAGTGCTTGAATTCGAATTTGTTCTGTGGAATACAACTGGCCTCCTCAAGGGCCGCAGGTTCATTCACATGCACCGATGATTCATCCGGCCAGGCCTGCGCAAAAACTTATGTGCGCTTGTCTGTTTTTATATCTGTTCCCTGTCTCGGGTTTTGTTTTATTAGAGAGTTTTAGTAGGTCGCACGCTGCGGAAAGTGGGCCCAGCGGACGGATGCTCAATTTTTGCTTCGATGTGATGGCTAGCAAAGCGTAGCTCTAAAATACGGTCTACTTCTTTTTTTCCCCCAGAAGAGAATAATGAAATTGCTCTTAGGAGTATGTATGACTTATCAATTTTCTAAAATAAAATGTGTGTGCGTGTGTTTTTTTTAAATTTTATTTTGCATAGTTCCTTTTAGTCGTCCGGACTTAGTTCTACTGTAAGGGTAGTAATTCAATTACATAAATTAAATTACTGTAATTTAATTACTTCTTTGATAATTTGTAATTGCAATTAATTACGTTCGGCTAAAAGGAATTGTACTTGTAGTTTAATTACTTTCTAGATTCAGTAATTGCAAAAACATTTCAGGCACAATTACAATTACTGTTGCAATTAAGACTGCGGCACTGACGGAACCTCTCTGAAAGCTTCAGCGCTCGCACAAGCGGCCTAGCGCTCGGTGACACACTCGCACACATGGACACGAACGCAGATACACGCAAAACAAAGATAGCATCGCCCGTTGTTTGTTGTTTTGTTGCTTACACTATACGCGCTGAGAGAGAATCCTCTTTGGAGCCTACCTCAACGGCGCAGTTTGGCGCCGTCCGCGGTGCGAGCAGAAAACAATAGCATAAACATGCCAAATATTGGAAGAAAAAAAAATCGAGCTTCAGCTTTCAGCCGAGGTTGGGGATTTTAATTGTCTAGGAGATTATTTTTCTTTTTTTTTTTTTGTTTGCCAGTTGTTTTACGTCCCTCTTCCAGTATTGTCGCATATTTGTATCTTTGCATTATTTTCAAGTTTATTTCCTGTTGGTTTTACTTTGGAGATTATTTGCATAAACCTTTTGGAGACTGACCTCGCACCTGTGAATATTGTCACCATTGATTCGGGAGCCCCGATTCGGTTCTTATATATTTCTGAGCCATCAGAATTTCAACTCAATGTAAATAATTTACAATAACATGAAGTTTGTATCTGAATGTGGCCGTATTAGCCCGTGTAGATTGTAGTTTTATATTAACACTTAAAATATTCAGATATGACTAACTGTCGCATTTTTAGTAGCCTGGCTAACAAAAGTGTGTCAGCCCACTTTTCTCTTTAGCGACCTGGCGTCTTCGAGGATATGCATTTATTATTATTTATTGAAAATAGAAGAACTCAGGACTTCATTGCCGCTAACTGTCAAGTTCGATCATTAATTTAACAAAATTCATAAAAGAAAGTACACTACGTGACATTTTGCAGCGATTCTTAGGCCTCCTCAAACATTGGGGCAAGGAATGAGCAAATGCGTTGCATTCCATACAGCTCGTTTAAAGTTATATGGCCCAAGTCTCTGGGTCATATATTTAATAATATAATTGTAACTGCGGTTAAACTACCTTTGGAGCGAAATAATTGTAATTGTAATTACGTTACATTTTTGGACGTAATTTACACATGTATATATGCTGTAAGCAGGGTGCACATATGCCGCACAACACGAGCATCGGCCCTTGTCACGCGACGAGGGGTAATCCGGTCACCAGCCATGATCCCGTTGCATTTGATTACGCCACAATCAGTACTTTCTTTCGTTATACACAAATATTCGTGATATCTCACACTACAATCGTACAGTAAGGGTATAGCATTAAAATTTTGTAGGGTTCCCCCTTCGCCCTCGCTCCGATTAATGTAATCATTTCCTGTTTTTCGCTTCTTTTTTTTTTTTTTTGCTTCGCTTTTGTTTTGTTTTGCTCTTCCGGTACACGGTTTTCGGAAAATCCGCTCCTGCTTACCTTGCCGGGGGATTCCCTTCTTGTTCGTCCTACTTAGGCATTCGTTCCTCCAAGGAATTCTATTCTCCCCGCGCAAAGCAGGAAACGTGACGTACCGCACGCGATTCGAATGATTAAAAAGCTGCTTCCTTCGCCAAGTTCGTGTACCGCACACACGTTGCAACTGTGTGCATATTTTCGCACGGATTATCAATCATCCATCCTCGACTGATTGATTAGGACACATGGCGAATCCACAATAACTTCCGGGGTCGACCACTCTCGCTCGAGTTCCAGGGCTGCTTACGACGATGCAGGGATGCCTTGTATAATCTGTTGCTTCCCACTTGGACGCGCTTTCACTTGGCTAGAAGTTGACGAGGAACTTGTCAGAAACCACGGGGTCGAGCTGGCATTGGGTGAATCGCGTCTGGAAGGAAAACGCCCAAAGTAATTTTCTTTCTGGCGTGTAAGAGACTGTATCAGAAATAAGTGCTGGGCTAGTTGGTAAAGCATTATAGAGGACAAGAACGCAAAAGACACGGACAAGTAGAAGAACAGGACAGGGCAAATCGCTTTGTCCTGTCCTGTCCTGCTACTTGTCCGTGTCTTTGTGCTCTTGTCATCTATAGTGTAAGAGACTTAATGATGTATATCTGCTTCAAAAAATGTGTGGTATTTAAAAAAAAAATACTTATTGTAAGGCACGATGATACTTTACGACATAAAAAAAACAAACAGAGGTCATAAAGGCGTCAGAGTTACATCTATAAAAAGCTGCGAAAATTAATTTAAAAAAAAAACACTAAAGGGTCCCCGAATTTTCTTTTTAACGGTCTTGTTGGGACATTAGTGTCAAGAAATTAATTTTACGCGAAAAAAAAATGTTTTAGAGCAATATTGACGGCGCGAGATTTGTTTTAAATTCTTGGCCCAAAGTCCATGACTTCACGGAATGGTCATACACTCTCTCCACCTCAACGGGATGGCCAAGCCGATCCACCTTTCCTCCACGCGCCCGAAATGCCGAGAGAGAAAATAAGTGGAAAGGAGGTGACTACCGACTTAATTTGCGTCTCGCGCCGTCAATACTGCTGTAGTTTTTTTGTTTTTTTTTTCGCGTAAAGTTATTTTTTTGACACGCGTGTTTCAACCAGACAGTTTAAAACAACTTTTTTTTTTTCAGGGGCCCTGTAAAGTTCAAATAAGAAAAGAATGTAATGCTGGCTATATATAATATAATGGGTAATTCATTTTAATTCGAACAGATTAAAAAAAAAAGGGTTGGCAGGAGGGGGGGGGGGGGGGGGAGAGCTAGGCGAGTGCCGTCTTCACCGTGTATTTATCAGGCTGGGCGGACATTAGATGAGGGGATAATCGCCCCGCTAAGTCGACTAATTATTCATTAACTTTTTAAATATTGGTTTTAGGGGACATGTTGGAATCGCAGAGTTGACGGCAATTACTATTAGAGGCCAGATCAATTTAAAGTACTTGCGAAAAGGTAATGAGTTTTTAGGTATTCATTGATCAATTTTCGCGTTTCTTGGCCCGATTTAAAAATTTCGCGCATAAGAGCGCATCGAGTTCTGCCCACGATGATGCCTGGAACAGTGAAGTAGTCATTTAACTGACGTCGTCACTAATGTCGTTGGCGCACCCACCAAGGACCCGCTGCCGAGATAGTGACGACATGATTCAAACGACGTCGTCACTCTTCCAAACATCACTGCGGGCAGGACTCCATAAACTCTTTTGTGCAAAATTTTTAAATCGGGTAAACAAAAACGCCGAAATTTATTGAATAATATCTCAAAACCCGTTATTTTTCGCGAATTCTTTAAATAGGTCTGACCTCTATGAGTAATTGCCGTCAATACTGCAATTCTTACATGGTCCCTAAAACCAATAACTACAAAGTTAATTAAGAAAGTTTTGTTAATTAGTCGACTTACCGTGACAATTACCCCTTCATCTAATGTACGCCGAGCCTGATAAATAAATGGTGAAGACAGAACTCGTCTAACTCTCACTCCTATTTAAAAGAAAAAGAAGAAAGAAAAAGATGTTGAAATTGACCAGAAAAAAAAAATACATTGTCGCGAGTACATCAACACACTTTCAGTGTAACTTGCAGTATCTCGCCACCTTTTTTTTTTTTTCATTACATTTCGTTATTTTCCCTCGCGCTGGGCAACTAAAATTGGTCGAGTCCCAAACTCAATTTGTGTGGCCACCATCAACAAATTAGCGAGAAAAAACAAAATGCATGGCAAATTGCTAGGCAATTGTGTTGCGTACGTAAAACGTTCTAGCATCACGTGACATCAGGTCACGTGACGTCAATTTCCCCGCTGTATTTAGCGGGGAAACTGAATTGGAGTTGAGGTCACGTGACGTCAATTTTTTCACTAAATCCAGCGGGGAAACTGAATATGTGTATATCACGTGACGCAGTCGTGACGTCATTTTTTCCGCTAAATTTAGCGGGGAAACTGAATTGGTGTTGAGCTCACATGACGTCAATTTTTCCACTAAATCTTGTGGGTAAACTGAAGTCATGTGACGTCAGAGGCTACGGCTTTACCCAGTGGCATACCAACTTGTTTTTGAGTGGCGGGGGGGGGGGGGGGGGGGGGGGGGCAAACCAGACCCAGACCCCACCCCCCAGGACTGAGGGGCGGTGCCCTTGGTATCCCTTGGGTGCGGCCGGCCAGTGTTTACCCTGCCCAGTGGCGGCTGTTTCAGGGGGGGGGGGGGGCAAAACACATGCTCTGCCCCCCCCCCCACTCTGAGAACTGGGAACTGGGGGGGGGGGGGCAAGCGCCACCCTTGCCCCCCCGGTTGGTACGCCTATGGCTTTACCTTTGACTTCACGAAATGCGACTTCGCTAAATCCGTAGCCACTAGCCAAAGAGCGTTTCACATAAAAAAAAAAAAAAACGAATTAACGTAAACATTGTGATCGAAAGAATGATGCTGGACGTCAGGCTTCCAATGTTTGCCTTAAACAATTGCAAGCAGGGCATCTTCTCCACCGCCATATATCAGCTCGTGCGGGCAAGGGCGTGCAATTGCAAGTTTGCCATAGCTACATTCATGCTCAGGCTGCACATGCTTTCTGCACGCATGGGGCACCAGTGAGGCGCCATGCTTGCAAAAAGCAGCACAAAACGATCATTTGGTGAAAATTGCCGTACCCAGTGATTTCCCTCCCCCCCCCCCCCCTTGTTTTTAAGGGGTCATGAAACAATTTTCCAGCTTTCTCCTGTTTAGCTTTCCTCCTCAACTCACAAATCGCGCATTGTACCAAACAGTTCAAGAAGACAGAAAAAAGGGAGTTCCCTCTTGCGCGAACCTCGTTTGCGTACCCGGACACAGCCATTCGCCTCCTAGAAGATTAGCCTGTCGCTCAAAACTCGAACAAAAGTTGCTTTCCCCACTCCGTTCACCCCGAAGCTGACAGTGCTGTGGAAGCAACGTGCTCGTTGGGCCAGCCACACTTTTGCCACGTGATCACGCTCCCGCGCGCATACCCACGCGCAGAGAATGATCCAGGTGATGTAACGGAGGCGGCTGATTGGTCCGGCAAGCGCATAGCTTCCACCGCACTGTCAGCTTAGGGGTGAAGGGAATAAATGAGGTCTGGTGTCGTGTGACGTCCGTTTGGACCTGGTGACGCGCTTTAGGTACCGCAGTTCATGGGCGTACCAACCGGGGGGGGCAAGGGGGGCACTTGCCCCCCCCCCCCCAGTTCTCAAAGGGGGGGGGGGGGGGGGCAAGGCATGTGTTTTGCCCCCCCCCCCCCCCCCCTGAAACAGCCGCCACTGGGCAGGGCAAACACTGGCCGGCGTCGCCGAAAGGATACCAAGGCACCGCCTCCCGGCCTTGGGGGAGGGGAGGGGGGGGGTCTGGTTTACCCTTCCCCCCCCCCCCAATCAAAAACAAGTTGGTACGCCACTGCCGCGGATGTATCACAGTGCAAAGGCAGAGAGCTTTCGAAGGGAAGGAGGTACGAAATAGTCCGCTTTGTGTTCAAATTTTCGCACTGAAAGTCAGGCTTTTGTCTCTCTACCTTCTTTCTTTTGGCCCACTAAACGATATGCTATAAGTAAAATCCCAATTTAAAGTCGTTCATCCCAGCCCAAAATTCGTTTCATGGGCCCTTTAATTCACAACGACCCCCCCCCCCCCCCTCCCCTCCCTAATTTCAACTACCGTACCACCCTCACCACCCTCACCACCGAAACGCACATTCACCTCCTTCCGTTTAAACATAGACCACGGGGGAAAAAAATGAAGATACAAAATCGCTCCCTCGGGCAGCAGACGAGCAGAAGACGCCCTGGTCGAACTTCCCAAACGAACGAAAAACCAAAACAAAACGACACGCCATTTCCGAAGGTAGAAGGAACGTGCGTGCACTGCTTTAATCGCACGCGCTCCCGTGTGCATTTGACTGCGTTGACACAGAAAGTTGTCGACCTAACACAAAAGGAAGAGGCCACAGCTGCGTTATTAGGAACGGCTGCAGATTGCAGGGCTGAAGATTGCGTACGCTGCAGATAGCGGGCCGTGCGGGCGCGTGCTCAATCCATGCTCGAAGTGACGGCACGAGCTCCCACAAGTAACGCAAATCTCTTGCGTGCAATGTACGGTTCCTGATGGTGCATTTGTGTGTGTGTGAACTTAGTGAAGTGCGAATAAGTAGAGCGCGTAGGGCTAGCGCATGCGGAGCGGCTGGCCATTTTTCAAATTCGCGGGTCAAAAAGACCCAGTGTTGACCACCAAGGTGTTGAGGCTGGCGAAACTCCTAAATGCGAGGAATGCAAGGTGGTAGCAAATGTAAGCAAGTAAGCAAGCACTATACTGATGAAAAACTACTAAAATTTTACAAGGTACTTATTTTTATTGAACCAACTAAAGCTATTTTATAGTTTATTAATCGACGACGCAGCAGCAGCAGCTAACGGGCTAACGGTACTTGATATGATAATTTGCATTCTGGAATCCAAGACAAGCACGGTATGGTTGCCTCTTTTGCCTGTGTTTACAAACAAGTCGCACATTTTTATTTGTACATCGTGCGATCCGATGCACGGTAAACAAGTCACGCAATGAACAACAGCAGACCGTTTTTCCACAGGTACGGAGAGTCAAATGCTACCTTGCTACAATTTTTTTTTTTTAGTGTAAACAGCTTTCACAAATTATCGTGTCGGTTACAACTGTTGTCGGTGGACGGTCTATCTTTGACAATCTTCTTGCAGGTTGGTTCACCTTGATTTAAAGGGTGCAGCTTTCAAGGTATCTTTTTATGAGCAGGTAAGGGCATCATATATTATGTTAGCTGCATGGGTAAGGTGTGATTTGTGTGTGTTGTTGCTCTCTTCCAAACTCAGTTACTTCCATTCCTGAGAAACATCGGAGCAACCGGTGTCCTCATCGAGTACGAGGACACTTTTCCCTACGCCGGCGATCTCGCCGATCTCAAGCACCCAGAAGCCTACTCGCAGGAATGCATCCTGCACATACAGCAGATCGCCAAGCTCTCCGATCTCATAGTTGTGCCTCTTGTACAGACTTTCGGCCACTTGGAAGTGAGTTGAGTGTGTTCTTTCGCCTTGTGTTATAAGGAGGGTTCCGCGTTTTCGGTTTCTATTTTTTCAAAATTCGGCGTACTTTTTTCGGTGTTTATTTTAAAACTCAATTTCCGTTTTTTTTTTTCGGCGTATATTTATGCCCACAAAAGTTTATCGGCTTTTTTCGGTCAATATAAAATAAACACCAACGGACACCAGATCAGATTATCCTTGTAGCTCTGATATTTGTGATCACTCAAGGAATAACGGTACAGATACATTGAGAAAGAAATGGACACTTTTGGCAAATGTGTGCAACTGTAAAACAAACAGGAAAAAACAGAAGTACAAACAAGTCAGATATGAAGCCTATGCCCAAAATCATGGAACTTCACCTTCTGTATATCAGCCTATACCCAAAATCAAGGAATTTCAAGGAAGATCAGGGTTACGTGATCTTATTATAGTACACATACACATGTACTTTCCCAGGTTCTCCTCTTTCTTTCCTGTTAATATGACACTGAGCTTCGAGAATGCCCTCTCAACGCTAATACTGGAAACTGGCAGGCTGAGGAGATGAAGCGCTGCCTGAGCCAAAATCGGTCAATGAACCAATTGTGATCGCTAAAAGAAACACGGTGCAACGTTTTGAAGCACGGCACAACGTGCAGAGCTTGCATCAAGTCAGTCTTCCTTACAACGAGTTTGAAATCATGCTCGTACATGGCGAAGTCATGGGGCATTTCGGACTTCACGTTCCGATCGATGATGCGCACATTAAACCAAAACGTCGTGATGGCATCCGTGTATCCCATACATTCGGACACATATTGATAGACACTGTCGTTCCACTTTCTTGCCACAGCTCTGCGGTACGACTGGAAGGTCAAAGTGACCTTTTCCGGTTAAAACTGAATTTTAGAAAGTGGATTCGACGTACTTTTATCGGTTTTTATCGGTTTAAATCGAAAATGTCGAACCTAAAAACTGACCTTTTTCGGTTAAAACCTAATTTCCGAAAATAGATTCGGCGTACTTTTATCGGTTTTTATCGGTTTAAACCGAAAAATCCGAACCCTAGTTATAAGCTTGTTTCTCTCGGCCAGGGGGCGCCGGTTTCGTTATTTTAGTTTTGTTTCACAAGTATATTAACGTGGTGAGGCACAACAGAAATGCGACCCAAGAATGTCCGATTTTGCTCGCCAGGGGTACTGCTCAAAACTTCAGAGGTCTCGGCCTACGTACAAAACGTAGGAATAAGCAACTGACTAACACTAGAACTGTCCGCGGCTGAGAACTTTGTTTCTCATGAAATTTTGTAAATATAGGAGTGAAAATATTTCATCTGCACTGTGCATCCCAAAGTTAGCCCCGAGACCCAAGGCACTAATTGTTCAACATCATTAACATGTTAAAAAAGGCTGAGGGCACTTAAGCAGTTTTTACGAGTTATGAATACGAAAGCATGCCGCTTGCGACGTATTGCTTTCGCCTCGTATTGTCGAAGGGGCTCGTCCGCTTGCCGCCTGAGACTCCTTGTATCGCAATCCGCTTGCAGCGCGCGCTCTCGTGAAGTGGCCGCACCGTGCTGAACTCGGCCGTGCTGCGTCTTTGGAGTCTGCTCATGCGGGCTCTGCAGGCTCCACGGCCAGCTACTTTCTCTTACCGACAGCCGGGCCACAGCGCCGCCATGCAGAGGGCTTCTCTGGTGGCGTTCCTTGGAAATACGCTCCGCGAGAGCCAATGAGAGCGTCGTTCCTTGAAACTTCGACGCGCGCCAGCCAATGGGAGCCTATCCATCAGATTCTTGCTACAGACGACAGGCTTCGCTTCATTGGGACAGGGGAAGGCGCCATTTGGCGCAGCTTCAAAAGCTGATGACGTCGGTTCGTTCTATGGGACAGTTAATGCTTTCGCATTAAAAAGAGCAGTGGACAAGTGTTTAGATTTTACAACACAAGTAGTTTGGATGGTATTCTTTTAGCCATTTGAATAAGATGCAAACTAACTGGCAATTAGCACATTGAGCCATGTGAACCTCCTCCTTTTTTTTCAAACTTTTTTTTTGTTTAACTTTTCAGTTTGTCCTGAAGCTCCAAAAGTTTCTCGAGTTCCGAGAGATTTCACGGTATCCAAACGTCCTCTGCCCATGCCATCCAAGTAAGCGCACTCAAATAAAACTGTGGTTGCTACCACGTCTTACGTTGTTCCAACTCCCTCTCATGCCAGAGTCACTATCTCTCGTGGAAGAGATGGTTTCGCAAGTCATCCAAGCTCACAGCGACGTACAATGGTTCCATCTGGGCGCCGATGAGGCGAGTCTCTCGATCGCCGCGCACCCTCCCCGAGACGCTGGTAAAATTGCAACTTTAGATTCCTTCGCCCGTAGGTCTGGCACCTCGGCCAGTGCAACCGCTGCAGGACCGTGATGGCCGAAGAACAGTGGAGCAAGGACCACCTGTTCGTCGACTATGTTGCCAAGCTGGTGAGGACATTGCAGAAGAGGTACCCCAACGTCCGCTTCATCATTTGGGACGACATGATGCGCGAAATGGATCCCCAAGTCATTACAGGTTCGTGTGGTTTCTTTATGTAGTCACTGACCAGATGAGAATGACGGGGCATCTCTTTCGAATGACCGGTCTCCAGCACGCGCTCTTTGCCCTCTGCTACGCTTTGGCTGTGCATGCTCGCTCAAGGCTCTGGAGACGCCAAAGCACTATTGAGGGTAGGAAGATCGCGCTGAAGACAGGACTGCTGAAGGACTTCCCTGCTGTTCTCAGTCCTGTTAGTAACTAGAGGTAAAGGGTAGTCTAGCTGCTCATCTGCTGGACATCTTATTGAAGCTCCGTGTGGGACTATCAACTAGTTTGCTTGCTGCCCTTGTGCAGTTCTGCAGTTGACCCTTTCACTGACAAAGATGAGCTTCACTTATCCGGTGACGTGATTTCCTTTTGCAGGTTTTGAGCAAGCTGGGAGCACGAGGGCACAGCTTGCTACACTTAATTTCATGGTGAACTTCCAGTATAGCCAGGGCTATCAGTCATCATGCCAAGAGTTGTACAGCAGTTAAAGAATTAAAAAATATTGGGGAGTTTTAGAGTAACGTACGCAATTTGGGCGCACGCTATGCAAGAGAGTTTTAGAATAGCATTTCTCTGCCGCGACGCAAAGACGCAGAAACCCAAGCATCTCGCACTGGCATCGCCAGATGAGACGATAACAATTTTTATTTCACGTAAAAAATGCTGTCACTTGAGAAAAAAAAAAAAAGTTTTTTGGTCCAGAGTAACATTTTAGATTTGTTTAAATATGAGAATGCAACACGAGCGGTCGACCGGTAGTGTCCGCTTGCGTCACCTCGGCAAGAGGAGACGGGCCGTGTATTCACCACCGCAAGTAGCAAGTTGCCGGCGATCGTTGCCCACCTTGCTGGGTCTTCCAAACTGTTTGTGACCTGCACCTCCCGTAGGAGTGCAATGTCATCCTGTATTGAAAATCACAGTTACGAGGATTGTCGCGCTTACGACGACCGCCAAGGCGGCCGCAGCCGCGGTCCTGGGAGCCGCCGTTTTACAGAAGGGCTAGTTCCCCCACTGTCGTGTCCGCGGACAAGCGGCGTGTCGACACAAAACTCTAGCCAGTTCACCATCACCCTCACTCGCATACGCCGAGGAGAGTCGCCCATTGTGTTCTGTGCCGTCTCTCCCCCAACACTGTCGGCAACGGAGGCTAGACGGTCCATCCTGCTGTCACGCAGCTTCCCCTTCTTCCCCAGCGTCCGCGTCAACAGTCACCTGCATTCGTGCCATCAAGCACGCCCCGTGATTGGCACGACCCTAATAGAATAAAACGCCATTGTCTCACCTACCAATCGTGTGTGTCCTGTGTCCTGTGACGTCGAGATCGCGCTAGCGCTCTTATCAATTGTCCTGTGGACTCACGATGGGTCGGCCGCGTGCCGCTCGTTCGGAGGAAGAAGAGCGAGAGCGCAAGGAGCAGCGACAAGCGCAGCAGCCCGGATGGCCGCGCAAATGCCGCAAAGCCGCTATCGCCTCGAGTTGCACTGCATCAAGAGGTTCCGAATCCTTTGCGAAAGAGCAGATCGCTCGCCTGGAACGCCGCCAAGAACAGAAGCGGCGATGTGACCGGCGCCGGCGGGCCAACGCCACGGACGACGATCGTGCCACGGAAGCCAAGCACAAGTGCAAGGCCTGGCGACGACAAGACGCCACGCCGGCTGAACGGTTTTATAAATACTTCAATCCCACCATAGTACAGCTTCGCTGGTCCTCCATCTTCACCAGAGTGGAAAGGCTGAAAGTTTTTCTAACTCTGCTCGTCTTGGCTTTAGCCAACTCTTCGCGCATCACAAATCCTCCTTTGAGGAACACAAAGACTCTTTGCATGTACACGCTCAATTTCCGACAAATAGCGCACACAAAGCCCAAAATGCGGTTAGCGTTCGGTGCATGCGCAGTGGCGACAATGCTATTCTTTGCATATGCATTTGTGCACGCTATTCTAAAACTCCTTGTTGCCACTACATCATGCACAAGTAGTAATACCAAATTGTAAAAAGTTCATTCAAATCATAAATTGTTGATCTAGTATTCTTCTCTTGTATTTCTCCAGGGTCTGGATTGAACACCCTTGTGGAGCCGATGGTCTGGCACTACTTCCCTCAGTCAGAGTTCAGACTCAAACAAAGTAAGTTGTTTAAAGTAGCTTTGTATGTCAGGAAACAGAACTAAATGCACTGTAACTGGAGTCAAGCATTCATAGTAGCAAATATCAGGGGTGGAACTCATGAAATGTACTTGGGAGCAGCCACGGGAGCAGCTAAAACAGCTGTTTTGGAGCAGGTTGGGAGCAGCTAAAACTATATTCTGGAGCAAGCTAGGAGCAGCTCAGATCAGTTTTCATTGCACTTCAGCTTGTGTCTTGGACAAGCACGGGAGCGATTTCAGTTGTGCTTAGCAGCACAGATGAACATGAGTGGTTAGGGACCTAGGCAGGTGGGATAACAGTGTAGCAGATGCGAAAACTTGAAACTTTGTGAGTCTTAATGAGAACCGAAAAGCAAGTACCATATGTTTCTGAAGATAGTGTCTTTGATATTTTCTGAGTGGCTTTTAGGTGCTCAAAATGCAAACCAGCACTGCTTATCGCACAACCCACACGTGCTCGACATAGTAATTATATGTGCGAACCATGTGACGTGCGTAAGCAACGCACAGGTAGTTACGCGGAGCAACAGGGCAACAAATTTCGAGTTTATCTTATTGTGCAACTCAATATCGAAGCAGCAGACTACGATTAACGGAGTTATCGTATTCAAACCGATAAGCAGGATCAAGGTTGAAGTACGCCGAGCAGATCTAGCGCTTGCGTGAGAGCTGCTGGCCGGCAAGGTTTCGGATCAGACCGCGTTTCAGTTCTATCAAATCACGATTTATCTTGCGGGAATGCCGTTCCAACTTCTAACGATGAAATACTAAAAGGAATCTTTTGCTCATTTGTTTTCAACTGGCTGACGTCCGGATCCCGGGCCGCAGAGCCTCAGGCAGTCTGACGCTTACTCAACCTCACCTCGGCCGGCTTGCTTAGCCGCTTATGGTTGAAGAATAACAATCCAGTCGTAGGTGGTCTAGCGCTTGGAATTTGACCCCCGAGTTTTTTCACGCGCTTCCGACTCGCGATGCACAGGGAGAATAAACATAACAAAGGTTTGCAAGGCCGACCAAGCTAAACGCGCTCATTGTTGCCAATCGAGTCGATAGAAACCGAAACCATGACAAAATACAATTTTTTTGGCGCATGTTTTGCGATTTGGTGCACAATGGCGCGAGGTATTGGCTGTGGTGCAGTTTCCACAGGATGGCGCAGAGAAATGCGTCTGGCGGAAAATGGCGCAATATGGCACAAAATGGCGCAAATGGCGCAGCTGTTCTACCCCTGAAATATATCTCCCCGGCGGCAGACTGTTTACCGATGCTCATGCTCTCTTGTTGGTTTCAGATCTGTGGGACAAATACCTGGCTATGTTCCCGAATATCTGGATCACCAGTGCGTTCAAAGGAGCCACGAAGATTAATCAGATGCTCACACCAGCTTCGTTCCATGTCAGCAACCACGAAGCATGGAACTGCGTCCTCATGGAAAACGCACAGCATGCAAGCTCTTTCAGGGGCATTGCCCTCTCCGGATGGCAAAGGTAAGTCTTTACATAAATCATTTGTGGTGTGAATTGTCATACTCAACGCTGTTTCATTGAATAGTGTTTAAAATGCAATGTCCTCGCAAATGCACTGAATTCTTTCTATGCTTTGTGGAAGCAGATTCGACAGGCTAGCCTATTACCACCTGTATCAGTAAACCAGTGAGTAGATAACTTTGCTCGCAGATATTATGCTCTTCGAAGTGCACACGGCCAAGGCTCATAGGTCAAAAATTCTCTAGTGCAATCAGCACTATGGTGAACCAAATCTGAGGGGCTCGAGCATGGTCACGAAAAACCATGCAGCAATAACATAATCACTGCAATTGCCCAGCATAATGGATCTCATCGTGCCAACATTTCCCTTCTTTTGAAGCTCTCTTGGCCGCCACACAAAGATTGCTTGCTGAGCAATTTTCACTAAAACTTGGTTCCATAAAATGTCGCAGGCAGAACTTCATTCGACAAATTAGCTCTTGCCATGACAAGCTTGTTGCTTTGCAACGACTCTTTATAATCTCAAGCCCATGCTTTCCGATAGAAAACAACTTGAAAACTTGAGCAAGTTGACCACCACCCCCAGTTTTGATGTGGTTGCTCCAGGCCTGAATAACCTTTCCACCCTTGAAGGTTTGACCACTTTACGATGTTGTGCGAGCTCCTGCCTGTGGCCCTCCCGTGTCTGGCTCTGTGCCTCAAGACCGTCATAGAAAGAACAGGCAAGTCATGCAATCCAGCTTGGGCTTTGGAAGAGCTTCCTCTTTCAATTGAGCAAGTAGGCTTTGTGAAGGAAGAACGTTAATTATATAGCAGTGTCCAGTACCTTGGCCTTTCCATTCTTTTTCTTAGGCCTGACAGCAGAGGCATGCAACGACGTTGCACAGGCCATTGGCCACTATGGAAGCATACCGTTGGACGTCTACCCAAGGTACCATCATTTACCGTTCGTTTGCAACTCCCCGGCTGTTCTTATGAAATTGAAGGGCTGGGGTCAAATTGAGTGCATCCCTCAACGTTGATTCTGAGATAGGACGACACGTAAATCATCAAGGACAGCGTAATTTACGCTGTCCAGACGAATGATTAGGTTTAGCCAAATGGAAACCTTTTGAGTGGTTTGAACCCTTGAACACATCACATTATTCCTTCCAACTTTATTTTATCGGAAAAAGAGAGCGTTATCTATTCGAAGGAACTGAATGAAGTTTCCTCAGAATAGAGGTGTTAAATCTTTTTCAATTCCCTCGAAATTTTGTTTGGAAAACATCAAATTTTTGCTGTAAAATAATCATTAAATAAATTTAGTGGTACTTTTTTACACAAAAATTTGTATGAATGAAACAAAACTTTCTCGTTCAAATTTAACAGAATTGGAGAATCAGTTGGCTCAGTCCCAAGCTGCACAATGCAGAAACCTAATCTAAACTTTTTACTCGTATAACTTCTGAAACGTGAATATACCCCGCGACACCTTTTCTTGGCAGTGCAGTGGAAGGTACAGGCATGCGTTCCCTCTCCCATTTTGAGCGCAGAATAAAACTGTGCACGGGCTCTCCTCCTCTCCCCGGAAATGCCAAAAAAAGTTATTAATGGGAAAAATACAGTACACACCTTTCCAAAAAACGCTCCTAGGCCGCCGCCACGTTGCAGACAATGCTGCAGTTGATGCGACTCTCATGCCCCCATCAGCTAGAGTTTTTCTGCCACTCTCTTCGACTCTGGAAACCTGCTCAGCACGATTCTCCACCCATGTTTTGCGGCTTTGCACTCAAAGTTTTCCGGCCTCCCTTGAAAGTTTCCACTGAAATTTTCTTATGCATGCTACAATGACCACTGTTCTCCGCCCTCCCAGAGATAACCCGCGGAGAGTCCTTCTCAGCCGTCGCCAAAGATAGTCGTTAGGGTTGGGGTACGCGCCAGTCAGATCCGTTCCTTTGCCTTGGTGTGAAAAAATGAAGCTCTCCCGAAAACGTGCCCCAAAACGAAGTCCTTTTGGATTCCACCTGATCGTCCAGATGCAATTGTTGTCGACACTGTGGTGCCGTGTTATTTGAGGTCTTTCTCAAATAAATCCTTTTTGTATAATGCTGCACCGTGTGGTATGTACAATACTATATTGTTTGAATGTTAACGCTCGCTAAATTGTATGTTTGAGTCCTGCCCATTGGTAAACACATAATTTGTGCGCGTGAAATATGTGTGCCTTTTGGCCATCTGTTGTAAATTATTTTTGACAGCTAGGCGCTTTGTCGTATGACGCGCGACTGAGTGGGTGGCGCCATAAAAACTTGTAGTAAAACAGAACAAACATTCCAGTCGCATTCGTTCTGTCACGAGCGTACCCAACGAAAATAGTTTATAATTTTCGTTTTTGTCTGTTTCAAATGTGGTACAATGCTTTCTCAATGTCCTCGGGAAAATGCGTACACCATAAAATGCAAAAAACATGGGGAAAAGACGAGAATATAGCCGCCAGCTGTGCTTGAAATTGCGCCTAAGCAGGCTGCACCTATCAAAATCACAGTCCACTCGGTTAGGGTTAGCAGGGACGCCGGTGAGAGACTAGCCTTGAACCCGGTGAGTGGGCTCGGAAAAGGTTCTTTTGTCCCCGTCTTTTGGAAAGAGGGCATGTTTGATCTACCCGATCTCTTGCTATGCTAATAACGCAGCACAATTACTGGTAGCACCCTACGTCAGTATTGTACAAGGGGTTGTTCACTAACCAATACCCAATACTGGGGAGCGTGCATTGCTGCGCCTCTATTTGACCCTAAAATGGGAAGCGCATCCAAAGATGCACTCTTCTTTTGAATGGAGGGAGCATGCATTGAAGTGTGGGACACTTTTTGGAGGAGGGTACGGGTGCTGCCATTTATCGAACATGACACCAAACACGTTTAGGTTTATTTGCGTTCGCTGGCTCGCGAAATAATTTAACGCCGCACGAATTGCGGCGTTACCTGAGCGACATGACCACAATGACTCGGACACGAGTACACACTCAGTGACAGCGAAACCTCGGGAGCATTCACGAACCAAGCCAGAAAATTAATTTTTATCCAAATCCACTTATTGAAAACACCCATATTCATGACCTAACATACAAATTCAAACATTTATAAATGAAAAGTGTCTCACCCTCTTTGTACCTCAACAAAAAAAAAAGCAATGCGTTATTCCCTCAAATGAAATAAAAATTTGAATTTTTAGCAGAAAGACAACTTTAATGTTTTTTTGTAAAAAATACTCCCCAAGGCGTGGTCGCACACCCAAAAGTTACGAAAACGAAACCAAAATAAATGACTGCTATCGCTTTAGTGGCACAAATTATGATCACAGCCGAAATATTACATCAAGGGGAAGCTGCATACTCCACTAGAACCGATTTTAAAGATGCGACAAGCTGCTCTTCAGCGGGTGTGCTTTTAGTCAAGGGACACTGGCGCAGTACCCCGACGTCACGTCGCGGTGCATCTGCGTTCGATTGGTTGTACCGCGTACCGCAGCACCACGGTGACGTCACGTCGTGACCATACGACTGATGATCAGTGTTGCCCTCCCCCTAGCAGATAGTTTCGGTTTTGCCGTAGACGCCCGGAACCAAATTTTCAGCTGCGATATTTATAAAACTACACACAATACCGAGAGAGAAAAAAATTATACCTTGTAATTTAGGAACACTGCTTGAGCTAAAGACAGTCGTAATCTTGAATTAAAAAATAGTGACCAGGGCCCGTTTGCTCGACGCGCTAACTGCGGCTAAAGTTAGCCGCAGTACCTATGAGAGGGATTTTTAAATCACGTGACTGGCTCGGTAGCGATGCGGGGAAACATGGCGGTGCCCCAGTGAGTGAGCGCCGCTCGCTTTGGAACTAGTATGTCGTTGTAGCTGCAATATCGGGTGCGTTAGTTAGCAACGAATGGTGCAGGAGGCTTTCGCTTTGCCTTACCTCACTTAAATCGCAAAGCATGAGCAATGACCTCGCTGAATTTTTTAGATAGTCTTTCGATTCTGGCCATTCCTAAGCCCAAATGAACGCGATAATTCGACATGACAACGTCTTTGGAAAGCGGATTGCCTTGACTCATACCCGTTCCACACGGGCAACTCGAATGCCATTCACAACGAATGACATTTGAACGATCCGCCAATCAGCGCGCGACACTCTGAGCGTGGGGCGTTCCACGCGCGACAGATCGCGAGCCGATTCGTTGATCACACGAATGTCATTCGTTGTAAATGGCATTCGAGTTGCCCGTGTGGCACGGGTATCAATCGGCCGGTATCAATAGCACACAAAAGCAGACAGCGTCCCAATAGGTCTTTCTCTAAATTTCCCAAGCACCGAGTTGCATGCTACGAGTGCAGTTACATGCGTTGCACGTGCTGGCGTCTGCAGTAGTAATTGTTCTAAGCACAAAGTCTAAAACAAACTTTGCCTTGCACACGCGTTCGTCAAAGCCTTATTATGATTATTTACTTCGAATCTTTTATAAAAGAAAGGGCAGCGCGCGCGGACCGTAGAATTACACTTCCAGTGTTCTCCTCGATGCGTGGGTAATTTCGAAAAAGGTCTATTGGGACGCTGTCTGCTTTTGTGTGCTATCGATACCCGGCCGACTGAGTCAATGCAATCCGCTTTCCAAAGACAGTTGCCGTGCCGACAATTATCGCATTCATTTAGGCTTAGGAATGGCCAGAATCGAAAGACTATCTAAAAAATGCGGCGAGGTCATTGCTCATGCTTTGCGATTCAAGTGAGGTAAGGCAAAGTGAAAGCCTCCTGCACCATTCGTTGCTGACTAACGCGCCCGATATTGCAGTTACAATGACATATTCGTTCCAAAGCGAGCGGCGCTCACTCACCGGGGCACCGCCATGTTTCCCTGCATCCCTACCGAGCCAGTCACGTGATTTAAAAATCCCTTTCCTAGGTACTGCGGCTAACTTTAGCCGCGTTTAGAGCTTCGAGCAAACGGGCCCAGAGTTGCTTTTTAAGAAGGTTGTGCTTATAACTCGGATCAGAGCAACTCCCGTCGGGAACGCGTTTCAAAAGGACGCGGGCCGTGGATCGGATGACTGTGCTTTTCCCACCGTTCCAGGCCCCGTGCCGTGCCCCCGGCACCCAACTTTCCCGGGGGCAACCTTTACGTTTCGGTCTTGCACCTGGCCAACGTCATGGCAGAGCTGGAGCAAGTTCTCGCAAATCCGAGGCAAGTCCGCGGCATGCAAACTCCGGTCGTAGTCCCGTCGTGGCACCGGGAGCGCGGCTCCAGCCAGCGTAGTTTACCACGTTCCCAAAAGTGGTCCCTTGATTTCCGCCCCGACGACGTCATAGGAGTGTGACGTTGACTCCGGCTGCAATCCCGGTTGTGGTGGGTGCAGCAGACGCCCATTCCGCTTCGGCAGCTGGGAGTTGGGATGCCACGGCAACGGGGACACTCTCGTCTGCTCGTAGCTTTTTTGACCGAACTTGTACTACCGATTGCCAGGGTGGAGACGTCCGACGACGTGACACGCCGGCTTCTGCGACGTCGTCTGTCGTAACATCGAGACCGCTTTTGATGCACGCTCGGAACAGTACGCTAAATGCGGTGGTTATGCTAAATCTGGCTGGCCTACCGTAATATCCCCAAAGATAGCTTGAGAGGTAGCCCAGCTAAAATCGAGAGCGAATCAGGTGAAGGTAAGGAGTGGGCTAACTTTCAATGTACAACCGAGAAAAGTTTAAAAAAAAACGCTATTTTTAGATAATGTTTTTCTGCCAAGCCTGTTCACCGCAACAATGAAGCAAAGATGACTGTACTTCCTAGTCGGCAATGTTCGCTTATATTCCGCCACAGCTACCTAGACGCATTTACGCCGAGTTTATCGTTGATCCGAACACTACGATTACCAGGAGTGGGCAATCTTTCGGTGTTTAAGAAGAAATAGCAAATCGAGCTAAAAGTAGGGAGCGGGTTATCTTTCGAGGGTGGGGCATCTCTCAGGATATTACGGTACTCGAGCCGAGGTTTCGAGTCGAATCCTCTCCTCCCCGTTTCTAGCGTCCAGGGCGGGTTCCACGAGTACCTGGTGGCCCACAACCGGACGAACCCGCTGCACGTGGACCAGTTCATCAACACCGCACGAAAGTATGTGGACTTTCACGAGCGCGTCCAGCCTCGCTTTCAGCAAGACGGCGCCTCGCCGATCACCGGTCGGTTCAGAATAGTGTCGTGCGTGTTGCCTAGAGAACGGTTGCCGCCTTTTGCGGTGTGCAACCCAAGTTGGTTAATGTTTTAGCGAGTAACGCCTGCTATCTTAAAGTGCAGCTGAGGAAGTATTTAATTGTGAGCACTAGTCACTGATAGAATGAGAACAGCAGGGTGTCGATTGATGAAAAGAAGCTTGCTCTGGAGATGGGGTGACTGAAGGGCCTCCATGCTGTTATCCAAACTAAAAAAAGAAAAAAAAAATTAATCGATTGCCATTCTTTTTTTGGCATGCAGTCATCACGGGGCAACAGGGTTGCCGACCGCAAGACTGCCCCGCGGAGTCTCCGCCGAATAATCGCCCCAACTTTTCTTCTTCCAATTGGCAGGCTGCTGGTGAATGTGGAAGCACTGTACAGGGACATCACCAAGGAGCTTTCGGAGATATATCACCAGGGCACTGTGGAGGAGTGGCTGTCCACATACGTCAGTCCCTGCCGGGAGAAACTCAAGAAGCTCGTGAGCGACGCGGACCTGCAGATTGCCGTCAACGTACCGGTGTAATAGACGCATTGGCGAGCGCCACCCACGTCCCGGCACCGTGACACGGATGTGCACGTTCAACACGACATGCCGTGCCCCTTAAGCTGTGGTCGTCCCCCCAAGCGAAGTGACGTTCGCTTGTCCGAGAACCTGTCGCAAAAATTATAACCTCGCGCAACGGTGGTAGTGAAAACAGCATTTTTTCGGGTTGGGGTGAAAAGCGGGATGGTTTGAGTAGTTAAAAATGGCTTCCTTCGTAATGTAACACCGTTGAGAAGCCGCCATATTTGTAAAAATGTTGCCATGTGCAAAGGGCTAGTCTGCCTAATAAACTACCCATCAAACATATACTTTCGCCAAACTTAGGGGTTTGTAAAGTTCTGCCATAGCTTGTCTCGTTGTAGCTACCTTCTTTTAAGTGAACGTAACCTGCTGTGCATGCCATGGGATAGTGTTTCTCTGCTGGCTAGAGGTGGGCACCAACTACTTTTAAAGTATAGCCAGAACTCCCAAACTACTCCTAAAGCAATTATGAAAGTAGCTACATAGTTTGTAAGCTGTAATGTGGTTGAAAGGACAACCTGCAGTTCTCACTCCAGGCTCCTCCCTTTCTGCGACCAAGCGACCAAAATTCAAGAGAGCTCCATCGAGTCTCCTAAAATGTTGCTTTTGCATCTGTCTTGCCCCCTTCTCCCGTTGCAGAACATAAACGGGGAGAAAGCGAAAAAGTTTTTGGCCTTACTGGAGAGGACAGTTAGTCAAAGTTATTTATAGTACTTTCAAAAGTAGATGTCTGTCTCTGCTACTGGGATCGCCCGTGGCAATGCAACTGCTGTGCAGAAAAAGCCAAGTCACTAGTCACTAGTGAGAAAAATATGTCATTTGTCATTAAAAACAAAAGAAGCTGAAGCGTGCAAAGAAAGTTATGTTTGCAAGGTTCTTGTAGGCAAGCACAAGTTAATGCTCTGCACTCGAAATTTCCGTTAAGAGTTCCAGCTTATTCTCAAAAAGCGAGCTACCCCAAAATGAGCAGAAATTTGCAGAACTACGAAGGTACACGACATAAAGCCTACGCCTAAACCGAGAGAAACATGCTGCGGGTTTATGACTGTTAAGCAACTTCAAACACGGCTTTCTTTCTGTTTGCACATGGTATAAATTTTTTTGTGACTGACATCTTTGTTTACTTGTGCTTGCCTGGTATGTATGTATTACTACCACCGGCTGCAATTAAATAAATTAAACGTGTACAGTCCACACTCGCGACTCGTATGTTCGTACGTCAACCAAGGGAACAAGTCGTACGCAGCAGCAGAATTTTATGCATGTATAACCATACAACTGCCAACGTCGCATACATCGGTAACTGGTAAAAAAAAAAGAAATAGTACAGTTGAGAATTTGGTATATCCTGTCCTTCTGTCAGTTGGATATTGTCATCCCTGGTGTCATCACTTTCATGCAGATGACAATTCATAGTTACGAAATGTGCGGTTGCTTCGATGCATAAAAACGGCATACGAAAGAGTGCTTCGAATAATAAATAAGCGAACGAGCAAACCACAACCGAATGCCTCTTCCCCTTCCACAACGATTTGAGTAACACGTTCAATTTGTTGCTCGTGAAACAATTGGGAGACGGGGTCGCAGTGAAAAGACGCAGGACGAACTAAACAACTTTGCGACTGCTGCCTCCTCGTTGCTCCGGCCCCAAAACTTCGACGACCATGTAATGAGGGTCAAGGCATCATTTGTGTCTTTGACATCTGTTCGCTTGTGGTCCGGGCAAAAAGAGGGGGTTCAGATTTTGACCACTTCTGCAGTTGTGTCGTTGACGATGCTACCGGAGTAAGAGCCCTTGTCGACCGGCCTGACGATGGCACGCGCAAAGGATCCTCCCACCAGTCCCTTAACCATGTGCTCCGGGTTAATGCAGACGCATCCATTGACGTCCTAAAAAAACGAGAAAAAACAACAGTCAAGCGCATGCGAACACAAACGGGCGCAGTCTCAGCGCGGTGGGCCAAGCTATCCAATCCTAAAAAGCATGCGGTATATCGATGGTTGAGTGGCACTGCTTAGTGCCTCGGGGCATTGCCACTGAAGTATAGTTAGTGCATACAAATCGCCCTCATTGGGCAGAATTACTGGGCAGAGTTCCTGGGCAGAGTTCCTGGGACTCTTTGGGCAGAGTTCCAGGAACTCTGCCCAAAGATTCATTGGGCAGAGTTCCTGGGACTCCTTTTCTATGGTAACAGGCAAATATCTTCTGTTAGTAGATTTAAGTGTCTTTCAATACAAGGGTTTCACAGTAGTTCCTAGACAAACACGGGTACTCGCGAAACCAGAAAAAATTATTATCTTGATCGATGGTTGGTCGCAGGCATCAGTACAATTAAGCTGGAAACTCACTGGAACATCATTCTTTATTTAGGCTTTCACCCATACCAGTTTTTTCATCTACATCACGGGTCTCAAACACACAGCCCGCGACTCTCTTGGTCGTGGCCCGCAAGTATCCCGTGGCTGCAAGCTCCCGTTCTTATGCATCAATTGCTGCATGTGCCATAAATAATGATCTCTTGTAGTCCATCCATTTCCATGGAAACGTAGCTCTCTTATGACATTTTAACGTATTTGGCACTAAATCTGTTTTCTTTCAAATCAATGATTGTTTTGTCTTGCATACCGTTAAGACAGAGGTGTTTTCTTGTAATCCTGCTATAAAAATCGCCAGGAAAGCAAAAACTAAGGTACGAAAAGAATTTATTTCCAGACATATTGGACTTTGATATTTCAGAGTGAATCGAGCGACATAGTAACGATTCTGTGGTTGGTTTCCACTTCGTTGAAAATTTCCAGCACGTTGGCTGGATAATGGTATTTTAAATCTTGTAATCACACTACAGGTAGGTACAAACCCAAAGTAGTTGTATGAATAAATCAAAGCTAAAAACGGCACTGGAAAAACGGCTATCTTACAAAAACCAAATAGCACAAGATTCCTTCTTTAGGAAATCTTTGGGTGCCGCTGAAAGACTCGGTTTTTGTGCAACGTGGAACAGCATCTGTTATTTTTTTTTTCCTAATACACCCCATATTAAAGGGGCGGTGCAACGATATTCAATTGAAATGTTTTTACCTTCACACGAGCTTACTGGCACTTGTGGGACTCAAAGATACTCGCACGCAACACCACTGGCCAAGAAACTCCTTTATTACGGTGTAATTTCAAGGACAAAAGCGTTGATTTTTATTCAATCTCTCCTTTGCAAAATTTGATGACGTAACGTGGGGATTGAAGTACACCCAAATGACGATATTTGAATGCTGTTTATAGATTGGACCCAAGCGTTGCGTGAACACTCGATTTAGGCTCGTGATAATTACTAGCTCGAGAAGCATTCGGGTAGTGGCCCGTGTCCAATCGCTGCAACGACGACAGTAGCCGAGCCATAACAATGTCTGGAACTCAGCGCGTGTCCTATGCTTTGCCAACCCCAGCGCATGGCTATGATCAACATTGGCGGCATATAATCGGCTCCAGATCACGTGGCCGCTTGTTCTGGCTGCGAGTTGAGGGGGTGAACGCTGCTCGTCTTTCTTTAATTTGTTTCTGGGACTTCTATTGCGTCGGGTGAAAAACGAACGCGTGTTTCATAGGTCATTAACGTCAGAGCTCCGTTCTAAGCGGTATTTGCGCAAAGTACAAAAATTGTTGCATCGCCCCTTTAACTTCCATCTCCCTATGTCGCCCTCACCTTTTTGTGGGTGGGCTATCTGGCCCTCACACTAAAATGAGTTTGAGACCCCTGATTTACATTATTACTCAAAAGGCCCACTCATCTGGAGCATGGTACTTTTATGACCCATTTAAGCGGTCCATTTAAAATCCTACCATGCTAATCAAGTAGTCTGTGAGCATCGTAAGGTTTTGCAACAATACTGCAACTATCAGAAGAACAAGCGCCAATGACTATGGGTGTGCAAATAGCGATTCAAATCGAATAGCACTGCACCGTTCGTAACCTTCACAGTGCAAGGAAAAGCCACGGCATGACAACTCGCTTTACAGCATTAAAGGGGCACTGACAACCCAAAGGTCGTATTTGTTTTTATTGTCTAAAACGATGCAACTTGTAGTCATAGACACGCAAAAAAAAACGCATTGCGAAAAAAAATTTTCCCGCGCGCGCGCGCTCCTTTTTAGTTTTGGCGTTTGTATTTCCCGCCGCTCACCTCCTCGCTTCTTTTGATCGGTGACGTCAAAAATCAGGAAATTTAGAAGCTTTGTAGGTGACATTTCTATAACATTAAATAACGGCAATCGTAAAACATGTTTTTTGACGCAATTGCGAACGCACTACGGCTCCTCTTTTTGAAATACCAGAAATCAGAGTTCGGTGTGATGTTGCTTCCTAGATTTGTACCCTCTCTCGGAAAACTTGCCGGCGCTCGTTGGCGAGTCGGGGAAAAACCGGTTGTTTCCCGCCGGCGCCCTTCTATCCCTCACCTCCTCCTCGCTTCTGGTCGCCGTGGCAACGGCGGAGGTCCGAAAGAAAGTCGAGTCGCAGGAGACCGCAAAATTTGAGTCACTGCACTGGCACGGATCGCGCGGGAACTTCAAATTCGGCATTTGGAAATTGTTTTTTTAATTCACAAATACTGAATTTTAAAGTTTCAAATTTTGAGGGTAATGTCCCGACATCGTTTTCAATCGTTTCGGATAATAAAAAAAAATATGATTTTGGTGTGTCAGTGCCCCTTTAGAGCTGTGGATGACACCGCGCAATCTGATCCAAAAAACAGTTCACGCACCCTACCAATCACAAGATTGGTCTCAACCTCTGCAGAATTTATGGACGAGACCGAACCTGGAGTTCCACATAAAACCTTTCTTTCCTCGCAAGTTGCGTTTGAACTCACCTTGATGAAATGGCGAAGCCCGGAGGGCAGGACAAGCAAGTGTGGAGTGACCTCAAGGCACCCGCTGCTCTCCAACGAACTGATGTCGACATTGACGCTTTCAGACGGGGGATAAAGTGGATAAAAACTACAGAGAAAAAGAAAAGATTTGCAATGAAAGTTGGCACAATAAAATTCTCTTACCAACATACTAGCTTAAGCATGCAACCGCATCTCACCTGTGCTGCGTCAAGATGTGCTTCGCAAGCCGGGAAAGTCGGTCCGACGAGCCAGGTGGACTACAATCGAGGAGAAAGGGGGGAAAGACGAAACACAGAAAGAATGAATTGCAAGCAAACACGGTAATGCACGAGAAAAGAAACATATGGAAGGATAGAAACAGACAGATAGCACTTTTTCAATGACCAACATTTTGAAGTTGAAGGGACGGTACGCGCGTCTACGTCCTTTCCTGTTCCACAGAGAGAAGGGTTCTAAAAACATGCGTCCCATTTTCTGAGTTTCAACGCTGCCCAAAGGGAGGACCGTGACCCGCAATGAGAAACGGACATTTCTCCGGACGTAACGGACGTCCAGAAAAACCTACTAACAGCCTCCGAGAGCGAGTCTCGGGATGGGTTAAAAAGAGTCCATAGGTAACCTACCGACGCGAAAAACGCGTTGGGTTACAGCGACAATTCGGGTCGTCGCGAGTGAAGGTCGGTTCACAAATTTGCATTTGAGTGCAACCGACTGCGTGACGACGACTCAGAACCGCCTACGACGAGGGACCAGTGGTGCCATCTACCGGGCTGCACTGGAAACAATTCCGACCTGCTCATTACTAGACCGAAGATGTTTCACCGTCGGGCACTCCGTAACGCTGCGAGATTAACGGAGTATCGACATTGGGCAAGGCGGATACAGGTGGGTAGAGACTTGATATCTACAGGTGAGGTAGGTGAGGGCGACGTACAAGGACAGCTCCTCCTTGCCCATGTGCAGCAGAACGTCCACTCCCGTGACTCCGACGACCACGCCATTGATGTCGAGCACGCACGGGTCGGGGACGCAGTGTATCCTCTGCGCAGAAAAATCGAGCGCGACTCTCAGCTGCTTTCCGTGTGGGGACGACACTTTCGGGTACCGTCTGCCAAAGTGAATGTCGGCGTGTTTGGAAAGTCGCATCCCCACGTCACGTACGTCGGTGCTATGTGCACCGTAGTTAGTTGCAGGTTAAGAAAAACGGGACGAGTCCCTCGCACAAAGCTACACCTTTACTTTTGGCAGCCGTCACGTCAATATCTTTACTATACAGGGCTTTTTGTTTTCAGCTTCCAGCTTCCAGGAGAGGGCCGTGCAAGTTGCACTAATGCGGCCTGTGCAGGTGAGTTATGCAACCAGGGGGACATAGTATAGGTGGCTAATTGTAACGATCAGTTGGCTAATTAACTAAAGGATGTTAATTAATGTTGTAATAATTAAAAATAAATGTGGTTCCAATTAGAGACTTGCTGAGCGTCATCGAAAACCACGAAATCAGTCGATTTTAGAGACTTAGAGCACGTGGGAAGCATGGTAAGGTGCCAGGAACCACTCGCAACAGGTGCAAGGCTACCGGTGTGATAACCCGCCTGCGCAGTTTTCACGTCACTTGTCATTCACGTTTTCTTACTTTGTGCCTGTTGCACGAGTGGTAACTTCAGCGTGCTAATGTGCTTCCCACGCGCTCATTTTCTTCCTAAAAATTACTGATTTAGTGGTTTTCGATGACACTCATCAAGTTTCTAACTGGAAGCATATATTTATTTACATTCATTAAAACCAGCTAATTTTAGTTAATTATCCGACATATTTTATTATTTATTTATTTACATATACTGCAGGGAGTGGCGCTGCCCAAGCAGGGGAGGGTTACAAAAGGAGTTTAGTCAATAGATGTTCGAACTGGTTGACATCAGTACATTCCACAAGCAATGACGGCAAACAGTTCCGTTGTTCAACTGTGTTAGGGAAAAATGACTTCTGAAAAAGGTTAGTTCTGGCATAGTATGGGCATATGACTTTGGAGTGATTTAGTCGAGCTGACCTTTGTGGCACAGGGGGAAGATAAGTGTCACTTGATAGACCAGATGAATTGTTATAAAGTAAGTAAAGAAACTTCAGCCTAGAGATTTGTCGACGAAGGTGGAGCGGTTCGAGCTCAAGCTACTTTAACAAGTTAGTTACTGATGATGAAGTGCAGTAGTCAGATAGGATGAATCTTGCAGCAAGACGTTGTATCCGCTCCACCTCCGCAATGTCTTTCACAAAATATGGGTCCCACACAATAGAGGCGTACTCTAGAATTGGGCAAACCAGAGAACGATAAGCTACAAGTTTCACAGCCGAGTGACACCCTTTGAGTTTTCTTCGAAGAAAGCATAACTTTCTGAACGCTTTGGCACATATGTTGTTGATGTGCTGGTCCCATTTGAGGTTGTTTTTAATTGTTAGACCTAAGTATTTCACGGAGGAAACTTCTTGAATGCACTGGTTGCCAATATGGTAAATCCGTGTTAGTTCTTGTCAAAAAAATTGGTTGACTCTAGGTAACAAGATATATGGTTAGCGATTATGTGCTCAATTAACTTGCAACATGTGCTTATTAAAGAAATAGGTCTGTAATTTCCGGCGTCTAATTTGTCACCTGATTTAAATACTGGAACTACTCTAGCCGTTAGCCAATCTGCTGGTAAGGAACACTGATTAAGTGAGGCACTGAAAAGCACATAAAGGTACTCGGAGACTATTTCCGAGTAGCGATGAAGAGAAGAATTAGGTATAGCATCAGCACCGCATGATTTCTTTACATTGATATTCAACAAAAGCGAAAATATGCCCTCATGACTGAGCACCACATCTGACATTTTAACAGAAGTGGATGAAGAGGCATAATTGTCATTAACAATCAAAAAGGAATCGGGTGTAGTAAACGCTCGCAGAGCGTTTACTACACCCGATTCCTCAATTGTGACAATTGGCCCTTTATAGACCAGTGTCTGCTCTGATCCATGGGCGCCGCCATGTTTGTTTACGCTGACGCCATGACACTGCACTTTTTGTAAGACTCCCTTTTTTTTAGAAACCTTCGCACATATTGTAGTGCAAGAATGTCAGAAATGCATAGTCGCGAGGCTCCAAGAACAATACCGATGCCAAGAGTGCTGTAAAAGGCAAAAATCTTGTTTTATTATTTTCCATTTGTATCGCTGGGGGCTAGGATTCCGGACACTGGTCTATAATATGTACCCCTGGCTGCATAGCTTGTCTGCACAGTTCGCATTAGTCTAGCGTTCATGGCTTTTTTAAGACAAATCTGCAAAGCCTAGAAATAAAAAAGCACTTGTTATTAGTTGTGAATGCGAAAGTATGAATGTCATTCTTCCGCTCCCTTAGTTTGTCTCCGGCTTACTGGCGTGGACGGCCACGTTTCGCTACTGTTAAGGTAGCAGCCGACGGCCGAGCGCGCGCTCTAGTGAAGTGGCCACACCGCACTAAGCTCGGCCGTACAGCTTCTCCAGAGTTTGCTTGAGTGGGCTGTGCGGACAGGCCCGCACCGCCGCACCTCTTGTAGAGCGCTCCACTGGAAATGGAGAGGTCCCTAAGTTCGATACCAGGACCAGGCGGATTTTCTCGGTCGCGCACCAGTCACCTAGCTGTGTTTGGAGATCTGAGTTTGTCCTTTGTCCCCCTTGTTCCCCTTCTCCAGGGATTATTTTCGTCATTCTTGTCCAGCTCGCTTGCACCTTTGCCATTTAATTGCATAATAATAATTACAGCACTTTGTTTTAAACAATGAAGGTAATGAACATACCGTATTTACTCGAGTAATAGCCGCACTATTTATGAACAAGGCCCTTGTGTCTGCTTTCCCGCAGAGCACATATACAGCCAATCATCGCGTTGCGCAAAAATAACATAGCGAATAACTAGATCGAGAACACGATTCTCCATACAAATGCAATCTTCACTGATGGTATCTTCGCGCGAAGACGATATCTCTCTCCTGTAAACCGCTGCAATCATGCTGCCGATCGAGGTGATTCGCAAGTCGCATGCTCCGCGGAAAAGCGAACCCCCGGGTTTTCTTCATAAACAGTGCGGCTATTACTCAAGTAAATACGGTAGATTAAATTAACATAAATGCGGCAAACGAAAAGCCACGGACCTTGTGGGTCTTTTCCAGTCTGAAGGGTGGCGTCGGAAACACGTTTTCGTGATGAACGTCTCTGTGTGATGACACCAGTACCACTTGTGTTCTTGTACTGCATAGAGAAAGTACATAAGTATGCTATCACATTATGAATCAAATTTCACACTGTTTTTATTATAACGCAGTCGTCGTAAGCTTTCCATTTATGTTTGGGCACCCCACCAAAAGTTGACTTGGCATTGAAAGTTACTTTTATTTGGCGAAACGTTTTTCAAACCACATGGTGCTCTAGTTTCACTGATTTTGTAGTGGTGTTCAAAGCTCAAGTGAAATAAGAAAATGAAAAACCCGATTAATTCCATATTGCGAGTGTTTAATGACGTGTAATTTTTTAGGATTGGAGTAAGATTATCTGTAGCTTCATGCATGTGAAGGAGCCAAGCGAACGACAACCCCTGGATGAACTAATTTCCCAAAAATCTGATCTGTACCAGATTCTGGGCGTATGGGACGCCATATTGCACAATCAATATCACTACTGCGTGAACATATCTCTCTGCTGCCATTTGGTGGGATCATTTTATCGATCACAATTATTTGCTGCCCACATTTGCTGGAGGAAAGCAGACATGCGTGCCTTGCTCCTACACACTATGCACCTTTTACACAAGGGCGCAGCCATCTTGAATGTCGTCACTTCTGGTATGCGTTAAAACGTCGTTTTGATCTCCACGCCGCTGGAAGGTGTTCACGAAAAATGCGTGATTGTCACAGATTCTTGTTTTGCCTCGCCTATATTTTCTCGCATATTCCAGGTTGAAATGTTTCATTATTTTTTCGTCCCGCATACTAGATACTGAAACCACGTGACTGAGAATGAAAGGAACCAATAAATGTCTATATCTGTGATTTGTGGCCCTTTATGAAGCACCACAGTGATGCCTCGTTAGCATGAACCCTGTTAACACAGATACGACGCTATGTAGACAATATTTTTGTGGACAATCTGGGTAAATACATGAGGTTTTGTCTCGTTATCATGACTGACTAACATTCTGGACAATTTTTGGAAGGAACAGACGTCTCTATATAAACGAAACAGGACTCTATTAAAGCCGTCTATTGAGTCATATATTCGTATCCGGCATTAATTATTGCTGTAGTAACAGTGCATTCAGCCTGTGGCAGCGTTAAGGGGAAACTTAGATGGCCACCGTTTGGGCATTGACAAGTGTTTGGCGGTGGGTTTAGAAACCGGCAGGGGCGGATTTAGAGGGAGGGGGGGGGGGGGGGGGTGTGACAACCGCCCCCCCTAAGCTCCCCAAGGTCAACTTTGTTTTAATAAAATTATTGATATACACCAGCCAAAAGTTTAGTTTTTGGTGACATAGAAAATATCGGGACAACAAAATAGATCTGGGCAACAATTTGACCGTAAGGTCATATTTAAGCAGACTCCACCCCCCCCCCCCCTCCCTCCTCCCTCCCCCCTTTCTTCCCCCCCCCCCCCCCTCCCCCGCTAGCCGAATGCCTACCGCCCCTCCCAGGCCTGATCCATATATCCGCCCCTGGGAACCGAGCATAAAAAAACATGCGATCTCACCCTTCCAAGACGTTTGCCAGGGCATCTATCTGCTTCTGGAAGATGGTCTCGTACAGGTCAGGCAAATTCCCTTTCTAAAAAAAAAATATTACAAAAAGGGAAACGGGTGCTTGAGCCTAGCCAACACCTTGTGGGCGCTGCTTCGAACGTGTAAAACACTTTGTACTTTAACTCGACATACCTGAATAAGCTCGTGTTTGCAGTCCACAAACGGCCCAATCTGACGGAATGAAAGAAAGAAGTGTGGACATTAGGCAACGTTTGCAGGCCAAGTAGGTGGAAACCTGATCGATGGCACCATATGGTAAAATAGAGCCCACCACTGCGTCGTCAGTCCCGCACACATTATCGAGATAATGAATTACTGCAGTCACTGACACGTTGAGAAGGGAGCTGTCTCAGTTGTCCCACCTCTAGCATGAGCGTGCTACCTTCGATAGCAGTTAGGCACCTCGTGCGAGCACGCACACCCAGCCAAAGCACAACAGAATGCAACAAGCGCATGATGGAGGTGAGGCGTCTGAAAGAGACACCCTGCAGTTCTGTACAGTAATCAGTGTCCCCAATAAAAAAGCATTTGGTTAGAAACATTTATAGCAAGGGCATCACTTGCTGAACATTTCTTTGTCTCCTATGTTATGTAATGCAAAAGGCTTTATTTGTGGCAAAGAAGATGTTTTCTCTTTTTCTTTTCTTTGTCGGTATATTTCGGAGGAGAAAAAAATACATTCTCGTTGCCTCGCCGGTAATGGGAAGACCCGGAATTCAAATCCTGGCCTCATCCTATTTTTGTTTTAAGGCGACTTTTTTACCTTTATTCACATCTGATCGGTACAGTCCATTCATCCGCATATTTTAACCCTTTCCTTCCTAGAGACCATGACCCACGATGCATCTTTGATACATGATACAGTGGAATCTCGTTAATTCAAACTCTCTTATTTCAAACTCAGCGGATAATTCAAACTAACATGCAGGTCCCGTCCTATGTGTTTCTAAGAAGGAAACTCCCGGTAATTCAAACTTTGCATTATTCAAACAAAGATTTGGTCCCCCTCGGGTTCAAATTAACGAATTCCGACTCAATACATCCATCCATGATACATAATAAAAAACCCACCATAATGCAGACGTGAGGTTGGTGTTCCGCCAAGTAAGCAGTGAAATCGGTCAAGGGCTCAAAGCTCAATGTATCCGAAGTTGTGTACGGTCCACAAGCAACCACCAAGTGCAGAGGGCCTGAAAGATATTTGCACGGAAAACCGACACGTGAAAATTGTCTTCCATTAAAAATGGCTCCTCCCACTTTCTTGTGCAGAGGGGATAAAATTTGTAACTAACGAACATTGTAGCACAGTTCAGTGACCAAGCCAGCTTTCAGCACAAGCCAGTGGTTTTACATTGTTGGTGTGGGGTCTCAAGAAAGCATTAAATTCTCACGATAAACGGCCATGTGGTAAATTCAAATCAAATCAAAGGAACATTTTGAAAAAAGATAAATAAATACATTTGCTTTACCTTCGAGTTGTGGTGCTTCGCTTGGGAATGGAAGCATCTTTCCCTGCACAGAAAAATGATGGCCGACATAAAAAAAAAAAACATTTAGGAAAATGTTTTAAGAGCTCGAAGGGACACTGACCATCCCCAAAAAATCATTTATCCTTTTCCAAAAAAAAAACACTAAATTATTATGTCAAGACAATACCTGAAATGTTTCATGCTATGCGCCAACTCCTGTTTACAAACAAACCGGGTGCCCCTAACGGCACACCACCGGCACCGTGCATGCGCGATGGGGTGTGGGCACACCACCGGCACCGCGTCATGCATCAACAAATTATTGGAATGTGATATTGTGAGCGTCGGTGTGAGTCCCCGTGCTCTTTTTTCGCGTTGGAATTGTCGATCCTGTGTTTTCTTAGCAACGTCTTACCACTTTACTGGCCTGAGCAAAATTAATGAGGCTTGTTACACCGCAAAACATTGCGTTACTAATGTGACGTGTGGCAATTCATTCCGCATGAACGCCGCAGAATGGACGTAAAGCCTGATTCACATGATGAGATTCTGCTCGCTATTTTCATTTGCGACATCGCTGGGGCTGCAAAAGCGTGGACGGTAGCTGCGATGATCGGAGTCAATACCAAAGATTGCAAGCGGAATTGAACCAAGCGAATCGGGCATAACAAGTCGGCGATGGCCACTGGTAACAATGATCAACATCTCCCTTTATCTAGTGTTTACATCGAGCCTACTTAGCCCAAGCAACCTTCAGACTTTAAAGTCTTTTGAGGCCCGCACTTACTTTTAATCGCAATTATCGGGTCATTGTTTGGTCTACAGGCCGCTGTTGCTTGAACGAGCAGGCGACAAATTTAGCAAGCAGACGAATTGAAAGGAGCAGACAACAGTTTAAACAATCAGACGGCCGTTTGAACGCGAAGACGCCCTGAACCCAGGCGGTCCGGATGATTTCACAATTTTCTTGCATTCGTGTTGGAACAAAACAGATAACTCTGACGACCATAAGTATCCGTGAATTCAACCCAAAGTGCTTCCCACATAAGCAATCGCGGTTCGACAACGTCTGGTTTTTCCTTTCCACGGCATCTAGTCTCGTTCTCGGGCGAACCGGGCAGGCAGATAACACATGAAAACTGATCTTCACACCTTCCCGGCCCTTTTGGTACAGCCCCAGTCATGGCTCTTTGACAAGAAGGCAGGTTTTAGTCTGATTTATTCCAAAACAACACGGAAATGCCTGTCCCGCATGGCGACTTCCGCCCACACTCCCAGACCGGAAGTGCTCCCGAAGAAAGCGCCACCATCGTGGCGTGACGTAACAGAGTTCAGGTGGTGTACAGAGTTGGGTATTTGGCGGGAGGACCTAAGTCTATCTGAAGCCAGAAGAGTAGAGCACTTCAGCATTGGAGAGCATGGACAATACGATCAGTTTCTTCAAATTAATGGAATATAGGCATTTCAGTGGACGTAAAACCTACAACAAATGGGTTCCACTTTGTACTTTTGTTAATAAACATACCTGTAACCTCAAAAATATTTCATGTACCATGTGGTACGTCACTATGGAAGAGGCAGTAAGAGCAGACTCGAACGCTCAATCTCTAACGGCGGTTTTCATGCAAACAAGGCCAGATCTCGAGCTACAAATCTCTTGTCTGGGTAGTTGGACACTTCTAGATTGCGTTTCAGCGCAAATTTGTGCAGGCATGATTACTTTGCGAGGGTTCTTTAAAGATGGGGCAGTTGCCGAAAGGACCTACCTCAAGCAGTTCTTCCAACACCAGATTCTGTCCGTTGGCATTGGCACCCTTGGCCACGATTACCTGCAATGGTCGCATGCACACCAACTCCTAAAGCTAGAATTTCCAAAGAAGTTTGGATTATAATGCGGTCAAAACGAATTAATGGTTCTTAAACGACAAACAGCACTTTAAAGCAATATTGTGGGCTATGCGATAGTTTTGTTATATCCCTTCTAGCTTTGCTAATCGAATAGGAGCGAACTGTTGCGTTTGGGTTTTGTGGACTGACTTATGCTGCTACACAATAAGTGCAGAAACAACCTGGGATTTTCCAAGCAGCATACAAAAAGTGGACAACAACTGGGGTTATCACAGCAAATTGCATTGAATTACCAAGGTTCCAAGTATAATCTAACAAAGCATACAAAAACATACAATGTCAAATCAGTCAAAAAACATACTGCTACATTAGGCCAGGATGTATACAATATGGCATAAAAATGACCTTATAACCCTGGAGAGAGAATAAACAAGAAACGAGTGGCAACAGAAATCTCAATTTCGAGGTTTCTGTTGTGCGCCATCTTTTCAATGTCAGCACTTGTGAGATTAAATCATTTACAGGAAGCTTCAAAATATACAGTGTTGGGTAAAGTACATCTAAAGAGTTCTCTAAGTAAAGTAGAAAGTAAATGAGAGGGTATGTGCTTCAAGTAAAGTAGTAAGTACACTGGGCACAATGTACTTGAAGTAAGTACTATGAATAGAATGTACTTTCAAAGCAAAGTACAAGTACCTTTTAACACAATCTTTTATGATGCCCTTTCATTCCCCTATACAGCGATTTTTTAACTGGTATGCATGGCCCCAGGGGTAATCGGGGGCACATCACTTACTTACGTAAATGGCAGCAAATATTGGATAAATACATGTGGCCACAGAGTAGCTATTTTCGGAAATGGTGCCAAATTCAGGAGTCCCTCCGACTTCTGAATTTGGCGCCGCTCGCACTGGCTTCTTGCCCCCAAGGGAGTTAAACGTACTAAGAGAGAGTATGACGTCAGCCCCGTAGCTTCCGCAAGCAATCCTCTCGTGAAGGAGTGTCCTCTCCTTAAGGGGTGACACCACCATCAAGAGTCGACTTTTAAACCAGTTGTTCAATATTGATGAAATTTGGAGGGTCTATTCATCTCGTTGCCTAAATGCACTCTATGAAATTTTATCTCTGTAGGACTATTTTCTGATAACCTACAGGGGAAGGTACACAGCTATTGATGTAAGTCGCCTCACTTGGCAAGGAAATCTATCGTATAAAATCGCTGGAGAATATTGAGCATTTCTAAGCTTCAGCCTTAACTAGAACATATGATGGGTAAGGCTATTTATTTTTTACCTTAAAATTCGTGTTTTTTTCTGTGCAAAATGTCAATTTGAAAAGCATTCCACATAATGGGGCATTTTCTCCTCATCAAAACTTTACTTTTAGGCAATAAGAACTTTATTTAAATAGAAAAATAAATATCTAGCCCACTTCCTCATTACATTTCAGCTCAGAAACATCTACAGCAAAGAATACATTCAGCGATTCTTTGAAATGATAGATTTCCTAAAACGAAAGTTGCTGCAAAAAAGTGAAACTGAGAAAAACCTGTTTGAAGTTTCCATACCACTACATTTGCTTTCACTGGTGGTGGCGGCAACTAAAAGGCACCAAGAGCGTAGATGGTGCCTTCTGCTTACACCCAATCTCCAGCATGGCTTTGCTGAGTGAGTCCGAGCTTAAAACGCTTTCTTTGAATGTCATTTTGTTGTCGGCATGTGGACATTGATTGTGAAACGAGTGAGGAATTGGGTATGCTTGCAATACACGAACCAACATCAGCAAGTATGGGCGGGGCAAACATCATTGAAATACAAAGCAGACAAATCCGCGTGACTTTCTATAAATGAATGCTGGTTTTAGTCAGTTTTGTGTTCAATCAGGGCGGGCTTTTCGATTCTTGGCCATATGCATAGCCTCTTCTACATGGTGTTCTTGCCCCAATAGATTACTCTCGAACAAAGATATTTAATGTACTGAAACTGTGAAGAAAAGCTCTTGCCAACAAGAGTATGATCATCAATCTAGGGCATACCGGTGCAAAGCTACAGCAGTTTGAAAACAGGAAACAGAAATTTCACATTTCAAAAACATGTGATTTTGCATCGTTGGCTGACCGAAAATGTTTTATTTCTCTATAAATACTTCAGATATTGCAATAAAAATTTGCAGGAGTATACACTATTCGTTGTGGAACTACAATACATAAAAATAGGAAACTTCATTTTTTGTGAAGAAAAAGGACAGCAGAGGAGGATGTCTCAAAACATTGAGACATTCTCCTCTGTTGTTTTCTTCTTCGATTTGAAAGTTTTAGCTTTTCCGCACCACAGTCTCAGGTGTCACACATGTCACAGAGAATGTACTCCGAGTAAAGTACAAGTTTTCTAAACCTACTGGAAGTAAGTACAATGTAGTCTGCGCTGTGGCATTACGCAATGCAAAGCGTCATGCTTGCATTGCGTAATGCCACAGCGCAGACTTTATTTTGAGGTCTAAACACATGTTCCGCCTCATCATTCGCTGAGCTGATTTCGTAGATCACAGAGATTGGCTCTTCGAGTGTTTTGCGGGTAAGTAGACGCGCAGGCATTTTTTAGAGTGTTGTTCCAATGTTTGAGGAGGCTTAAGCATTGCTGCATAAATGTCGCGCATTGTACTTTCCTTTCGTGAATTTCGTTAAATTCATGATAGAACTTGACGGTTTGGGGCAATGAAGTACTACGTTCTTATATTTTTAATAAAGAATAATGAATCAATTTATATGCTGGAAGACGCCAGATCGCTAAAGAAAAAAGTGTGCTGACAGACTTTTATTAGCCAGGCAAATAAAAATGTGGCAATTAGTCATATATGAATATTTTACAAGTGTTAACAGAAAACTAAATTCCACACGCGCTAATACGACTCCGTTCACATATAAACATCATGGTATTGTAAATTATGTAAATTGAGTTGAAATTATTATGTCTCAGAAATATATATATAAGAACCGAATCGGGGCTCCCCAATCATTGGTGACAATGTTCACAGGTGCGAGGTCAGTCCGAAGTTATCCGAAGTAAAACCAACAGGATAAAATAAAACGTAAAAAAATTCAGTGCCTATAAAAAAGCTAGTCACTATTGGCCTTTCGGAACGCAGGGCACGGCTCATCACGTTCGCACGTTCTCGCCTCGTGATTCGTTCCTCGATGTCCTTGTCGACTAATGACACAATCCGATCAGCTGCGGAGCGACGACAAGACGCTCGGGACTTGCCCCGCGCTGCGCTTCTTAAGCCGTCGGTTACTACGGGAACCACTTTTGAGTTACACTGCTAGAGTTACGTCGCTGCGGCCGGCCCTCACCATGACGACGCCCTTGATGTCTTCAAAAGGCCTGTCCTCCATGTCGTCGAGATACAGGGCGGGAATCCGCTCGGCATAGTCGATCAGGGCGTCGGCTTTCTCTATCAAATTCTCGAACATGTACGAGCCTGGAAACACCAGCACCGAGTGGCCTGACAGAGACGGTGGCATCGTCGGTGCAGTGCCAGTCGGGGGGCTCTCCTTCTTGATTCCGCACATTTAAAAAACATGTGATTTTGCATCGTTGGCTGACCGAAAATGTTTTATTTCTCTATAAATACTTCAGATATTGCAATAAAAATTTGCAGGAGTATACACTATTCGTTGTGGAACTACAATACATAAAAATAGGAAACTTCATTTTTTTGTGAAGAAAAAGGACAGCAGAGGAGGATGTCTCAAAACATTGAGACATTCTCCTCTGTTGTTTTCTTCTTCGATTTGAAAGTTTTAGCTTTTCCGCACCACAGTCTCAGGTGTCACACGTGTCACAGAGAATGTACTCCGAGTAAAGTACAAGTTTTCTAAACCTACTGGAAGTAAGTACAATGTAGTTATATTTCCCAACACTGGAAATATAGCAGACTAGTTTGCAGCAAGGTCACTATGTTCAAAAATCTTCACTAGAATTTGCTCCTCTAAGGTTTTATTGTGCACCTATTTGAGAACATGTTGGCCAAGACAGATAAAAAAAGACGGGAATATAACTGCTGCCTACCTGTCCGGGGAACACCGAAAATTGCTTGAGCCTGGACAAGTTCAGCTTGACCGAGTGTCCGTAGCTGCTCTTGGAGCCTTCGAGGATCAGCGAGTTTGCATTTATCTTCCCTGAGCTGTCGCACAGGACTCTCCCCGTCACAAAGCTACCCTCCTGCAAACAAAATTTGCGAAGTGTTGGCAATTGGATACACGTCAACGTTCGTTGGTAAGGAAATCGAAAAACCAGACATGCATTTTCGGCACTTATGTACTCATGTTAAACAGAGTGGAAGGCCTCATTATTGTTTTCGAAATAATGATATGCCTTGCACGACTCAATCGTGCGACCAACGCTTCAGACGCAATAAGGAAATTGTGAAGTTTGCGAAAAACGAGTCATCACAAAAATGAAGACATTTACAGTATGTAATCAAAGTTCCTTCACTTCCCTTCATATATAGATATGCCCAAAGCCGCCATTAGCAATAATGCCAATGAAGCACCAGTGGGAATAATGACCGAGACGCAGCCGAGCTCAATCGACGTGAGGGTTAAACTTGGTGCGGACGACCATCACGGGAGACAAACGTGTTGCGGCCACATTTCAATTAAAGCTGAACTTTATGTTTTCTTATAAATGGCACGATTAATGCGAGATACATACAGGTCTAGGACACAACACCTCCGAAACGTACAGCAGACTCTCGCTAATCAAACTCGCGGATAAATCAAACTAGCATGCAGGTCCCGTCCTACGTGTTTCTAGGAAGGAAACTCCCGGTAATTCAAACTTCGCATTATTCAAACAAAGTTTCGGTCCCCCTCGGGTTCAAATTAACGAGATTCCACTGTAGTATTACATCCAACCATAAAATAAAACGTAAAAAAATTCTTCAGTGTCCTATAAAAATAAAAAAAAAAAGCTAGTCACTATTGGCCTTTCGGAACGCAGGGAACGGCTCATCACGTTCGCACGTCTCGCCTCGTGATTCGTTCCTCGATGTCCTCGTCGACTAATGACACAATCCGATCAGCTGCGGAGCGACGACAAGACGCTCGAGACTTGCCCCGCGCTGCGCTTCTTAAGCCGTCGGTTACTACGGGAACCACTTTTGAGTTACACTGCTAGAGTTACGTCGCTGCGGCCGGCCCTCACCATGACGACGCCCTTGATGTCTTCAAAGGGCCTGTCCTCCATGTCGTCGAAATACAGGGCGGGAATCCGCTCGGCATAGTCGATCAGGGCGTCGGCTTTCTCTATCAAATTCTCGAACATGTACGAGCTGGAAACCCCAGCACCGAGTGGCCTGACAGAGACGGTGGCATCGTCGGTGCAGTGCCAGTCGGGGGGCTCTCCTTCTTGATTCCGCAAGCGCGCGACGACGTCGCCGGCGTTGGCTCGCGAGGCATACTTCGCCGCCACACTGAGTCTGGAGAACGAGGACAAACCAAAAAGGCTAAGACACGAGGGTGACAAGATAGGAAGCCTTCCGTAGTTCTAAAACCCGGGATGCGAGCGCGGTGAAAGATATATATATATATAGGCGAGAAAGCACAGCACGACAAACGCTGCGACACGATCAAACAGATAAAGTCCTGTCGGCATGCGCCCGAGTAGCCTCGGCCAACGGCATGTCCGCCGTCCAGACGATGCAACTGTGAAAAAACAAGAATGGGGAAAAAAAAAGTGTCTCGTTCCTATGGCGCTTGGGTACGCGCTCTTTCCGCTCAGGGCATCTGCTCTGACCTTGACGGATGCTGGCTCAAACACTGGACTAGAGATCTCTCTGCTTCGATGCATTCGTAAAACTGTTGTTACCCCCAGTGAGGCACGAAACTGGAGTCAATGACAAAGCGGTGTCTAATCAACATCCGTTACACAAGCGCCGAGTTCTATGTGACATAGTACACCCGGAAAACAACATTAAAACCAAGTGTGTCTCCCATAGAGAGGCGCGAGAAACCGTGCCAGAAACGGGGTGCCATTAGCCGCATGTCGAGGAGCCATCTGGTCGGACCGCCTGCAACCAAGCGAGGAGAGGATTTCGATTTGGCTGCTGCGACGCCTACGGTGTCCATGCCTATATTTGTCTTGCATCGGGGATGTGAGTAAGGAAAACACCGAAAACGGAGCGGATGTCCACTCCATTACGCACATCCCGGGTCATAGAACGACGCAAAAATGGCTGTTGTATTTTCCGGTCTATAAGTCGCACATAGTCACGGAGCACTACGAAGGATGTCGTGCAGAGTTGCTGCAGCGAGGACCTACGCCACCACGCTTTGGACCATCTGTGGATCGCCAAAAGAGCAGGCACATAAAAATATAAAATTATACAAAATGCATTGTATCAAATGCAACAATGTAAATTTTAACAAAATGTGACTTATACACCAGAAAATATTTGCCTTGCAATCAAATGTAGCTACCATGTTGGTATGAAATTAAATTATTGGTGCAGTGTCAGAATTTGCACACTCACAAAGAATTACATATCAGCATCAAAGCTATTGCAAGTAGAGTCGAAATTGCTGTGAACCACTTGCGGAAGAATAAAACAATGAGCAAGCACGGCTGGCTAAAGTTGATGTATTGTGATATGTACAAGGTAGTTGATGTTATTGTGCCATCTAGTTATTGGCACATGTGTTGCTAAGCTTATGTGCATTGTAATTTTCTAAGATGCAACTATGTGGGGGATTCATGCTTTTAAAAATCCAGCCGGTGCAACCACCTATGTCAGCAGTTAAAACAAAAGTCAATACTCTCCATTCATGAGAGTCATGTGCGTAAAAAATAAAACAAATGTTACTGAGGGGTACTGTGACACCTATTATAACAAAACAATGGTAGTGGAAGAAATTGCGTGTTCCTCCTATTTCCTGTTTTTGACAAAATAAGTGCCTCAGTAACGAAGGGAAGCTGCATTTGACAGTTTGTAGCAGGTTCTGTAGCAGGCCAAATATTGGTTTGGAGAAGTCACTGACACTTTTGGAGCAAATGCCAACATCTGTTAGCACACCACTTGAAAATAAAAAAGTGATTGTATCGCTAAATAAGTTCATATTTAATAATGACTGAGGGTTCCTCTTTGATACTGGAGCATATTACTTATTACCTTCTGTAATAAGAGTAGGTAGGGCACAAAAGGACACAGAGCCTTCCTTTTAGAAATAAGGCTCTGGTCAGAGTAGGTTCCACTTACAATATGTACTAAAATATGAGTGAAAAATGAATCATAATGCAATACTTCAGTTGGCAGTGAAGCTTCTTCTCCCCCTGAACTTATTTATACAGCTGGTAGTCTATTGATTGTGTAGAAATCATTTATGTAAAATGCCTGAAAAAAAAACAGCATATCCGCTAACGCGTCTATCAACAAAAATGTGTCTCCCAAGTTTATGAACCTACCAAACTCAAGACTTTATTATAAACTGCCAAAACAACCACCCCCAAATATTATGAAAACCTACACCTGTGCAAAGTGACACTGCTCCTTAGCGGCATTGGAAGAGTGAACTCAAAGTTTGTTGTTCTTTCGATCGACAGCTGCACAGGAACATTTATTCGAATACAGACCCGCATTGTTTTTGTTTTCTCTTTTTTGCCACAGATTTTTCTTTTTTTTTAATTGGACATCAACCTACCATTGAGACCAAGAAAGGTAGACCTGGAGTAGTACTGAGCAGAATTACTGAGCCTATCGCGCTATCCAGACGCTCACCCATATCAGCTGCTGCTCTCAGCACTCCGATACAGAGCGGCGAAGCTCGACCCGCGGGCACTGGTGAGACGCGGCACGGAGGCATGCGGTACACATGATAATCAAGTGATCTCATCAGGCGTACAAGACCCTGGTTCTGTCTGACCACAGTAGCCGCCATCCTACAATTTGGCCATGTTTTCTCGACTTTTAACTCCTGCCATCGCCGACATCGTCTGGAAATTTAGACGATGTCAACGGTCAATCTGCCAGCACATCAACCGACCTGCGCGGTTGACAAGCAATCTCAATATCTTGTTTTGCCTCAATTTAAAGCGCAGCCGCCGCCACGAGCCAGTGAGACCAACCAACGTCAAAGCGTGACATCACGGCATTCGTCCATCTTCCTGTACACGTTCTTTCATCGACTAAACCACTCAAGCGCAGCGAATGTCCCGTGACTTGCGCTTTTAGTATGTGTTTGTGGTTGTATGTGTTCGAGCCTTCGACTGTGCTCTGACCTAAATAAAACAGGTGAGTACAGAAGCTGTGAAATACATATTAGTGCCATTTTCCTTTCCTCCTACTTCTCTAAATATAAGCCAATAATAAATTGCTTTAATTTTTTGTTCTGCTTAAGCCCATCTTGGAGCAGGTGAGGCGCATTTCTTAGCAAAAATGGCACTTTGGCGCCAGATGTAGCCAGACTTTCGTTCATGGTGCAATTTGGCACCATGAACAAAAGCTCATGGCACTTCCAGCTCTGAGCTCTGAGCACTTTCATCGCTGCTCAGTGCTCAGAATGCCATCTGCTATTTTCACGACCAACAAGGTGCCGAAGTACTCACACTTTGGGAGAAAACGATGCTGGCGAAAACAAGGGCGAGGCACCGGCGACAGCACCAGAGACCCGACGGGCACTTGGCACCTCCGGTGTTCGCTTCCGCTTTTGCTGTTGATTGATGCGAGCAGAGCAATCAATCAAAATCATTATGATGCCGTCTATAACTGATTCCGGTCGAGTGACTAACCTGCTGGTTCGCTCCATAGCCATCCAAGATGTCATCTTCAGCCCCATTGCTTACTGCGAGAGACAAAAGAAATGCCACGCCGAGAAAGCTCGCACATCTGCGCCAAAGGTTAGCAGCCAATGTTCTGACGATACTGGCGTCTTCAGAAAATTTTCAAGGCTCTTTAACTATTCTTGACGGCAAGAAAAAAGAATGACTTGTCGTCGTCACTCACTTCTTTTACCAGCATGTTATTTATTTTGTCGCTTACTTTTAGAAACACACAAAGTCACAATCGCTATCACTCTCGCCAATTATTTATGAAATCCTTTTTGCTTAATGGGCAACTCCGCTCAATTCCAAAGATTTCGGGATAATGAGTGATTTCGAATTAAAAAGCCCTAATAAAAGACACTACGTCGTTTGCTTCGCGAAAAATGGGACATATATTTTTAAATCTAATTTTAAACACGAGCGGAAATCGAAACCGAAACTTCGACTCCGTCCGGCAACATTGGCCTCGGGCCGCCAAGTACATGGCCATCACGTGGTACGAGACGTCACGTGATCCTCGGCCCAACGACGGGCAGGATGGGGGCGGGCGTGTGGTAGGCGCGAGTGTCGTCTGCACCGCACTCTTCGCCATGTTTTGGTCTGCGCAACTGCGGCATAAGTCTGCGTACGTGGTGTCCATAGTGTGGACGAAACTCCGACAGACAATAACCACAAACGGTGAGACGACGACGGCGGTTGTGACGCGGAAGACGGCGGTAACGGCGGGACCACGGCGGGCGGCCGGACGGCTCCCAAGAACGCCAGTCACGTGGACACCGCTGAGCGCCGAGAGGCAACGTTGCTGACGTCATGCGCTGCGCTCGCCCGGAGAAGTAAAAACAAGCAAAAGGGGGCCATGAGGATGACGTTTAGCTCAATGTTGGCTCCGCTCATGCCGTAGTCTTGACTGCGCTGTTGGTTGCGCCTGAATTCGCCCGCTCGAGTCAGCCGATTTCGGCAACTTGGCGAGTTGCAAAGTTTGCAGGACCGTTTAAGAAACATTTAGACAGAACTGCGTCGTAATATTTGATGTGTTGTCTTCCTAGGCGATAGTGAAGAGGACTGCATTGTTTTTTTAAAACCAAACATGAAGCGGAGTTGCCCTTTAAGCATACTGCATCTTACTACAGGCATCATACATATGCCTCTAAGCCAGAGGTCCTCAAATGGGGATCCGCAAACCCTTTAGGGTCCCTGAAGGCCTCCTAGAGGTCACTGCAGCCTTAGACCATGAGTCGAGCCGAGCACTAAAACTTTTTCTTTTATCGATGCTGGCTGCCCCACAAACCTAATAGACAAAACCATGTGCACTGAGTGGGTAGGGTTGATTTTTCTCTGTTTCAGGACTGAAAAGCTGGATTGCACGCATTTAGTTTCCTTCATTTTTCCTTTTGTCAATGCAATCATCCAATACCGCCCCCTGCCCTCCCGGGCAGATGGGATCCCCCCTCAATTTGACCAATCCAGAAGGGGTCCCCAAAACATCTGCGGTTGAGAAGCACTGCTCTGACACATAATCAGATTAAGAAGTACCTCTTGTTTTTGAATCACTACAAGATGTTGCTGCTCACACTACGTGAACATCCCTTTACCCGCCTGACCACGGGCACCAGCAATGTGGAAGCGGCTTACGCATTGGCAGTGAAGATCCTCGGCACAGGCTTTTTGGAGACTGGAGTCCTCGATGTTCTGGATGCACTCTTTGCCAATTCCTGATGGGCAGCACGCGAGAAAAGTTAACACGAGGGAGTAAGAAAGTTTACAGAGCCGCTTCACACCCGACAATTTAATGGCATAGTACGGAGAGCTGAGGCTTCACCCGAAGGTGCCGCTAACTGTAGCGATAAGATGCATATTTTCTCGAGCTTCACCTGGGGCAGGTGTGTGCCCAGTACCGGCCCATTTAGAACTCAACGATCACAGATGGACCCATATATCCGGTGTGCGTCAGTAGTATTAACAAACTTCAACTTTGTTCAGTTGGAATAATTGAAAATAGCGGCCAAGTCACGCAAGCCGTTGCCCGATTCTGAGAACTCAGTCGTACCTGGTACATCGACGAAAATGAGTGTTTAAAAAAAAAAAAAAAAGGATGTAGGTGGTATACACATGTGTTGGTATGCTTGATAAAGGTAAATATTCATGAAACAACGAGAGATTGTGTAATAGGGCAAAGTAACAGTGATCACAGTAAGAAAAAGACATATATGAAGTTCTTTGGCTGCCTACGTCCGTACCTCTAGTTCCATCTGTTCCAGCAACTCCACCGTCATGTCCGCAACATCGGCGTTCCTCTTCAGCGTGTACGCGACCCAGGCCGACGTGATCGCCTCTGCACCTTGTCCGTACACCATGCATAACTCGCGCACTGCATGTCATAGAAGTCGATCATTAGCCCACTCACGATTGCGATGTAATACCGCAAGGAATTGTGTACACTTACGTTTTTTCAGGCATTCGGGCGTTACACTGTCTGCACCAAAGATTTCCAACTCGGACAGAAACGCAGAGTCTTCGATGAAATCCATCGTAAAACAATTTCCAGCACCAATTCACAACCCTCCCATACACCACCCAGAAACCCGAGTTCCCGCCGAATGAGAGATAAGATGGCTTGGCTTGGCTGATGTCGTCTAAACTAACGTTTATAACAAACAAAAAAAAACTGGTTAGCCTGTCAGCTTATTTTAAAATTAAAATATGTGAAAGCATTGAATTTAAAACAAAACGCTTGGCTTTTTTTATTTAACAGGTGTTTTTTCGGCTTTGGCTTTCTTTTACTTTTGACTTCAACTGGCTTCGACCGTTCGACTTTCGGTGTCACGTGACTTGAGTAAACTTCGCAACGTGCTGAAATTTCGTTGTAAATTGGGGAAGTTGATCGAGCAGTAATCGAGGGGCTGTGCATGGTGTTTCCAGCGATCACAAGTATGTCAACACTTTTTTCTGACACATTATTATCCAACGGCCCTCTTGTTCACCGACTGATACAAGCGTTGAACCGTAACGATGTCTGGAAATCTCTCGGGAGCGTCATTCCAAGCTCGAGCCTCAGTAGCACGTACACTCCATCGTCAGCGGGCGATCTCGTCTTGGCGCTTCAGAACAGTTTTGTCCGCACATCAGAGCTAATAGGGTGGCTCGAACTTGTGGACGCAATCGACGCCTTGTTACTTCTAAAGCCAAGCGAACCGGTGGTGATCACTCTACACCCAGAACCGTACCTCCAGCTAGAAGCCGGACAAGAATCCGTTTTGCGGTTGACATGTCGCGCCTCGTCGTTTCCGCCGCCCAAGTACGAGTGGTACTTCAACGGCAAGCCCCTAAGCAGTCGAATTCAAGCTGGGCCGGTTCTCGAATTATTCAATCTGACGACAGATCACTCGGGAACTTACAAGTGCCGAGCTTGGAACGCGTGTGGCTGTGAGTCGTTCTCCAACGATTGCGAGGTCGTGGTGACTCCGTATCGGCGTAAACTCGTAAACAATCCACCGACCCTCTACGCAACCGACAAAGTCGCGCTGCTCATCAGTAACGCGAACTACGAACACGACGAGAAACTTTTCCTGACCGAGAATGACGTCGAGAGCCTGGCAAAGTCCTTGGCGGCGCTAAACTTTCGTATCCTCGCCTTCAAGGATTTGGGCAAGCGGGACATCATCAACGCCGTCCGAACCTTCTGCCACTTTCTGCAGAACGGCACGTACAGCCTGTTTTACTACGCGGGCCACGGCTTCAAGTGTTGCGGGAAGGACTACATTCAGTCCATCGACTGCTCGAACGAGTGTTCGGTCGAGGACTGCGTCTGCTTTCAAGACGTGATCGCTTGCATCAAGTCGACGCCGTCGAGTTTCAACCTGATCATGTGGGACGCGTGCCGCGACTGTAGGGAAACATCGCTCGATTCGAAAACTTCCATCGTCCAGACGGATCCCCCGCATGGAAGTCTTCGTGCCCGGCGTAGCTCCGTCGTGGTCTATGCCACGTCCCCGTACAATTCCGCGGTTGAGGTCAAGGGACACCAAAATGGACTATTCATGGAACATCTTAAGAGACACGTCGGGCGGACTGTTCCCGTGCACGAAGCGATACGCTGCACCCTTCGCGACTTTGAAAGTCACGCGTTGTCCGACTGGCAGATTCCTGTGGTCAAGTACGACATCGCGGGGGACCATTCCCTTTGCGACGCCATCTTGGACGGACCTGGCTACCGCGGCAACGAGACTTTGTGGAACTTTGTCAGTACGCTGCCCCCGGACGAAGAGTTCCGCGTGACGGAAACCGGACTCCGTCTTCGCGTGACTTTTTCCTGCGATCGCGAAGTTTTCTGTAATTCCATGCTGGTGACGGCTTCCTTGTTGCCCCCGGTGCCTAGTATACACATTGACTTGCAGACCCTCGTGTGTGACGGTGCCCGTGCGGTGAACCTGTCTACAGCCGTCCTACGAGTATCTAGTCTTCAAACACTGGTGTCACCGTTGCGGCTCAGCGTGGTACTGAGGGACTGGGAGTCTAAAAATGTGGTTTACCTGAGAAACTTGCACTGTGGTTACCCGTTGGTTGCGGCCTGGAAGCTTCGCAATTCCGGTTAGAGATAGCCTGTACCATAGCGCTAGCGCTGTAAAGGACTGAAACCTCGGCAAAAGAAGAGGGACATGCATTCTATCTTCAAAAATCAATGGTTTGGATTGTCGCCATGAAGGTAGTTGCAGCGTAGCCAGCGACAGCAAGTCATTTGTAAAATGAATTTCGTGCCATGGAACTTATCTTGCCCACCATGGAGCCTCATTATGGCGAGTGAGTTTATGGCAGTTTTTGGGCGTTTGAATGCAGTGACCAGGCACGTAGCCAGGGGGGGGGGGGGGGGGGGGCCATGGGGCCGGGCCCCCCCCCCCCCCTCCCCCGAAATCTTCCATTTTGCTGGGGCCTCCTCTCCCCCCTCCCCCTCATACAGCATTTTGTCATGGGCGCCCCCCCCCCCCCCCCCCCCCGAAACAAAATCCTGGATACATGCCTGGCAGTGACTGTAGTTGTTGTTTTTTTTTTTTTTTTTTAACTGACATTTAATAGTATCTAACTAGAGTTTGTTAACATTGTAAACAAGAGCAGTAATTAGACAAATGCTCTACATCATTTGCTAAAAGAATTTTTTAATTTTTTTAATTGTGTGTGTTCCTAGTCTTTATGCGATGCCTTGGCAATGGTGCCTAAACTACACAAATAAGTAAATTATATTCCACACTTTCATTTCATACAGATTAAAGCTTTGTGCTGTCTTACAGGTTTTTTGTTTCTTGTGTCTCGGTGTTCCATAGCCGGGATGAATGATGGTGTGGTTTTAAAATGTTTTAGTAGCTAGGATACTTTTAAATCAAAGCACTACAGCCTTTAGTGGTGTCTTTTTTTCTAAATAAAAACTCTAGGTTCACTCAAAAATTTCTCACTTCTTTTTTGCCTCATTACAAGATTTTACTTGAGTAGACTGCTGCTGTTATGATGGCCAGCATTCCTCATTTTATGATGTTTTTCTGATATACATATCTTTAGGACATTGGTATTTTCTGCAAGTATTTATTAGCAACATCCCACGCAATTTTTTTTTTGTTTGTTGTGCACTTCAAACAACTGGTAAGGATAACAGGAGTGGTCACCAAAAACCAAAACAAGTGTAGCGACGCACCAAAAAAAAAATAGTATGGAATGCTGTTGGTCCACGGTTAGTCAGTCTCCAAGATATGCATACTGCAAGGAAGTAACTGACAAGTCCGCACAGCACCAACATCCCCAATGTCAGCAACTCTATAACTTTCTCAATGAACGGAGGGCCAGGGCCCTGCAGCCTGCTTCCACATGTGTTCTCCAGCCATTCGACGCTTCAGTGGAAAATGCTAACTGGAGCCAGGCTGCGGTGAAAGTGGACAGGGTTGAAGGGCCCAACCTTCTCGTCGTACGCACTTCTCCAGTTCGAGGAATCAAAGTAGCCATACCGAACTACCTTCCGACGTTCTGCCGCCGTGAAAGCGGGGTTAACTCTGCTCTGACGCATTATGTGCCATATGGGAACCGAATCGAGCTCCTGCTTGGGCCTTGCTTTCATACTCTTGAGCTTTAGGTCTCGGGCAGTGGGTTTCTGTAGTCGAACAACGTCCGACTTTCCCCCCGTCGCCTTGGCCCGTCGTCGTCGCCTGTAGAGGTAGATGAACCACCGTACGAAGATCTCCAGGATCTCGAAGATGACCAAGAACGAGAGCCCCAGGTACATCCCCATGAATCCGCCAACATTGCTCAGGGTTGTGGCGTCCTGGAAAACAAATTGAAGACGTACATTGTCCTCAGCCTGAAATTATGACATCCAGAAAACAAAACTAGAATCAAAAGTTATTGAATGGGGACTGACCAACGCGATAGAATATTTCATGCGCGTCAGCAAAAGTGCTGAACGCGACACGAATTCGGACCTCAGCAGATGGCGCCAAGCCGCTAAGGTTGACCAGGTTGGCACGGCACATGCGCAGCGCGGACATTCTTGGGGTGGATCATTGCTAAGCTATTTCACCGCGAGGAAAGGCGAACAGGCAGTTGTGCATTGTTTCATGCTCGGGAGGTGCACAGTAAAACACTTTCCTACTCACACTTAGCTCCGGAACCTTGGTGATGTTTTCCACAATTATTGACTCCAGGTATATGACTACTTTTACGAGGGCCCTTGGAGAATCGGGTACGGACAGCCACAATCATGGATAAAAGATATAGCATTAGTATTATCATTAAATATATAATTACGCGCGCTTTATTTTTTTTTTTTTTTACCGTTAAGGTTTAGTTACCTGTCATGCAGCTCGTTTTTCTTTTCCCCAGGTCGCTAGAAGAAAAAAGAAAAAAAGATTTCGTAACTTTCGGAGACACCGAAGGCAAAAACAACTTACCAGTCTTTGAGCCCATCCAGTGCGCGAAATGGATGTCTTGTAAATTTCCTGGCTGTTTTATTTGATATGGAGAGAAGGAGCGAGATAGCAAAGTGGTGATGCGTACAAGAGCAGGTAAAGTGCGTCTCACCTGCACTTGAGAGGACAGTCGCATCTTTTGAGGCTGCGGTATGATGAATCGGCGAGGATCGTGCTGGAGCAGTTTTTTTCTGGAATGCCACGTCATCGTCATTATTATTATTATTATTATTATTATTGCACGTGTGTTCATACGTTTGGTTTCCTTGTGTCAGTTTTTTTTTAGTGGCACAAGTTACATTGAAATTAGTGTTGTAGGCGTTATTGAAAGAAAAGTAATGAAATGTGTTACTCGTTATTTGGAAATAAAAGGAACGCGCTAGCGAACCTCGTTACTTCAAAATGAAAAGAATGCGTTACCATTCCCTTTAAAAAGTAACACACGTTACTTTTGCGTTACTTTTTTTTTATTATGAATTAACACGTTTTGCTCTTTTGACGTTACAGGTGTGCGTAAGCGCCACATTTCAAGAAACATTATGTCCATCCAGAAACTGAACGTAATTAACTTTATCATTTTCTAGGGTTCCCCCTAAATACTCACAAGATAAACGCAAAAAACTCTAAAAATTATATAAATATAAGATATATAAATGTGATGTGATGCTCCGTGGTATAGCCATAACCTCAAACGTTTATCAAACAAAAAAAGCGCTTATATAGATCGGCTAAACTATCTGGTAATGATGCCCGCTGGGCTGCTCACAAACATGCCTTCGACAAATATGTAGCTGCACTAAAAAATGCTAGGGAGGAATTTCATCAAAGCACTTTGCCATCAATGTTAATAAACGACATTAGAAAATGTTGGCGTGTTATACAACCAAAAGATGGGGACACGATCACTTTAGTTGACAGCACTGGAAACGTAATTCATTCTAGCCAGTGTGCATTGGTGCTGAATTAAGTGTTTTCATACAACTTTCCTGTAACTTCATCTGTCCCCGTACCCGATACTCATGGCTTTGACTTTCTTGTCATGTCTCCCACACTCATTATGAATCAACACGTTTTGCTCTTTTGACGTTACAGGTGTGCGTAAGCGCCACATTTCAAGAACGTGGCGCTTACGCATCTCGTTACATTCCTTGAATCAAACTGCTTTTTCACACCTTCACAGCATGGCTTCCGCAAAACTTACTCCTGTGAACTCAATTGGTATCATTTACGCATAAACTAAACCTCATTCTTGACCATTCCTCATTTGCCGATTGCATTTTTTTAGACTTCTCTAAAGCATTTGACAAGGTATGCCACAAACTTTTACAATATAAACTACACCAACTTAACCTTGATCACAAACTTCTCGCATGGATTGAATGTTTTCTTCTTAAACGTTCACAGTTTGTTTCAGCTAGCAACTCTAACTCGCAGCCAACTGGTGTTCACTCCGGTGTGCCACAGGGTTCTGTTCTTGGTCCTCTCCTTTTCCTTATCTACATAAACGATCTACCTCCTTGCTTTTCTTCTAACATTCTTTTGTTTGCCGATGACTGCGTGGTTTTTCGTGAAATAGCTTGTGATGACGATATAACTAACTTTCAGTCGGACCTTAGTGCTATCTCTGAATAGCGCAAAGCATGGTATATGGACCTAAACGTTGATACATGCAAATATATGAGCGTATCTAGAAAAGCAAATAGTTTTCCCACCTACTTTCTAAATCACCGTCCCCTTGATGCCGTCACTTCTTACAAATACCTTGGTATTCACATTACAGCCGATCTCACCTGGACCGCTCACATCTCGTATGTTACTAACAACGCTAACAGAATGCTTGGGTACATCCGACGTAACTTCTCAAAAGCCCCTTCGTCCTTAAAGCTTTTGTTATATAAAACTCTAATCCGTTCAAAACTTGAATATGCTTCATCTGTGTGGGATCCTTACCAAGAAAACTTAATAGGTTCACTTGAAATGGTTCAAAATAATTCAGTTCGTTTTATCCTATCTAACTATAACAGAACTGCCAGCATAAGCGTAATGAAATCTAGCCTCAACCTACCAACTCTAGCATCTCGCCGTAAATTATTTTGACTATGTCTATTTCACAAGCTCTTTCATCACCCATATCTGCGCCACGATTTTATTTTACCTCCCCCGTATTTCTCATCCAGGTTGGATCATGCTTTTAAGGTTAGAATTCCACTCTGCAAAACTAACGCTTTTTTCAGTCCTTTTTCCCACGCACATCAGATGAGTGGAATCGCCTTCCCGCACCTACGGCAGCCATCGAAGACCACAATCTTTTCAAGGACGCCTTAGCTATCATTGTATGATTAGGAGCCTCTTATTTGTCTGTACTAATAACTGCACAATGTTGTTCTATCTTATGAAATGTAATCCACTCCCCTCTATAATGCCTCAGACCTTGAGGGTAAATAAATAATAAATAAAAGCATTTTATGTATTAAAAAGGAGTGGGAATGGGCTGTCTCTGGCATTTCTCAAAGGCGTTCCAAGTGCATCCTCTTTGGGCGTACTGTATAGGAGGCCACTCAAGGGCAGATTGTGAGGGATTGGTGAATACAGAGTAGAAAGCCGTCACAGTGTAACGTGACTTCACTGTCAAAAAGTCACGTGGCTACCTCATGAAGTCACTGTCCCGTGACGTCTTCGAGGCTACTGGCTACGGACGCAAAATCCCTGAGGTTGACCCTATGGACGCTTGCATTGAAGAATTCAGTGCAAACATGCGTGCTTACGTTTGGTTGATTTGCACTGGTCCGCAGTCATATTTGGAAATGGCGGTAGCTCTTCGCTCACGCAGCCACAGTCCTGCTCGATAGCGCGTTGGGAGCACATCATGAAGCACAACTAAAACGAGAAAGATCCACGCGTTGCATCCGTTGTAAAAGTTTGCTAAATTAGAGAAGGAAACTTTTCATTTTTCGAGGAAAGTCACGCTTCAAAAGCAAGTCTGGTCACCGTGGGTTGTAAACGCTTTGTTGGGTCACCAGTATGACAACCTTGGGTGTGCCTTAGCAAGGCTCCACCTTCGATCGACCATCGGACGATATACTCACAGCAGCAGCGAAATGGCGACGCCCAGAGGCCGACTTGCAAATGTATAGATAGACCATTCCAATAGCTCGCCTCCCACGTGCTGTCATGTTTGTTCGCTGGGCTGTGGGACGCTGGGCTGTGGGAGCCCCAGTGACTCGGCATTTCTTAGACATGAAACTGCATGAAACTGAACAGGCTAAAAAACGTCGCGCGCAATCGTCCTACGGAGATGGCAGTTTACAGTTAGGGTGCCTGGCACGCGTCCCCGACCAACACCACCTAGAATAGTCAAAGCCTGCGCAGTAGAGGTGTGACGTCATCACAGTGAGTTCGAGCGAAGACAGAGATTGGATACGAGTGCTGCGTCAGTGTTCGGCTGGGCCTTGTGTCCAATCAACGTGTCCAAGGACGCTCGGCATCGCGCTCGGGTACAATGGACCTTTTTCACATACCGACGGCACCAGGCGGTGGCTGCACGAACTAAAAATCGAGGAAGTGACCTACCTGTGCTACCATACGATAATGGGAGCTACGCTACCAGTTTCTTCGCTCTCCGAGCAGCGGCGCGTGCCCAACGCAAGGATTAGCCACCCACATAATGTCCCCCTAGCCGTATAACTCACTTGAACAAACCGTACTAGTGCATATTTTACGATTTTTTTGCAATAAATCTGTTCGAATTAAAAATGAACACCCGGTATGTATGTATGTATGTATATATATATATATATGGGTGGTTTCATCTCAAATCGTGCAGGCAAAAAGGGTCGAATTTTTAATTTCGCTGAAAAAATTATATGTTATGGCGTCGTCTCTAAAAATGCAGTAGCACAAACCGCAAGTCCGTCGGATTTTTTGTTCTCGACTTACGAATTTTAAAAGAGGCCGCGGCGGAAAGCAGTGTTTTTCACATCCGTCGTGGGTCGGATGTTTCGCTCGATCTCCCGTCGTGGATGTTCAGTCCACATTATATTAACTTTTTTTAAGCACTCTGTGGGCACAGGTAAAACGCTGTAATACCATGAAATAATTTTAGGCGTTTTGCTTTTTTTCTGCAAAAATGTCAAAAACGCCCCCTCGGTCAATTGTTGACGAACTTTGACAATTAAATACTGGCGATCTACTTGGGTTACATCAATATTTTGTATGTCTATGGAGAGCCCAAAACACGTTCTTTATAGATATTATAAAATCATTTAGCTGTATTAACTATCCTTTGAGGGACGTTTACGTTAATGTTATGAGAAAACCAAAAAGTAACAATTTTAAGATCCATTTTCTCAAAAAACCCATTTTTTATTTCTTTTATTTTTTGTTAAAATGTAGATATGATAGTTGTCTACTCGAAAAGCAAGTCCAGAAAGTGTATATTTTGTTTGTATGTTCTATATTTAAGCCTCAATATCGGAAAAAGCCGTCATCGTTTTGCAAGATCTAAGTCAGACAAAAAAAGACGTGCGCTTCTATGAATTGTAAAAACGTTTTCTTGAATTTTCGTCTGCGTTTTGTAATCACTTATAAACGCATTTTGTGGTATTGAATAGTTATTTATGTTTTGAAAAGAGCGGGAAACCACGAGAAACATATCTAATCAAATCAGCAGGCCTAGTAGACCTTCAATATCGAAGAGGCACAGACGTTGTATTTTTTCGATTTATAAAACTTTCACTGTAAACTACCATGACTAGCTATTAGCTGTCATATTACTAAGACATAAAAAATCACCACATCAGTGATCTATTATATACCATTCTTTCCGAAACCAAACGCTAGGGTTTGTTCGCCGCACATCGCACAGATCACCAGGGAATGTCCTTTCACTTCCGTAATACACAAAAGTGATGACACAAAAACGATCCGAAACACACGGAGAGATTGTCACGGAGAAGGGTAGGGAATAAAAATAAATAAATAAGAATAAAATTACCCAACTCCGATCTTAACGAAAATTGCGGTAAAAAAATAAAAGATTTAGGTTCGAGCGGTGGCAAGGCGATAGGTCCACGCCTGGTGGAGAGTCAGACAAAGAAGTTAACGACACGTAAAGGAAAAAAAAAAAAAATTAATTAAGACAGAAAAACTCAGCCGCACGCGGCAAGAATAAAAACCAATTCCTCCGGGCATTCCCTAAACGGGACACAACCAAATGCGTGCGAACACGCTCTCTACAGCACCGTCAGGCCGCTACGCCATGAAGAAATAAACCAAACAAGTAAACAATGCTAACAAACAGTTAGTAACGAAACATAAAAAAAAAGTTCAGCAGAACCGCACCCGAGAAACAAAGTTCAGCGGAGTGAAGAAACACTCACGAAATAAAATAAAAAAGTCTTAACTGACCGACGCCAAGTCCAGTCCCACGACACTGAAGCCTGGCAGGATGATGGCGTCCAGATGATGCTCGAATCTATTCTTCACTCTGTTCCGCACATCCGTCGGGTCTGTGCGGAACAAAATCAAGAATAGTTTCAAGCAGCGGTGCGCCAGAAGGTAACCGAGACGTAACATGCCTCGAGCTTCATATCGTGAGAGGAGCTTTCGAGGTAGTTACTGCATGCAGTTACTCAAACTTTCTCTTTCCCCTTCCCTTTTTCAAAAGAACACGTCAGCCGGCGCTAACGTTTCATCTCGGGAGAAGACCACTCTTCACAAACGGTTATAGTTGACAAGGATGCTGACTTCGACCCAACTAGTCTCCGGGCAGAATAGACACAAGTATATTTACCAATACGCTCGTTTTTGATGCTAGTCTCCGGGCTTTGCTGTTTACAAAAGAGATAACCCTTCGGTGCTATCGGATTTCCGCGGAGGGAGATAGAGTACATAAAATTGAAAGAATAAAACACGGAGGACAAGCACAGGACAACCACTTTGCAGAGCACGGCCATTTCTAGGATAGGGCGTTCGAAGCTTGGGCAAATACGCGGTATCGTTTCACGCGTGCACGGATGGCTGGTTTCAACATTTTCCCACATCCCTAACGAAACCGGCCCATCCTCGTATGCGTGCCCGCGCCGCCAGTTTTAGCTCGCACGCGGCGTTGTTTTGGCAGGCAGAACTGTTGTTGACCGTTGATATTGTAAGGCCGTGGTGTTCTCATCCTCCCAGGCAACAGTTCCTTTGCTTTCCCTTCTGCAATACTCTGACTAACTGACTCCTCCTGGGTGGCCGTCACTGTTCGCCGCGTCAACGACACATTCGTACCATTTCACTCCTCGTGACACAGGGTGCGCTGCTCGCTTTACTGTCACGGGCCGTCCTATCTAACACAACGAGCGCGAAAGGCCGTGGCCATCTGCTGGTTCCGAAAGGGCGGGACGTTAATATAGGCCAATGAAGGCCCCGAATCAATACGACGTCTGCCGATTTCTATACATTAAAAATTTACGACGCTTGCTGGTCTGTTAAGAGTGTCGCTTTCTCTTTTGAACTGCTCCAATGTAGCTTGCCGCCTATAATAAAATTTAAATGATCAATAAATATAACAGGGTGGAACTACTGTATTTCATTTTTACGTGGGAGCTTTAAAAAAAATGTAAAAATATTTCAAAGTTTGTGAAGACGCGCAATTCGCAAGTCCCTTTCAAGCCGTAAAAACACGTTTTTGTACGATATTGATGCTTAAATATAGAACATACAAACAAAATATACACTTTCTCAACTTGCTTTTCGAGTAGACAACTATCATATCTACATTTTAACAAAAAATAAAAAAAAATAAAAAATGGGTGTTTTGAGAAAATTGATCTTAAAATCGGTACTTTTTGGTTTTCGCATAACATTAACGTAAACGTCCCGCTAAGGATATTTAATACTGCTAAATCATTTTATAATATCTATAAAGCGCGTGTTTGGGGCTCTCCATAGACATAAAAAATATTGATGTAACCCAAGTAGATCACCAGTATTTAATTGTCAAAGTTCGTCAACAATTGACCGAGGGGGCGTTTTTGACATTTTTGCAGAAAAAAAGCAAAACGCCTAAAATTATTTCATGGTATTATAGCGTTTTACCTGTGCCCACAGAGTGCTTAAAAAAAGTTAATATAATGTGGACTGAAAATCCACGACGGAAGATCGAGCGAAACATCCGACCCACGACGGATGTGAAAAACACTGCTTTCCGCCGCGGCCTCTTTTAAAATTCGTAAGTCGAGAACAAAAAATCCGACGGACTTGCGGTTTGTGGCTACTGCGTTTTTAGAGACGACGCCATAACATATATTTTTTTCAGCGAAATTAAAAATTCGACCCTTTTTGCCTGCACGATTTGAGACGAAACCACCCATATATACATATATATATATATATATATATATGGGTGATTTCGTTTCAACTCGGGCACAAAGTTTGGGTCGAATTTTTAATTAAAAAAATACATGTTATCGGGCAATTCCTATAATAAATGAAGACGCAAACGGCAAGTTGGTCGGATTTTTTGTTCTCAAGTTATGGACCGTTGAAGCGGCCAAGGTGGAAACTGTCGTTTTTCCAGCCTATCGGGGGTGCCATATTTCACTCCATTACTTTTCCTTACTCTTCACGCTACATCAATATAACTTTTTGGGACCACTCTCGACATATGCTTTTTTATGCTAATTAAGCGTCTAGGTCACACAATTCTTAATGTTTTTGCTTTTGTTTTTTATGTGTCAAACTGCCTCTCTGCGACGATATTTGACGAAGTTCAGCAAGCTGTGCTGTCTGACCTAATCAACCTAATCAACCAATCAACCTGACCTAATCAACCTATCAACCTAACCTACCAAGTTCAGCAAGCTGTGCTGTCTGACCTAATCAACCTATTTTTTTTATCTTTACATCACCGTAAAGCTCCCATTAAGCTCTTTCTTTCTTTCTCGATCGCTAGTTATTTTTTCTCGTTTTCTCACAGAAATGGAAGGTTCATCAAAGTTATCGTAGGTACTGAAAGTGCTCATTTGGGGTTATAATGCAGACGCTAAAATTTCGTTCCCACTAATACTCTTTCTAAGTAAAATGTGAAAATGCGCCGATGTCGTGTTCGCGCTAACAGTGTCGCGATGTGTATACCTCGGGGAATCGTATACTGTAAACGACTAAATTTTCGCGAGGACCTAATTTTCGCGAATTTCGCGAATCGCCTACAAACGCGAAAAATACGTCCCGCGAACAATTGGGGCAATATGTGAAAGCTACGGAAGCTACACTCGATTCGCGAAAATTATAACCCGCGAATAATTTCAAAATTTCAGCTTTGGCCCGATTCGCGAAAATTTGAGGCCGCGAAAATTAAGTCGTTTACAGTATTTCTTTATTTGTAGGGGCCGTTTTTTCCTACTTGCCACAGGGTGCCTTTTAATGCGAGAGCATTAACTGTCTCATGGAGCGAGCTGACGTCATCAGTTGGAAGCGCGAAAACGGCTCCTATGCTTCGTTTCACCTTCGGTCCGAGCGCGGCCGATGTTATGAGCCGAAGGGCCAATCAAACAGCGAAAAAGGCAAACGGCATAGCGTGCTCTCTGCACCTGAGAGGACCAGCCGTTGTTCGCCGTCTCTCTGTGCTTGCTCGTCCGCCGGCTTGTCCTATCAAGCGCAGGGAGCACGCCATGACGTTGTGCTCTTACCGCCGTTTGATTGGCCCTTCCGCTCATAACATCGGCCGCGCTCGGACCGAAGGTGAAACGAAGTATAGTTTCCGCACGCCTTCGGTTCCATTGGCTGGCGCGCGTCGACAGGGCTCCCATTGGCCGCTGCGCCACGGCCTCCGAGATCTCGAAGCGCGCGCGCGCTAGTACGCAGCAGACGATAAAAGGAGCGGACGAGCAGACGACAAAGGGAGCGGACGAGCGGCTTGCATGCTTTCGGATTCACAACTCATAAGAAATGCTTAGGTGTACCCCGAGCTTTTTTACCAAGGACATATGACCGGACCGCCCGAAGGCCATGAGGACCAGGGAAACCCAGAGATAGAGAATACTTTGGGGACATTTTTTTCCTACTTCCCACCTGGGGCCTTTTTTTTCCGGGGACAAATTTTCCGGGAACAAATTTTCCGGGGACATTTTTTCCGGGGACATTTTTCCTACACCCGTAAATAAGAAATGAAAGGTGTTTTTTTTTTTTTTTAGAAAATCGACTTCAAACTTGCAAGTCTTTCGAAATATTCGTTTTTCAGGCAAATGTTCCGCGTTATATGTTTAGCGCAAAATATTCAAATTATATTTAAAAGAAAGAGCTTAATTGGAGATTTACGGTGATTTAAAGATCATAAAAATATATTGATTAGGTCACACAGCACAGCTTGCTGAACTTCGTCAAATATTATTGCTGAGAGGCGGTTTGACAATTAAAAAAAAACAACATTAAACATATTATGACCTAGACGCTTTATTAGCATAACTCGCCGTTTGCATCTTCTTTTATTAAAGGAATTTACAGGTAGTTACTAAAAATTTCAGAGGCGTTAATTATGAGTTAGTGTATTTTTGTGAGTCACTTGTATTACTGGGCGACAAGTGAACAAAAACCAAAATGTAAGCTTTTATAGCCGCCATACAAACAAAATATTACATGTTTTGCTTATTTTACTTTATAAAGCACTGCAATAGGTAGCTAGAGAAAAACAATTAGCCAAAAGAAAAGGTAGGCTTTTTAGAAAATGGACCTCCAATTCGCAAATTTTTTTAAATAGTCCTTGCTTTACGAAAAAATATTGTCTTTTCCCTTTTACACACAACATCAAATTTGTTATTATTAGAAGGAGTATACTGTAAGCTTTCTGAAAATACTAAATATGTTAAGACACCTCATATAGGTCACACGGAAGAGCTGGTAAACTTTCACAAATATCGTCCAAAAACGTCATATTGACAAATTTTCTAAAATATATTTCTTATAAATAATCGCGTTAAAATATTTATCAGAGAATAAGTGTGTTCACAGGTAGATTAAAAAAATAAGATGCGCCAATTTTGAATTAGTGTATTTTCGCGAGTAAGTTGATTTACTGACAAAACAGTCAAACAAAATCACATTTCAAGCTCTTATAGCTGCCGTACAAACAAAATTTCACATTTTCTATTTATATTACCTTATAAAGCACTGCAATAGCTAGCTAGAGAAAAAACATCAGCCAAATAAAAGGTGTTTTTTTTTAGAAAATGGACCTCCACTTTGCCAATATTTTGAAATAGTCTTTGATTTACGAGAATACACTGCCCTTTCTCTTCTACACACAACGTTATATGTGTTATCAATTGAAAGAGTATACTCTTAGCTTTCTGAAATTACTAAATATGTTACGATATCTCAAATAGGTCACACGGAAGAGCTGGTCAAACTTTGACAAATATTGTCAAAGGGACACACTTTGACAATATTTAAAACAAAAGGGAAGGTAAATAATCACAATACAATTATTGGCCATAAATAATCCCTATTCTTAGAGTGGCACGAAAAAAGTTACACTGCACTACCGAAAAAGAGAAAAAAGTAGAAAGGAGTGAAACATGACACCTCCGACAGGCGAGAGAAAGGTCAGTTTGCGCCTCGGCTGCTTAACATGTGCATAACTCGAGAACAAAAACTCGCGCGAACTTGCGGTTTGCACTCCCTGTCATAGAAGGGATTTCCCCAAAACATATATTTTATTGGTCAAAATTAAAAATTCGACCCCAAATCTGTGCCTGAGTTGAGATGAAACCACCCATATGTATATGCACTGCATATCTGTTTGACATAAGAAAATATGACAATTACATATGATATGTGACGTCTTGTGACATCAGGCGTCTTGAGATGTCTGTGGGGCCACGGCTTGGGTGTATTTGGTATTTCAAACTTAAAGCCGAAAGCAAAAGGCCCCAGAGGAATCCTCTAACGATCTGCATTCCCCCATATTGAGAGGAAGTAAGCGCTGTGCCCGCACTTGTGGATACGGACTTCTGAGCAGAGTTGTACGTGATCCGTTACAAGTAACAAAATTACTTGTAATCCCTTATATTTATCGGTAATTTAGTAACGGAATAATTACATATTTTCTGGAGTAATTCTAAAGTAATTCCCTTACATATTTACGTAACAAATTCCTTGTAATCCGTTACATTTTTTTCACGACGACGCCCCCCCCCCCCCCCCCATTTTTAATTTTTTTTTTTTTGTTTTTGTTTATAGTAAAGTCGAGGGCAGTGACTGCCACGCGCATTGACCAGCGAAAAGGGAGGCTTGGCACTTCGGTTCTTCAAAGCCTTTCTTTACAACACCAAGCCCCTGAATCTATAGTTTTTTTTTCTTTAGACCCTAACAACAATGTAAAAAGACTGAAATAAGTATTTCTAAAAAAACAAATAAAAAAACAATTGGGGGTAAGCTGTATTCGATTGTTTTTTCTTTGCTATCGAAGACGGGGTGAGGTGCACTGACAAGAATTAACAATGTCCATCTAGGTTCTAGTGGCTACGACCATTTTCATAATGTCACAACATGAGACAACGCTCCGTCTACCCTAAAATCCACTAAAAGAGATGTCATAATATGGGAAGGTGTTATTACCACAAGCATCCTCGTTTTTGCTGCACACTTATCATCTCTTAGAGAACAGGATGTATTTCTTTCACCTTATTTGACCCTGCTTTAAAAAGCTACTTACTTTTTGTGGTCCAACTTCTAGGGTTGGCCCACTTCATTTGTGAATTTCAGCCAGGTTATCTGCATCTCAGTCACCCTTTTTGTGATTCATTTTTTTGCGAGCACTTCGAAAATAGTAATAGTCTTCCTTTTTTTTTCTGCTGTTTTTACTTTAGCAGGACGCATCTTATCTCAAGCAGAGATTTTTAAAAATAAAACATAATGGTGGCTGACGTAGACTTAAGATTCTGTGCTTGAGGAGAGGGTGAAACTCATGTGTGTCCATAGTGTGGCTTAGTTTTCTGCCCTTCGCTGGCCGTGGTATCATCGGACGTCTACCTGGAGAACACCGGAAGTGAAACTGCAATCGGTCCGTGCTCCGTGCGTTTTTGAACGGCATCAAGAAAGGTGCACACGGCAAACGTGCGTTTACATTTCCTTGTTTTAAACTACGTTCTAATACATTATTGTTATGAGTGTCCTAGTGTTTTTTTTTTTTTTCTATTACTTATATTTATATATTGAAAAAGTTGTCTTATTCACCAACGTCTCAACCGAGGCTTGACCTGTCCAGAACCAAAGGAAGAGAAATATCGAGCCAAACCTTATTTATTATTTAATTATCACCTTACTGTTACAACTAGGTTTTGCTATTGTCTGGCAATATATGCCGGTATACTAAGATGCACATAAATCAAGTCTTATTCCAGTTTTTGCCAGTTGTATGGCGACCTCTACAGCTTTGCAATTTCGACAATAAAAATATTTAGTAGATCGTTCCGATGACTCTGATAACGATACTCTGCCGCTGCCTTTGCACATCCATCATATTGTTATCGAGCTTTGCTTTATATTCGAGGTAAATATAACTTCCATTGCTTTGCAGAAGAAGCTCAATGCAGAGCATAAAACATTCGCGAGGCACAATATGGCACTCCTATCCAGTGCCTCAGTTCAAATGGTATTCAGCGTAGCAGTCAGTCGATATCTTGAGTAAAGAATAACGCAAAACGTCTGACGAGATTTTCGAGAGCCAGCTTTTGCTCAAAATACTCAAGGTCAATAAATAGAACAGGTGACAACAAAAATTGACCGCATCTCCACGTGGTGAATGATGTTGATTGGGGCGAAGCTCTGGTGGTGCTTGTCTGCGTAGACGCTGAGGCGCTGCATGCCGAGCCTTTCGTTCTTTTTCATCCATGTCAGAAAGAGAATGTGTGGTTTTCTTCTTTTTCTTTTTTTAGGAAGACAGATGGGATTAGAGTTCCTGTATAGGCTCCCTACGGGAGCCAGAGTTGCGCGTTTGATTCCACATGCCGCGTGCCGCCCTCGCCGCTATTCGCCGAGATCCGATCACGTGAGGAGCCGTATCAAGTGTCGTGCAGCAAAGTAGACGTTGCACGCGCCCCGGCGTACGTTCCCAGGCTTTTGAGCCCGCCGCGCGCCTCGAACGCGCGGCACTGCTATTCGCCGAATTCAGTCACGTGAGGAGCTGGATCCACATGCCATGCGTGAACGCGCAACTCTGGCTCCCGTAGGGAGCCTAGCTCGCGCTTTAGCACGCGCGGCTAACAATAGTCCATACTAAGGTGAGACGAAGTATAGATGGGATGGCATCTCAGAGCCTCCTACTCTTTTTTTTTTTTTTTCTTTTTTCATAATTTTTTTCATCTTTTTTTTCTTTTTTTTTTCTTGGCCTACATGAGCACGTGAGCACGTGAGCTCACGAGCAGGAGCACGAGCACCCGACGCCGGACGGACATACGGACATGGCTAGCCCCTCTTCGCCCCTAATAAGAACTTTAATAACCCTCTTTTCTTTCTTTCTTCCTTAAGGACATTAATGTTAGAAGTAACGCCACGAAAGTAACGGATTACTTTTTGGGGTGACGGTCACTTACTTTTATGGGAGGGTAATTGTAATTGTAATTAATTACAATTTAGCCTTGAGTAATTGTAAATATAATTCCTTACTATTTTTCAGTAACGTGTACAAGTCTGCTTCTAAGGAACTTGTTTTAAGTACACTACTCCAAATTTTATTAATGTTTATGGTGGGATATTCAGGTAACTGCTAACGATAAGTAGAAAACCTTACATAGGCCAAAAGTCTGCTCAGCAGAGCGCCTGTGCGAAGTCCCGTTCAAAACGCTCATAGCACGAGATTCGAGTCTTAATAGCGGCCATACAAACAATATATTACAATTTCTGTTGGTAGTTTCTGATAGACTACTATATAACTAGGGCTCCGTGTTTTCGGATAAATTCGAAAAACTCCGAAAAACACCCGCCGGTAAAATGTTTGTCAATTCGGATTTATCCGATAAACTCCGAATTGTTATGTGTTATGTGCCCATGCCCCCCCCCCCCCCCTCCCCAGCAAAATAAAAAAAGGTATTTTTTTTTTTTTTTACAATTTGAGCAGCGCAGGATCAATGGTCCTGGGAAAATGGCACCATAATTATCTTTCAAGCCTCGGACCGTTGTCAAAGGGTGGTCTTACGGCTTGTCTCGTCAAGGTTGGTTCAGGGAAACAGGTCATCGTACCATTCGTGTCACGACAAAAGCCACTCTTTTGGTTTCCAGTTTGGGCCATGGGATTTGGGATTTAGGGAAAGGAGAGGGTATGTTTCTGGGGGTAACAGTGAAAGCTATGGACCATAGAGATTGTATAAAATAGGGAAGAGGGGCAGTGTAAACTTCTCTATTACATCCTTAACCACTCCACCTCGCGGGGCCGCGGGATAGATTGATGGGATGACTACGAGCTTCACTGGGACTACCTCCGACAATTATTTGATTTTAAGGTATCGACGTTTATCGAAGCCACACTTGTGTGCGACTTTGGTCGTGGGACAAATTAGTATTGCCAATGACACCAACGCCATATTCAACTGAAGATATCTTAATTGATACAAGCGCGTTTTATTTTTTATCTGGCATACGTTTGCATCCGGTTATTATTTATTATTTTTAATAGAAAACACTGCGAAATTAATCTTCGAATTTCGGAGAATTGGGGATTTACGAAAAATAAACTCCGATAAACACCGAATTTTTGCTAAAAAATAAACTCCGAAATACAGCCTCCGAATTTCACGAAAAATAAACTCCGAAAACACGGAGCCCTATATATAACCTAACTGTGAATAAAAAAATAAAAGAAATAAAAGCTGGGTCTTTTTTAGAAAATCGACTCCAAACTTGCTAGTTTTTCGAAATATCCGTTTTCAGGCACATGTAGCGCATTATATATTTAACGCACAATATTGAAATTATACAAAAAAAAGAGCTTAATTGGAGCTTTTTACGGTGATGTAGAGATCATAAAAATATGTTGATTAGGTCAGACAGCACAGCTTGCTGAACTTCGTCAAATATTGTCGCAGAGAGGCGGTTTGACAAATAAAAAAGAAACATTAAGAATGTTGTGACCTAGACGCTTAACTAGCATAAAAAACGCATATGTCGAGAGTGTTCCCAAAAAGGTATATTGATGTAGCGTAAAAGTAAGGAAAAGGGATGGAGTGAAATATGGCACCCCCGATAAGCTGGAATAACGACAGGTTTTACCTTGGCCGCTTCAACGGTCCATAACTTGAGAACGAAAAATCCGACGAACTTGCCGTTTGCGTCTTCTTTGATGACATGTATTATTTTTTTTTTAAGGAAATTGAAATTTCGATCCAGAATTCGTGCCTGAGTTGAGATGAAATCACCCATATATATATATATATATATATATATATATATATATATATATATATATATATATATATATATATATATATATATATATATGGGTGATTTATACATATGTATATATATATTTTTTTGTCAACCTCTGCACAGCAACGGTCATACCTGCTGGAAGTAGGTATTGTCAGGTCCCAAGTAGGCTCTCCACATCTCTGGCCACTCCTTGACGCAGCGGTCCTTGTAAGGTGCTGGCAGTCTCTCCATCATCCGCTGTGGATTTTTTTTTTTTTTGTAAAGATATTTATTTGCAGGCGTTGTTTCGGCTTTTTGGCGCTTTCTTTTGGGTCGGATTTAGCATTAAGAAAGAAATCGGTGTTTACTTCAACGCGGTAAATTCAGCACTAACCCAAAACCATAATATCGGTTTTAAAAAAAAATACTGCGAGTAGCAGTGCACAGAGCAAATTTACGCCAGAGAATGTGCTCGAGCACAAAAAACTTGACTGCTTTCTGAAAGCGCATTCCCCGTGTTCAATCGAAACTTTGGTCTCGCCAATATTCAGGGTTACGAATGGTCTATTGGTCTATAGGTTACGAGATGTCGCCGCAGATTATCCATGCCTCTCAGGGAAGACGTACGTTCGACGGGTGTCCTGAACTATTGACTCTGGCGGATTCATCGTAATAGTAGAGGTTATGAATATTGAGCACATTATATATATTTTAACAGATTTTCTGCGTGCAAAAGTTGCAGTGCAATGGCGTCTTCTTTTTAATGTGTTCGCTGGAACCGAATATTACTCTCTATATCTAAAGATCGCCCGAGAATCAATGATACATAAAGGTGGACCAATTAATACTTTAAACAACTACAGACCCATATCCGTATTACCCATATTCTCAAAAGTAATAGAGAAGATAATAAACTCCAGACTGACGGATCATTTTGGCAGACATAATCTCCTTGTAAAACAGCAATATGGTTTTCAGAAAGGTAAATTTACCGAAGAAGCTTTACTGAATATTAAGAATAAAATTTTCACCAATTTTGAAGCTTTATACATTAGGGGTATTTTTAGATTTCAAAAAAGCCTTCGATTCGATCAAGCATGAAATAATTCTCAAAAAGCTTTACAATTATGGTATAAGAGGTCTTGCCCTACAGCTCATTCAAAGTGATTTATCAGAACGTGTCCAATACACCACTCTTGGTTGCGAAAAATCAGAAGCCGGTAATATACATTATGGGGTTCCCCAAGGATCAATCCTCGGACCACTTCTATTTCTAATGTACATTAATGATATTGTTAACATATCACATACTCCTGATATTGTACTTTATTCAGATGACACAAATGTATTTTTTTCGGGTACGAACATAGATCAGCTTGAAACATTAACGAACAACTGGATGATAGAGTTAAGTACGTGGTTGGCGTGCAATGTATTAAAATTAAACGTTGAAAAAACGAAATATATGATATTTAGAGCAAAAAAATAGAAATATTAATCGAAAACTAAGCATTCGATTTAGGAACACTGAAATCGGTTACGTAAAAATCCACAAGTTTTGGGAGCATTTTTTCAAGAAAATTTAAATTGGTCTTACCATATTGATCGGATTCGACCCGACATATCACGGGCAATCGGAATTATAAGTAGGCTAAAATATATTCTTCCGGTTTGGTTAAAGCGCTAGCTCTATTATACTCTTGTTGATTCTCGTTTGAGCTATTGCAGTTTAGTATGGGGTACGTGCTCAAAGACCTGTTTATCTAAGTTGCTTCTATTGCGAAAACGAGCAGTGCGCTCAATCGTCAATGTATCATATCGGGAACACTCCCGCCCATATTTCATCAAATACTCCCTTCTTACAGTAGAACAATCACTCACTCAGAAATTGGCAATATACATGTTCCACAAAATTAAAGTACACCCCGAGTTCGCGCAAGAGAATTACGTCAACAGGGCACCCACATACACCTTCCGTCATACGCACTGTATACCTACAGTCGAGAATACGCACCAATTATGGTAGTCAAAAAATACTTAATCAGATCGCACAATTATTAAATAACCATCCTGAAATACTGTCCATGATTAATAGCTCTAATACAATACACACAATTAAAACCACCATAAAACGTTTTTTTCTACGTCTAATGTAATCTGTGTCGGTATTTTTATGTGTTTCTGTTTTATTATATTACAATTCGTATATGTCACTGTGTCCTTGTGTAATGATTTAATTGTTTTGATTCGTTTTTTTTTTCTGTAAATTTTGCTGCTGGACTGTACAGGGGGACGGGCCCTTGTCAGGCGACCATAGTTGCCTTTTGCCCTATCCTCCAAGACGTTTGTCTGAATAAAGTATATTCAATTGTAGGGGAAACGGGCTGTCACTCCCTTTGCACGCGACTGCCTCGGGGTCCTTACCATCTCGATGCCGATGTAAGTGGTCATGTACGGTGCCAGGTACATGCCATCCTCGTTGGGATCTGGCCGCACGCCGCGCCTGTGCACCATCACGATCATGCCCATCTCGAGACTGGAGCGGAGGTACTCGTTCTTCTCGATGTCCATTACCAGAGTCAGCCCTGGAGGTCGGAAGAATGCCAGAGACGTCGGTTCCCAGATCAGGTCGCGGTGTTGCGCTCCACGATTCCGGTCCCCTGACTCTTAAACACGAGGCTATGTATAAACAAACACCTACGAATCTATCTTCCCGCGGGGCGAGATACGACTGAGGACCCTTGATGAAAGGAAAAGCTTGTCTTGATCATTCTGATAAACCCGGTAGCGCAGTTCTGCGCGCATTACGCGTGCACAGGGAATGGGCGTCCTGGGCGGTCGCCCAGGTCATCAAAAGGGGGCATGCCGCGCCCCCCTTTTTAATTTGTTTTAGCTTTTTGATATATTTGTACACAGCGCCCGTCACGACGCTATATGCCCGATCGCCGTACGTTTTTGAAATGCGCTTCTCGTCTGACAAAACGCTCGCGTGGGGCCACTACTCACATGTTTGCTAACAACGTGATGTCTTACCTAGTAGATAGGGGCGTGTAAAAAAAAAGGGGGGGGGGGGGGCGCCACGGCCGGAGTTTGCCCAGGGCGCTTGATGGTGGAGGGCCGGCCCTGGGCGTGCGCTATGATTTGTTATGCATGCTTAGAGCCCCGCACAGGTAACGTTTTGGGCATCCACATCCGCAAACTATCCTCATCCGAACCACATCCGCAAAATTCGGAATTGAAATCCGACCCGCAATCTGCGCACTCATGTTACGTCATAAAATCAAGCGTAAATAAAAATAAATGGCGTTTGGGTGGTACTTTTTGCACCGTTTGCTTATCTCAATACAAAGAACTCTCGAGTCAGAATACGGTGAAAGTCATTTTATCGTATTCTGGTTTATCGCATTTATATCATAAGCGATCATCCTTCCAGAGACACTTCGAGTCACTGGAGAGAGGATCGCAGTTCTGAGATCGTCTTGGAAGTCTGCGACACTCTGCCCAAAAGATGCGAACACAAGAAACATTTGAAAAATTTGAAACATTTGAAGAATGGAAGAACTAGAAGCATCGGTCACTAACCATGTTATATATATATATTATAAGGCACGGAGCGCGTGCTGGAGGCAGGGCTTTCGAAAGACACGGCCCGCCGTTCTTGCTCTGTCAGTGAGTATATATAGTGAGCGGTCGCTGGAGGTGGGACAACTGAAACTATTCTCTTCTCATCCTGCCAGTGACTGCAGTCTAGAGTCGTCCTCCTCTAAAACGGGAATAATGGCATAACCTAACCCTTGTTTTTTGTGTGTGTGTTTTTTTTTTTTTTTTTTTTTTATCGTGTGTGGCCTTTTTGATCTGATCAACTTTGAAAGGCGTACTTCAAACTCATACAGACACCACGCATAAAAGATGGTAGGTTAACCACTGGGAAGTTGGAACTATTTGCTTGTAAGTGAATTGGAATGAAATAAGAATAGCCGGCCGGATTGTCAGCCTTGTCGAACTCACCGTCCACTGGAAGGTTGCTGGCGGAGTACGAGATCTTGGTGGCGTTGTACTTCTTGCAGAAGATGCAGTAGCAGACGCCAAACCTTTCACTTAAGTCACTATCGTACCAGCTGCCACAAAAGGGTAAGCAAGGTAAGGATACTAAAATAACAACTTACCATGGATTTCTAGTTCTTTTATACACTCAAACTTGCACAAGCAAACTCATACACATTGAAGGGTCTTATAGCACAGACAGATGCTCATATAATTTAACAATAAGAACTAGCAGCGAAACTTGACCACAACTTTGGTCACAGATGAGAACCTCCCAGAGTTTAAAGGTTGTCGCAAACCTCCCGAAGTATAAGTTCCGAAATTTTCGATCCTCGCTAAGATTCCAGGCTTTCACAATGTTCGCAACTTTCGAAGTTCGTGAAAGTTCGCGTTTGACGGTATCAAACTTCTGTGAAGTTCAAGTTCGAAAAAAGTTGAAGATTTCAAACTTCTTTCGAGTTTGTGTTCGCGAATTTCCGAGCCTTCCAATCTCATGGAGGTTAAAATCCTTTACCTTCAATTTTTTTCCCCCGCAAATGTATTAATAAAGATACTATATTGATCTCCCAACTCAACGCTGCACCTAATCCGGCGAAACCATCGCTGCTACAAGCATTGTAGTCTGGTGAATTCTCTTGGAGCTTAGAGTCAGTCTTTTACCATGAAATGACTTGAGAGACCCAAGAAGCCGACGACGACGAAGGGAACAAGGGGCGAAGACGACAACGAGGATGGAGGAGATCAAATAAACAAAGGGCTGATTGAGATAACGGTATGATTTGTAGACTCCTACATACAACAGCGGTCCTACCATATGGTTATATGATTACTTTGATTTTTGTCGATCGTACATTCTTGCCAGCACGGTGCGAGCGTGGTCGCCAGTAATTTGCAACAGCTGTTAGGTTTTCAAGACAGGTAAAACGGGTACGGATTGAAGCATGATTTGGAGGCTAAACCTAGTAGTATTCGATTTATGTTTTAATTGTTCGAAGTCTACTCGTTTCACCGTAACTTTGCAAACAGCGGAAGCAACGGCTCCAGGAAACCAATCACGGCGTCCGAGTGGGGGACGTGACACCGTGTATCCGAGTGCACGATAATTCGGCAAAAAGCCGCCACGTGCTTCCCTGGCGCGTGAGATGAGACGACTGCGCATGCGCAGTGCCGACAGCACCGCCACTGCACTGATATGCACGTCAGAAAGTTGAGTCTGTTCGCAGGACAACCTCCTCTCACAGAGCCCTCCACTTTTTCCAGTTTAGCAGAGCGACCGCTGGAGAGGAGGCCAGTGGGGAGGAGGAAGCCACCAATCATGACGAGCAGAGAGCTTCGTACGAGGGGCTTCCCCTGCTTTTCCCATCCTGCAACATACTACAACGAGAACTACCCTATGCGCTGTTTACAGAAAGCCTCTTTGTATGGACAATGTCAACGCTCCACCTGTTCGTCCGCGAAGTGATTATGAATTTTAGCAGCTCCGACAGCGTGCTTCCCCCCCTCCCCCCTCCCCTTTTTTCTTTTTCTCTGTTTCACATTTCGACCGCCAGGACGCTCCTGTTTTCGTTGCAGACTGCGGTGGCGCCTCCTACGAATAAGTCTCTCGGCACTCACCCGTCCTCCAGGCAGTTGTCTCCTTTCACGGTGCAATTGAGCACCATGTCTTGTTTAGTGTGCACCAGCGAACGCAGGGTGTCGTTGAGGTACCGCGCACGGTTCAAATATGGGTACAGTATGTCTCTCGTGAAGTTTCTGGCCGCGTCGGCGTCCTATAAATAAAAAAAAAAAAAAAAAACAAGGCAAAAAAAAAGCGGCAAACGAAGTCGAGTCAGATTGGTTGAATGAGATGCTATCTCCGCTAGATAGAAACGATTTGGCCGTTGCATACTCGACCGCTTACAGTAACAGCCCGCATGTGCCGTTCGCACATGTGCCGTGTCGACGGCAATGCCACTACAGCTGCGTGGCAAACGTACGGCAAATGACGAAATCTATGATCCCTGCAAGCCAATCAGAGCGACGGAGCGAAGAGCGTGACAACGTTCCGTCGGAGTGCGCGTTCCACCGGTGGAGAATAGAGACTTTTTTTCTTTAAAACTCATCGAGCAACATTGGCGGTTGGTCGCCATTTCTCGGGCACCAGCATTGGATCCGAGTCCTTGCCGAACGCTGACGCATTCCTCGTGTCCAATACATGCTCAAAGTGCGTGCCCAAACCGTGAAAAGAAAACAAAAAGTTTTGCGCATTGTTTATGCGCTGCGCGAAGTAGTTCTTACAAGATTTAATTGTCGAAGGAAGGAACGATGCTTTTGGCATTGTAAACGTACTGTATCTTGATGAAATAACGTAAAGCTAACTAAGATGTGCCTACATATATCTTAAATCAGCGCACCAAAAACAAAAAAAAAAAAAAACTAGTAACGTTCCGCAAAAAAAAAAAATTGATTTTCTTTTTTTTTTTTTTTTAGTACGGTGTTTGAGGTGTTTACGAATATAGATGGCGGGCACTTTTGAAAAGGCTCTATTGTCACATGCTTTGTTCCATCGCTCTAATTAGATTACACGTGCTGTAGCTTTTTTTTTTTATGAAGTTATGTTGACACGTCCGCTCGATTCTGGTTTCCGCTTTGCAGTGACAAATTGACAATGGTGTTTTAGTAGAGCGTTCAGGCACTCCCGCTGCGCTATCCGCTAGCCGCTGCGACCTCCGCTCTATGTAGCGTAGCGGAACCACCATTTTAAGTTTTAGTAGAACGTTCGCTACCCGCTACGGAATACAGCGTTAAGAGAGCTAACGCAACGCCACTAGCGGCTCTTTCGGACACTAAGGCTCGCGTAAAACAAATTTGTAAAGCAATTCTTCGTATTTCTTTTTATTAACGTCGTTATCTTAATAGAATATTTCGTTATTCATTGAATAACGTGCTAATAGTTGCGTCTTTTGTAAGCAAATGACTATTATGTCTGTAATTGAATACAACTGACGGCCAAGCTGTCCAAGCCAATCCGACATGAGTCAAGCCCCAAAGCCACCGAGAAAAATCGGCAGATTGATACTTTAGACCCATGTTGCGGATAAAAAAAACAGGACGCGGGATGGCCAAAAAAACATGCTTTTCGTGTAGGGCACGTCAAATTATGAGGCGCTGGAGAAATTCAGCCTTCTGCGTTAAGTCCTTATTTCGAACTCTTTTGTTCGCCTTCCGCCCATTGAAAAGCATGCGGGAAGGGCCTTAGAACGCACCTGGTATCGCTGCGCCGCAGCGTTCTTCCGCACGTCTGCGTTCCTCGCCGTCACCATGGCAACGAACGCCGAATGAATGGAAGCACGCACGGTACCGTCGCGTGAAGCCAGCAACAGCTGACGCCATTTTACGAACGCCGTCTGCTAGCCAAAGCCGAACGCGGTATGTCAGATCAACCGCCTCCGCCGGTGCTCGATCGCCGTCCACCGGCGGAGGCGGTTGATCTGACATACCGCGTTCGGCTTTGGCTAGCAGACGGCGTTCGTAAAATGGCGTCAGCTGTTGCTGGCTTCACGCGGCGGTACCGTGCGTGCTTCCATTCATTCGGCGTTCGTTGCCATGGTGTGCGATCGAGCACCGGCGGAGGCGGTTGATCTGACATACCGCGTTCGGCTTTGGCTAGCAGACGGCGTTCGTAAAATGGCGTCAGCTGTTGCTGGCTTCACGCGGCGGTACCGTGCGTGCTTCCATTCATTCGGCGTTCGTTGCCATGGTGACGGCGAGGAACGCAGACGTGCGGAAGAACGCTGCGGCGCAGCGATACCAGGTGCGTTCTAAGGCCCTTCCCGCATGCTTTTCAATGGGCGGAAGGCGAACAAAAGAGTTCGAAATAAGGACTTAACGCAGAAGGCTGAATTTCTCCAGCGCCTCATAATTTGACGTGCCTTACACGAAAAGCATGTTTTTTTGGCCATCCCGCGTCCTGTTTTTTTTTTTTATCCGCAACATGGGTCTAAAGTATCAAACTGGCCCCTCAGAACCACGATCGCGAAGCGCACAGACCGGACAGGCGCGGCGTGGCGGCCATCTTGAATTGCGTCCCTCGCTGGCTCTCCCTTATCTCGCCAAAACTCGTTCTCGCGAGACCCACGCTAGCACGCCGCGCTACTCGGCTCGCTACTTTTGCCCCGATAGCGCGCCTCCGCTAGCCTCCGCAGCTCCGCAATATTTCCGCTAGCAACGCGCATGCGCAGTAGCGTCGTCGCTCAAGCGTATAGCGTAGCGGGAGAGCCAAAACGATCTACTAAAACTCTCTAATGCGAGTGCTCGCACGGCTGGAATTTCTACGTCACCTATTGGAGGCCAGCGTGGGGCACGGGTTGCACGCGAGGGCTGCGTCTGCGTTCAGTTGGAAGTCATGTTCTCGCAGACTGAACAGCGCGCTGGCCTCCGACAGGTGACGTCAGGAAAATCCAGCACAACGGCTTTGTTATCTGGGAGTTGTTTTGTCGGGCCCCAATCAGAACCGTGTGTTCTGAGAGAATTTTGACAATGAACGGAGCCTCTGACCCGCTAGAACAAGCCGACGTCGTGGTAAGGCTAGGGTTGTGCGAAATTTAGAATAGCAGTTTCGAGTAATACGCTATTCGATATTCGCTTCGAGATGAACCGCCATATTGGTACTTTTCGAAGTGTTGGCCGCGGCGGCGGGTTAGCCCCGTTGAGGGCGCTTACGAGTCACCGAGCACGTTTGCACTGCGGGAAGGGAAGCAATGGCGGAACGCAAGTTTGTCTGCTTCTTGCACATGGGTTGCGATGATGTCAGGTGACGCCGAGCTCTTATTGGCTGATTGAAAAAAATAGTGGGTAGACCTCAAGGCATCTGGCATTGAGATCTACTCACTATCCTTTCAATCAGAGCCAATCAGAGCTCGGTGTCGTTCTGACGTCACCGTCACTCCTGCGCAAGAAGAAGACGACTTGCCCTCCGCATAACCGCGGAACTCGCGGGCTCCGCGGACACTGCTTTCCCGCAGTGCACAGGTGCTCAGCGAGGAACGCACTCAATGGGGTATGGTGTGTTGGATGTATGGTGTGTAATGTCTTGACAATCGTGTTCATCGTTTGTGCTCGTTATATTTTGTGTCAAATTGGAAATTTAAGAAAGAATATTTGCGTATAGCAATCAGATTTAGGAATCCTCTCGAATAGGATAGCTGCGACTACAACTAACTGGGCTTAGAAATGAAGAAATGGAAGGTTGGGAACAATCTTCACGATTTCGGCTGAATTTTTTGTCTAAGCATGGTACACGATAGTGAAAGGCTTGGAGAAACTATCTTATATTCGAATCGAAAATATTCGGCCAAAACCACCATTCACTTCGAACTTGCTTTGAACTCAAAATCTACTATTCGCACATGCCTAAACTTCGTTTCACCTGACGTCCGAGCGCGGCCGATGTTATGAGCCGAAAGGCCAATCAAACAGCGCAAAAAGCGCAACGTCATGGCGTGATCTCTGCGCTTGATAGGATTAGCCGGTGGAGCACGAACAGAGAGACGGCGAATACCGGCTGGTCCTATCAACTGCAGAGAGCATGCCATGACGTTGTGCCTCTTTCGCTGTTTGATTGGTCCTTCGGTTCATAACATCGGCCGCGCTCGGACCTAAGATGGTCATGATTTGTTATGCGTCAAGAACACAAGATGGCGGGGGAAACATATTGTCGCGGCTACTTTTTTGCGTGATCGCGGAAAAGACACATGCCGACTAAATTACTTTCTTTTTTTATATTTAATCTGCTGACGTGGCCCTGACCCGGCAACTCAACAACTCGCGTGGCCGGCTTGAAGCCTGAAGGCTACGCGGCCGTCTCCGTTGGGTAGCAAGAAGCGAGGGCCTTCAACTTGAGTCCACGTGGCCGGGCGTAAGCCTAACACACCGAGTTCCCTTTTGAGCTCCCAGCCCCTCGCTCACTCAGGACGCAGGGAAACCCGTTCGGGGCCATAAAGGTAGGAAGCTTCTGGAGGCGATATGACGCCACCAAAGATGAAGCCGTTGTGTGTGTGTGTGTGTGTGGGGGGGGGGGGGGGGGACTTTCAGTTTGGAGGGACACCCCCCAACGATGACCAAAACCAAAATACGCTATTAGACGTAAAGGACGGCTGATTTGGCGCCAACAGCTGTTTTAAATCACCCGTGGGGGCGCTCGCACCGACTACGACCTCTACTTCCGGCTTCGCTTGGGATTTTCTTATTTGGCTGGCTTGAGCCGCTATGTCGCCTCCTTTTCCTACCTCCATGTTCAGGGCTTGATCACCTTGTGGTGAACCGCCAGCAAAGCAATAATTTATTTTCTTGCAACAATAACATCTCTTAGGTTGCCACACTCTCAGCAATTGGATGGCAGAGTTAGGGCGTCTACAAAAGATTGCCCGACTCTCCCAGCGTAGACGGCTCTGGCCCCGATTATTACCTCTATAATTCAGAAACGGTAAAAAAAAAAAAAAGAAAGAAAAAAAGAAGAAATTTGTCGGGAATGGATTGCGGTGCGCACTTACCATAGGACCCTTCTGCTCGCAAAGCTCCTTATAAGGGGATTCCTCTTGCTGGGTCGCACAGAAGACCGAAGCCTTCATCGGATTCAGGTTGCAGAATGTCACGGCGGGCAGGATCAAGGTGGCGCCTTCCGACATGGATATCGACACGATGTCTCGGTACTCGAAGTGGTTCTGGAGAGTTTTGCCTGCGTGATGGACATAAACACACGTGTCAGCGATGTATAAGTAGGGTGCCCGTTTTGGCCGGGACAGTCCCGTTTTTGAGGTCCGTTTCTGCCGTCCCGTCTTTTTGCCCCAATAAAGAATCATGTCCCGTTTTCGCAGGAGTGCATAGTTTCGAAATTGGCATCAAGCAAGTAGAAGCAAACCGAAACTATGCCACATCATCACTCAAAAATTACAAAAGTAATCGTAGGTACTTTAAAACATGAGTTAAAGACCGACGACCAGTTCGCGTTTTCCACTTTTTCCCCGCTTCCTCCACTCCCCCCTTCTATACCTGTCCAGCGTTGCATGTTTCCTCATCCCCCAGGGTGAGGAGGATCTTCTGCCTCGCAGAATCTCGTGTGTGGTCGTCGACCTTTAAGCTATACGCACGAACACGTGCACCTTGACCGGAAACGGCTATACGCACGATGCGGAACTTGGTGGGTCTCGTATAAAACGAGTGGTTACAAAATACTTCAGTTTGCAATAAAGAAAAAAAAAAGAAAAGGTAGCTTAGCTTAGTGGAAAGGGGCCTGCTTCATACGCAGCGGACCCAGGTTCAATCCACAGAGTGCCTACTTTTTTTTTTTTCTCTGACTTTTTTTTTTTTGTAGGGCATTTGGCGATATTTACATTTTTTGTTTACAATTAACACACAAAAAGAAAAAAAAAGAAAACGAATGTTGTCGACAAAACTTTGCTGAACTAAATAGTATGGGACTCCCTTTCCGGCGGCTTGGGTTAGCTTGGGTTGCTGGTTGTACGGTGGGGCCAAGTGGATTAATAGTTATGTAATGAGCAGCCGCATACTGTCGCCGAGAAGCAGCGTGAACGCAGGCGGGAGATATTTACCCAGAGAGTAAAATTTAGTGCAATATGGTGACGTTTTAAAATAACAGCAGTTATTTCATTAAATTTTTTCTCCCAATCTCAATCTCTTGTACAATCACCCCCCCCCCCCCCCCCCTTCCCGCTCTGGGATGTCCTGTTTTCTACCTTAAGGAATATGGTTACCCTATGTATAAGCGACCCAGGCATTCGTCCCTGGTCAGACATTTGGGGGTGCGTGAAACACATCATCGCATGCTCCTGACGCAGTGGCACCAACAGGGGTGTGCAGCTGGGCAGTGAATGGGGGGGGGGGGGGGGGGGGGGGGGGGGTCGCTGTGGGCCACGATAGGCAGGAGGGTTGTCGCGGTGTGAAGTTAATTTTTAACGCTCCGTATGACAATAGGGAGTTTTCGTAGACCGCGTTTGCCCCTCCGCTAAGCCCTCGACAACGAAGATGCCGCTACTGCTCCTGCGCGCCGATGGCCTCGACTGTAGAGTTCCGGGTATCGTAGCGGGTTGCGGAAAGCATTGCGAGACGGCGAAAACCATCTACGAAAACTCCCTATTAAGGCCTATCGCGCGCTCCGTCGCAACCAGGCGGTGGGGCTAATCAAGCAGCTTCAAAAGCGAAACTTTAGGGCGTTTGCTGACTTTCTGCGTGTATGTTAGTTTTACCTCCGGTTAAACCAGCCAACCCTGGTGAATCACTCTGACCGTGAGCGGAGCTTTTAGTCTGTATGTCTCTGTATGCGTTTCTTGCGAGCTTCTACTGCGCTGTCTTTTACAACTGTTTTCGCGAGCGCGTCAATCGGTCGCCGTGCGCCTCCATTGCAACCTTGGATTGGTCCTGGACCGTGATTGGTGTCAGAGTACGGACCACGGTGGAAAGAAAGAAAGGTGTATAGTACGGCGCTGCCTCGTTATGGAGCAAGTGTGGCGAAGATTCGCTCGCATTTTCGACAAACGCCCGTGAGATGGCGCAACATGTCTAGGGAGAATCTTAATGGGCATAGGGGGCTGATGAGAGCTAAGTCTCTGGAATCAGGGTCTTTAATGGGAAGCACTCGAGGAACCGTCCTTATATTCGCGCAGGTGTTTATAAGGCCGCGCAGCGCACACGACCGCGTTTTTCCGAATCGGCCCCTAAACCGACAGTGCCCCTGACGGGAAATGCGCGAAGCCCTAGCAAACGTTTGCCGCCTAGGCTGGCCTTAGTCAGACATCTCTCTCCTCTTCTACTGTAGCCCGGACCGTGACGAAAGAAATGATGAAGGTCGTTTAAATGTTGGTTCCAGTGCATCGCGGTACTATATGACGTATTCAGTTAGCTAGCTTCACCGATGCTGAAAATGGTGAGGACAAGGAAGACCACGTAGACGGTGCAGAAAATCCAGAAGCGCCATCGGTTCTCGATGATGACGAGCCGGTCGATTCCTGTCGTGGACTCGGCGAACAGTTCCTTCAGCTTGGCCAGAGGCTCTTTCTCCCGAGATTTGAGGCGGCACATGTGGGCCGCCTGCCGGAACCGCTGGAGAAGCTGGCGCCGACGCTGGAGGTCCTTGATGTGACTGCGGAGACAAAGACCTGCCTAGCGATCATCCCACGCAACAACTGTGTTGCATATTCTTTATTTCAAACAGAAAAATCTGAAGCAAAAGAAGACAATTTTGTTATCTGACGGGACCCTCCACCTAGAATAATCGCTGCAAACCTCCTCCTCTTACTCCATGGAACGTCATCGGAGTCGGATGACGCCAACTCAAGCAATTGGACCCGAGCTCGACAGCCGAGAGTCCTCCGACGCGTTGATTGGACACGAAGCCCAGCCGAACGCTGACGCACACACGTGTCCAATCGGCGTCTTCGCTCGATCTCACTGTGATGAGGTATAGTGTACAGGCTTCGATTATGGCCCGTGGTCGGGAGTAGTGGCGTACTAGCTTGTACTAGCCCAAGGGGCAAACCAGACCACCCCCTGGGCCGGGGGGCGGTGCCCTTGGTGTCCCTTGGGCGCCGCCGGCCAGTGTTTGCACTTCTCAGTGACGGCTGTTTCAGGGGGGGGGGGGGGGAGGGGGGGGGGGCAAAACACATGCCTTGGCCCCCCATTCTGAGAACTGTGTGGGGGGGGGGGGGTGGCAAGCGCCCCCCTTGCCCCCCGGGTTGGTACGCCCATTGTCGGGAGGATGGACGACACCCCTGCACTAGAGCACGGTCCAAATGTGGGTACCGTGGGGACCAAACCGGGTACCGTTTAAGCACACAGAGATGGGGGTGGAGATTACCACAAATAATAAGGGGGAGGGGAGGAGGAGGGGGCGTTTACTATGAACACTATAACGGTAAACATATATCCACAAGTTCCACTTGCCTTTCTGACGTCCAGATGTCATGAATGCCCCTTCGCGGCGCAATCACGTTGCCATAAAACCAGCCTGCGTCGGAGCGTGGGTACGCCATATCAAAATGAATCGGGGGACCCCGAGTTCTGCGAGCTCTTTAGTTTCTAAACACGCGCACGCGACCCGCGCTCGATACCGCCAGCCGATCGGCCGGCGTGACCGCGAATCGCGGTCTCTGTCGATCAATATGCAGGCGCTAACGGTCAAAACTTCAACGACCTCTGGCATTGAGCTTGTACGGCCGATTGGAACTAATGCGGTTATTGATTGCTCACACCCGCAACTGTGGCGACGCGCCCGCTAAGGCGCACAACAACCGCTCGATGCAGAGAGCACCCTACAACTCTAGTTTCTATAATTCAACGTTTATTTTATTTTCTAAACTTTTTTTTTTTTTTTTTTTTTTTTTGCAGGAAGCCGAATTGTTGTTAAGCCAGGCGAACACCACAAGTCAACTATATTGCCCCTTCGCGGCGCAATCCAGTCACCTAGCTGTGTTTGGAGATTTGTGTTTGTCCTTTGTTCCTCTTGTTCCCCCTCTCCAGCGATTATTTTCTTCACCACAAGTCAGTTGGTTGGGACAGAACGAGCGGGTTGGTAGGGGATAATTAAACTTGAGGAAGAAAACGAGAAGGGACGGCATTTGTGTTTGTCCGTCCCTTCTCGTTTTCTTCCTGAAGTTTAATCAGTTGGTTGCTTGCCCTTTTGCGGTATACTTCGGGTTCTGTCAAGGCGGCATAAATTTTCAGTGAACAATATTATAAACAATTATAACATAACAATAATATTGGCAACGTCACCGTCTCAAACGTCTCAACCCAACTCAAAAATGCGCGCTTGGAGAAGTATGTACTTATATGTAGATCGATACATGAACGTTCGTCGGTCCGTCCGGTTAAGGCGGTAACTTGCGCCACGTAGCGCCACTTACCTTGTTGGCGGATACATACGCAACTAGGGGTGTCGCGAACCGCCCGTGGTTCGAGTTCAACCAGGTTTGATTTTCGAACTTTTAAAAGAAAATGCGACGAACCTTGTATTAAGGTTCGACTCGTGTGCGCATGCGCGACAGTCTGGCCAGTTGGCTTCGGATTAGATGGTGATGGCTAAAGGATGAATTAAGGGCAGCGCTGATTAGTTATTTCAGTTAATACAGTACAAAAAATTAAGTTATTAACTTCTTCAGTGATTAGAATTCGTTTTTTTTACTTGCAATTGTTTATAAAATAAAATAACCCTTTGCATAAAAAAAAAAACAATTCTCCAAACGAAGACAGGCTTGTATTAAGGTCTGGCCACACTGTCCACGACTTCGAAGTCGAACCGGTCGAATCTGGTGAAAAGTTCGAAGGTTCGAACCCTGAAAGTGTGACCTAAAAATCTGGTTCGACAAAAGTTCGCGACACCCCTATTCGCAACACGCACACCTTGAGCACACCACGACACCAGACGACACCACTCGGATATCCGTTGGGGATTGGTGTAGTGTGCAGTCCTCTGATCACATGTTTTGATTGACTCAAGAATTGTTTTATGATCAGAGCTCTGATCAACGAGTATAAAAGTTTTGGCGAATTCAGCTAAGTCGTCCATAAACACTGTGGAGGAAAAGAGAAACAGGAAGCAAGTACAGTAGGTGTAAATTTCCCATTTTCTCAAACCAGCTGTTTCATTCATTGCCCGGCAAGTGGCTCGACAACGACACTTCTACTTCAACCTGTCTTTAGGTTAGTACAAGAGCTGTCTGGTGGTCAATTTGACACCTTCTTTTTATTTGAAATGGTATACTTAATGCCGGTAATCTCTGGCAGATGCTAAGGCTACGAGGAAAAGCCAGAGTTTTTCCTGTACTGCGTTCTGGCTACTCCAATAACTAATTTTTATTTTTCCTTGTTCGAGGGGTGTTTCCGGGAAACTGTAAGGTGTTACCATCAATTTCCAGGTTTTAACAGCCGATCTAGCTGACTGCCTGTTGGTTACTTTTCCCTCCATCTCCCACTGAACTCAATAGTTGTCTCGTATAGCTGGTATTCACTGGACGCCATATTTGAGGTGACTGCTCACAGCGCATGCTCAGGGGTGCTATGTTGCGCTTTTTGGACTCCCAGGAGACTTGGAAGAAGGAAGTGACGTCAACGACTAGGGCAAACGCAGATTGGATGTTGACAGAAGAAAACAAAATCAACATCCAATCTGCATTTTCTGCGTTGTTGACGTCACTTCCTTCCCTAGTCTCCTGGGAGTCCAAAAAGCGCAACATAGCCCCCCAGGAGGAGTTTCCCGTTAGCTCTCCGGTAACCACAAGAGGGGAAGGAGAAACTCTTCTCACCGTGTCTTTCCTTTGTGTGTCCCAGACTTCCCCAGACGTCGCTATTCTCCCTCTAGGAGATTATATAAGATCAACCTGTCGCTCAAAATTCATACAAAAGCAGCTTTCCCCTCTCTCCTCAGACGAAATGCGAAAGCAGCAGCGACCTTAGCTATGGCTGCCAGTGCATACCACCTATACAGTTCTTGATCGACGGCAACTTTCGCTCCACATGTATTCCAGGTCCCCAAGCCATCCCCCACTTTCCACATCATAGACACTTCATGTAAGAGGATCACTGACCTGATGGAGCCCAGCGAAATCTGGATTGATGTGCCGTTCGGCAGACTAGCGGCTAAAGTGTGGGGCTCGCCCTCAGGCAAGCCAGTGCTAGCACTCCATGGCTGGTTGGACAGTGCTGCCACCTTTGACACCCTCGCACCCCTCCTGAACCCTAGCCTGAAGATTGTTGCACTCGACCTCTCCGGCCACGGCAAATCTTCACACCGACCCAAGGGCTCGCAGTACAACTACTTGGAGTATGTTGTAGATGTGCGGAGGGTAGTGCACCATTTCCAGTGGGACCGCTTCTCCATCTTGGGCCACAGCATGGGGGCCTCTGTGGGACTCCTGTTTTCTGGCCTCTTCCCCAGACGTGTAGAGTCCCTAGTGACCCTTGATGTGATCATCCCAATGGTGACCCCTGATGCACATCTTCCTTCTGTCATAGCAGGTGGTATCGTCAAGTTCCTTAAGCTAGAAGCCCGCATGGGCAGCCCACCCACATACAGCCAGGAAGAACTACTAGAACGCTTGGAGGCAGCAAACCCTGGCCTCCTGAGTGAACGCTCCAAGAGACTTCTCCTTGCCAGGGGAGCCGAGGCTGTACCGGGTGGCGGCTACCAGCTGAGAAGGGATGTCAGAGCCAAGACCAGCCGGACTTTCGGGCTGCCTTTAAGCATACAGGAAGAGATGATGTCTGGCTACACTGGGGACATACTGATTTTTAAGTCCACAGATAATATCCTCACTCAGGGCTTAAAGCCTCTCGAGCAGAAGTTCCGGGAGTTGTACAAGAAGTGCTGCGGACGGTTCGAATTCGTGGAGTTGCAGGGAGGACACTATGTGCACCTGAATCGTCCAGAGCTTCTGGCCCCCACCATTAACAGGTTCCTTTGTGCCCCATCCAGGGCAAAACTTTAAAGGTCTTGAAATGTTTGTACCTACTGCCCTTTCAACCAGATTGTGGATTGACACGAGTTACATGGCAAGCAGACAACACTGCATGAAGATCAAAGCATTGTCTTATTTTTACTTGTATAGAGGAGCAAAAGTAATGCATACATAAATCAATCTTGCTGCCATCAAGGTCCACATGCTACTTTTTGCAAGCACGAAAATATTGAATAAACGCTCAACAATTATTTTTAGGATCTCGAATTGCTTTCTTTGACAGCTTACGAGGTCGCACAAAATGCAGCTCACTTCAGCATGTTAAACCGTACCGCACGCACACCTTTTACATCTTGTACTTTATCTTTCCAGCCCTGGAGAAAAGAGTTGCTCATCCACTTGTGCATACTTGTCTGCACCTCGAGGAAAGCTTGCAACGCGGTGCCATATGAAGTGCACCGCATTCCGAGCCAAACAATTATGCATGGCAAAGTCTAACATACTTGCAGTACCGATACGGTTAAGCACTTAATGCGGAGCGCAAGTTTGTCTGCTTGTTTTGCAGGGGTTGTGGTGATGTCAGAACGCCGACCTCCGATTGGCTCCGATTGAAGGATAGTGGGTAGACCTCAAGGCAGCTAGCTTTGAGGTCTACCCACTATCCTGTAATCGGAGCTCGGCGCTCTGATATCACCACAACCCCTGCAAAACAAGAAGAGGAACTTCTTGCGCTCTGCATAACAGTGTGATGGCAGCACCTTAAGTTGCCTCGCACGATGAGAAACGTAACTGGGCACCAACGGCAACATTGGTCTCCAAGGGGCAGCTAGCAATTCGTCCTCGTGCCACAAATAAAACGCCACCACCGCTTCTTGGCAGGCACCTATCATGCCCACGGAGTGGAAAGAAGCCCAGTTCTCGGTGCCCTACGGTCACCTGGCTGCCAAACTCTGGGGGGACCAGTCTCTGGCACGCACCAATGTCCTGGCTCTCCACGGATGGAGAAACAATGCGGGCACCTTCGACACGCTCGTCCCTCTACTCTCCTCAGGTCTGGACGCTCTCCTTGCAGACGGCACCTGCATCGAATGCATGCTGGCGCTCTTGCACACTCCTGCACTTTTTTGGGAAGGGCTGCTTGTGCAAATTGTGGAAGCGGGACGCGCGTCGCGTAAGGACATGCATTTCGGGGATGGGATTCGGCAGTAATCCGAGTATCTCTGGTGTGTCCCCGAACTTCGAGGACTGCTGTGGTCGCTGACAAGATGGGAAATGCAGGACGCGCCACTCGGATGCTTGGCGTCCAACATGCGCTCACTGCCTTTCGCCATGCTTTAGCCGCGTGCGCACGCTAGAGGCTGCCGAGACGCTGAAGTGTTGGCGGGTGTTGGACGCTCGCGCTGCAGTCGGGACAACAGAACTTGCCTGTCATTCTCATCCTGCCAGTGACCATAGTCGCGTTATGCGATGCTTTGTTTTCGCTGTTGCACTTTCGTCAGCATGTGGTTCTGCAAGAAAACAGGTGCAATATTGAAACGTTCAAGGCAACACAACTGCCAGAACGGCACATTACGGAGCGAAACTTCTTTTTGCCTATGTAAGTGTGGCCTCTTGACCAGACTGTTGTTTGCAGGAATGTTGATTATTTTTTTTTTCTACACATGTGCTTGCAGCTTCTGTGCAATTTTGCCATCTTGCAACCTTTTACCTGCTTTGGTGCGTCCAGGTCTTGGGTGTTGCGACGTGTTTTATCAGTACTGTTGCAATTTCTCTACCAGTGTTCACCTTCCCTTCTCAAGCCATTTTTGCACATGAACACCCTGTATTCTCTAAAATATGCCTGCAACATGAGTCGCATCATAATGCTAAAGAGATTCTTTCCTTTAGCAGCACTCCACTATGGGCAGAAACAGTGCTAAGTTCAAGGACTAGAAGTGGATAGGATGGGTGCTGACTTGCAACTGATGTTTTAATACACTAGAATAAGAAAGAAGAGAAAGAAAAATATAAGTGGGAGATACTAACAAGGAAGACGATAACGAGCTGCGAATCTGGAATAAAAATTGCTGCAAATAAACATAAGGTAAAATAAAAGTTACTATACTTCACGTAAAAGGTACGAAAGAGAAAAGTTCCAAGAGTTAACTGGCAAACAGGTAGAAGAAGAGAAGTAAAAATAAAAATGGTTCATTTTAGCTTTAGGAATAGAGGTTCAGATAGAACAATTCCTAATATAATAATAAAGATACCACAGAAAGGCAACTGCCCGTACCATGGAGGCCCCTGGTGCCATGTCTAATGAACATGATAATGCGACGAGTATATACATGCAAGATGACGACGAGATGGATTGCTGTTATTGCGAAGGATGGCAGTCCGATTTGCGGGTCAGCAGCGAGCCATGGGCATCTGGCACGCTGTTTGATCGGTGCATGTAGCACAAAGGAGCCCCAGGAGCATGGTGGTGCTGCTGCTCGCTGGGGTCGAAGCATCAGGCGCCAAGGAGGTAGCCCAGTCAAAGTAGAGAGATGCCGCCTCCAAAGTACCAAGGCTCAGGGCTCAGATTTAAGGCACCACCGTCTCCCAGTGTGTCATCTTCTCAACGTCGTCGTTGTTTCGCCGATAATGTCACGGAAGGGGCACCGACACATGCGTCTTCTTTGGATAGTATCGATTTTGCTTCATATAGTTCTCTCGAGCACTTGTGGAACCGCTTCAGGACTCGAGTGTAAACAAAAAAGTGCATTTGCAATCTCGAATGAAAAAAAAAAAAAAAAGAAAACAATAAAGGAGGCTGCACCCCCTTGTTTACAGACACTCAACTTTTGAAGCGGTTCCACGACAAGCGCTTGAGAGAACTACTATTCAAAAGAGATACACGTGTCATTGTTCTTTCCGTGACATTATCAACGAAGGAATTGTTCTATTTGAACCTCTGTTCCTAAAGCTATGTAGAAATTAACCTTCTTTATTTTTATTTCTGTTCTTTTACCCGTTTATTCTTGAAGATTTTCTTTTTCATTCCATTCTTTTACATGAAGTATAGTAACTTTGTACCTTATATTTATTTATAGTAATGTTTTATTAGATTTGCAGTTAGTCTTCTTATTATATCTCCCACTTAGTACATTTTTCTTTCTCCTCTTATTCTTGTGTATTAAAACGTCAGTTGCTAGGCAGCGTCCGTCCTGTCCACTTGTTCTGCTAGCGCTGTTTGTGTCCATAATGTTTAACCAACTAGCCCAACAGTTCATTTTGTTGCACCGTCCACTGAGCGTTCTCAACATGAAAGCAGCCCACCTGATGTCCATGTTTAAGGGTAGGAAAATTTAAACATTTATCCCATACTCCAGGTGATCATATTGCTTTATTTTTGCAACTTGAATATGCCAATGCCATTACTAAAGAAAAAAAACTTGCAGGACGCTTAAAGGGGTATGAAAACAAAATTCCGGCGCCCATTTTTTTGCTTTAATCTGTTGTATGTTGCAGCATAACCTCAAATTTTAAAGCTAATTAAACAATCTTTCAATGTGCACCTGGTGGATGCATGTGGAGCCTATTCGGGAGGTAATCTAGCAACGTTCGGGAACTTGCTACATTGTTACGACGTAGCAAGTTTTATCAGAGCAGCCCGCTCTTTGGGATTCAACATTTTCCTTCCTCAACTCACAAATCGCGCATTGCACCAAACAGTTCAAGAAGACGGAAAGGAGGGACTCCCCTCTTGCTCGGACCCTCGCTTGTGTACCCGGACACAGCCATTCTCCCCCTAGACGATTAACCCGTCGCTCAAAACTCGGATAAAAGTTGCTTTCCCCACCCCATTCACCCGTAAGCTGACAGTGCTGTGGAAGCTACGTGCTCCTTGGGCCAGCCACACGCTCGTCACCCCATGGGTACTTCGACTGGCTTGGTTGTAACGCGTTGACGCTATGACACCACCACAACGCTGACAATGCCACCAACGGCAGAGCTCATAATCACACGAGCCTTCCTACGTCACGAATGCGGGGAATCTTTTTTCTGTTTTTGTTTGCGCCAGATATCCCATGGCACATCGCGCTCTCCGTTTGCTTCTCTTTGAGCGGTTGCTCGAGTGGACCGTTTGGAACGAAAAATATAGCCAGTCAGTTCAAAATACAAACGTGCGATTATCATTTACGATTATTATCCGTCATGCTTGACTCCTTTCCGAACAAAATTTGAATATTTCAATTTTCGTTTCGGTACCCCTTTAAAGGGACACTGACAGGGTATTTATGCTCCTCAAGGTTTTTATTTGCACATGACATACGAGAGCCCAGCTGCCCAGAACACAATTTGCGACTCGAAATTCGTTTTCTTTTCGCCAGAAAACCGCCGATCGAGAGCTGACCAGTTTGAGTTGCGCTCACTCTCTTCTCCGTGTTCATGTGTCGTTTTCTATGGTTTAGACACAACCACCAAATATAATTGAAGTTGTGGTTCATCGAAGGCACACACTCAATATTCAAAATAGAAAAGAAATACAATACCAATCATTTGAGACATGCGGCGACCTTTAATTTGCATTACACGTCACATTTTTAATCACTTCAATTCCATGCGTGACGTTACGTTTCACGTGAGTGTTGTTTGAAATTCCCGCGAGAGTTCATCTGGCTGCAACGTCATGACCCTATTGACCAATCGGGATTTTCCTGTCACACCACCGACACCGGCTTTTCTTAGACACAAGCTCCTTAACGCTATTGTGTTAAAGGTTGCACAGGAATTGACAGCAGTGCGAGGTCCAATTACAATCATTCCTGATTTGGTGCCTATAACTGCATCACATGCATGGACATCTTTGTGAAGGGGACTGTACATGGCATGTAGCTTGCCAGTCCGACGGTCAATGTAGCCTGCACATATTCTACAATCTCCTCTACTGCAGCTTTTCTATACTCCGTTTCACCTTACGACGGGCTGCAGCGGACTCTACAAGCCATCGGAGCCAGTCCAGTGCTGCTTGAGAGTCCTGTGCCCTTCCAGAGGAGCGCAGACACATGCAGGGCACAAAGCCACATGATTTGTTCAAGCACTGGATTAGCTAGGATGGCTCATTGCATCCTCTACAGTCCATCAAAATAAGAAGCGTTGTATTCGCAACTCCAACACGCTGCTCTCCCTCTTGCGGACAAACGAAGAACCACAGGAGTGGGGACGGCAGCAGAGACGGTGGCAGGGACTGTCTGCCTTGGTGCTGCTGTTACCGCACAGTTCTGGTCGGCGTGTTCGTGCATCGTGCAGTTTTAACAACAAAAAAGGAGTGCGTTAAAATAAGAACTGTTGCGTCCTGCTTCACAACTCTTAAAAATCAAGACATTTGTTTTTAACGCACAACAACATCACCGTCGCTTGATACGCTCCTGCCCCGACCGCTTCGTATTTGTAACCAAATAAATTTTAGCACACAGACCAGCATCGGCAGGTGGGCGCAGGGTAGATCCTGAAGAATCAATCCCCTTTCCTTCCGCCATCTATGCGGAGTGCAAGTTTGTCTGCTTCTTTTGCAGGGGTTCTGGCGGCAACGGAACTCCACGCTTCGGTCGAAGGATAGTGGGTAGGCCTCAGGGCAGTTTGCTTTAAGGTCTACCCACTATTCTCCAATCGAAGCCAATCAGCTCAGCGTTCCGATGTCACCACAACCCCTGCAAAACAAGCAGACGAATTTGCGCTCCGCATAGGGTGTTGGAGTTGCGAATAGAGCAGGGGTGGCCAAACTGCGGCTCGCAAGCCACACACTCTTTACTGGTACAAATGCGACTCGAGGCCTCACTGGCAAGTCTATCCTCCCTCCCCCCTTACAGGATCAGAAGGAAGAATATAGACTAAGACTTTAGTTTTGGCACCCTCATTCCTGCTCGTTTCATGAGCGAGGACGCACAATACGAAAAACTATAGAACATTTATTCTGAGTGCAAATCTTTCTGCACGAGATGAAAAAAATTAAAGAAAAGAAATGCGGCTCTTCACTTAAAGGGCAACTCTGCTTCAATTTTGTTTCTGAAAAAACAATGCAGTCCCTTTTTGTTTGTTTGTTTTTACTTCGGGCAAGCGTAATGGGAGGCAATATTTCCTCTAGGCGCTCAGCGGTGTCCACGTGATTGGCATAACACGCCTGCGCAGCGCGCTTCTTGGGAGCCGTTCAGCCATCCCGCCATTTTCCCGAGTCACAACCGCCGTCGTCGTCTTACTGTCACCATTTGTGATTATTGTCTCTCGGAGTTTCATGCACACTACATGCGCAGACTATTGTCGCAGTTGTGCAGACGTCGTCGAATGTCGTAGACACCAAAACATGGTGAAGAGCGAAGTGCAGACAACAATTGCGCCTGGCACACGCCTGCCCCGCGCCCACCCCAACGGTGGCCCACCGTCCTGCCCCAGTCCCGCCAGTCGTTGCACAGAAGATCACGTGACATCTCGTACCACGTGATAGACATGTTTTTGGCAGCCTGAGGCCAATGTTGCCAGAGGGAGCCGAAGTTTCGGTTTTTGCTCATGCTGAAAGGTTTAACTACTAATATTCGATTTTTCGCAAAGCAAATGACGTAGTGCCTTTTATTAGTGCTTTTTAATGTAAAATCGCCAATTATCTTAAAATTTTTGGAAGTGAGCAGAGCTGCCCTTTAAAATGGTTCTTTATGGCTGGCTGTTGACATCACACCGAGAGCCAGCTTGGTCGTCGTACGCTTTCGCGTTTGCCCTTAAAATGCAGGGAACTACTAAAACTAGACGCTTGACAGCAAGACCACCACCGACGAGACGCCAACGCGAGTTGCGTGAGGACGTCCTCAAAATTAGCCATGCCGTTTACACCCCACCAGATCTCTATGTGGTTGCCGTGGACCTTTCCGGCCACGGCCTGTCCTCTCACCGGCCGGCGGGCTGCAGCTACAGCTACCACGAGTACGTCATGGATGTGTGCCGCCTAGTGCACCACCTGGGCTGGCGTTCTTTCGCCATCCTGGGCCACAGCTTCGGCTGCACCGTGGGCATGATGTATGCGGCCCTGTTCCCGGACCGCGTGTCTGCCATCGTAGCGTTGGACCTCTACGCGCCGCTCCACTTGCCTGACGACAGGGTCGCCGAAGACAGTGCCAAGTGCTTCGAGGGTTACCTCCGCCTCGAAGCCAAGCTGGGCGACCCGCCAGTCTACACTGAGGCGGAGCTGATGCGGCGGCTGGACGAGGCAACGCTTCGCACGCTCACCGAGGACTCAATGCGGATCCTGCTGAAGAGGGAGACTGTGCCGTGCGGTCCTGGGACCCTCCGGGTCACGACGGACCCGCTGACCAAGGTCATCAGCACGGTCCAGCTGACCCGGGACTACCAGAGCGTCCTGATGGAGCGGTTCCATGGGGACCTGCTCGTGCTGACCGCGTCCCAGGTGGATGGGCGCATCATGCGCGAGAGCATGGGCCACTTCTTCGAGCTGCACCGGCGGTGCTGCCGCCGGTTTGAGCACGCCGAGGTGGAGGGGAACCACTATGTGCACCTCAATCGGCCGGAGACGGTGGCTCCGCTCATCGAAGCCTTCCTCGGCAGCCTACCAGAGGAAGGCTCTTCATAATTCCGAAACTACCGCTGCTGGTGCGCATTGACGCTGCTTGTGTCGCCCTTCGTCGAATGACTGCAATGCACAATTTCACTGTTGTTTGCCTCTATAATAAAACTAAGTGCTGGCGCTAGCCTACTTTTCGTTTTTTCTTTTGGGGCGAGCACCACGACCCAATTGCACAGCGTACCAGTGATCCAGTGCTGCCAAACTCCGAAGCCACTTCACCAAATTTTATCCGAAAATTCCCTAGATTTCTGGAAAATGTCGAGATTATAGTTATATTTTAGCTCGAAATAGATGTCAGCAGTTCAGTGACCTTTTAAAATTTTAAATCGTTTTGCTAGGGCCTTTTACATACTAACTAGGGTTGTGCGAATATTCGAATAGTAGTTCCGAATAATACACTATTCGATATTCGCTTCGAGAAGAACTGCACTATTCGCGTTTTTCGAAGTGTTGATTGCGGCGGGTTTGCCCCGTTGAGTGCGCTTCTTACCACGCACCGGTGCGCTGCGGAGAAGCAATACCCGCGAAAGCGAGCTCCGCGGGTGTTGCTTCTCCGCAGCGCACCGGGGCTTGGCAAGAAGCGCACTCAATGGGGTAACCCACCGCGATAAACACTTGGAAAAGTATAAATATCGTAATTGCGTGCTTGGAAGTAAAGCATACATTCTAAGCGGGATGGTGCACCTGTGCCGACTGTATTCGAAAATAAATGAAAACTTTGTGAATGTGTATATCTACATTGTAGTAAAAGTTTCAAAACTGAAACTGTTATGCAAGAGAATACTTTGTTAGGCAGAGATGCCTTTACAACCTGCGTTCATCATGCACGATTCATTCTTTTTTAACTCGAGATTAAAGAAACAATATTTTATATAGCAAGATTTGTAAATTCACTCCATTGGGTATAGTTGGCCATCTCAACAGGATTCATTTTATGTCAAATCCGTCGTTTACTTGCCATCCCAAGACACCAGACCTTCTGAGGTCAGTTCATAAATATAGATAGATTAAACTTAGCTTATAAAAGAACAACTGGAACAACCTTCACAAGGTTAGCTGGGTTTTCGTCTAAGTATTATGCAATGGTAGTGAAAGGCGTAGAAAAACTATTCAATATTTGAATCGAAAATATTCGGCCAAAACCAATATTCGCTTCGAACTCAAAATCCACTATTCGCACAAGACTAATATTAACATTAGATAATAATCATGCATGTGTACTAGACAACCGAAAATGACTCGCAATGGACTATTCTCATGGGAAAATCTAACAAATGGCACCTTGCACATTTGTCAACACCCAGCTTTAGTCCCTTTGAAAGTTTCCACAGACAGGAGGCATGGCACCTTGGTGTGCCAATCAAAATTAAATACTGGGCGATTTACGGGCCAAACCAACAACGGGCAAACTTGGTGTTCCAATAAATACTATAAACTTTTTGTATAAATATCCCACAGCTCTAAAACCCTCTTGTAGCATGTCCCAAAGAAACAATTTGCATTTTGCACACATTTTTAAAAACAAAATAACACCCCCCCCCCCCAAAAAAAAAACCCCCTAGGTTTGAACAATTCTTCCTCTTAAACCAGCGGTCTCAAACATGCGGCCCGCGACCCGCTGGCGTGCGGCCCGCAGGCAACGACTGCGAGCACCCGTTCCCATGTCTCAAGCGCTAGAAATGGCATGCGCTATAAATATTTCATGTCGCCGAATCATTTCCAATGGACGCGTAGCTCTGCTCTTACAACGTATCACATTGTTTATACTAGTTTGTTTCGGTTGCCGTGTGTTTCATTTTACTCTTTGCTTCCGAGCTTTCTTTGCACAAGGACAAACCTCGGCTGCACAAACTCTAGCTCAGCAAGAGAAAAATAAACAAACCTACAAGTTCGGGATTCTTGCCTTCAAATATTATCACCATTAAAATACAAGCTTTTTAAAGCGTTGCTCTTTGGCGCCCGTTTCCGGCTTGAGTGGCGTCGGCGTAACTGCGGGGGAAATTCTCCGCTATATTTAGCGGGCGAAAATTCTTCCGCTAAATTTAGCGGAAAATTTTGCCCTAAACGGGAGGCGAGCAAGAGAGGAGGGGCATAGCCTCCTCTCCGTACCCTCCCCCCTCCTCTCCTCAAGAGCTGCGCTCTAATTCGGCGTTACAGGGAATTGTTAACGTCTTTCATATCTTTCCTCCAAACTTAGTAAAGCAAAAACCCTTATGAGGATATTTTTTTTTCGGGACATGTTAAGCTGGAATAATTCCACAGTGAACTCAGCAACGCGAACGGTAGCGTGCTTGCTCTCTTGTTCTATTAAAAATGGCAGCACGTTGGCGGGGTGGTGCCATTTTAATCCGTGGAATTATAGACCGTTCCATTAGGGTCATAGCAGAGAGGGTAATAGAGAGAAAAAAATGCCCTCCCCCTCTCACCCGCATGCCGTCTACTCCGCCGAGTGGGTTGTATACCTAGCATCCGGCTGGCGTGCAAACTGTTTAAAATCGCATCATTTTGGAAATTTCAAGCGCAGATGCGCGAATTTTGATATGCAAGTTATTGTGTAATGCTATGCTGGATAAAAAGACTAACCGGGTCCAAATGCGCTGCTACCTGCGTGCAAATAAAAAAAAATAGGGAAAACTGTGTCAGATTGGCCGGTCTCTCCGGCGAAAAGTAAACCCGGTTGCTGTACCTTTTTTACTATACAAAGTTCGTACTGGTGTAGGCCTGTAGCGACCGTGAGTGGAAGTCTGAAATCATAAATAGAAACGTGTTCTCCTGCCGCAATACCCGCAGTAGTTGAGGGTAGTACTGCCGGCTGACTCAACTGGCTATTTAAGTAACGGAAAAAAGATACGCTAGTTGATCATTTACCGAAATAGAACAACAGAAAGAAAGCTATAGGCTGATTTTGGAATAGCCATAACTATTCTAAGAACGCGAACCACTTCACAACGGCAGCCACGAGCGAGAGTTCGATGTTCCGTACAGCCCGCCGATACAGCCTAAAGATGGAGAATGGCAACCTCCCGGTTTGTCGTCTGCTAGCGGAGTCGGGCGCGTGCCCTCTCTCTCGTTTTACCCCGCCGAACCCGCTGAATTTCCCGGATGTATGGAGAGGGCGCTGCTGTCTAACAAAATGGTGCCGCCCAGAGAGCGCTAAATGGAATGGTCTATATCGGGTAAGGGCCCAAATTAGTTCAATAAACAAATCAAAGTGAAAGACATTACTGCCAAACTGCGAGTTTACACAAAGCAGAGGGCACAAGGTCCCATGAAATCTCTCAACTTCCCCCTCCCTCCCACGAAAGGTTGAAGGCCTTACGTTGGCCCTCGACCTTTCTGGAGTGGGCTATCTGGCCCCCACACTCGAACGAGTTTGAGAGCACTGTCCTAAACAGTGTCCAAAATCCCTAAATCTAAGTGAAATTCCCTAAGGCTGGCAGCATGGCATGATCTTGGGTATTGTGGAACTGTTCGTGAAGTTCAATCTTATGTCTCAATGCAAGCCCTAGAATCCTGCTTTTCGCGACTTCCGTGAAATCGGCTACACCCAGTGGGTAGAACGCAAAGCTTCGCGGCAGCTTCGCTCACCAGCTTTCTCGAGCGGATCGAACATTTGCAGCACCCGACGGCCTAAACGTGAAGTTGTTAAAGCAGGCTCAGAAGCACACGGTGAAAATCCTTTGGGCCCTGAGAGAAGAATAAATGAAACGAAATGAAAATCGCCAGTACTCTGCCCGACTTTATCTAGGCCCAATTCCAAAGGCTACAAGCACGAGCAGCTAGCTTCAAATGGTGCTCCACCCGCAGTATCGTTCGTGCGGCCGAGGCACACCGCACGCAAAGAGCTTGCGTTTGTAGTGCTTGTGGTTAGTCCATGGTAAGGTGAGACAACGCATAGACCAGCATGTCACCAAATACCACAGCAACGTCGTTGCAGTATTGTGCGCCAAGATTGGTGTCAATGTAAGGTTGCACTACATTGCTACTCAAATCTGTTCCTAACCGGCACCCCATGGAGCCGCTTGGGCAGACTGCTCTAGCACACCAATAACGCCCGGCTGTTAAAATGGAGCAGGCTGCCAAAGGCAAAAGGAACAGAGACACATCCTCCGGAGCCTCTTTATATGTTAGCTCGTGTTCGGCGAGTCTACTGCTTTTTGGGCTGCAGAAGGCTTGGGCTGTAGAAGGCTTGCGCAGCAAGCCCTTCGCCGTCTGCTTCCTGTTGTGCTGGCACGCGTTGGCGACCGTGACCACGGTGCAACACCTCAGAGCAGCGGGAATCCCACGGGCGACCCCGTGGCACCCTGGGGCACTCCTTGCTGCGGAGCTGCACCAGGTGCCCTGCCGGAAAGAAACGCCGTTGTGACACCGTCTCGGGAGGCTGGTGTTCGAGCGAGCCCTTACCCGGAAAACGGGGCGGGTGGTAGGGACGTCGGATCGTGGTTTCCTTCCGAGGGCACGCCGTAGACCTGCGGGGAAGAGACTGCCGTAAGCAGGCTGACTGCACCCGTTTGACCCAGAGCGGCTGCAAATGCCGTTTTTGGAAGAAAACTGGCATGGAGATTCTCTGGCACACAGATGTGCTGTAGAAAGGTAGGCTATGATAGTTGGAACATAGTTTTGACACGTGATAAGTTGGGCTAGTTAGGTTATGCTTGTTCTTTTTTTTGGTTGTGGTAGTTGCAATGCAACTAGGACTCCCCATACGAAGGGTATGTTTACTTTCACGAGAACAAAATGTTGCAGCATGATGCTGGAAGAGTAGAATGAAATGGAAAATAGATCAGGTGACATAAGAGTCGCCGAGGCCATCGACAATTGCAGATTACAAAATCTTCATGTTGTGGCCAGTGGTCCTACCGCGTTTTAAACAAGCTCCCAAAATGTTTTAGCTGCGACATTTCATTCGTCAAGAGTCGCAACATTCAGCCTTTGTCATGCAAAGACCGAACGGCAATACTTGGCTAAAATCAACTTTCAACGCCGATAACGGTTGGCCAGTGAACACGCACGAAGGAAATGCTTGTCCCGGGTTCCGATTGGGTTTTTTCTCCCTGATGTGCCGGTACTTCAGACGACTGCACAAAATACTCTTATAGGTGACCGGAAGCAGGGCGTTAAAATTTAAGGGAAAGCACTACGTGGGTATGCCGGCTTCTGAGCCGCTCTCTCAATCGGAGTGAAATTCGCAGGTGTTGTTTGTAGCCACAGAGAAGGAGGGCATGCAAAGTTTCAGCCCTGTAAACCGATTTTATGAGGTACTATACCCCGACAACGGAAAAAAGCATAGCTTGGCATGAACTATGCTCAATTAATGTATCGTTGAAAAAAATGGTGTTGATAACCTCATATTTTTCTGGTGGAATGCATACTGGAATATCTGTTGCCAGTTACTATAAAAAGAAATCTCACAAAATATGAATTTTTTAACCAAAAAGAATTATTGAAAATACATTTTTTCCCTACATTTACCAAGTTTTGCAAAATACAGTTTTCCATACCAAAAAAACATGAAAAATATAAGTTCACAGTAACCGGCATCATTAAATTTCGGTATATATAGGCCGCAAAAATTAAGTCGCAACAGTTTCATACTGAAACGATAGATTTATTAAGTAAAATTTATGCCAAAAAGTGCAGTGGAGCAAAATGCATTCAAAGTGCTCAAACCTCCACCTCTTCTTTGGCATCGATGGACCGAAAATACTGTATAAACATATAACTATGCAGTGTAAACGAATAAAACTTTCTGGGAATACACTCTAGATGTTGGCAGATGTAGATATGGCATTTTCCAAAATCAAGTTCTTTTGCAGAAATTGTTTTTTCTGGGTAGTGTTAAGCTTGCCTAAAGTACCCTTGTCTGCCTCTTTAAAGTGCTTTTGTGTGGCGAGCGTGCCACGGTGACAATTTTTCATACGTGACTCCAATGCACAGGACTAGACACACCTACTGGCAGTTTACACGCTATGGTCACCGACAGGATCAGAACGGCGGGGCGTTTCCTTCGAATGCCCGGCGTCCAGCACGCGCTCCACACCTTCCGCCGTGCCGTTCCGGCCCCGTCGGCGACCACAGCATTCGATTTGGGTCAAAGTGCCACCCACCATGGGAGGACCGGGGGCGGGTGGCGCCGGCGTCCGCATCAGTCCGTGGTACAGTGCCAGGGCCTCTGCCAGCTGCCGGCTGGCAGCGGTCAGCGAGGCGTGTCGGCGGTCAATGCGCTCGAGCTCCTGCTCAATCAGCGGACCCATGCCTGCGCAGCGCTCTGCACGCGCAACCATGCGCGACGCGTCGGTCACGAGCGGTCTTTGGGACTACGGCAGAATCCAGTGTTGAGAAGTACTCCAAGTACTGTTGTGCTTAAAGTACTACTTCAAGGAGGTTTAGAATACTTATATTTTTTACTTGAAGTACATTCTCAGAGTATGTCTTGTACTTAAAGGTATTTTTTTCTGGTATTTTCCGAAGGAAGTGCAGCTCCCGACTTCAAAGCACATTCTCCGAATTTGATCTTGGTAAAGTTGTATCACAATATTATGCTTTGTCAACTCTGAAGCCACTTGACTTTATCCAATATTCGCCGCCATTTCCGTAAATAACCGAAGCACCCCCACTACGCCTAAAATAATGCATACCAGTTATAAGAAAAAAAAATCGAAGAGAACGAAAGGGCATTATGAAAGCTTACGTTAAAAAGTACTTGTGCTTATTAATAGTTTGGGCGACATATTTTTTTTTGTGCGTTACCACAATTTTGTTTTTACAAAGCAATTACTAGAAAAAAAAAAAAAAGGAGCTGGCAAGATAGCAATTAGACATTCAATGATTCAGTAGTGGCCATTAATAAATCAAAGTTCTAGCCTACCCTCCAGAGCTAGCAGGTCCGGTGGGTCCGGCTGTCCACTGGCAGGGTCAGTTTCGTGAAGCCGTTGCAGGGTGTCATCAATCTGGGCCTGCAGTAAAGGCGTAACACTCAGCCGTGGCCATATTTGCTACCTCAGTGTTTATGGTGCGGCTTACCCTAAGGCCCGTGCTCAAAAAAGGTTCCAGCCAGAAAAAAGGTTCCAGATATACCGAGAATGAAAAGTCTGCTGCAACGAGCGGACTTCACATTGCCACAATATGGAGGCATGTATTTTCTCTCGGCCACACCACTCTGCGTGCGCTAGTACAAATTCGCGATGAGAAGTTGTTTTATAAACACAATTGTTCTAGTCTGACATTTTGTTATTCCTAAAATTCGTCACTGTATCCAAGCTCCATTAATTCTTTATCGATCTCCAAAAACAGAACCTATATATCTTTTTTTTAGTTGGTTTTAAACAAAATCATGCTTTCCCATACAACAGGGAACTGGCAATCGAGCGCACAGGTTCGCAGCGCCTCTCCTAGATGGCACCCGTCGTGGCACTGGATTTTGGCGGTGGTCAGTTTTAAAACGTAACATTGAAAGTATCGAAAGTTCACTTTTGACAAAAGGAATGAATTCAAGATTATATACTTTTAGGAGATTGTAGCAGAAGAGTAAGTTTGAGCTGTTGATCGTGTGTGCAGCAGTGTCATGACCTTCTTTGTGTGCACGCTTGAAGGCAATCTTCCATTCATACTGTTCACAACTGCCGGTAGCAGTGGCATCCGCCGAAACATCTTACGAAATAAGAGGGAGAGGGGGCAGGGGCCTGAAGAGGAAAGAGAAGGAAACTGAAAGAAAAAACAAAGCTTGGGACGGTTTGACTTTCCGAAAAGTGAAAGCAAGAAAACTGGCGGGTTAGGAAACATTATAATCTAACGCCCTGAGATTACGAAGTTGTTAAGTTCTTGTAGTCCTGACAGAGATTATCTTTCCGGGTGCTTGGCAGTGGATGCTCGTTGTCGGAAGCGTGTCCAATGTTGTAGGGACTTAGCCTGTCAAGCCAAGTCTGGTCAAATCTTCGCAACGTCATGTTCTGCTTTCTTCATCTTTTCTTGTTTTAGTGCAGTCAAATAAACTGTGCTATTCTGGAGATTTTGTGTTGTGTTGTCCGTTTTCTTATTCTTCAGAGTCCCATGGTTTTAGGTTATGATGACTTCCTACGCTCTGCAATAGAGCAGCACCATTGTACACACTTTGTCAGTTCTAGAGAATCTCTCTTTGGAGCCGACGTCGTGCGGCAAAGCCCCTAAACGAAGACAAGCTAGCTCAATTTTAGTGAAGGTTTGGTGTCGCTTTTCCCAATTAGAGGTCATATGCTAGTCAATATTTTGCCATCACGAGTGAGCTCAAGATACTGCGAGTAATTAAGGAAAGCTTAAAAAAAATGAAAGATGGAAGTTTTTAAATACTGACATGCAATGTCGCTACTTTTAGAGAAATGACATGTTTCTGCATTAATAACAAAACTACAATAATGACTAAGGAAATAATTTTTATATATTCGTAAGCTGGATTTTAAGACGCACATTTTGTTATATTTTGCGACGTTTTGCATGGAGTTGTTTGTTGGTAAATAATATGTGAAAGTGTCTCTAAAACGTGTTTTCTTATGTGTTTCGTAATAATCTTTGCATAGAAATATATAATTGTAATTTTTAATATTTTGCTCATGTTGTAAATTGTCTGTAAAAACATGAAAAAAATGTTAACTATGTGCCCGCTTTGGTGCGACATTGGCGGCTCTGCAAATTACCATAGTGAAATCCCGGTAATGTCCACGCCTCAAACTTCTCAATTTTATATCTCGGGGACAAATCTAGGTACGGTGTTTACACATAGCTCGATGTTCCTCCAAAGAAGATGGCTTTCATATATGTTTCGTATAGAAATATAAAAAATAGGACCCGGACAGTGATTGTACGATCTGACGTGAAAAACCTTGTGCAACATTAAAATTGAAACTTTTGCTCTCAATAGACTATTTCAAAAGCTTATTCATTAATCTTAACAACTTCAATGGGCAAAATACAAAAATAATAGCCTGACTCATCCTAAACAATAAACAAACCTGTCTCTTCGGTTTCGTTTCCCTAAAATGCACCAGACTATTTTTGAACCATGGCTCGAGTGACGTGGAACGCCCTGTACATGCGCAAGGGGATGTGGACAGACAAACACTGAACCCATGAACTTGCTGGTTTTTGTTTGTTTGTTTCGTTTTTGTCTCGAGATGCAAACGACCAGAAACAAAGGTTCACTCACGGGGTCCACACAGAGGGGTTCTGCTGGGGGGGCCTCTTCCTGTGGGGCGGGTGCCTGAGGTTCTGGGGGTGGCCCCGCTTTAAAACGAGACACAGAAAAAGTATACACCACTGTATCTCACTAAGTTCTATAGTTTGTCACGGGTTGAGGACGGAAGGACGAGCTATACCCACAAGGCCCTCTACTCTTTCCAATGTAGCACAGTGAATGCTGGAGAGAAGGTGAGAGCAGGAAACCCCCAGTCATGGTGAGCAAAGCAGGGGAAAATTTAGGGGAGGGGGAGACCGCCGCATCCTCCTCCTCCTCCTCCTCGCACCTCCCCCCCTCCTTCCCCAAGCTCTTAAGGTTAACTTTTTTTTTTAATGAAACATTGATATATACCAGCTAAAACTTTAGTTTTTGGTGACATAGCAAATATTGGGTCAACGAAAGATACCTGGACAATGTTTCAGCCGCAATGTCAAACCTCAGCAGACCCTCCCCTCCCCTCCCTCCCTCCCTCCCTCCCCAGTTGAATACCTTTAACCCCCTACTCCCAAGTCTGACCCGTAAATCTGCCCCTAGAGCAGAGGGCTTAGTGAGAGGGGCTAGCCCTGCCATTTTTAACCTGCAACAAATTATATAGTGCTACTTAGACAGAAAGGGGCCATAGGTACCACAGTTGCCTCTAACTGCAATGCACTAAAGAAACGAGTTTTGACCCTCTTCCGCTGCAGGAGAACCGTCTGAAACACCAAACTCTGTTCTCGGTTGAAAGAGGAATTGATTTTGCACATCTGGTTGGCATCGTAGGGGAAGCACTGAAAGATAATCTGCAGCGACGGCACTAGACAGCCGATTGGGCCAAATCGAAAAAGCTCACAGTGAGAGAATAAAGCAGAGCCCCGTGACAGCATCGCGAACGAATGGAGCGGTAACGACAGCAAAAAAATACATTTGCAAGAATGGAATTGTTGCAAATGCAGAGGTGCTTCCGCCGCTATTGTCGGGCCGGAAGTCTTACCGGAAGCTGTGACATTGTTCCTGAAATTCGAGTCTGGAATGTCCTGCATCGTAAAGGCCTGTCCAAGCAGGACACTTCAGAAATCGTTAGGCGACACGAATTCGTAAAAAATTGTGGAAGTTGAAGCGTTCGGCAGTTTGGCAGTTCGATGTCTGTTTGAACACCATTCGGCAAACATCCTGATTTTCCTCCTCACTTCCTCCACTTTTGGTGCCCTTGGTGCTCGTCAGACTCGATGTCACACGCCACCTTCCAATGCTGTCCATCTGTTCTGCTGGGCCCTCCTATACTTGGCATGTCCCAAAATTTATTGGATCTTACTCCAGGGTAAGGGTTTTGTACCTTTGCGATTGAAAAACCTACCCGTGCCCAGCGTCGCTCTATCTGTGTTATCACGTGACACAACCCGCCAAAGTAGCTAGGATCTATTTGGGTAAAAGAGCAGCGGAGGCCTTGAGCGAATGATTGACATTCAACAAAGCTCATGAGTGGCTGTCCAGACCAACGTGATGAGCATGATCAAAGCCCTCATGGAGGACATGGGCAAAATTTGACGGAGGGAACTTTCCCCACGGCAAAAGAAAAGGTCGGAAGCGGAACGCGGAGCGACTTATGTCAGAGTCACGCCTCACGATTTCTGACGTATGCTGTTTGGACGAGCCTTAAGAGGTGAGATGTAATACCCAGGACTGGGCATCATTAAAACATTTGAACCCGATTAATCGCTACCCTTTAGTCGACTAATTAATTGATTCATCGGTTTCATTCATGATAATAGTTTTAAAAAAGTCAAAATAACATTTTTTTGCCTTAGATGAATTTGCAATATATGGTGCAATGTACAATTTCAGATTTTAGATAAACCTTGATGTATAGTTGAGAACAGTCGTAAGACACCCACACTCGCAAATTATTACTTCAGCCGTCAATGTTCTCAGGCAATAGCAAACTCTTGATTGTTTGCAATAGTCTCTGCTGCGCTAAACGAACACGCGCACGGCATTGTAGTGGCTGGGACACGTACATTCTTCTCCACTTGTTTGGAGTTACAAATGTTGCCCCTACAGTTTACTTTAGGTCAAAATTTCACCTAAAGGTTGCCTTCATACAGGTGTACTTGTTCACGTCTGCATAACAAAAGTATTAAATTTTACTGTTTTTGTTCGTCCAAATTTAACCAGGTAACCGGTTAAAAACATTATAAAGTATTAATTGATTAGTCGGTAAGTTAATCAATCAAGTGCCCAGCCCTATTAATACAGTCAAATCTCGTTATTGCGAACGTCATTATAACACATTTTTCAGATTTACAAACATTTCAAAAATCCCCTTCCAAATGCCTATTGGTTTCAATGCAAAAATATTTCAGTACTATGAATTTCAAAATACCGAATATTTCAGAATAACCCACGTAATTTAAATGCTCTTATATGCGAACAACACCTCACTGTTACGAATTTATATCGCAAAAAACGGCCGAAAGCAACGATGTATGGCGAAAATAATTTTAAATTACAGAAAGACTCGCATTTTGGCCGCTCGGCGGCTCCCGCAACGCCCAACCATCATCATCATCAAAGATCGACCCGGGAAACAGCATGGACATCGGCGGAACTGACGACTGACGACATCCTAAACAGCGTTCGTGAGCAGAAAGACTGCAGCGACGAGGAGAACCCGAACGATGAAGCCGAGGAGCCAATGGTCACGGATCAGCAGGAAGAATCGGTCTCCAACTCCGATGTCCTTAGTGCCATCAGCAAGTTGCGCATATTTCTTGGAAGGTGTGCTAGTGCGACCGAGGCCGTCCACAGGAAGGTGGACGACATCGGAATCGTTCGTCCTGCAGCGTTTGTGCTACCTAATCAAATCGTTCGTCCTGCAGCGTTTGTGCTACACCTACCAGAAGAAGTTTTCGGATTTCTTCTAGTAACTGTGCAGTGTTCAATCGCATGAGCGGTGCCAGTATGACCAAGGCCGTCAACAAGGTGGACGACATCAAATCGTTCGTCCTGCAGCGTTTGTGCTACACCTACCAGAAGAAGTTTTCGGATTTCTTCTAGTAACTGTGCAGTGTTCAATCGCATGAGCGGTGCCAGTATGACCAAGGCCGTCAACAAGGTGGACGACATCAAATCGTTCGTCCTGCAGCGTTTGTGCTACACCTACCAGAAGAAGTTTTCGGATTTCTTCTAGTAACTGTGCAGTGTTCAATCGCATGAGCGGTGCCAGTATGACCAAGGCCGTCAACAAGGTGGACGACATCAAATCGTTCGTCCTGCAGCGTTTGTGCTACACCTACCAGAAGAAGTTTTCGGATTTCTTCTAGTAACTGTGCAGTGTTCAATCGCATGAGCGGTGCCAGTATTCGTCTGCAGCGTTGTGCTACACCTACAGAAGAAGATTTCGATTCTTCTAGTAACTGTGCAGTGTTCAATCGCATGAGCGGTGCCAGTATGACCAAGGCCGTCAACAAGGTGGACGACATCAAATCGTTCTTCCTGTAGCGTTGTGCTAGACCTATCAGAAGTTTTCTGATTTCTTTCAATAATTGTGTAGTGTTCAATTACATGGAGCATTTTTGTTTTGTGTTTCGGATAAAACCGAGCGTCCGGATATTCCTATGCAAAGGTGGGTCATTTTTGCTCAGATATAATTACAATTTACGAGTTTTTCACTATAACAATAATTTCAGAATAACGAACGACTTTCGCGAGTTCGATGAAATTCATTCTCTCGAGATTTGACTGTATGTGGTAGAAAGAATTAGAGTAAACCTCCTCACCTTCCTCCAAGTCTGCACTGACGAAGTTTGCGGGGAACAAGCCCTCTCCACGGTGGTTTGACCCCTTCCACCAGTTGGGGTCACTGAAACATGCATGCGTGTTCAAAGGAACAAACTCTGTTGCATTGCAAACCACAGTTGCACCACAACAAACTGTGCAAGAGCAAGCTTTCTAGGTTTCATTATTAATCTTGCTTCATTATTCTGTGTGCCTCAAGGACATAAGGGAATTTATTTTGCCTTTCTTGACACGAGCACCTTGGGGGCTGTACGCCAGCATTAGAGTGCCATGGGCGAAATGAAAACGGTGCAACTTCCAGGAAAAGTTTTTCAGCATATATAATAGTTTTCATGATCACACTGAAATAGTGCAAATTATTTTTGCATTTCTTTCACTTTGCACGTACAGCATATATTCCCACACTCCCATTTTTTACCTACTAGTGTAAACGCTGCTGCTTGCACGAACCTGTCTGGATTTAGTTTTGTTATGTTCACGCACTCTTATACAAACGAGGCGCTACATGACGCCACAGACTCACGCCAGTTGCACTGGGAGCATCATACACTAAACAAAGTGTAATATACCTGCCTGAAGAAACCATGTGTTCAAATTCATTCTAACCTCTCAAAATTTTTGAGAACATGTTAACTTGCATAATCAGTTTTACATACAACTCCAAAGTGAAACGTTACTTTTCAGGCTAGATAGAATGCACCACAAAGAAATATTAAATTAATTTTGTATGCAATCCTTTTGATTTAAAACCATACCCATATGTCAATGCAACACAGACACAGTGAGCTTACGAGTACATTGGCATGCTAAGGTTTGTGACGCCCTATTTTTTCTCAAAGGCTGCGAAGGACTACAGTCACTAATAGGATGAGAACTGCATTGAAGGTAGGAGGCTCACGCTGGGGTCAAAACAACCGAAAGACCTCCCGGCCGTTCTCATTCTGCCAGGGACTATGTTACAAAGGAAGCACAGTAGCCCTGGGTCATTTGCTTGCTGCCAGTACACGCCGAAGAGCGCAGTCACTTCTACGAGCGTATGGGGACGCGAGCAAGCGCAAACAGAATTACCCTAGTGTCAATTCGTTTTTGCCAGTGTAACTTGCTAAGAAGCGAAGGGACTCGCCTGTCGTCCAGAACGAGCAGCAGCTCTCCGGCCTTGAAGGTCAGCTCGTTGTCTTCGGCCGCCTCGAAGTCGTACAACGCCCGCACCTTGCGCGGTTCTCTCGGTGCTGCCGCGGGAGCCTCGAACCCGGACGCGTCCGGAGACGAAGCGCGTGGATACAGGCTCTTGGCGGGGGACTCGCGCAGAGACAGCTCGATGGCTGCACAGACGCACATGCAAAAGGTGGAACCAGTGCACTTCCTGAGGTCGTGCTGCACACTTCAGGGTGCTATCAACACATTCCAGAAACAAAATTATCCCTAGTATACTCAAAAAAAAAAAAAAATTACTAGGAAGGGTTATGGGGACACGAGCCTGTCATCCGCATTTCCCCACATGAATCTACATGGGGAAATAGGTTTTGGAGGTTTGCACGCTGAACCCGGAGGGTACCTTGGCTTGCCCTAGCAAAGGACAGAGGATTAATGTGGACCAGAGCAACAGAATACGCTATGCTCAGAGTATAGGCACTCGATTCCCCAAGTTTCTTGTGGGAGCAGCCATTTTGTTTTTTAGTGCATAGTAGGCAAATGGCCGATCGTTACAATGAAAAAACGCGACTTCTCGAGTTGTACATAAGGCGCCGGGAAGCACAGGCAATATGGTTCTGCTCTGTCGTGGACTGTTCCAAGATTTCTGGAGGACGGAAAACCACTTCCTGTGATTTCAGATGAGGCTGCTGATAACTGGCAACAATGATTTCAAGTATGAAGATGGCCAAAGTGTTGTTACTATGAGGTGTACCTTATATAGTGTTTCTAGCTCAGATCTCAGGAAGGCGATGTTCCGATGTGCAACAAAACATCGGTTCTACACAATCGGTCTATCAAAATGCGACCAGCTCGGTTGTGAGAATCGACACTATTGTTTTGGGGAAAAACGTGCGCAGCAAATTGCTGGGAAATTGTGTTGCACTTGAAACGTGTGGCATGTTTACTTTGGTGACACTTTGGTGTTTCACGCTTAACACAATCGCCCGGCATTTTGCTATGCATTTTCAGTCCGATTGCTCAGAGATCGACGTCTACGCTCTCGGCACTCTTCATCGGTTAGTTTAGCGACTGGCATTAACGAGTGGCATCTTCGATTGATAGACATTCCTGGAATGGAGATACTGGCACTAACCCGAGTTCCGAAACCCCCGGCGCTCTTCCTGAACCCTCCATAGCCGCAGACATTTCTCAGACGAGTTCGAACCACCGTCTGGTGGGCGAGCGGTAGCGCGCGAGTGATTGCACAATCACCGGCCAACCAGCGTCGACTGAGCATGGCCTTGCGCGTGACGTCATACCTGGACCAGCCAATCAGCATCAATCTAGGGGGTATGATGTCATCACCCGGCTCAGCCAATCAGCATGGAGTTAATCGGCGGCTTCACTTTTCGGCTTCACAAATTTCCAGACCCCCTGACGAGACAAAGCATGCTTCACGTGAAAATAAATAAAGGTTTCTTGAAAAACACGACATGCCCAGGTATGCAACATGTTTTTTTCTTCACTCCGAGTACATTTTATCGAAGTTCCTTTAACTTTACTTGGAGTACAAAATATACCAGCAACTTTATGCTTCACTTACTATTTCTCGGCCACACTGAGAAACATCAAACTAAGCCAGTACTGCACAAGTAATGCTGTACCGCTAAAGGCTTCGGATTGGTGACTTGACGGATAACGTGTGCAAAAAACAAAAGCATAGCAGAGGCAAAAATCTAAAATCTGCATACTGGATGGAGTGTCCCAGGAGCACCAAAGCACAGCAAACAAAGCGCTCTGTGGTATTCGTCATTTTTTCGCTAGTCCGCCGTTTTTTAGCACTCTTATCCTCTATGTAGCATATATTTAGCTGCACCAAGGTCAAAATCGAGCCCGTCGGAGTGCATCATACATGGTGATTCAACAGCACTCAAAAATAAAGACCCACACACAATTGTCAGCATGGCACGTAGTGTCGCGCGAGTGCCTTTGTTTAGTCTGTTTTTAATTGCTGCTGTATTTTCATTTTCACCATGCCTGCGCATGCTGTCCTGTCTCCATTACGTTGTGGGCAAAGCAGCCCTTTCGCACGCGACAGGGGCAAAGCGACAAAAATAGGGTACACTCTGTTCACCCCCAAACAAACACTAAACCTAAGAGAAAAAAAAAAAAAAAAAATTTCCTACCCGTTTTTTTTGTTTAAAAAAGTTTGTTAGAAAAAACAAAATTTTTTTTGCTAGAAAAAACAAAATTTTTTTTGCCCAATATTTATGTTACAGTGAAACCCGTTTAGAACGAACCCAAGTACAGCGAATTATTGTCGATATCGAACTCGCAGAAAAATCAAATAAAAATGCATGTAAAAAATAATTTTTATAACGAACAACTTATTGGCTATATCGAACTTTTTCCCCCGGGAAGGTTTCCAAAAAACGCGCAAACAATCCTCTTCTAGCCTGTCCCTTTCCCACAAAAAAAGGAGGAAAGAAAATTCCAAAAGCTCAAGTTGCGAGCATAATTGAGCGAAGAGAAGCGATTCAAAAAGGGAGAAGGCTGAAAAATACACTCTGCACGCAAGCACAGAAAAAAAAAAACTTTTCATCCCAAAACGGTTGCTCACAAAGAGAAGCGATTCAGAAAAAGAGAAGCTAAATAAAAATGCACGCATGCCAAAAAAAAAATCTTTCCAGTACGTTGTTACAAGGCAGAAGCGAAGAGATGAGAAAGAGAAGCTCTCGCCTTACAACAAACGCATTGTGGAAGTTCGTTGTAAATGTTTTTTGCTATATCGAATTACTGGCTATATCGAACTGATCGTAGCGTTTCCTGCTGTTCGGTTATAAACAGGTTTGACTGTACATTTAAAATTTTTCGCTTAGCGGGCGAAACCAAAACTACCACTGTGGGATGATGATAGCGTTTGTACCCACAAAAGTTCACTCAGATCCAGCTAACCAAGCAGAACAAAAAATTTTTTTCCTAGGTTTAGTGTATTTTTAAGCAGTGGAAACAGCCTGCTCACCAGACCAATCAAATGCCTCCTTTCATCACCTCACCCCACTCTCTGCGCGTGCATATGGGCAGGGGTGCCATCGTGCGGCAAAAGATGGGCGTACGACTGGTTCAGCGAGCACGCAGCTTCCATCGCACTGCCAGCTTGCGGGTAAACGGAGCGTGGCATCAAGCTCACCTCTGGCAAGGTCTTGTTCTTCTTGGTGTTGTCTTCCGGCGGCCGGAGGCGCTCCGTCGGGCTGAGATGTCTCCTGAGCCTATGGCAAAGCGTGCACCTTGAGAACAATGCCCGCTCGAGAACACCCTCTCGAAGGCTCACCTGCCCCTCGAGGCCACCAAAGTCCACGCCCTCCCCCCGCAGCTTTGAGTACAGCGACGGAATGAGGCTGCACAGGACGCGTACATGGTTGAACTCGATGCACGCACAATACACAGAGACATTCGCATCAAACGCCATATCCTCACAAGCTTGCATCGCGAAAGGTCTTCAAAACGCAAACACTTCCCTCAGACATCAACAGTTCCGTAAACACTTGTGTTGTGTATTTATAAGACACTTCCGTTGGTCTACAGGGCTGTGATGGTTTGTATCTAGTTTTGTATATCAGGGCCGAAGCTCCTTAGGGGCTAGCCATGTCCGTCCGTCCGGCGTCCAGTGCTCCGAACTCTGATTGGCTCTGATTGAGCCAATCAGAGTTCGTTGTGAGCTCACATGCTCACGACACATGCTCACGTGCTGGTGTAAGGCAAAAAAAAAAAAAAATGTTTGCACAGTTGACAGGATTTGAACCTGTGCGGGGAGACCTCAATGGATTTCTAGTCCATCGCCTTAACCACTCGACCACGACTGTGGGACGAGTAGGGGGCTCTGAGATGTGGTAGTAACTCAAGAGCTGGGATGTCATGGATGAAACGTTGCATGTAGCCGCTCAATGCCTATACAGGAGAGGGCGCTGTGGTCAAATGTGTATATAATCGCGTTAAACTTTGCAGGCATTGGCTCAACGTTTATAGACGAGAGGGCGCTGCGGTCAAATGCTCAAATGCGTATATGACCACGTTCCATACCACACATTCTCTTTCTGACATGGATGAAAACGAACGAAAGGCTCGGCATGCTGCGGCTCAGCATCTACGCAGACAAGCACCACCAGAGCTTCGCCCCAATCAACATCATTCACCACGTGGAGATGCGGTCAATTTTATTTTCGCTTTCTCTTTTTATTTTCTGCAATGCGTACATTATCGAGAACAAGAGCCGTTTGTGGGCCCCGTAAACAGAACAATAAACAGAATAACGCCACCTCTCACAACCACCGTATTTACACCCATTTAACGTTGCCTTTTCATACAAAGAGTTTGAGTGCCTGTATTTTTTTTCTGTGTGGCACACGGAGAACCACTTGCCGTAATTTACGGAACGACAGGAGTAAACGGTGAGGCATGGAAGTGAATGTATGGAAGCACTGCCAAATCGCAAACTTGTGCCAGTAGTGTTGTGATGAATGCTCGTAGAGCCACATTTCAAAAAGAGTTGCATGGCAGTATTCAAGAATTCACTGCTGACGCGACTATTATTCTCAATACTAGTATGTACATGCTTCGCAACATACCTCAGCTGGGGATCCTTTGCAAAGTCCTCCTGTGCCCACTTGCGGAGCAAGCCCTTCATTTTTTCCACAACGCGGGGATGACCCTGAAATCAGACAACAAACATTAGAACATTGACGTCATCAAAGCCCATTAGACAACAAATCTCTAACTACCTTATTATTAACGTCTCAGCCACCCTGTCCTCGCCCACACACCACTGATCCCAGATTAAGCCACAAAACACTGCGGCCACTAAGATGTTCCATCCTGTGCTTGCCTGCGTATGCTCAGTCGCCTCTGTCATCTGCTACGGCCGGCTCTATAGACCCTTTTACTGTTTACAAAGACAAGCTGTCTCTTGCCCTCCCCCTCCCCTCTCCTCCTCTCCACCCCCCCCCCCCCCCTTTCTTCCCAAGAGACTTCCGGTCACTCTGTTTCTGCACACTTTCCGAGCCTGCTGATGTAAACATTTTGCGACAATAAGGTTCTACAGAAATCATGGGGTTGGGGATCTAGCAAGGTCCTTCCGCTGTGCTGCGTGTCTGTGTCTGCGTGTCTACGCAGACACTGCCATCTTGTGTCGTGAAACTTCCGGTATGTGCGGGAAAACATTGCTTTGCGCTCGGCACATCACTGGGTGAAGCTCACATTTTATTTGCGACCGTTAATCATTCCTGTGTTGCCTTTTCTATATATTTTACTTGTTTCAGGTTGTAATGCCTCGCTTTCTTTTCATTCCGCAACCCGGATTTGTCAACTACATGGCTGGAGACAAGGGTAAATGAAAAAGGTCTATGCAGCCAGTTCGTGGCTGGTGTTATGGTGCGCACTGCAGACGGCACTGCTTGCTTTGCAAGAGAACTTTTGCATTAACGGCACACCTCATTTTGTCACAGATGACCTTGTATTCTCAAGCCAACAATCTTGCATGCCAGAGTTTCGAGACCCCGGTCAAGTTAAGAGATGCACACCTCTCTGTGTTGAAGCTTAAGAGAACAAGAATGTCGACTGTCCACTAGAAACAGGCACTGCGTGGGCTTAAAGAACAAACTTGTTGACCAAGGGGCTGATCTATGAATCTACAAAGCATTAATAGTATTGATCGCCGTGCCATGTCTCACCTTGGAAAGCAGTTTCTTGCACTCGGATTCAAACTCCCGGGAACACACCTCCAGGTGGAAGATCTTGCCACAGTTCTTCACGCATGCATCCAGTAGCTGCGTGTAGCACACACTCATATTCATGCTGAGCTCATTAACTGCTAGGTATATTTATTTATTTCGATAGCCTAAAGGCCCAAAGGCAATACATAAGGGAGTGGGATAAACAAAAATAGTACACAATCGGGAATATACAAAACACTATAAGCCAGGTACTAAAACATACAAAACATTTAAAAAATATAGACAAGTTATGAAATTAGAGGTTATGATATTATCATAAGCAAGTGGTCACCATATTTTTAAATAAATCAAAGGATGTTACGTATGTTTACTTAATGTGCAGCAAGGTGGTTCCACTCTCAGAGGATGTTCTGGGGATGAGGGAATTGTAATAAGCTTGAGTAACGAAATGAGGAATTCCGACTTTAGATCGACATGCGCGGTGAAGTTAAAGCTGTATTTAATACAAGTTTGTCTTTCAGCGAAGTATTGGAATGATAGATTTTATGGAAAAAAGACAGACGAGATATGGTTCGGCATAATGAAAGGGGAGGAAGTGATAAATTAGTTTTCATAGTCGAGACACTAGCTGTGCGATGATAGTGAATATAAAACAGACGCCAAACTTCTGTAGGGCCTCAAGGTCAGCCCCGCGAGTTGCGAGACCTGGATCCCAGATTGCTGCGGCATGGTCTAGTTTGGAACGGACAAGAGTTTTAATTAGAAGTTTTAAAGATAAGTGGGGCTAACCTAAACTTCTCCTCAAGTAACCAAGCATAAAATTAGTGTTAAGATAATGTGATCAGTATGCGTTTTCCATGACATGTTAGAAGTGATGTGAACACCAAGGTACTTGTAGAAGGTTACAGGATCAAGAGCAATATAAGAAATTGAGTAAATGGAAGAGGTTCTACGAGAAATTTTCATAACATTACATTTTTTAGTATTGAGAGACATTTTCCACAAGTCGCACCATTCAACTACTGCTTGTAAGTCATTACGAAGGAGTGCAATGTGAGTATTATTAGTAACTTCACAATAAATTATGCAATCATCAGCGAAGGGACTGATAGATGAAGATACACACAATGATATGTCATTTACGGAAATAAAAAAAGTAAGGGCCCCAAAACAGATCTTTGCGGAACATCAGAGGTACCAGGTTGGTGAGAAGAATTTACATTGCTAGCAGTAACGAACTGAGAATGATTAGTTAAAAAAACATGTAATCCAGGACAGCACATTAGGATCGAGGTTAAGTTGACTGGGATCAAAAAGTAAACATTTATGAAGGACTATATTGAAGGCTTTGCAAAAATTTAAAGACTCAGTCAGTCTGGGATTTAGGGTCAAATATGAAGAGCAGATCATTAGTGAAAGTCAGTATTAGAGTTTCACAGGAAAGGGATTTATGAAAGTCATGTTGCGAGGGGAAGAAAAGAAAGAATCAGAGTCCAAGTAGTCAACCAAATGAGCGAACATTATGTGCTCTAAAAGTTTGTAAGGAGTGCTGATCAAGGAAATGGGGCAGTAGAGTATGCAGGCTTCGTCTGAATGTGTTCATCACGAGAGTTATGATGCTGCAGTTTCTTAATGCCGTAGTATTTTCACAACAACCCTAAATTAAAAGATAAAACATTACAGCCTCAAGGCATAATATAGAGCAAGGATTCTCAAACTTTTTCATCTCAAGGAATGCCCATCTCTCTTGAATGGCAGCCAAGGAACCCCACATGAACTCGGCATTGATGCACTAAAGCAGTGGTTCCCAAATGGGGGTCCGCGAGACCCTTAACAAAAATTTTTTTTTTTTAGTTGGCACGTATTGATGAACTAACTAAAATGAAGTGATGTGGCACCTTTGTTTTATGTTTTTCTGCTACATAGCAATAAAAGGCACCTGTTTCATGCTCCAGATCTGTTAACTTACTTACGTACCCCCCCCCCCCCCCCCCCCCCTTGCTGGAAGGGGTCCCCCATCGCTGCCAGCGGTCACGCAAGGGGTCCCCGACACATCCATGGCTGGGAACCACTGCACTAAAGTATAGAGGGTATTCACTGGACGCCATATTTGAGGGCGATGTTTAAAGCGCATGCTCAGAACGAGCTTACCTTAATAGCTTGCTAAGACCGGCAATCTTCATGGTGCGGAATGCACGTGGCAAAACAACTGTGGAAGCTCGCCGTCAGCACGTGCTCAGCAGTCGCGCACACAGATATGGCTGCCAGTGAATACTCCCTATTGCAGAAGCCTACAGATCTTGTAAAGATAAAGGAACATTCTTGGGGATGTTTGGCACATATTGCTAACGACTTAATTTTCGCACGTAACGAATTTTTGCAAGAAATAGTTCCCACAAACAATTTTGGTAAAATGTGAACACATTGGAATCTATATTGAGGTCCCACCGCATCGCAAAAATTAGAACCTGCGAATTATTTCAAAACTTTAGCTTTTACCTAAATCGCAAAATACTGAGCCCACGAAAAATATGTTGTTTACAGTACCTAGTTATGCATCCAATGGATGGCTCAGACCTTCTAAAATAGTGCTCAAACTGGGAGAACACTTTACTTGGGGGCAGGAACAGCCGAGGAAACTTAGAAGCTCGAGCAACGCCTTGGGTATTTAGGAACCCGGTTTGAGAACTGATACAGAGGACAGATACTGCTCCTGTGTGAAAGCACTTGTTAATGGATCGCTACAGAAATAGGTGGAAGTTAGACCGGGTTGCGTGAGGTCCCCTGAAAAATACAAGTTGGAAAGAGTCCAAAAGGTTTATTGAAATTTCTCAGATCGCCTACACTTTACATGATGCAAAATATCTGATGCTAATTGCATCAACTATTTTCTGCTACACTGTCAAAGCTTACGTAGCTTCCGCAGCACTACATCCCCGCACTCCTGCGAGAACATGTGACTTAATCTTGTGTCTCAATCGTATGCACTTGCACAACTAGCTTTATAGAAGCTATGCTAGCCTTCCTTGACAATGTAACACAAAGTAACCGACGCCGAGTACAGTGCAGGAGTCTGGTCGGAGAGAAGACGCGGGCACATCTCCACTTACCACGAGAGCCTGCAGCGCCACCTGTGGAATGGTGTGGTTCATGCGGCGTGTGATGCATTGCAGACAGTCACGGGGTCCTCCCGGAACCGTGCCCACTCGGTCGCAGATGTCCAAGATGAGGGCCCAGTCCTCGGATGTGTTCCGCTCGCTCGTCGCTTTGTCTACATCGTCGTGCAGAGAGAGTCAGAGTTTTCTGAATCAAGACTGGGCTGTGATAAACAACAGCCATCTTGCTCTCTTCTGTTGTTCAGTAAACTAAATGTCTTTAAACAAACAGTCTTGACTGGGGATATCAACGTGCTCGACGATGGATGGATGGATGCTAATGTCTGTATCCTTTATGACGGGCAGTAGCTTGCACCACCTACCCTAGAAAGCAAAAGTATGATTTCTCTCCTTGCCCTTCTAAGCCAATTTGCTTCCCCTCTGTATTTTTGTAACTATCACCAGGCAGTGTGGAGTCTCGCCAGGATGACTCTTGGGGGATTGAACAAAAATCCCCCCCCCCCCCCCCCCGCTGAAGGATGCGTTTCTCTCTGGTCAAACCCAATCGGCGTTACTCCAACACCGGGCCTACCTGGAAACGGGGTTGAGAATCTTGGCCGGAGCAACGTGGGAGGGAGTTCTAATTTTCCTTTGTCCTGCCTGTCCCCAGCTGTGAAAGTTTTACTTCATTCAATTTTCCCTGGATAATTCCGGACAATCTTCAAACCTCCTCTTTGTAACTGTTATCCTTTGCTCCCCTATTCTTCTATCCTCGCCAGCAAAACCCAGCGCCCCCGCCATATCCATTACCCCTTCAGGAAGGGCAGGGCAAAGCCCCTTACACTTCAAAACAAAATGTTTTATCGTCTCACCTTCACTATGGTATACAGCACATAATGTGTCTGTCTCTTGAAATTTAGCCCTACAAGCCTTTTTCATTAAAGCTTCCGTTCTCGCCTCGAACAGCAAAGAACTTCCAGATTGTTCCTACCTTACAGGGTTTCCTCTCCGCAGAAAGACCACAGGCCCAGCGTACCCACGCTTGCCGTGCGACACTATTTGAACTCTACAAAAAGTTTTAAGGCAGACACTTCAAAGCCTACAAGCTACCAGTCTGTGCTCTTGCCGCAACAAAGTGCACCATGCTCGCTTCTCGGTTTCGTGCTCTTGTCGTTCAATGTCACTATTCACAATGGGTTCCTTAACGAATGTGTAGAATGTGGGACATACTTTACACGGACAGTCAACTACAGTCTGTTTCAGCTAACGGTGGACAGCATCGGACGCTACTAACAGAGAGAAATCTGTTTGTTATTTTTGGGTGACTTGATGGGTGCATTAACATTTGATTTTAAGTTAGGTTTGCGTCAGAATACACTGTAAAACTATATGAACGCATGTGAAGCCTTATCTCAACACTCGACGGCAGAGACATTTACCGACAACAACAAACACCTACCAGAAAGCAGGCGATTCCGTTTTCCAAGACCTCGAGCGAGCGAAGGACAAGCATGAACGCCTATCACACACGCACGCAGATGACTCACCGCCACTGCTCTCGAAAACAACGCTACAACAGAACGAAATGATTAGGAGAAACGATATGTTTGCAGTACTCATGCGTCACACGTGCACCAGATTGAGTGCTTGTTGCGTCAAGGAAGTTTTGATAGCATGACGCATGAACCTAGCTGTCGTGCGACCGCTAGCATTACACTTACCGCAATGATACTACGGGCACAGTGAGCACATTCCGTGTGATTAGATAAGAATGCCGAACTTCGAGGTCCATTTACGGTGACAGTGACTGTCAGGTCAAGTAAATAAAAGAAACGAGGAATTCACGAGAGTCTCACCAACGTCTTGTTGAAAAGGAGAGTTGTTTCCTAGGAAAGGCATGGTTGTGCGGGTCTGGGTCGCTTTCAATTCAACATAATAACACCGTTGGTGAGGGCTGTGTTGTGGAACTCGGTGTAATTGACACAAATCTGCGTCTAATGACCGATAGCTTCTTCTTCACCGCCGCCCACTATTCGATGTTGATCTTGAGGGCAGCCACCTGACTTGCCCTGGCTCCTGGCCGCTTCGACGACTCATTCAACCTGACGTCACTGGTTTATACATTAAAAATGGATATATGCAAGGTGCTGCAAGGGGATTGTGCGGCTTGAATGTAGATGGCGCTAAAGGCCCTCCAATCGCATTCGGGGTAACCCTTGGTTAACCGCGCTTCTGATAGAGGGCGCCTCAAGCGCGGCGCCTACTGGGCGCCTACAGAGCCGTATACAGTGGCGTAGCCAGGATTTTATTTCGGGAGGGGTTCACCGGCACTATCTCCCCCCCCCCCCCCCCCCCCCCCAAATGACAAAGCAGGGTGAACTCGGCGGTACGGACGCTTGCGCAAATGTCAGGGAGGTGCTGTTAAGATAAAACGGGTAAAGCTGCATTGTCATTTTTCAGAACGGAGAAGGCTTCATTTACAGGAATACGGGCGTGGTGACTCACTGTTCTACCGTAGTTGCGGCCCACCAACTTAAAAGCTTCCTCACAGCACATAATTTCCTCTGCTTTTTGAGGTACCACTGCATTACCAATGTGTGCCGGCCAGACAAAACAAAAAGATAGCTATACTGTCATAAAAAAAATTAAACAGCAACAGTAAGCGTTTATGCACAAACACTTGGCAATATTCCAAGCCGCCATTAAAATGGCCGAGACAGCTGAAGTCATGCCGCGAGTAACAAGTCGGCAACGTCACCGCTCTAACATTCCCACTGGAAGCACGAAAGAGCATTTTAAGCGTTCCGTGTTCCTTCCCTTCATGGACTACCTGATCACAAAGTTAGATGGGAGATTTAAAAAGCACTGGCGTACGTTGCAATTACTTTCGTCGCTTCTGCCTGGAAAGATCTTGGAAAGCGGGGCAGGTCTCGGCACTGAAGAGTTTTTGGAGCTCCGCGTTCAGGCCTGGTTTCGTTTTCTGAACTCCAATGTGAGCTGCTCGGGTCCATATCACATGAGCAAATGACGTTTTAGCGAACAGCGACATTTGAGCGAGTCGACGTTTTAGCGAATAACAGGGGCGCGCGTTAACCCATCCGCCGCGCTGCGCTTACGCCGCTTCGCGGCGACAGTCTGCGGCGGCTCATTACAAAAATGTGAACCCATTTGGCCCACCCGAAAACGCTGCTTCGCGGCGTCCGACTATTCGCTAAAGTGTCATTCGGTGAAACGTGGGCGTTCGCTAAAACGTCATTCGATCAAGTGAGTGCCTCCCGAGCTGCTCATATGGGCTGCCAAATGCAAGAGGTGCTCATATGGGCTGCCAAATGCAAGAGGGAGAAGCGTGAAACGCACGTCAAGTCGCATCTGTCCGGAGGCCCTATTCCCAAACGTTCATCATCTCCTCAAGATCCTAGCGACTCTGCCCGTAACAACGGCGGAAGCCGGGAGCTCATTTTCTTCACTTTCGTCGGTTGAAAATATACCTGAGAGAATTCACTTCGAATGAGCGACTGCTCGGTCTGGCGCTTTTGAATGTTCACCGTGACATGGAAGTTCAAGCGGAGGACGTCCTGGATATTCTTTGCCGTGAACGCGGGCGACTGTATTTTAATGTGTAGGCGCTCGGCATAAATGAAATGATCAAGAGAGCCTGCAAATTACTTTCTGAAATAACTAGTCACAGTTACTTTTTTATTCGTGGTAATTTAAGGCGTGCTAAAGAACGCTACTACTTCAAGGTGCTCAAGGCAGCAGAGGGATATACGGACGTCACGTGGAAGGAGTTAGAATTCTTTTTTAAATCGAAACCGGTCATCTATTTTAATTAATAAAATAGTGCGTAAAGCTGTTGAACTAACCGAATGTTCTTTGGCGAACGCTTTTAACCTGCATTTTGTAAATATTAGAAACTGGATTGTTACTGTAAAGTATTGCGTTTTTGATTATAGAAACAGCAGTTCGATATTTTAGATCCGGTTGTAGAACCTGAAGTCATTAATGTGATTTTACAACTTAAGAAAAGTGGAGCTAATGACTTGGATGGTTTACAAATAAGGCCTGTTAATTATGTTGTTCATTTATTAGCGTCAGTGCTAACGCATATATTTAATCTTTCTTTGATGACTGTTTTTTTTTCCAAAACGAATATGCAAATAGCAAAAGTGTCAGTACTACACAAAAAGGGGAGTGTAAATGTTATGAGTAATTACAGACCGATTTCTATATTGCCAGTATTTTCTAAAGCACTTGAAAAGGTACTTCATACACGTATAACTAATTTTTAAACTAAGCATAACTTGATAGGAGTTTGCTTTTATAAAAAATCTACCGAGGCCGCGCTACTCGTCCAGAAAGAATTCCCCTTGAAAATTTTGAAGAAAAAAAATTGTTCTTGGAGCATTCATAGACTTCACAAAGGCTTTTGATTGCCTCAATCATGAAATTTTACTAGCAAAATTGGATACATATGGGATTCGAGGGCATGCTTTGCAGTGAGTGAAGTCTTACTTACAGCATCGAATGCAATTAGTTTATATTGATGGATATTCGTCAAGTTCGAAGCGTATTCTTACTGGTGTTCCACAGGGATGTATATTAGGTCTTTTTCTTTTTTAATAATTATGTTAATGATATTGTAAATATTAACTCTTGCGCAACATTTATCAGCTATGCCGACGACACTAGTTAGCTTTTTTTCAGCTGAAAATGTTGATGTGCTATTTGATATGGCAAATTAGGAGTTATCTGCATTAGCAACTTGGAGTCGTATCAATTAACTACAAATCAACGTAGAAAAAACAAAAGCAGTGCTTTTTCGCCCAAAACAAAAGCTGCCACAATTACAAGAGATGTCGTTTTGAACGTGTCTAAAATAGAGATTGTAAACTCTTTCAAGCTCTTAAGTTCCATTTTTACTGAGAATATGTCATGGGATAGTCATGTCAACTACCTTAGTTTCTAAGCTGTCATAAGTAGTAGGTGTGATAAACCGCCACCGGTACATGTTACCAGCAAAGGTGAAATTATTAATATACAATTCGTTATTTTACTCCCACATAAACTATTGTAATTTAGTCTGAAGTACAACAAACTCAACGAATCTCAAAAATACACTTGTTGCAAAAAAAAAAAAAAAGAAAGCGTTAAGGGCTACAGAAGACGTTCCAATTGACTTCTACACAGCTAGTTTATTGAAGAAATTTCGCGTTATCAATATACATGCTCTACTTAGCTATAGGCGTGTGACTAATCTAAAACTAGAACAAATTAGGGGTTCAAACGTTTTGATAAACCTTGGACCGCTCTCTAATATATTCACTCGTGTTCTACCCGTCGTGCGGAATGTTGGGAGGTGGTCACTGCAAGAACGAACCATAGCACACAAATGCTTAAACCTACTATTCCAAAAAATACTTAACCTACTTGAAGATAAAAGATTGGAATTCAGTACATTGGTTCTCAGAGAAATTCGACTAATTTTCTCCACAAATGAATCTGAGTATGAACTAAATTTTTGGGGTCTCATAACTTCTGTCTGCAAATAGGTCACTTCCCTGTTATAGCCGATGATTTTGTTAAATTGTGGTAATCAAGATTTGTAAATGTTTTTTTTTTCTTTCATTTGTCAAGGACGTGTCAAGCTGTGCCATACAGCTTTTTTCGTTGATCGCCACCATCAATAATCGACATCCATTAATAATTTTAGTCGAAAGCACGTAATTCTGATCAGTACTCAAGGTGTGCGTGAGTGCAGCGCCAACCCTTTGCTTACAGTGCTGTTGTTTTTACAGTTCATTTAATATCCCTTACATCACTGACCTTGTTTTATATTATCACCATGTGTTTGTTTTATTATGTTCGCTTCGGTTTGATTGAACTGTGTATTGTAGTCAGGATAGTTTGTTATACTTGGCCATAAAATTGCCATCCTTCACCCGGCCCACAAGTTGGAGATAGTCCGCGCTTCCCCTTTGCTTCATGACCCGCGCAAAACCAACTGCGTGTGCAGGAGAGCCAGCGGTCCCCCCCCCCCCCCCCCCCCGGGGGGGGGGGGGGGGTTAGGTTTGGCATTTCGGGAGGGGTTTCGACCCCCCAAACCCCCCCTCTGCCTACGCCACTGGCCGTATATTAGGAGAGTTTGGACAATAGGCGGAGCAAAGGCCGCCGCCAGCGCCGAATATTCCCCCCACGCTTAGAGCGTAAACTAAATTTGTGACAAAGCGTCGACCAATCAGGAGACCTCTACTCCATCTCACAAATGTCGACAGTGAAGACAAAGGCACAGGCGCGTGAGCCTAGCTCAGCGAAACGCTATTGTTTGTACGAGACCTCGTGCATAGGAGGCACTTTCCAAAGCCACGCGCTCGTGCCCATGCCTTTGTCTGCACTGCTAGAACAGCGTCCTGAGACTGGCTGAAAGAAAGCAGTGCAAAGGGTGGGGTGCGCGAGCGTCTTGAGACGCGGAGTTCCGTTCGGCACGGCTCAAATTATACTTCGTTTCACTTTACCTGCGAGCGAAGCCAAAGCTAGAAGCGCGAGACCAGCGCTTTTTGCAATTCTCCCCAGCTCGCGCGCTCGAGCAAAGCCTGAACGCACGGAGCTTCCGTGCTCGCGCTTCCAGTTTTGCCTTCGCTCGCACGTAAGGTGAAACGAAGTATAGTCTTGGCACAGATTTAGAGCACGCGACCACCGCTAGGTGCTGTTTCGCGGTCTGTGGTTGGCCCGAGATGCTCGCCTATTCAAACCAATGTATGGCCAAACTCTCTCAATAAACGGCTCTGGGCGCCTACAGGGCGCCTACTTAGGCGCCTACGACTGGACTTAGGCGCCTACGACTACGTCTCACCTTAGTATGGACTATTGTTAGCCGCGCGTGCTAAAAGCGCGAGCTAGTCGATTTGAATGAAGCCGCTGCGGCTGCACGAGCGCTCGTGCTGCAAGTGCTCTAGTCAAGGCAGTCAAGGCTGGCCGCTCGCGCTAGCACAGCCTTCGCGGTTAGTCCATGCTAGGGTGAGACGAAGTATAGAGCACTATATAGCTCCTTCGGAGCAGAGTAGCGTAGAGTTCCTCTATATGCTCCCCCGAAGGGGGAGCAGAGTTGCGCATTCGTTTTCCCCGCGCCGCCACGCCGCTATTCGCCGAGATCCATCACGTGAGGAGCAAAGCATCCGGCGCCATGCAAGAAAGCCACCTTTACGGTCGCTCCGCCGACGCTGCTCGCGCCCCGGCGTATGTTTTGGTATGTTCCCCTGCTTTCGCCCTCCTTCTCCTCCTCTCCTGTTTTCCATGCGCGGCGGCGCGCGCGGCGCCGCTATTCGCCAAATTTAGTCACTTGAGGAGCAAAGCATCCAGGGTGTGCAGGAAAGCCGGCGCTACGGCCGCCCGCCGAGGCTGAATGCGCAACTCTGCTACCGTAGGTAGCTATATACAGGAACTCTAGAGTAGCGCAATCTAGAACGCCATCTCTTGGCAACTAGCGGCGAACGCCCGAGGGTTCCAACTCCGATCAGAAATGCATGGGGAACGTGAGAAAATCATTGTTTCTTCAATATTGGGGGAATGTACGGAACGTCAATAGTTTTTGACATAATAAAGGAACGTTTTAGAATAATTTGCGCTAAGTTGCGTGCCATGTAAGGACGTAACTTTTTTTTAAAAAATTGCCTGAACGGCATCACGCAGCAGACGACGCGGTGACGTCACGGCGACGTCGCACCGTCCACGTGACCCGCTCCGGCCAACCCGGAAAGTTCCTCTCCGCTGCGCACAAAAATCGTCTGCTTCAAACGCCATTGCCTTGGAAATTGCCTTCTCAAAATTTTTACACACATCCGATATTATGAAAACTTCGATAATGTGTTTAGTGCTTTACCAACTTCACGACCGACTAGTTTCAAAAAGTGTGAACTCGACGTTTATTTTTTAATTAGCCGTGTTGCGTTGATCTCCATGTGTTCTCCCATAGGGCGGGCCGCCTCCTGGAACCCTGAGTACCACGTGACTCGCGCCGAGCTGCTCCGTCGGCCATGTTGTCGGCAAAACACGCGGATCAAAGGATTGCGCTACTCTGCTCCGTAGGAGCTATATAGTGCAGTGTTGCGGAATGGGCACCCCCATTCCATTCCAATTCCATTCCGGGGAATTAGAGTTTTCGATAATTCAATTCCTTTCAACTCCTAGGAGTGGGGACACTGGGCCCATTCCCACTCCTGGAATGGCTGAATCGTTCCATTCCATTCCTCTAATTTCTAAATGTAAAAATTGGTACTTGACAGCTGCATTGAGTTGCCGGCATAAGCAGCATAAATCTGACATTATCAAACGCATAGACAATTGCAAAAAGTGCTAAATGCCTCAAAAAAGCACTGATTTTACTAAGCGGAGCGCTTGTGGCACAAAGTGTTTGTTTATATTGTACTGCATAGTACATACATCGAGAAAGCCCCTTGATTTGTCGATGTTTTTTTAAAACATTGGTCTTTCGACCATGTGGCTCGCAACAAACAGCAAAACTTAAATCCACTAATTTTTTTTTTCGAACTTTTTTTTTGCATTTGTCTTCTAGGACATACGCGGCTAGCGTGTTTGTTTGATAAGACCATAAAAATATCCAGTTTGTGCTTGGCGCAGAAATAAACTATATTACTGTATTCTTCAAATACCTGCACAGCAATATGGCTAGTAAGCTACTGGAAGCGACTCCACGCACAATGGCAAGAACACATTCTCTGACAAAGTGAAACCTCTACGGCGCAGCACGAGAGACTGTATAGACCATGTCACGAAACTGCCTTTCTGCAGGTCTAGTCAGTTCGGTCAAGCGACAAGAGCGGTGACGACAATTTACTTCACCTTACGATGGACCGCAACAGACAGCACGAGAGCCATCGAAACCAATCCACTGCCTTCTGAGTGTCGCGTGACCCTGGGGCGCAGCAACGCGCCGTGCGTGTAATCCCCCTCACGGTGCTGGATTGCCTGGGGTGACTCGTAGCGTCCGCAGCGGTCCATCACAAGGTGAAACACAGTAGGCAGAGTCTAAAATGAAAGGAAATGAGCGGGAATCCGATAGCTTGCTTGTAACCCCAACCCACCTGAATGCAAAACATATAACTCAGAAAACAAGTATCGGAACAAAGACCAAGTAAAAGGCGTACTTACACGTAAAAATGCAGTATAAAAAGACAAGCGTCGGAGCAAAGCGCAAAAGGAGAAGAGAGAAGTAAATCCCGCTTTGTTTTAATGCCGAAGCAAACCCAGATTTTGCACTTCAAAGGAGCGCGCGCGAATGAACGTGGAGGGCAGCAGAACTGATCATCTTTCGGCGGCGCGCGAGTCAACGAGTTATGAGAGCTCTGCGAGTTATGAGTCGTCCCCGCTACCAGATCTGTCTGTGCACGCGCGCATTTCCCATGCGGTCGAAAAAAAAATAAAAAAAGGCAGGATAAGAAGAACGATGAGGAGCCGTGCATGGCGGTTTCTTTATTTGCCGCTCCCTTCGTTGCTGTTGCTTGGTGCTTGGTTTCTTGTTTCGCGCTCCGGTGTAACGCCAGCGAAGCCCGTCGTCTGCGCGTCTGTAGAAGGCGCCACCGCCACACCCTCCTCCCCCTCTGCTCTTTAGCTTGACGCTTGTTTTTTATATTGCATTTTTTGCGTATAAGTCTGTTAAAGCTCCAAGCGGGCTAGCAGTTTCCCGCTCATTCTGTTTCTAAGCAACTGACTCGCTCAACTTAGCTGACCGTAACCCCCCCCCCCCCTCCTCGAAAAAAAAAAAAAAAGAAAGAACCGGGCCCATTCCATTCCCACTCCATTCCGGGCAAAAGGCATCTAATTCCATTCCCATTCCATTCCCCTCCACGTTGCCGCCATTCCATTCCCATTCCATTCCAGGGTCGAGAAAATGCGGAATGATTCCGGAATCATTCCAACTCCGGAGTGGCAACTCCGCAACACTGATATAGTGCTCTAGACTGGACCACTGATCTCAATGACAATTGCTGGATCGCGTTTGACCAGCTCTGCCTATGGACTGGAATGCGGCCACGGTCGGCCATCTTTAGGTAGAGTTATATGTATCATCTCTAGCCATCATAGTAATATGGCGGACAGCGGAATGGCGGCAGGCTGCCATAAAATAGCCGTAGATCTAGTACACTGTACCGTGGGTGATATTTCGTGCTTGATTGAAGTTGTTCGAGGAAGCAAATTCTTGAAACCCGGCGTGAACGGTAGCCTCATCTTTGAGGACCCGGCGAAAGTTCTACGAAAGCGCAGCAACGGGGGAAAGCAGCGCAGCTCGCATCGAAAGCAGACTACGTACCGGCGTCTGCTTTCGATGCTTCTTTCGATGCGACTTTTGATGCGTGCTGTGCTGCTTTTCCCCGATGCTGCGCGATTTCGTGAAACTTTCACCGGGTCCTCAAAAACCGGGCTACCGTTCACGCCTGGTTTCAAAAACATGTTTCGTCAAATAATTTTAATCAATCACGGAATATCACCCACGCTATTTTCATGGCAGCCTACCACCACAACTGCCAAAACGCCGTCTGCCATGGATGAATGATGGTGGCTGCCAATTGGCTTCAGCAGCAGTATCTTGGCTAGAGGTGGTATAACTCTACCTAAAGATGGCCGCCAGTGACCGCCTTCGCGGAGCGGGCAAACGCGATCCAGCAATTGTCATTGAGATCAGTGGACTGGACAGACTGGAGGAATCAAGGACGTTTAAATAGGGCAGGACCCGGCATGACGTCATACCCAGCGACGCCGGAAGAACAACCCAATCCCAGACTGCCCCGCGCACTGACGCTCCCTCATCCAAACTAAATTCAACCATGCTCCCATCGTCTGCTCTCCGCTCGGTCGTTAGGCCTAGGCTACGTCTGCTCCGTGCCTGCGGTCTGCTTCGTCTGCTCGCTGTCGCGGCTGGCTTTCGATTCGATCGGCGCACCAAAAGATGTTTCGATGCGAACCCGAATACTCATCACGGCGGAATGAAACCAACATCTTCTCGAAGCAGTATTTGTACGGCTTTCTCAACCCGCGATGCCCTTCTCAGCGTTCGTGCCTTCGATGACTGACTCGCGATCGCTTTCCAAAGCCGCGCTACGACGACTCGTTCGAGACGACGCTCCAGGCGCGGTCGCGCGGTGTCGAGAGCGTCCGCTACACGCCGACTTCCTAGTCCTACAGGTCAGGCAAGTGTTGGGCTCGAAATCTCGCCTGTTCGACACCGATTCAGTCGGTGCGGATCGTCTAGAGCGTCTCAACTCTAGTCACTTACTTTCTGCTGGGCAACCAGGCGTTCGTTTATAATAATCTCATCCAATTCCGACCATACCGGTTTAAAAGTCTCCCGTTAAGCGCTGTTTCAAATAACAGTGGGTGCCGCCATTACTTTCGGTGCACACAATCGCGTTGCCACGGAAATGTCATCGCAACGCGGTTGTTTGCACCGAAATTAATGGCGGCGCCCACTCACTAGGCTTCCCATTGGTCAAGAAATGCTCGTCGCGGCTCGTGGCCACGCCTACTTCCGTTACACTTCGCTCCATGCATTGGGGATAGGGACGCCACCTCCTGCCCATTATAACCTCCTTGGGAGGAATGCAGAGGAGGAATGGGTAGATTGCGAGGGCATACTGGGCGAGTTGCAGAACGGGTTTCGGAAACAAAGAAGGTTGGAAGACAATATATTTTCTCTAACACAGTGTATAGAAATAGCGCAAAAAGAAAACAGACAGCTCTGGCTGGCACTTCTGGATATCAAGGGTGCCTATGACAATGTGAACCAAAAAACTCTGTGGGACATAGTGGAGAGCTTAAACCTAGATGAAGGACTAACAGCAATATTAAGGAACATTTACAAAGATAATAAGGTGATTATAACATGGGAAGGAAAGGCAACGGGGAAAATAGAGATAGGACGAGGCCTTAGGCAGGGGTGCCCGTTATCGCCTTTGCTGTTTATGTTGTATCTGAGAGGATTGGAGGATAGACTAGAGAAGAGTGGGCTTGGAGTTGACCTTTCGTACAGTAAGCTAGGCCAAACAATTCAGCAATCCTTACCGGGACTGATATATGCGGATGATATCGTACTAATGGCTAACAATAGGATAGATTTGCAGGAATTAATGAGCATCTGTGGTAGGGAAGGAGAGGAATTAGGTTTAGAATTCAGTAGTGAAAAATCAGCAGTCATGATTTTTAACAATGATGATGTTGAGAGACTGAAGATACAGAATATTACAGTTGAGAGAGCTAGTAAATACAAGTATCTAGGAGTATGGATATGTGGTGGTGCAGAATATCTCAGTGAGCATGAAAAGTATATAATAGGTAAGGGCAACAGAAATGCGGCTGTAATGAAAAATAGAGCACTTTGGAATTACAACAGGTATGAGGTGGTGAGAGAGATTTGGAAAGGGGTCATGGTGCCTGGCTTGACTTTTGGAAACACAGTGCTATGCATGAAATCCGAAGTGCATGCAAGACTAGAATAAGACAGCGTGGAGTAGGTAGGCTGGCTTTGGGGGCACATTGCAAAACACCAAACCAGGGAGTACAAGGAGACATGGGATGGGCGTCATTTGAGGGCAGGGAAGCTGTGAGCAAGATAGAATTTGAGGATCGGTTGAGGCAAATGGGTGGGGAGCAATGGGCACGAAAGGTTTTCAGCTATTTATACATGAGGAGTATGGACACAAAATGGAGACAGCGCACTAGGAAATTAAGAGGAAAGTTTTTAGGCTATAGTGGGGTTACGGAAGAGCAGGTCTCAGTTAAGAAGAAAGTTAAGGCCACAGAAAGAGATCGGTGGCTAGAGGGAATGCAGACAAAGAAGGCTCTGGAAGGCTATAGATTAAACAAAACAGTTATTGCCAAAGAAAGCATTTATGACAATTCTAGGGGAAGCTCATTGTTGTTTGAGGCAAGGACAGGTGTTTTGCGAACCAGAACATACAGAGCGAAGTACCAGGAAATGGACACAGTGTGCGCTGCTTGTGGAGAGGAGGACGAGACGGCTGAGCACTTGATACTCTACTGTAAAGGGCTTCACCCTATGCATACCGAAGACAACATAGATTTAATAAGGTCATTGGGTTTTAGAGACAGCGAAGGAAAAGTGGATTTCAAGACAGTAGAGATTACCAAGCAAAGATTAAGTGAATGGTGGCAGAAAGCGAGAGAAAACTAGGCATTTTCTTATTAACTGATGGCAAGGGGGATTTATAGCCTCACTTTCTTTTCAGTACGGAGTGAATATAGTTTTCACATTTAAATATTCTAAGCTTAAAGGGTAAGACAAAATGGCTAGGTGGCGTAAGCTACCGCCCGATCCAAAGGGCTCAGCCGTATTCATCCATCCATCCATCCATCCATCCTACTGGGCGCCTGCGGGCGACTGGAAGCCGACGCGCTCGTTTGAAAAACATTTGATGGTTCTGATATTACCGTAGTTGACCATTTTAGTCAGGTTCTTTATAAATTTGAATGTTTAGATAAATCGGATATATAAAATTTTGTTAACACCAGAATCTTGGGAGGCGTCCCTTAAAAAAAAAATAAAAAAAATTACAGAGGCTTTTTCACCGCAAAACAAACTCGCGTCGCCAAACGCTCATTCTCCGCCCAAATGTATTGTATTGTATTTATTGTATTGTATTGTATTGCATTGTATTGTATTGTATTGTATTATATTGTATTGTATTGTATTGTACTTTTATTACACAGTGCCGCTCGGTGTGCAGGTATTTAGGGAAAGGCACTGTGCCCATACACGTATTGTGCCCCTGACACCGACCGAGCGGCGCAAATATATAAGGGGGAACGCAGATAAGCATCGGTCAGAAACAGACAACTCCAGGCACACATAATGTACAGTACCTAAATAACACACACACACACACACAAACACGCACACACGCACACGCGCGCACGCGCACACACACACACGCACGCACGCACGCACGCACGCACGCACGCACGCGATTGCTCTGCACAGCTCCCGAATGTCATCATGGTGGTCGGGGAAAGTGTCTGTCATCTTTGGGGAAGCGTCCTCCAGAGGGTTGCAGCACGTATGGGCCACGACGTTCTGTGGCGCAGGTCCGCGATAGAGGGGGCTGCAGCCTGCCAGTGCGTTTGTTGAGGCACAGTGCATAGGGGACATCAGGGGGACCGGTGCCCATTAAGAGGCAGAGCAACCTGATTGTGGTGGTCACATCCCTACGGTCTTGTAGGCTCTGCCACTTGGCGTGCTGTACGTAGGAGTCTTGTGGTGGGGAGGTCCCTCGAGGCTGTGTGGCACGACGATGGGAACACACGTCTGTAGAGCTTGAGGTCTGCTCTCCGCTGGATACCTTCAAGGGAGCCCTTCAGGGCAGTTGGGAAAGGGGGGGGGGGGGGGGGGGGATCCCATATAGCTGAACAAAACTCGAGTTGAGGGAGCACCAGAGCCGTGTATAGGTCTCTAAGTGATGCCGCCGGCATGCTGCGGGTGATGTGAGTAATGAATCCCAATGTGCGCCTCGCACGGGAGGTGGTCTCGTGCACGTGCCTACTGAAATTTGGGCACTGGTCGATTGTATACCTCCATGAATTTTGCTGTGGATGACATGAGGTAGGGGGATGTCACCAAGCGTAAGACTGCAAGTAAGTGATGTGTTATATGAGGACATGCTAATAATCATGTTTGGCTTTTTTTTGCGTTTATCGGCAGATTGTGGACCATATATAGACCAGTGGAGACAGGCGTCGAGGTCACTTTGTAGGGAGGTAAATGCGTCAGATGAGTTCAGGGGCTGTTTGAGCGTAAGGTCATTGGCATATGGCCTTGGATTGCATCACATCAGTAATGTCATTCACATAACCAGGCGAAAATTTCTAACTGGTCCCAACTGCAACTGGTTTATGGAACCTGGTCCCAGTTCCAACTGGGGCCCAGTTACAGTTGGTCCCAATTACAGTTGGTCCCAGTTAAGTTGGTCCCAGTTGCAGCTGGTTCCAATTGCAGTTGGTCCCAGTTCTAGCTGGTCCCAGGTGCAGTTGGAACCGCTGATAACGATCTTGACAAACACATAAAAGGCGGATTTACTCAACTTCATTTATGCAAAGTTACAATCCATAAATGAGAAAAAAAAAAAGGTTTTCCATTTGGCAGTGCAATGGAAATGATAAAAATAAAAGGCGTGAACAAATCGAGTGAGAAAAATAAAGAACAGTACATTGCACCCCCCCCCCCCCCCCCCCCCGAGTTTCTTTCCTATTTCCTTCTGCGTAACTATAGTGCAGCTGGGGTGTTGTGGTCGCTGTTTGCGCTCTCGATTAGCGTCCTTTCCACCTTGGTTTATTCTTGAATTTTCTCGGTCAGCAGAGTGGTCAGGTTGTGAAGCACAGCTCCCATGTCAACTTTTTTTTTTTCCACTGCCCCAGTGGGACGCCGTCGCTATACATAAAATAGAAAAAAATATTACAGGTTGTTCAAATTTCTTGTGTATACGAAACTTAACTGCTACAACCTCAACCTTTTGTAGAGTTAGCGCTTGCTTTGGAGTTTCCCCCGACCCTTTTTTGTTGGGCGCCAACACCCCCTTCACGCTGCGGCTTGCCAGAAGTGCTTGTGTCCAAATGACTTGAACAGTGCCCTTGACAACAACAGTTACCTTTTTGTTTTGCATAATATTTTGGGGCTGTTTTGTGTTCACGATAATGCCCCTCCAAAAATGTAGCTGTAACAAAAAAAGAAAGAAGAAAAAACTCTTTAAGTGTCAACACAACTAAAGTTTCAATTAAAACAGTTCAAATTGTCTGGAAAGAAGTGACCCAGGATTCAAACCCTGCACCCTGCTCTCCAAGGTCGAAATGGAACACTAATAACAAGACGACAGTCAATGCAGCTGCAGATAGTGAGAATGTAAGATTACGCAGAGAATGCTTTGTTATTTAGCTCACTCCTAAGGTTGATGTAGAAGAAAATATTGGGATTTTGCGTTCCAAAGAACCGAGGCTATGGGCGATGCCCCAAAAACCTCTTGAAGAAGAAACTGCCCAGTGTTCAAAACCCTCACTATGCGCTCCGGAGGCCGGAAGAAAACCTCAATTCCTTTCCTTTTTCTCTACTTTTTTTTTATTGTCAGTAATACTCCTGAATAAGTTTACATTATTCGTTAAAGAAAAACGCAGCAACCTGAAAATGTCAGATGCTCGTCTTTTTCTAATATTAAAAGGTGATGCTGAAATAGATTTACAGTTCTAGGGCAAGTGCATGGCATACTGTATATTGGAACAGTTTGTCTAACCTGAAACAAATAAGAAGACATTTCCTCGAATATTCTCACGGGATTAGTTTTTGTGTCGATTGATTCATTAAGCTTCTGATTGTGGTACAAGCAATTTTATGGTAAGGAGGAGCACAACACCAGCTGAAACTCTTGGCATGTGTGTAGACATGTTTGATTATTTTTCTATTAACTTCCGGAAATATTTATATGAACAAGTCGATCTCCTTTCGTCAGCGGATTTAGAAGAAAGTGTAAAAAGGCAATCAAGGAGACATATTACGAGTGTTTTTCAACTTGAACAGTCAGACCTGATTAATATTCACACAATGCTCGGCCATGGGGACCTTGTGACCCATGCAAAGAAGCTCATAAATTTTCAAATGAGGCAATATACTGAACAAATTTCGAATTGCAATATTACGCATGCCTCCCCGGTATTAATATTATTTCAGGATTTAGAAAACAACTATAACCAAAATAATATTAGCAAACACTAAAAACTGAAAAACCTCTTGCCACCAGAGCATACTACGCAATCATGTATGCCAAAACGATAAAGGTAATTCACTAACCTATTGCGGAACCAGTGACTTCAGGCCTGGAACGCTCTTGGGGTAGGTCATGGTTTGCTATAGATATTAAAATAGATGTACACTTAGGACGCTGCACGTACGCATGAGCAACTTGCCTGTTGCATGGCTCAGAGGCTGTGTACCTTCGACGTGCTCGGCCCAGCAGTGCTAGTGCTTGTTTTTTGTGCGCTGCAGTGGTTCTCCAGTTCTGCGTAATATAAATGTGAGTTTAATGATATCAGTTATACAGTCACTAAAGGATTAAAACGGTAAGGAGAAGCTTTAGTTGTTCATCCTCCAGCGTGCGCTACCTCTTCGAGAACGGCGTCTCATGCTCCTCGAGCGTGCGCGCGAGGCCAGTGCACGGCGGAAGGCGTGGAATGCGTGCTGGAGGCGTTTGAAAGACAAACCCTGCCATTTTCACCATGTCAGTGATTAGAGTTGCAGCACTGAACTCTATCATGTGCTACGCTGTAACTTTGGAAGACAGTGCGAGTCCCAAAAACAGATATATGGTGCGGCGTATACGACGCATAACTAGGGTACGTGGCACTGTCCACTCTATCTGTTGCAGCCATCACTGGGCCCCCGGAGCTATGTTCCCGCTCCACTGTTAATTTAAAAAGAGATTTGGTATTAGATATTATTTCGTCTTAAAACCAGCTGTGCGTGTTTTGTGTCTAACATTGCACATTTGTATTCATTCGAACAATATGCACACCCTCCAAGATGTACTGCAGTGGTTTTGGAACTATAGTCTTTTGATGACGTAAACTCACACAGAAACAGGGGCACGTTGTGATTTGTGGCCGCTTTTTTAATAGAAAAATAGGCCACGCAAGATTGTGATTCTTGGATTTCTGGGATACTTAGTGCGTGTAGACTGGTTTTGTGCCATACAAAGACGAGCTCGAAAACCACTGCAGTTTTTGCTCCCTTGAAGGGCCACTGACACCCGAAAAATATGTTTATTGTTTTATACAAATTCATATGGTGTCTAGACATCATCCTTTAAAAGCCAGTTTTGAAACTCCCGCGCGAGCCATTAGCATAAGCTGTACACCCTCACAGCACACAACTCCCTCCGTTTTTTTTTGAGGTACCAGTATACATTACCAACGCGTGGCGGCTAGACGAAACAAAATGAATGCTATACTGTCAAAAGAAATTAAGCAGCGACACACACACGCAAAAAAAAAAAATCTCGACGGTAAAAAGTCAGAGCAAGCGTTCACGCACAAACACTAGGCAATATTCCAAGCCGCCATTAAAATGACCGAGACAGCGGAAGTTGAAATTCAGATGCCGCGAGTAACGAGTCAGCAACGTCACCGCTCTAACATTCCCGCTGGAAGCACGGAAGAGCATTTTAAGCAATCCGTGTTCCTTCCTTCCATGAATTACCGGTTCACGCAGTTAGATGGGAGATTTAAAAAGCACCGGCGTACGTTGCAATTTCTTTCGTCGCTTCTATACCTGCAAAGATCTCCGAAAGCGGGACTGCCCCCGGTGCTGAAGAGTTTTCGGAGCTCTATTCATGCTTGGTTTCAGTTCCTGAACTTCAATGCGAGCTCCTCAGATGGGCTATCAAATGAAAAAAGGAGAAACGTGAAACGCCCGTCACGTCTGCGCTACAGGCGGTTGCCCTCTGTCCGGATGACCTATTCCTAAACGTTCATCGTCTCTTCAATAAGGATCCTAGCGACTCTGCTCGTAACAACGGCGGAAGCTGAGCGCTCGAATTCTTCATTACGACGGTTGAAAACATACCTGAGAGCGTCCAGTTCGAATGAGCGACTGAATGTTCACCGCGACATTGAAGTTCAAGTGCAGGATATTATGGATATTCTTTGCCGTGAACGCAGGCGGCTACATCTTAATGTGTAGGCGCTTGGCATAAAGGGCATGATTAAGAGAGCTTGTAAATTTCTTTTTGAAATAACTAGTCACAGCTACTTTTTTATTCGCGGTAATTTCTAGTCGAAAGCACGTAATTCTGATCAGTACTCAAAGTGTGCTTGAGCGCAGCGCCACCCGTTGCTTACTGTGTATCTTTTTTTTTTTTACAATTCATTTAATAGTCCTTACATCACTGACATTGTTTTATATTATCACCATGTGTTCGTCTTATTATGTTCGCTTTGGGCTGATTGAACTGTGCATTTTAATAAGAATAGTTTGATATGCTTTGCTTGGAAATTGCCATCCTTCACCCCACAAATGTTTCAAAATATCCGTTTTTTATATATCTAAGATCAAGTTCCGCGCCCCCTTCAAATAAAGATGAATGAAGAAATATTGCCTATTTTATTTATTTGAACATTTTCTACACTACGAACACTTTTCCCGAACGCATATACGAGGGGCGTTCATAAAGTTTGTATTATCGGCACAAAAAAATTAAAAAAGCGGACCAAAACAGGCATCAACATGAGCGCTCGTCCCTCTAGTTTCCGCACAGTGTACACACCGCGTGCTATAGTAGCGCAGAACGCCGCTAGGGAGTCGAAACCAAAATGGCACCACCCGTCGGAGTCAAGCACATGCAGTGATCCATTTTTTTTTTCCATTTGAGGGGAAGCAATGCCGAGGATATTCATTAAAATCTGGGAGCATTGTTCTGGCACAACGCCCAAGTTTATGAAACTATGGTTAAATGGCGTTGACGCTTCCAGTGTGGCCAAACAAGAGGAATGCATTTCAAGGACGACGACCAAGTGATTGCTGATGTGGTGGGATTCCTGAACACTCAAAACGAGGAGTTCTAAAACAATTGCCTCCAGAATGTGGTTCATCGCTTGCAAAAGTGGATAACACTTGGTGGCGAACATGTAGAGAAAGTCTCAACTCCTACTAAAGTTTGATTGATCAATCTCTATTCCTTCGTGACAAAGATACGAACTTTATGAACGCCCCTCGTAAGTTGGACATAGTCCGCGCTCCCCCTTTGCTCCATGCTCCGTGCAAAACCGACTGCATGAGCAGGGGAGCAAGCGGGCCCCCCCTCTTGTTTACGCCACTGCCTACGCAAGTCGGACACTGTCCAAGGTGGCGAGAAATTACTCCACGACTGAAAAGAATGTCTTGCGGTCGTCTGGGCAATCACGAAGTTTCGCCCGTACTTGTACGGGGGCTCGTTCCATGTAGTCACAGACCATCACTCGCTCTGCTGGCTTGCGAGCCTCAAGGATCCTTCAGGACGTTTCGCTCGATGGAGTCTCCGACTACAAGAGTTCAACATGACTGTATAGTCTACAAGTCAGGCCACAAGCACAGCCACGCCGACTGCCCAATCCAGAGCCCCTTTCGAGACACCATCTGGCAGCAGCAACGACGACGACGACGAGTGCATGCTTCCTAGGCTCAGTGAACACCGACGATATGGCACGACGTCAACACGATCCTGAGCTGCGCGCGCAAACCGAGCACTCCGAAGGACGAGGGGGTACTATCCCCCGTGTCTTCTCGAGAGCCCTGCCGATCTTCGCCATTCGACAAGGTGTACTCAACAAAGAGAACTTCGGGGACAACAACTCGCCGTGGCTGCTGGTAAACCCGACCGACCTTCGAGAAGAGATCTTTCAAGCATGTCACGACGACCCGACGTCCGGACACCTTGGTTACAGCCGGACACTGGACCGTATTCGGGAAAAGTATTACTGGCCTAAGCTCCCCGAAACCGCTTACCTCTACACCCGATCATGCCACGAGTGCCAGCGACGCAAGAAACCGCCGACGAAGCCGGCATGTCTTTTGCAGCCAATTCCTCCGCCAACAATACCGTTCCAGCAGATCAGAATGGATCTGCTGGAACGGTATTGAACAGAATGGATCTGCTGGAAATAGACAGGACGACGTCCTGTCTATTTTCTGTCTCTTTTACGTTTTGATGTTTCTTCTCTACCCCAGTCTCACGTAAATTCACCATAGATGGGAGACAACCCCAAAAATGGGTTAAAGTTGCCCCTAAAAGGAGGGAAAACAACCCCCAAAAAGGAGTCAAAGTTGCCCCTATAGAGGGGGGGGGGGGGGAAGAAACGCCCTTAAAAAGGGTTAAAAGTTCATCCTAAACAAAAGCTTAAAAAAAATATATATATATATCCCCCAAAGGCATTAAAGTTGCTACTAAAAAGAGGGAAAAACAGCCCCCAAAAGAAGAATAAGTTACCTCCTAAGGGTGGCATTGTTGCACCCACTGCTAGGGTGCAACGTTGCACCCTATAATAGGTAGCTGGTAACGCTACTTCCGAAACTGCGACAAGTCTATTACCTCCCTAAGAAAGTAGTACTACTTTTTTTTTTTTTTTTTTTTTTTTTTTTAATAGTGTACCCTGCTCCGCGACCTAGACTCCGAGGTCTTCTGGTTGGGCGAGGAAGAGTTCCAGGCGGTGGTTTTTCCGCTCGTCCGGCTGGTCGGTGGTCGCATTCACTTGTTTCTCACGCCTCTCGCACAGGTACGAACGGCGCGGGGGAGGGGGATGCGGACGTTGGCCGGCCGAACGTCACACCTGGAGCACTGTCTTGTATTATGTAAAGGAGTGAGTAGTCACGCGCTTTCGAGATGTAAGGTGCGACCATGTTTGGTTCGCTATGTTATATGTTAGTTTGTTACTTCCGCTCCTATATCTTTGTAGCGTGCATGCTTTTATTGTCTACACGTTTCCCCGGTGCCGATCATTTTTTTTTATCAGCCAATCACCTTGCGAGGTTTTGTCGTCTGCATGGTCGTACCGTATTTTATGGGCTATAGTCCCTCACCCGGTGTATAATCCGCAAGGGCAAATTTGGGGTCAAAAATAAAAACGTTTTTGATTAGATAGCCCGCACCCGGTACATAGTCCGCACGCCATGCATAGTCCGCATTGGGTGCTTAATTGACACGAAACTCTTCTCATACACTGCAACCATGACAAATGACTGCTCTCTTAGCGCACAAAGAGCTTGTATTATGCATAAATCATCATTAACATACTCTTTCATTAACAAAATCTGTCACGTGTGGTCCTAATGAACGATATTGAAAAACAAAATTCCCGTATAGTCCGCACGCGTAGATAGCCCGCACAGCATAAAATTTCAACTTTTAAACATGTATGGTCGGCGGACTTTATAGCCCGGAAAGTACGGTATATGTTTGTGCCCGGCTAGCAGGCAATGGAGCTACATTAACATTTTTAGGGTGACTAGGGTGGCTGGAAGGGAAGTGTGGCGGGCGCCGTATGGGCGCAATGATAAAGAGGGGCGCGATGCGCGATGAAAACTTGGAGAGAGCCTAGATTGTACAGAGGGTCAATCTCAAACCATGGGGGGGGGGGGGGGGGGGGCGTTTGCAATTTAATGGCGGACGCCACCGGCAAAGATTGGTCGTAAGGGCGCAAACGCTGCGCTGAAACGCTAGCAGACGAACGAAGCGTTCGTCACCTCTTCGCAGCTCGTATTGCAAACGCGCGGCCCATACACCACGTGACCGTGATCGAGCAGTTGGAAAATCTGTAATTTAGGACCTCTTAAAACGTTTTGGGGCTGCTGACTCACCTGCTGGCTGCAGTGCCTCTAGCGGTCTTCAAACTTTTCTTCGCGGAATTCGGGCGCACTATTCAATTAACGGGTGAAACGTGCGCAATTCATGTAGTTGTAGAAACCTGAGTCAAAATATAAAGAAGCTATGTGACCTTTCAACACACGCGCGGCGGCCCGCGCATGTGTTGCGATAGAAATCTTTGCCACAGCGAGAGAGAGAGGGAACATATTTTTTTTTAACACGCCTAGTCCGGCGCTCCAATATATCTCTACCACTCTTTCCATGTACGTTGTGGACGTGCTGGATCAGAAGTGACAGTAGGAGGTGTTGGTAATCTTTAGGTGGAGTGATCCAGCTCTCCCAGGAGTTTAGGTGAGGTCGGGGGGCAGTTGGTGTAAAGTGACAGATATGAGGGGTTTCGTGTGTGGACAATCCCACATTATGCGTATGTTGGAAGGGTGGCTTTTGCAATGGGGACAGTGGGGGCGTCCAGGGAAGCCTTGTATGTAGTGTTTGTAATGAGGGGTCATTAGAGTGTGAGTTTGAGCACGGCGTAAGATGGCACCCTTTTCGCGAGTGAAGTGTGGAGGCGGATGGGGGATAGTCGAGGCGGTCATACGCAGTTTTTTGATGATAGTCGTCCGAGCTTTGTGGAGTTGCTTGCGGTGTTCACGTGGGTCGTAGGACTCAGGCCAGAAGGTAGGAGGCCCCGGATTTCCTTCAGTGCGGGAGAGCGCGTGCGCTCTTGAATTTCCTCCCATGGCCTGATGGCCTGGTATCCATTGGATGGTGACGTTCAGATGAGGGTGAGTATAGTTAGGAGTTCTTGGATGAGGGCGTGTGTATGGAGAGGGAGCGTGTTGTCCCGAAACTGTCAACAAGCTCCTTGACTGTCGGTGCGTTTGAGAATCTGATCGTGATGATGTGTGGGGATGGTGATGGCCTCGGTGATGGCAAGTGTTTCGGCAGCCGTAGGAGAGGGTACACCTTCATGCAGAGTGGTATGGGAGTAGGTACTGTTAGTCACTGCCGTGCGACATCGGTCAGAATAATAGCTGGCATCAGTGAAGTAAAAGTCTGTATCCGGCGGTTGCCCTTGCTTCGTGAGACATTTGACACGATCTTCCCTTCGAAAACAGTGGGCCTCCGGACACACGTTTCGCGGTAGGGTAAGGAAATGTAGACGTGGCAGTGAGTCCCATGGTGGAGAGGTTGGAGGGATGGAGGGGAGTTGGGAGGTATCATAGTGCTGGTGGTCTAGTATTCGTCGGCCTATGTCGCGATGTACCTAGGCGTTCGTGTTGAGCGTGGCGATGCATGGTAATGTGTTCGTCCAACAAGGTATTGTGGATGCCAGTTAGAGGTAGTAGGTGGTTGGGTGCGAACCGTGGAACGCCAAGTGTGAGTCGGGTGCACTTACGGAGCGCGGTTTCGAGTTTGCGGATTTGTGTGGTGGTGAGGGTGGCATAAGGTAGGTTGTACATGACTCGGGTGTAGACCAGGGTTTCGACCGTTTTACGCATCTCATGTTCTTTTAGACCTCGGTTGCGCCTGGATACTGTAGTGACCATATGGTGTATTTTGTTTTTCTGCTTTGTGATGAGTGCTAACCACTCGTCCACTTTGCCGTCCTGTTGGAGGAGGAAGCCTAGCACTCGTATGGTGCGGAGGCGAGGGATGAGGGTGCCATATATATGTAGTTGAATGAGTGCTCGGCAGTCGTCTGCCTTCTGTCCCGTATCGTTAGAGACAACGATGTATTCTGTTTTTGTGGGGGAGCATGTGAGGCCAAGTTGCGTTATGTGGGTGTGGATTGAGTCAAGTCCGGCCTGCACCGTGGCTTCCTGGTCTGCTGGGGAGCCAGTGCAGCACCAGACGGTGATGTCGTCCGCATAGACATTGTGCTGTAGGTGCGGGATTTCATGAAGTTTACCCGGGAGATTCTTCAAGGCTAGATTGAAGAATGTGGGAGAGAGAATAGCCCCCTGTGGTACTTCAGCTGTTAAAATATGGTAAGGGGATATGAAGTCATTGACCTGTATCTGTACTGTTCGATCGGTTAGGAAGGCTTTGATATAATTATACATTCTAGAGCCGGGTGCCGTGTCCAAGAGGTTATCTAGTACCGTGTGGTGCGCTACAGAGTCAAAAGCTTTGTGACACAATGTCTACGCGTGCTATGGTACGCAGTTGTGTGGTACTGGCATTCGGCATATATGTAGGGTTGTTCGTTTTCGGGTTTTATATATTTTTTTAAATTCGGGGGGGGGGGGGGTAAAAATCGGGTGCTATTTTTCAAGCTGATAATCGGGGAGAAATCGGGTTTTTTGTGGAAACATTTCGAAATTCGGGTATTTTCGGGTTAAATTTACAAATATACTAAGTAATACATTCATTTCTTTTTTTATTGTCTTTTTTTTTATTGGAAAGTATCCTGAGCTCCCCACCTCATTATAGTATTCGAGTGTGGGAGATAATCGTCGTCTTGTCATTCCCGAACGTTAAGCTTGCCGTCGGTCGCTTCAGGGTAAGCACCGCTCAGGGAATCCTCCTCTTCCTCAGGTGCCAACAAAAACCCGTACCGTTTAAGGGGCGGTCGTCTTCGATCAGATATTTCGCTATGGAATAAACCTGTTAAGTTCTCCCGATTTGCTTACCCGGACTGACTGGCTCGGACGTTGTTCGTGAGAAAGGTAGACAGCCAGCGATATGGCCATGCTACCCGAGAGACCAGGCTGGGCGTCGAGACCTAACAGCGGTCGAAGGGTGAGTGATAGTGCATTTCACAAGCTGTGTGCAGCAGGGCCGAAGCTACGTGGCGTGCCGAGGCGGTTCCACATAAACAGCGGAGGGACGGAAACGTACCTCGGGAGGCCCCATTGCCTATCGTCGCTTTTCTTCAGCCTGCCCCCGTAGAATGTCACGGTGAGTTAGGCGCGCTTGTTGGGCGGTTGGTTCAAAGCCGTGTAGCGTCCACAGTGCTGCACGCAGCTTGCGGAATGAACTGTAGGTCACTGTTGTCCCGAGGTAGGTTAGCTAGCGTGTGTGCACCGCGAACTCCGTGCGGCGTAAAAATAAATAGGTTTGTTATGTGGTTTTGGAATTCGGGGTCAAATCGGGTTTAACCCGATTCTCCTGAAACATGTTCGGGGTGTAAAAATCGGGTAAAATCGAGTTTTACCCGAAAACAAACACCCCTTTATATATCTTAGTATATGCGAAGCATGGCGTCTTGTGTGCTAACATGTGACTGAAAGCCCGTCATAGTGTATGCTAAGGAAACTGTGGTATCTAGATGCCATTAAAGGCGATTTAGAGCCATTATCTCCATAAGTTTGCCAACACAAGAGGTAAGTGAAATAGGTCGGAGGTTGTTGATCTGGTTGGGAGGTTTTCCGGGCTTCGGGATGGGTATGACGAGGGCCGTTTCCCGTTCATGAGGGAGGATTCCAGTCTCCCATGCCTGATTGATTTGGTCGAGGAGAGGTTCGAGGAAGTGTTCAGGTAGGTTGCGTGGTGTAGGTGATTCCATTCATACCTGGGATAGTGTTCCTTTTCAGGTCGTGGCTGCTTGTAGCTCGCTCATGCTGAAAAGGGAACTGATTCCGGTGGAAAGAGAGTCGGGTGATTCGGGAGGATGGTCGGGCAGGGGAAAGGTTTGGTTTGTGTGGATAAAAGAGTTTTTGTGTGTCTCGTGCAAGAGATTCAGGGTCTGCTCCTGCATGCATGAGAAGCTTTGTTAGTGTGTGCCTAGGTTTAGCCTCTGCAGAAGGAATCGAAGGAACTGCCACACTCGAGGTGTGTGTAGTTGTCCGTTAAGCTGATCGCATGTCTGGAGCCAGTTCTCGGTAGTAAGGGTGTATGCATATTCCTGCGCCTTTTCAGTGATAACCTGTATAGCTTTTTTGAGGGGACGACTGGCCTTGTTCTTTTTCCAGCGTTGTACCATGCGGTGTCGTTTGTGCCACAAGGAGTGGAGGTGCGAGTCTACATGCTCGTGGTCTGGGGTGTTTATTATGTGCTTTGTGTGTTTGCGGTATGTGGAGTGTAGAATGTCTACCCACTCTTGGTAGGAGGAAGGGGTGGGTAGTTCCTCTAGTTCCGTTCGGAGTATATCCCATTTGGTCATTCTAGTACGCAGTCCTCCCTGGGAGCTCTTTCGGTGTGTTTGAAGGTAAGTGAGCGAGGTCTGTAGGATGCAATGATCGCTCCCCAAAGTTTCCTGGAGGTTATCCTATGTTGCTGGCACTGGTCCGTTGTATCATGTGAGGTCGGGTGAGCTGTCATGTTCTACGCTGTTTCCTGTGCGTGTGGGCAGGGTGGTGTCATTGAGAAGGGTGTATTGATGAACTTCCATGGCCTGCGCTAGCTTTCGGCCATTCGAAGTGGTGCGTTTATGTCCCCAGGAGGTGCTGCAGGCGAGTCGTTTTCATCGCAACTCTGTGCAGCCCTTTGCTCTGCCTGTCAAGCCTCCCCTTCCAGCCACCACAGATCCGCTGACCTTAGTATACGCCATTCCAATGTTTACAAATCCACAGCCCAGCGTGCGCACGTTCCTCGCTTCGGAAAGCGAGCAAAGCATGCGCAATACGCACGAACGGTGAAAATGGCACCGGCTGTACTCCGTTCACCCCTAAGCTGAGATCGCGTTGAAAGCTACGTCTTCGTTGGACCAGTCGTACGCCTTTCTTTCGCTACGTCATCACGCTTCCGGTCATATACCCACGGGCGGAGAGCCGGGTCAGGTGATAAGAGGGAGGCGGCTTATTGGTCCAACGGCCAGGTTCAAAGATCTGTACTTCCTTTTATCAACCTTCGCTTTTCTGGGAAGTTCCAGCCCGTTCTCGGTTGTCACCGTGTGCTCTGGGTCGGAACATTCCCGAACGTACCGCATGCATAAAAACGGTGTTCCATCACCCACGCAAGATTCTCGATACGTCCTGTTTTAGCCTGTAGGCACAAGTGTGCCTCCTTAGATATTTATCTTCAGCTTTATGCTCATCTACCCTTTTTTAAATCAGTGACATTATAAAACAGAGATATGTCTCAAAGAGGCGAAAAAGCAAGCTTTACTACTATTCACTACATTGTATAAAATCGAAGCATGCCAAATATAGTAATATAGAAAAGTGCCCCAAAAGAGGTCTACGCGAACAGAACGTATTGACAGGTAGAGTCACCCAAATAGCACTGAATTTACTCTATTAGAGGGGACATTTTATAGTAGGTTTCATTTAATCAAATGTATTATGCTATATTTTTTTCTATTTCTTCCACTCGCTCAGTACTCGTTTCGCAAGTACGCACCCACGTTCCCACGAAAACGGGACGCGAGGCTTCACTGAGAAAGAATGACGGGGCGACAGAGGTGTACCTCTAGAACAGGACTGGCCCGGCCAGAACGGGAGATCTGGTCACTCTACCGAGGTTAAATAGATTTTTTTTTAGTTGTTTCAATTCTAAATGGTGATGATGATGATGACGCTTCTGTCCGGCTGCCACCAGTCATTGCCACCATGATCCGACTGCACGAATGCGTTGTGCGGTACCGTGCTCAGCAGCTCATTTCGATTAAGTCGACCGAAGCGTCACATCATATATCTATTTATTTATTTTTTCGCAAAGGCTTACTTGCGTTTTTTTTTCCTTTTTTTTTTTGAGGGACGTTGGTAAAAACTTTGAACACCATCGAGAGAGACAAAAAAAAATGTCAATAATTATATTTCTTAATCACAGTCGACACTTGAAGAGACATAAAAAGCTGTTCACAAAAAATTCATTGAGGCACTGGAGGCAACACAACGCCGAAGATTGTCCTCGAACTTGCAATTGAGAAAATTCGAGCGGACTATCTGTGAGGGGGCTATTAGGCACCACAGACGGCCATATTTTGTGGCTTTCAGGAAATTTCGAAGACAGCCGAATCTTCTCGTCTGTCAGCTTCTCGTGCCCGACGTGAATTGGTTCTGTACGCAACATAATGATTGATTCAGTTGGCACTATGTTATAAACTTCTTCATATCACGCACTCTGGTCTCCGTGTGCTTATGAGACATCAGCCATTAATAATCGGCGATTGGAGCATCGAGATTAGTGCGCTCTGCCTGTAAGTAAACTGTGCTTTCTGGTATTATCGGGTGGCTCTATTGGCGCCGAAAGGCATCCCACAATTTTACACCACATCATGCGCGAACATTGCACACGTCCGCATCGCTTAGGAACGAGCCAGAACATGTAGTTTACTCTGCTCGTGTTTTTGCTTCCAACCCCAGCCACAGGGTTTTAAGCCAGAGTGTCTAGTTACAATGTTGCTTCGGGACCTTGTAGCCTTTGTTTTAGGGCGAGATGAAACGTAGCGAGAATCCTCTTCACTCGTCATTGCTCGCACATGCAAGGCACAGCCAAGCATGTCTGCCGGATCCCGGGACACCTTTCGTCCTCCCACTTTGCATTAATTATATTAGCCCAGTATTATTATCCCATAGGAAGAGAAATTACAAAAAGAAATACGCAAGTTACCGAATATTTGCACCGTAGGGTTGCATCTCGGGGACGACAGTAAGGCGCCGGCTAGACAAATTTCAACGACTTCCGAATGCCTCGTCGCTCCAGATTGTTTTTACATCCAGACGCTTCCGTGGTTTCAAAATTAACGTGAGGATTGTAGCATGCATCCTGAGACCAGGGTGGAAGGACGACGTTGAATGGAGTGGAATAAAAGAAGGCTTCTGAGATATTATGTTTACTCTGCTAGTTGTTTTGCCTCCAACCCCAGCCTCAAGGTTTTAAGCCAGAGCGTCTAGTTACAACTGTTGCTTCGGGGACAATCAGAACTGCTGGCTTTACGTTCTTTTGCAGATTGAGAATCATCTTATTTCACGGTACTTATAGCGTTCTCCCACATTTCCGTTAGTGGTTCAAATTTTCGCAGGAACGCCGCAACGTAGCCGCATCTACATTGCCCAGCTGCCAAGTATAGTTGAAACATCGCCTCTGGGACATCGCTTCTGGGACATCGCTTTTGGGACATCGCTTCTGGGACATCGCTTCTGGGACATCGCTTCTGGGACATCGCTTCTGGGACATCGCTTCTGGGACATCGCTTCTGGGACATCGCTTCTGGGACATCGCTTCTGGCCTTGGATATCGCTTCTGGCCTTGGATATCGCTTCTGGGACATCGCTTCTGGCCCGGGATATCACTTCCGGGATATCACTTCCGGGATATCACCTCAGTGGCATGACCTCTGGGGCATGACCTCTGGGGCATGACCTTTGGGGCATCAGGTCTTGTGCATCACGTCTGGTTCATCACGCCTGGTGCATCACGCCTGGTGCATCACGCCTGGTGTATCTTGTCTGGAGCATAACGTTTGGAGCATCACTTTTGTGCCGTCACCGTTGTGCAGCCATTTCTGTGGTGCTAAACTAACGCACCTATTAAATGGCCTTAGCTGCCGAACGAATTTGAAACAGCATCCTTCTTGGGGCATCATTGATGGAGGATCGCTATGAAGCAGTGCATAGCGGTACCATTCTTGCAGTAGTATCACTCTTTAGGCAACACAGTGATTGTGTGAGCCATGGGCATGACCATTGAAGATAACAGCCTCGCTCAAAGGTGCTACCTCGAGTTAACGCGCTTGACGTGGCATCCTTGAAGCTTGCCTCTTGAAGCACCACTGCGGAGTGTTTGAGTCCCTGTATTTAAAATTCCACAAGGGACAGATACGTGAACTACTATTATCCAAAATTGAGCATGTCCACTAGGCAGTCCTGGACTTGGTCACGGGTATAGCTCCACGTTTTTCGTTCGTGGGGGGCACGCCACACGCGAGCAGGCGTAGCAGGCGGCCACTGCACAAAGCGTAGAGACGCAGACGTATGATGCCACAGTGCCCGTGGCATAAATGGTGTAGCCCATGAACATCGAGAGCAGCACTTGCGCCAGGTATTCGGCTGTGTCCAGCACTGCCAGGCACTGACCTACGCCAGGTTGGTGCTTGGCTCCCTGGAAGTAATCCTGAAAATATATAAAAAAAAGTCATTTTGAAGAAAAAGGCCAAAACATGATTGTTGGGCGCCAGAGAAAATATTAAAACGTTTAGTTCAGAATAAGAAGCCCATTGTATACGACAAGTATATATATATATATAAGTAACACCAATTTTTGTTTTGCCGCAAAAATAAACTATGTTTTGCCGAACGCTTAGTCACCTCTCAAATGTAGCACTAGCGGTATAGGCTTTCTATGCAATGATACGGGCTGTCGCGATCCTGACGTTTGACGTAGAATCGTATACGGAGAACACGGGTGGGTACTGGCGCAATGCCACCTAGATAGAAAACAAGGCCTGCTCATGACGTCGTCGTTAGTGGAGCCCCGATCCGTCCCAAGCGGCAGACGCTCTGAAGCTCGAGGAGAATCGCCGCAAGGCGGCAGGCCCGTCCATCTTGGCGTCACCGCGTGCTAGCGACGCGAGCCTATAGAGGTATTATAAAGTACGCTATGTTCAACTGGCGCTATGATGTCTACACGATTCACGAGGTGCAAATTGAAGCAGCCAGGAACCAGTCTTCATTCGTTAAAGAAAAAGGGTCTATATATGTTCCTTCATAAAGGGAGAAGCAATTTTGTCCCCTATGTTCCTTAAAGGGGCTATGCAACAATTTTTTTACTTTGCGCAAATACCGCTTAGAACGGATCCCTGACGTTAATGACCTATGAAACACGCCTTCGTTTTTCACCCGACGCATTAGAAGACGGCAATGTTTTCAGCTTGATCGGCTCGATAAATCCAGATTTCTTAAGCCTCGGTCACACTGCATGCTCGCACATCACACGAACAACACTATGTTTGCTGCAGACATGAAGACATCATTGACAGCAGACACGCCTCAGAGCATGTTGGCTTCGTATGCGCATGCATGCGCTTCGAACATCTCTGCAGGAAGTTTGTGTATACAACCAGTGTGACAGGACAGTCACACTGGTTGGACAAGGAGGAAACATGTCTCAGACACGGTGTCCGCAGACTGTATGATGTACTGACGTCGAGCAAAAGACAGTATACAGACACAAGTCACCGCAATATCTGCGGTTCGAATGCCGCACGCCAAGTTTCCCCCTTGAACTCATTGCCAGGCAGCATTCGAAGCACGGATCTCGCGGTGACTCGCGTTCGAATCTGTATGAAGACTGTCTCTTTTGTATGATGTATAAGCAGTGTGACCCCCGGCTGTATAGAGTGGGCAACCGCAAACGGTGGGGACAGGACTAAAGGTGTGGTAAACCAACGAGGAGACTCGTCCTATGGCACCGCATAGTTCTAATGTATACGCGTATGTGGCCCTTTGTCACCCAGCCGCGGCCTGTATTGCGTGTATTATAGAAAGCGTGATTAATCTGAATTGCCAGCTGCTGAGCGGAACGGCGCCCGTGTGATACGCTTTTCACGGGTATACGAGCCTCACCGGTCGGTTTCCTCGCACCCAAAGAAAGTGCTAAGAAACGGCCTGCCTGCTGCGAAAGCTCTAGCGTGTGCACTTGTCGTTCCCGGACGAAAGCGGGGAATTTATTTTCTCCGAAAGTGCTAAAAGACCTTTTCTTTTTGTGTGTGTGTGTGTGTAAGTGTCGTTCGCAGCGCATATACAAAACGACGCGGAGGCTTGACCGTTTCAATAGCTCGGCCAAGAAATATAGACTGTACGCAATGAATGGTCAGAAAAGGAGCTCTTCTTTCTCAAAGCGACGTCGTCTTCTTCCGACAAACCTCGAACGCGCCCATGAAAATACCTAAAGCCCTTTGATGTGTTTGTATTTGTCTTGCAAGTAGTGCCAAATGCGCCAATGGACGAGGTCCGTGCCTCGCGCGGGTCTTGGAAGCAGCGAACGGCGGCGGAACACTCGCCCGAGGCACAGAATCCAGGGATCCTGGGTTCAACCCCCACCACTGCCCGTTTCGATCTGAATGAGCATCGTACCGGCGTGCGGTGCATGTATCACTGCTGCGTGGTGCACGAAAACCCCAGGCTAGCGGTTGAAGTGCACTCGCTAAATTTGTCATCTACAGCTGGAGAACTCGTCGCCCGTTGAGGCAGACCCATGCAGTTAGGCTGTATAAACATACACACAACCCATTTTTTTTAATCTCAGTGAAGTAACAGTTTAATATCGTTGCATCGCCCCTTTAATCTTGTGGAGTTGTTTTGTTAATTTCTTTTAAGTAACGACAGCCAACGCAAATGACAACGCCCATTTTGCGAAAAAAGAGAAAACGTCTTCCAGTTTACCATAGATCAAGAGGTTCTGAACAATACACTTAATCGTTTGGCCGGTTGGTGTGAGCAATAGAAGATGTTAATTATGACAAAACTGTTCATCTTTGTATGACAAATAACAAACACCCTTTAAAATTTCAATATACCGTCGGAGAAACGCCAATCAATGAGGGGTCTGAATATAAATACTTAGGCGTAACATTAACTCTAAAAGTGGTCTAAGCATATTGATAACATATGTTTAAACACTCGCCGAAAGCTTGGCCTACTAAAAAGAAAACTCTACGAGGCACCAAATGAACTAAGAAAACTTGCTTATTTGGCAGTCGTCCAACTCGCTATAGAATATGCAAGCATAGTATGGGATTCCCACACCATGAAAGATATAGGACATCTTGACAAGATACAAAACTTAGCACTGAGATTTCTTTACAGACGGTTTAGCAGATTCGATTCCACAACAGACATGTTACGGCTGTCCAACCTTCCCACTCTTACTCAACGACGAAAAATAGCTCGGTTAAAATTTCTTCACTCCCTTTATTTCCATAGACTGGGCCATTCAACCACAAAGTTATATCTCACAACTTGACACGCGCTCGACAAGGCATCGTCATTCACTCGCCTTAACCACCATGTTCGCAAGAACTAATTTGTACAAGGATTATTTTTTTCCCTAGAACCATCGAAGATTGGAAGAAATTACCAAACGAGGCCTTAGAAACTGAGATCACTTTTCTGTCACGTCTTTCAAACCAGCACTGTCATCACATTACAGATTACACCCTATTTGCTCTTGCTGCTTTTGTTGATTTTATTTTTATTTTCCGATGTTTGAAGTTTATCGTGTTTTCTCTAGGGGACAGTCTGGCCTCTAACTGTCCTTTCTGTTGTTTATGTGCGCATATCTATAATCCCGGTTACAAAGCGTTGTTTATGTTGTATGAGAAATTGTATTAGGCAGACTTATATACGTACGCGTTGTGTCCCTGTGCTTTCCTGTTTGTATTACTATTGTATTTGTTGTGTGTGCTATCCCTCCTCTTTGGGCCCGTGTAAGACCTGCAGTATTTGTAAAGAAGAAAAAATTAGCGGCTATACGTCGCTATTTTTTTCTCTAGAACTTGCGTTGCCACGGAAGTCGGAGCTGAAAGAATGCAGCTACTTGTTAGAGCGAAGACGTGGACCCTTTAGCTATAAACTTTAGGGACACCGAAAACACAAAATAATCGCTCTGTGGTGCCTAGAAAAGGTAATCTCTTCTGAACCAAATCAACAAGCAAACTAACCGGACACTCTAAGGACTGGAATTCATGGGAGCAAGCGGTTTTCCGTATCGTGTCAGGCAGTTTCGTTCTGCTTTTTTTTTTTTTTCGTCCCTCCAGTGAAGAGAAACAGACGAACTTCTAACCTTAAACTTGAATCTTCTGCTTCCCGTCGTCGAATTAGCGACTCTGATATCTAGTGTACGTTTGTACGTGGTACGGGATAGGAGTTTGCGGTTGTATATCTTTATAATTCACTGGTTAAACCAAATCGAGATTTGAAAAAAGAAAAAAAAAAACACAGACATAATGGTTTGCTTGGGACCTCGTTCATACTAAAGGGACAACAGACATCAAGCACTGCTTCCAGACATGACATATACATCATATTGTCAGCAACTTTTTTACGCTGGAAAGTCACCAACATGCCAGAAAATGACAAGTTTGAGAACATGCGGCACTGTTCAAAAGGACTTTACCTTTTGAGTCCTTTTGAGCCCACAGGGGGTGTCCGTGGCAGCCCATGCGGGCTGCCACGGACACCCCCTGTGGGCCCCACGAGGAGGGCCCAAGTGGGCTGCCCAAATAGACCCTCTGAGGGTCCATGAGGGCAGCCCAGGTGGGCTGCTTAGGTGGGCCCTACTTGGGCCCGAGTTGCGAAACCGACGTGGAACTCTCGTGGCCCCCCTTTTGGAGCCCGGGATATGCAGCACGCCTTTTAAAACTTACAGATCTGTTAAAAAAATGAAAAGAAAAAGCCGTTATAGCTACACGAATGCAGCTTCTGCAGATGAGTTATACGGCAAGGGGGACGTAATGTAGGATGCGAATCATCAATATAAGTCAGCTACTTAACTAAAATGTGTTAACTAACTGCTTAATTAGTGAAGATAAACATATGGTTTCAATTAGAAACTTGAGCTTCATCGAGAGGAAGATGAGGAGCACGTCAGAAGCACGGTGGAGCGCTAAAGTTACCACTCATGCAGCAGGAGCAAGCTAAGCTTGCTACCGGCACGATAACGCGCTCGCGTGGTTTCTTATCATCCGCGTTTTCTCGCCGCTAACCTTGTGCTTGTTGCACGAGTAGGAACTTGAGCGCACTACTGTGCTTCATATCCGCTCAGTCTTTCTAAAAATAACCTATTTAGTGGTTTTCGCTGAAGCAAGTTTCTAAATGGAACTATGTTTATCTTCACGGCACAAAAAGTTAATTAACCAATTATAGTTATTTATTTGATTTACCGTGACGATTTGCTCCCCATGTCCCCCTGGCCGTATAAGTAACTCACCCGCACAGACTGCATTAGTGTAGCTTTTACGGATTTTTTAAAACAAATTTGTAGCCTCGAAAGACACCATGTATATGTACGGAAACATTCATTACCTCAATTTACAATGTTTATTTGTTCCCATAATATAGTTACATCTCCGACTGAGATCTAGCTACGTTTTTGTGTCTTGCGATTTTAATTACGACAGCCCCCATTTTTGTTCAGTATAACTGGGGGTCGGGGGGCCCTTTCAAAAGGAGGGCCCGGTTCATTTGAACCCTTTGAACCTCGGATAATCCGGTCCTGGCCCACGTGTTTTCTTATCGCCCAGACCTAAACAAATGACAACGCTTGCATGCATGCCGGCCTCCTCATCGCGCGTCCTCGTGTGCGTTCTTTGTGTTGCTCTTTGATTCGTGTAATCGCCTTCTGCGCGCTGCCATTTTCGTCTCTCGGCTGTGGAACGTGTTCTGAGCATGCGGAGTGGCTGTTTTCCACGTAATGTTAGACGCCGCGCGTGCGTCCCCAGCAGTGACCTGCCAGTTTTGATAAGTGACAGGAAAGAGACGACTTGGGTGCACCCACCTGCTTGTTGGCACAGTAGAAGCAGGCCAGGACATACGGGATGGAGTCGAGCGCCGCAGACGCCAGTCCCGTGACGGCGCTGAGCGTGAGCAGCGCCCCAACGTTGGTGAAGAGCAGCAGACCGGGCAGGGCGAGCGCGAAGCTGCCCATGGCCGTGTACAGGCCGACACGCTGCCCCAATCGTGCCGTGAGTCGCCATTGGAAGCAGAGCGAATACACCGACGCTGCAGGCACAAAACGGCGAAGCGCTCTAGTTTGGGGCATGCTACTGACAAAGGGCTGGGAGTTCAGAGCAGGGAGAAATCACTCCTTTCCCCAGCACCCCTTTTTGACCATAAACCCAGGAGCTACCACGAAAAGAAATATGGACGATGTGGCGGTAGCTGACTGCATGCCTTTTCCGGAGGTAACAAGATTCGGTCACAATTTTACGAATGCTTTTTCGTGACATCACGTAATTTTCGAGTCTGCATGTGCAGTCACAAATCCTTTAAAGCCAGAAAGTTTGATGGTGCTGGGAAAGACGTTGGGAAACTCCTCCGCTCTTATATTGATCATGATGTAGAATACCCGAGACTGGTAAGAGCTGGGAAACTTGGTCGAAGAAAAAAGACAGGGGAAAAGAACGTCCTTGACGTTCTTTTCCCCTGTCTTTTTTTTTTTTCGACCAAGTTTCCCAGCTTACACTGTCTCGGGTATTCTACATCATGATCAACTTCCACCAGCTCGCCTGCGCATTCACTGTTTTTTTCTTCTTATATTATCGTTTAGAATTTGCATTGGTATCGACGTAAAGGCGGGGCTACGTTTTTGACTGTAGTAGAGTTCATCTGCTTCCAGTCAGCCTCGCAGAAGGCACCAGAAAGGTGCATCCAACTTTCCAGAAGATAAAATATTTCTTATCACAGTTACGCCATGCAGGTAAATATCAGAACGCTCGAGCACATAGTTTCTCAGAAGTACTATGTTTGCATAGGCGTTTCCAAGGCTCAAAACAAATTTCATGGTTCCAAAACTCACAAGCGACACAGTGTACCAGGAGACCCCAGGATCCAGCGCGCACCCCTCGATCGTAGAGGAGTTTGTCAGCAGGACTGGCAGTCTGCTCAGGCCTACCATGGAACAAGACCTGCACGCACGATAACCGCGAACTTAGTTACCGTCACTCTTAACCAATCACTTCAAACCGCAAGAAAAGGCATACCTCTCCTGTGAAGTCCGTGAAGTAGACGTAATGGGACATGACGGCCATCCAGGCGAGAAGTTGAAACACAAACAACGTCCGTAGCGGACCTGGTACACTGGTCAGGACGTCTAGACGAAGGCAAGAGGCCAACCACGACGGGAAGGTGATAAACACATTGCAGAAGGCGTTGCACACAAACAGCAGAGCCGCCGACAGAGCTGTCCGTACCACATCCTTGGTGCTCATCTTGTGCCAGTGGGTCTTGCGGAGATGCTGTACCAGACCATTCGGATGGCGCCCCGGACTCTCTTGAGATTTCTTTCGCACAGGAACCTCCGGCGTCGAGCACAGTCCGCCATTCGCGTCACACGCACCAACCACCAACAGACGGTCCATTGGGCGCTCGACCAGCACATCGTGATCATTCGCCTGGCTGAGCACAACGTACTCGTCAGTCCTCGCGGCCGGTTTCTCGCCCGCTACCAGCAGGTTCAGCGCGAGACAGGCCGTGAACACGGACAGAAGCAACAGAAACACGGCCCTTTCCTGCCCCGCCTGTCCGAGCGCCGTGTTGGTCCAGTCGAGCCCACTGAGCAGGTAGCCCAACACGCCGCCCAGCGACAACGCGAACGAGTACACGGCGAAGCCGAAGTCCACGTCGGGCACGAGGTCGCACACGAGCGCTTGGCACGGGTTGAGCAGCGCTTGCGAGGCGAAGTCCAGGAGTACCGTCGAGGTCGCCAGGATGGCCCGGTGGGCGTTGGCTCCCATCACGTTCCGTAGGGACTCCCCGTAGGCGACGCCCGCAAGGGACAGCGCTAGCAGGGCGCCGATTCCCAGGAGGAAAGGCCTGCGCCGTCCCAGCCGGCTCGTGCAGGCATCGCTCCAGGAGCCTACCAGCGGCACACCCAGGACGCAAAGGAGCGGCCCTAGGCCTAGCACGGCGGCTCGGGCCTGCTCAGAGAACTCGGCCCTTCGTAGCAGTGGTGGCAGGTACACGAAGCATCCGCAAGCGCAGAGGTGAGCGCCGAACGCCACGAGGTTGAGGCTTAGCGTCCAGCAGAGGCGACGACCCGCCACTGGCCCCATGGCCTCCAGGCCGGTCGCCCTGAGCCGGAAAAAGAGACAATGCGTCGGTCTTCTGCTGAAGACGAAAAAAGAAAGTGAGATTTGCGCCAGCAAACTCCTTTCCCACAGGAAGACAATCAGTGCCGATTATGTTTGACGGGCCGTCATCCGGTTGACCTCGTTCGACCTTTCTGTTCGTACGGAGCGGCGCGAAGAGTACACTTGGCGAGGAGTTCCGGCTGCCGAGACGCGTCGCCGACGGATGACGAAGCGTGCCGTCAACGCGGCCCAACGCTCGAGCTAGGCGGCTTTGGAGGACGCACATGTGTCTTGGAGGGGGGTAGGATTTACGAGCACGACGCAGAACGCGGGCACAGCTCTCACTCCGGCGTGTCTCGAAGGGGGGGAGGCGACATATATGGCAGATTGCCCGCGCATTCGCGATGCCGCGCGCGTGTGCACGTGTCTGTATACCGCTATGTCACGCTGTGTAAGGCGTCGTCATAGTTGGGGCGCAGTCAACGGGGCGTGACATGAACCTCGAGTTTACGCAGCTTCCGAGACTATGCTGATCAGCCAAGGCCGCGGCGCAGAGTCGCGAAAACTCCGGGCAGAGTGCCACCGTATAATAATCGTTGCGAATCAGGCACTGAAGTAGCGGCATAAAGTGCAGACAACATCATCTTGCTTCCTTTTACCAGGGGGCAAACATGAGCCCACGCCTCAGTGGACGCCACGCGCCCTCCTAGCCAATCGAGCGCAGTGAACGTACCATGTGACAATGTCTCCGACGCGTCGCTGCGCCCCTCCTAAAGGTCACGTGATCTTCACAAAACGTTAGATTGGCTCTGGTGACTCGTCGCGCCTCCTTCTCCTGGGTAGCGTGAACCATGAGTTCAAAACCGCGCCGGCACTTCTAATACAACACACAAATGACTAGGCTAGGTGACGCCGTTAGCATCCATCTATCCATGGTGTTCACTGCAGACATATAGAGTACAGCCGTTAGCATCCATCTATCCATGGTGTTCACTGCAGACATATATGCCAGAATTGTCCGAAGACACGCCTCATACATGCACCATCACGAGACAACGAATTCTGTCACACCGGTTTGAACTTGTGCGAGACGTGTATGCAGACCCGCGTGTTTATGAGCATGCGTGTGGGGTATACAGCCCCTTCACGATTTGAGTATACCTCTTATTTGTATTATGACATCCGTAGATGTGTACTTTCATCTAAACAGGACGCAACGATTCTACGAGGACACGCATGTATGAGCATGCGTGCGTGTGGGGTATACAGCCCCTTCATGATTTCAGTATTCCTCTTATTTTTATTATAACTTCCGCAGATGTGCGCTTTCATCTAAACAGACGCAACAAGTGCGAGGATTCTACGAGGTGTGGGCGCAGCTGTATAGCCCGTAGAAAAAACGCATACACGTTAGAGTCGTTTTGATTATTATTCTTTGGTGTCGAGCACACATCAAAGGCGGCATTTCCAATGATGGTCAAAAATACACACAGAAAAAGGTTCCAACTATACCAATTTGGATTTCACTCAGCAGCGTGTGTAGTTTGGAGAAGGCAAAGTGTTATTGTTGTGCTGTTTACTATACGTTTGGTTTCAGGGTGTACGTATAGACCTTCGCGAAAATCGCCTTCCGGCCGCTGGGCTGGGGAACGCCTTATGAGCATGCGCTGTTGCTTTGCTGTGCCGTATATTAACGCGGCGCAAGCGTCCACAGCTCAGTGACTCAGCATTTTACGCCCAAGTGATAAGCGATGCAAGGTCTATATGATGTTACAACGAAGCAAACAAAGGTAACCTTTGGTGAGTATACACTTGGTAACATCGAAGTCCGCCGAAACGTTCACGTCCACCGAAAAGAAAAAAAAAAAAGAAAAGAAAACGCAGGAACATGTTGCACACACCTCGCGTAATCGATTTATTCGGCGATAACAAACGTACAAAGAGGACAAGCGCCATGACGATGCAATTGCGGCACTGCTCGGACTTAATCGTGTAAGATTGAACTCCCTCGCGAGGTCACGGCGGTTTGATAAGCGAAGTATACGGACCTAAGACACGCGAGCCCCTTTCGTCGGTGTCCGATATGACCTGCCATGTTTGTAAACGGAAAATATCCATTGTTTGTTTCGACAATCGGCCCGATAGCAACAGGAAAGGGGCGAAATCCAATATCGCGTCGGCTAATGGTCGACGACGCTATAGTTCCGTCACTCCGTCGATTGACGTCGATGTGTTGTCGTCCAGTTTGCACAAACGAACGCCTTTCAGCGTTTGCGGAACAGCTGCCAAGAAACGGAGCGAGCGTTGTGCGTGCAGCCGTCCAACAGCGCGGCATATATCGACAGCGCGGCAAAGGCGCCCAGCTGTATCGAAACGGGTTGGGACCGATATAACATTTAACGCGGCTGCTCTGCGCCTCTCAATGACGAAAAAAGACAATGCTATCGCATCGCTGCGATGTTAGCTTCCTAGAAAAATTCGTGCTGCCACAGGTTTCTCTTTTTAATGCAAGCGCATTAACTATAGTAACTATTCCATGGAGCGGAGCCGGCGGCGTCTGTAACCGCAAAAAAAAAAAAAAAAAAAAAAAAAATTGCGAAAATACTTTTTTGTCCCATTGGCCGAGCAAAACGGCTTCTAGCCTATAGACCTTTCCAATGTTTACAAAATCACAGTCCAGCGTGCGATCTTCACAGCCCAGCACGTGCGTGTTCGTCGCTTCGGAAAGCGAGCAAAGCACGCGCCATACGCACGAACGCTCAAAATGGCACCGGCCTCGGCCTCCGGCCGCAACCTCGGCAGTAGCGAAACGTGGCCGTTCACGCCACTACACCGCAGACGAACAAAGGGCGCGGAAGAGCGACATTCATGCTTTCACATTCAGAAATCACAATTGCTTAGGTGTCCCCGGGATGTTTGCCTATTCCCTTTCCTTTTGAACTGGGTATTGTTTCGTCTTAATAGATCTGCTTCTTTCTTGCCAAGCTACAGCCGTGTTTTTGCTAACTGTAGTCCGTACCCGGTGTAAATAGGGTTTGATCGAGAAAGTGAAACCTGCTTTATCGACCCGCATAAAGAAAGTACGTATCTCAGCAGGCTGAAACCCCGTGAGAATGTGACGCTAGCGGTGCTGATAAAATGCGAAAGTCTGAGCACATGACGTTACCTGGATTAAAAAAAAAAATACTAAAGAAAAACAAAATTCCTTAGTGAGCCAACGTCCACCTAAGCCTAATTTTCGTCAGTCCAAAATTTCAGATTGTAGGTATACATGTAGCGAATATGTTACTGGAAAAATAAAAAGAAAAGACTTGTCAGTGTGAAAGACAACAGTACCGCGAGCGTCACAATCTCACGATATATTGCACCTTATGGTCCAGAGAAGCAAATTTTGGCTGAACATGTTGCGTCTAAGTCCGTCCTCGGTGTTTTCTTTTGTCATATTAGTAGCGAAAAAAACATACACAAATAATTTCATTTTCATTTATTTATCCTTAAGGGCCCGGGTGGGGCATTACATAAGGGGGGGAGTAGACGAGAACTAAAATACACTTTGACACTTGAAAACGACAAAAATAGGAAAAGGAGAGATTCAAAATAACAATAGTAAAGAACACAGAGTACTGATATGGTTTAGTTGGGAATGATTAGTGGTTGTGTAAGGAGATTTCCTGGCGAAACCTTATTGGGTCAGTAATGACTACAATGTCGTCGGGAAGGGAGTTCCAGATGGCTATTGCATGGGGGAAAAAGGAAGTGTTGAACGCAAGCGTTTTGCCTACACCAGGGAAAGGAACGAGGTGTAGTGCACGGACAAAACGTTATTTTAGGTCTTGTTCTCCCGGATTGTTTTCTCTCGTGTGTGTGTGTGTGTGTGTGCGTGCGTGCGTGCGTGTGTTTTGCGCTGTTAGTAGATTAGAAGTATGCACCAGCTAGCTCAGCTCTTACCACACTATACAGTGTTTGCTTAGTTTGTGTTAACGAGCCTCGGTAATTTCGCTGAGGTCGCTCAAGTAGTCAGGCATTGCCAGGAAGACGTAGCATCAACGATTCAAACGCGAAAAAGGGCAGGGGGACTCACACCGGCGCCGACAACATCGCATTTCAATGGTTTGTTTATGGGCGACGGCGAGCTTCTTGGCCCACACTCCATCGCGCATGCGCGGCACCGGTGGCGTCCGCTAGGAGCGCTTCGGTTTGTTTGTAAACATGAGTTGATCTATAGAACCCTTCGTTTTTGTTTTTTTATATTTTTCAAAAATCTGGGGATAAAAATAGGGCGCTTTGTTCCAAGCTGGTAATCGAAAGGAAATTGGGTTTTTAAATAAATTTTGTGGTAATCCGGACTTTTCAGGTCATAATTTAAATATATATATACATATATATCAACATTTTTAACAAAGAAGAGCATTCATCGGTTTAAATCCTTTTTTTTTTCACAATCATGACATAAAGTACACGAAAAAAAAATCAACCTAATTGAACGTTTTTTTTTTTTTAGTTTCATATATTTTTGTTGCCTACATAATCATCCGCATGCGCAGTACCCCTGTCTCCATCTTAGACCTGTACGGCCTTAACATCACAGCTTGAGCATCATTTGCTACAAAGTTATGAGATTAGTTTCTCAACCTTCTTTGTAAACTCCCTCCTCTTTTTTCGTGCTGGTTGAAACGAAACCTGAGAAGGGCAAAGGATACTTCACAATGGGCATAAAAGGGACATTTGAGGGTTCGGTGCATGTCGCTGAAGTTTACTGAAGCGAACAGAATCTAGGTTTGTTTCCGAGGTCTGGAGCTAGCGCCCATGTTTCTTACACTCCTTGTTTCATATAAAACATATTTTCGGAGCGGAGCGATTTGGAAAATGATTAATTAAATTTCCGAATTCGGGGAAAAGATCGGCTTTAACCCGATTTTCAAGGCACGTGTCCTCCGGAGCATAAATGTAAAAAAAAAAAAAAGAACAGAGTTAAAAACAAAACAAAAAAGCTTTAACCCGATTTTCAAAAACGTGTCCAAAGCATAAATGAAACAAAAAAGATATGAAAAAAAAAAACAAAAAAAAAACTAAGGTTTTATTCGGGGATAACTTTTCTTGGCATTTTCGAGGAAAGGAAGAGTACGTGTGCACTGCTTTGATCAGCGCTAAAAATGGGTGAGGGCACGCGTGCCCGTACCTTTGACTGCATTGCCAAGAAACGTTGTCCCCGAGTTAAGGCCCGTTCACACATTTGCGTTCAGAGCGACCACTATGCTTACGAACGAATGCAACCGCTGCGACTTCAACGACAACTGTACGCGACGTGTACACACACATGGAACCGCATGCAACCAAACGAATCAACAGCCAATGAGAAACGAGCTTCAGCTCTTGCTCCTAGCCAATAGTAAGCAACCCAGCTACGCTTACAAACATGGCGGACGGTTTCCTGCCCGACGCGAGGTCCACCTCACCGGAGCAGCCAGAGGTTTTGGCTACGGCGTACAGTCACGAAGATCTGCTGTGCGCCTACAATAGCTGTGTAAAGGCTGGTTCAAACATCTGATACGAACCCGTTATCCACGTCTGGGTCCGTTGTGACCGGAACGACCGCTCTGCGCCTCGCGTACGCTCCTGCGACCAATGCAACAAACGCAGTGCGTCGGCAGCACGGCGACCGCCTCTCCGCCGCCGTCCGCTGTTGGGGTCGCGCTACCACTCACTTGCGTAACAGAAAATAGATTGACCACCTCCTATGACCACAAACTTTATTTTTTATTTTTCAGGAAACGCTTGCAGGGTAGTGCATTAAAAAAAGAAAAAAAGATGCAGTACGCCGTCTTGCACGATCACGACTTTAATACACGACTTTGCCAACTGTACAAATCTCGCCACACGCCTTTTCTACGATTATAAAATACGATGTAATCTTAGCAGCGATATATCAACGTAGAAATATAATTTCGTGATCAGATAGTGCGAGCGAGACATTAAGAGCGCTCAGGATTGCTAACACTAATCACCTTTCTCGGGTGATGAAAACGCGTGAAAATTCGCATCCTTTATACGGTACGCACCAGCAATACCTTGAACTTGAGCACACGCATGGAATGCGCCAAAAAAGAAATCCGGGCGATGTTCTGAGGACACAAATGCTAAGAAAGCACCACTGTAGTCGAAGTAAACAAACACGACGGCACGGGCGTTTCTGCTGTCTTGAGTGTGCCGCCACGAGATCGCCGCACGAGTAGGTGGATCTTCCCTTCTATACTCTGTTTCACCTTATGATGTACCGCAGGAAAGGCTACAAGCGCGAGCTCCTTGATCTATAGGCACATCTCGGCGGCACAAGCTCTCGTGCGTCAAGAGCAGCTCCCAACGCTATGAACTCGCGCTTCTAGCCTTCTCTGCGGTACAACATAAGGTGAAACGGAGTATAGTACGTGCTGGGTTATCATAGCCACACACGACGAAAATTCACAGTCAAGGATAGCGCTTTTACGCGGAACGATGAGCTTCCACCGCGCCGTCCACATCGACGATCACCACCGACGCCATGTTGTCATATTGAAGGAGCCCGGCACGACCGGCATGCAACGCGCGCGACCAAGCTCTCCTCGATCTGTGATTGGTCTGTCGCTCCCGTCGTTCCCGAATGCAACGAAAAAGTTCAGCCCGGCTCAACTCCTTGCGTTGCGAACGAACACGAACGAAACGACCGTTTGGCGCTTCGTTGCTATGGTAACTCGTCGTTCCAACCGGTTGCATTCGTTCGTAAGCGTATAGTGGTCGCTCCGAACGCAACTGTGTGAACGGGCCTTAAGCGTATAGTGGTCGCTCCGAACGCAACTGTGTGAACGGGCCTTAATGTGTTATGAACCGTGGCGCGTACGCGCGCGAATGAATTCAAGCGCACGTACCAGTGGTTTCCCTATACACACCCCCTAGGGGGGGGGGGGGGGGGGGGGGGGTGGCTACCCCCCTTGTTTTTCTGAAGGCACCCCCTTAATTCGCAACGACTCCTCTATTCTCAATGCCCCCTCCCTACCCCCCCCCCCCCCCCCCTAAAAATTTAGGCACGCCCTTATTTCACTTCCCGGGGAAACCCTTGGCACGTACGAATGACAGCGGAAAACCGCACGAAGTTCGGAACAAAGAAAAATAATTCCACACCAACTTTTGAGAGATAAAAATGTATCTAAAATGTAGCCGGGCCCTGACCCTAACTGCACAATATGCCATGTACCGCCTATCTACAGACACCTTATCTGGGTCTACATGTCTAGGGAGCAAGCGCACATGAAGGCACCCTAGGTCTGTCAAGCGACAACAAGAAAACGACAGGAAGCGATCTCAAGACTTGCCGCCGAACTCACACTACAAAACTACAAAGACTGGGTTACCCCCAACAGAGGTCTTTCAGACAGGAAGCTAATCTTCGACACCCTTCTTGACTTCGTCAAGAAGGTGAGCCTAGCCCAATATATATAACCACTTCCCTTTTTTCCCAACATTCCAACCCCTACCCTCTTCATACCCCACCAGATAAGATGACTTTCGTCAAGGTATCCGGTGTCTCCTTTCAGGAATAAACGAATTCTCACTCACTCCTTACAAAAAAAAAAAAAAAAAAATTGGTAGACACAGAGCATGCAGCTGAAGGACGTGTACTCATATATTTCGTTTTTTACAACCGTAAGTTTCTTATAATTATTAATTATCGACAATTAAATAGCGGGACACTAAACTTAACATAGCGTAAAAATCCGCTAACAATAGCGGCCCCGTGACTTTTCTTTTTTGTGACGCTTTTTTGTAACGTTACGTTCATCTCATGAAAGCCACGCCTATTTTTTCTCGGAAAACGTGTTTCTTCATGAAAGGCCAGGCTCACTGGCGACGAGATGTTTCGGTGGCGCCCCCTTGCGGCTCATACCCGTGACGTCACGACCAGAATTATCAGTTGCAACCATCAAAATCAATAGTGTGCGTAAAAAAAAATTAGCCTTTCCACTTTGGTGAAGAAGGAAGACCAGCGAAGCTGCACTATGGTGGGAATGAAGTAATGGCCGGCCGCAAGTCGGCAAGCCAGAGTGGAAAGGCTGGAGAGGTTGCGCCATCTATCAGCGACGGCGGCAAGCGGACAACCGGCAAACACAACACTCTGGACAGCTACCGCCATCGATGAGCGACGGTGGCAACCAGATTTTTGTGTCGACACTTCTTTGCGGGCGACACGATCCTGAGGAAACTATAGCCCTCAACAGCGGCGCTGTAAAAAGTAATCGCGGTGGAGGCTCGGAGGTTTTGGATTCTTCAACCAAACAACGTCAAAGTTCACAGAATGATATATGACTCTTATAGAGGGTATTCCCTGGAAGCCATATTTGAGGGCGATGGATAGAGCGCATGCTCAGAACGAGCTTACATTAATGGGCAGCCAAGACTGGCAATCTTGCGTGGTGTGGAATATACGCTGCAAAAGAACTGTGGAAGCTCGCTGTCAGCACGCGCTCATCACTTGCGCACACACCTATGGCCGCCAGGGAATCGTTCTTATAGACTTTTCCAATGTTTACAAAATCACAGTCCAGCGTGCAATCTTCACAGCCCAGCACGTGCGTGTTCGTCGCTTCGGAAAGCGAGCAAAGCACGCGCCATACGCACGAACGCTCACAATGGCACCGGCCACAAGCTCGTTTTTAGAAAGGTCTATACCCTGGTTACAGATTAGGCTGAACCGCGGTAAGGGGTGCCAGTGTTATTCCCTTCAGCAAACCAAAATAGACTGTTCAGCAAACAAAACAAAAAAAATCGTTCTTGAAAGGGTTTTTGACGCCCGAAGAACTCTTTCACCTCGTGAAGAACGGTCTTGCCTCAAGCACTATTGCCCCCTGGCGCACTAGAAAGGCACCTGGCCTAAAAGCCTAAAAGGACATGTTTTTTTTTTTCACGAAAAATTCTTATTTCTTGGTTTATAATATACGTGTCCAAGGGAGCAGTAAGTACCACATCTCTCGTTGAACAAGGCACGAAATTGAATTTTGAAACAAGTTAAACCATTAGGCAAAGGCACCTGGTGGGTGTTGCTAAAGCCTCGTTTCTAATGTCATGGCCTCCGGGATTTTTCTCGTGGTAATGTCCATCTAGGAACATTGATGGGTAGCGACGATGCCCTGTCTCGCCTAGAACTATAACCTCAGCGTGCGCGTGATCGAACGTGTTGCTTTGGCAAGCTTGTAATTGCACGCACTTCCCCGCACGAGCCAAGACATGGCGGCGGCCAGATGCCTCGCTTGCAATCGTCTTGTCGACGTCAGCCTCGCCGCAGCCTTGCTCGTCCCGAGACAGGCTATACGTCCAAACGTCCAGGCGGGTGGGCTTCCTACCCGCCCGGACAGTGGGGGGCCCAGAATTCAAATCCTGGCTCCACCGTTTATTTTGAATTTCGGCGGTTTAAACTTTAATTCATTCGATCAAATACTATGCATTCATCTGCATATTATCGATTAATTCCTCTTCGGAATATATATATATATATATATATATATATATATATATATATATATATATATATATATATATATATATATATATATTGCCACAGTTAACAAATGCCTCGATTGTTCGCGCATGACAGCGCGCCTCGGTCTTTTTCAGTTCTGCACGGGGCTCTCGTGCCAGGGGTGCTATTCTGGTCACAAACGGTCACGTTCGTGTTTCTCGAAAACTCCTCCCCCCTACGAACCGCGCGCTCCTATTGGACAGAGCGCGCGTGATAATTCCACGCGGTTCCCATGGGAACGTTCGCGAAACACGAAGGCAACCGTTTGCCGTAAGTGCCGCTCTTCGAGTTCGGACCGTGACGACAAAGTGACGTATGACCACGTCCGACCTACGTAGCACATAGCGGAAGTCACGTAACTAGATTAACTGCGGTACTACTCGACACACCCTAATCTCTGTTTCACTATGAGTGCGAGCTAGTGCGAGTATAGGAGCTACAAGAACGTGTTCCGGGCTTTCAACGTCCCTGTCGAGCAGGCGCGCTTGCGCAGTGCAAGCCAACGCTCGTGCAAGCATCGTTCGGGGTGATGTGCTCGTGCTTTTAACTTCTGTTTCTATTGCACGAAGAGGAAAAAGCTTTGGGCAGGATTCTAAAGCGTAGAAAATGGCAGCGATGCTTTTCGCTCAACGATGGCTCGACCAACGCGTACAATGACGGGTTTTCTGCGAGCACCCGGTTGCCTTCGCTATGTACGACGACTGTTTCTGACGACAGTACCGCTTATCGAAAAGCACCATGCGATCGCAGTGTGACCAGCTGCGCGCCAAGAGACGGAGACGATGAGAGATGATGACCGTCGAGCAGCAGCTACCAATCGAATCGCACTGAGATTTTGCGCAACGGGAAGCTACAAGGGCGCGGTTGGCACCGATGATCTCATAGCTAATGCCCAGTCGATGGTGATCAGAGCCGTGACGGCCGTCGCGAGTGTCGCTGTCAACCGGCTGGGAAGAGGCGGCTGGGTCGACAAAACCCTGGACCGAGGAAGCTGAGGCATGTGCGAAAGAAGGCTTTCGTCGCCTCCACGACAAGCACACCGACGTCGTGGGGTGCGTTGACGGAACCCAGAATCTAACTGAACCTTCGTTACCGTCATCATCGGTCTGAAGGAGACCCTCACCGTTCTGAAGGCCTCCTACACTTTGCCGCAAACACCACTTTGCCATTAACGACATGCATGGTAAGTACTTAAAACTTCAGGGTTTCTACCACTTCGAAGTTAGTGCACGCTTAGTGCCTATGTCTACAGTTGACCGTTTATTGCGGTTTGTAGCTACTGTCATTCAGGCAATAAAATCTGGGTGGGCTGCTGATGTCATTTTATTGTATCAATTAGATATTCTACCTTTCTACGCCAAGCTTCTGGAGTTGCATGTCAGTCATCGGACAGTCCTAAGAAACACTGTTCGATTCCCTGCCATTAACTGTAGACGAGAAATTTAGCCAGTACAATTTTGTGGATGGTTGTCACCTCCGTGATCAAGAAAAACAATAAAGATACCATTGTCCTGCATTCAACACACGTATGTTTAATGTAAAGGTTATGATACCAATTATAGATTGTCGTTTCAAAAGTGACAGTAACTCATTGAAATTAAAGAGTAGTGTTAACTGGATTTGTTTAAATTTGCCTGCGATGCAGAGCAAATACGCACTGTTGACTTATCACCATCAAGCATAAACAACAAGCGAAGGCAGTGTAGATGTGTGAAGGAAAAGCGAGCATATGCTACAGAAAGAACTGCTACGTAACGTGAAGAATGTCAGCAACTATCTTGCCATTGTGGCACGAGCTCAGTTGCTTTGCACAGGCTTATGGCAGCCTGTGAATGTAGGATGCTCCCCATATGGTATCAACCAGTGGCGAAGCCAAGGGGGAAGGGGGGGGGGGGGGGGGGGGGGGGGGGGGCGGGCTTATTGGGCTTCGCCCCCTTCCCCTCCCCAAATCCGGCGGGCTTTAGAATATGCACACAAATTTTGACAACATCCACCCCCCCCCCCCCCCGCACCCCAAGTCATGAACGTCTCATTCACCTCAACTTCCCTCCCCCCTCACCCCCTCAAAAGTTCCTGGCTACGCCACTACGATCAACAGCACTCAATAGATAGTCAACATTATCAGGACAAGCGAAATTTCTTTTATTTTATGCACCATATAGGCATGCGTTTCTGTCTTTATACGCATGAAGGCAAAGCACACACTTCAGAAAACACTAGCGTGAAGGCTGCGTTCACAATGCAGTCCCCGACAAACTTTCAAGGCGTTAACAAATTCCACAAATTAAATTTTCAACGAAACGCGTTAGATTTGCAAAACGCTGGCAAACTTACATTGCGTTTTACATAATTCACCTTTGTCGTCCGATGAATCAGCAGTCAGCGCTACACAAACCTCAATGAGCTTGTCGTTTGTTTTCTTGCCGTTGGGGCGATCACTGGCGGTCCTGGCGGCGGCACAATTCTTTCTCAGACCGTTGGCTGCTGCCTCCGTGCTCGCAGAAGCGTTGGTCACTTTGTGACAAGATGAGGTTTTGAACCTTGACGCATGGCAAAGCTGAATGAAGGTATCCTACCGTCTTCATAATCTCAGCAAGGCTGCCGTTACGAGCCACAACAACACCACAACTTTTAAGCTTCATAACACCGGCACAAATAGAAGCCAAGTCTTGCATCTCGCCAAGTGTTATACCGGAGAAGTTGAACGCCAGCTCGCCGTGCTCTTCAATCCGGTCCTGCGGTTGAATGGGCTCATCTAACAGCACGAAAGCATTTGTGTGCGCGTTGATCAAGTGACCGATCGGATGTCAAACCCCAGCCGCGGTCGATCCGACGAGCATCGCGGCCATGTTCTTTCGAGTTTATGTCGCCAAGGGTAGGGTTGTCGAGTTAAAACAATGCAAATTGTCCAGTGCATTCTTGTTCTTACGTCATTTTGTCGTCACAACCCGAACTCGAAAAATGACTGTTAGCGGCAAACAGAGGCTTTCTAGTTTCACGAACGTTCCCATGGCAACTAGCGTTGAATCGTCACGCGCAATGAAGCCAATGGGATAGCGAGGTACCTATGTAGGGACGTGTAAAAACTTTTTGTTCTTTCTTTTTTGTTTTTGCACGAGCTTTTCTGCAAATAAAAAAGTAAGTAAAAAAGACTGCCCGAGATCATGCGGTCGCGTCCATTTCTTCAGCGCCGAAAGCAAAGAGCATGGCTTATGGGGACTACCGTCGTAATCACTGCAGTGAGCAAAGGGAGCAAAGCATTAATAAAACTGCCCAAAGAATCTTTCCTGCATCATCCACAGCATGTTCACAACCGGTGCGTTCTGCGTCGATCTCATGACTTGCCATATATTACCACAGAGTCGTCGTCAGCTCTGTATCCATTTGGAGTCTCCTTCACAGGCAAACAGAAAATTTCATTTGCAGGTTATGTTCACGGCGGCTTCACATAGGATGTTCAGTGTCGCATCGTACCTTAACATAATATTTTCTTCTCGTAATGCCATCCGTATTGTGCAGAAACAGGAAAAGCAACGACGCAAACGAGACACAAACACCACAAGGTCGTTACAGCGGTTTTCGCCATGTTTGTTTTGAAAGACCGTAGCGAAAGTCTTCGAGAAAACAAGTTGAAATATTTTAGCTAAATTTTCTTTACGTCATAATTATTGAAATAATCTTCCGTATTTTATAAAAGGATAATATTATTTTTCTCTGTTTCCTTCTATTTTCCGGAAGGTAGCCTTTTTTCTGTTATTCGCTCGTTCTAACTCCCGGAGGAAAGAAAGAAGATAACAAAAAGAACAGGGGGAAATGCGGGGATTTCTGCGCCCCAACTGCGTGGACACGTCATCGCGACGTAGGGGGATCGTCAAATTCTATCTGAGCGCGTGCGTGAACCCGAACGTTGGGGCGGAGCCTCAAACAAGAATCATTCTAGTTTGAGGCTCCGCCCCTTCTTTCTCGATACGTCACAACTCGAAAGGTACCCGTTTGCGACCAGAATAGCACCCCCAGATCGACCGGACCGGCCCTTCGCCTTTTTTCTTTTTTTTTTTCTTTTCAGCCAAACCGCTCACCGCCGGACAACTGCCTACCACCCCCAAACAAATGGCTTGACTGAGCGCCTCAACAGGACTCTCGCAGACATGCTATCAATGTATGTGGACGTCGAACATACAACGTGGGACGACATTTTACCTTATGTAACTTTCGGCAACGCAAGAGACGACAGGAATGACGTCATTCAGTCTCGTATACGGAAGAGCGGCCAAAGGTACACTAGATGCCATGTTACCGTACGTTGAAGACGACGTCCATCCCGACGACGTGGATGCGTTCCTCCAACGCGCAGAAGAGGCCCGACAGTTAGCGAAGATCCGAATCCAAGACCAGCAACAACGCGACGCCCGACGCTACAACCTTCGACGAAATGACGCACAATACCAACCTGGCGACCAAGTTTGGGTATGGACCCCCATTCGCCAACGAGGTCGTAGCGAGAAACTCCTCCGTCGCTACTTCGGCCCGTACAAGGTCGTCCGTCGTCTTGGACAAGTAACCTACGAGGTCATGCCCCATGACAACTCGCCATCACGGCGACGCCGTTTGCACCCAGAAGTTGTTCATGTAGTCCGCCTCAAACCATACTATGCCAGATAGACGTTGAAAGAACGTGCCCGTCCACTCCCGCGAAGCTTTACCTTCAAGCATCGGGTCGCTGCTTTTTTTTAAAGGGGGAATAATGCCACAGTTAACAAATGCCTCGATTGTTCGCGCATGACAGCGCGTCTCGGTCTTTTTCAGTTCTGCACGGGGCTCTCGTGCCCTGGGCAATTTTCGAAGAACTGCAAGCAGATCGACCGGACCGGCCCTTCGCCTTTTTTCTTTGATCCTGATTTGCAGTCCGCTCATTAAACCCTTCTTGGGTCCTACCACCGCCCTTCGCCTTTTTACTTTGATCCTGATTTGCAGTCCGCTCATTAAACCCTTCTTGGGTCCTACCACCGCCAACGTCTCCTTCGCCTACGTGACAAGATATATATATATATATATATATATATATATATATGCAACGGCAGTGCTAAGCCGCGACATCTCTGTCGTAATGCACACGTCGCGATATCGGTTTCGCTAACTCCATCCCGACACCAACGTATAGTCCCCGTCAACACTCCGTATCATCTTACGATGGACTGCAGCAGACGCTACGAGTGATCCCAGCCAATCCCGTCCTGCAAGCGTATCACGTGATTATGCCACCCCGCACGTCGCTGTAGCTTTTCCCAGAAGTCACGTGACGTCCTCTTGTAGCGCTCTTTGCGGTTCATCGTATGATGTAATAAGGTTGATAGCTCGACTAGTTGGTATTCACCGCTGCACACAGTGGGAAAATAGCGCAAATACAAAGATAGGAAGAAGAACGCGACGGGACAGAGCGCTATACTATAACCTTGTCCCGCTCTTCCTCCTATCTTTGTGTCTGCAGGGTCTATTTTACCTCAGTATGTCTACGTCAAATTGTGAAACGGAGTACGGACCGCGTATAATGCGCGTGGCTTACCGATACATATCGGTAAGTACGCGCAAAGCACGCGCGTGCTTACCGATGCAGATCCGCAAAACTCGAGAGCACAGGCGCGCAGATGAGAGGCAATGCTGCTCGCGCGGACGTACGCCGTACACTCGTATAGTTGCTCGTTTTTAGACGCACGATGTTATTCTACGCGATTGAGCTCGGGAACGCTGGCGAACCTTGCGGCGTTGAGACTTCATGCCGCAAGAGAAGCAAGTGTTTCTGCTACCCACGTATGAAATAAAATTGAACGACGGCGTACGGAAAAGCAAGTAGCATTTTTAAACGAAACATACATACAAAAGAATGTAGATGTTTTGTGTTTTTTTTTTTTTTTTTTTATGAGCGAAATACAATTTTCGGCGTTGACAAATAATGTGCGGAAAAATTATCTGCAATTCATCTTTTATGTTCAAAACAACCATCATTTCTCTTGATGGCCTCAGTAGCGACCTTTTGCTGAATTAAACCCAAGCGTCATGGAGAATTCTGCGGCGGCCTTGGGCGGCGGAGGGAAGCTCACCGGAGAAAAGCTCACCGCGAAACCGGGAGGTGTGGAGAAAAGCTCACCGATTTTTTAACCGTCTCTTAGCTTATACAAAAAAAAAAAAGTAGACGTTTCTTGTTTTTTTTTTTTTTTTTTTTTTAATGAGCGAAATACAATTTTCGGCGTTGACAAATAATGTACGGACAAATTATCTGTAATTCATCTTTTATGTTCAAAACAACCATCATTTCTCTTGATGGCCATAGCAACCTTTTGCTGAATTAAACCCAAGCGTCATGGAGACTTCTGGGGCGGCCTTGGGCGGCGGAGAGAAGCCCACCGGAGAAAAGCTCACCGCAAAACCGGCAAATGTGGAAAAAAGCTCACCGATTGTTTTAACCGTCTCTTAGCTTAGCGGATTGTGCGTCACGCGTGGTAATTTAACACAATTAGAATTCATCACTTTATTAAAAACAATTGTTATTTTTCTTGTAATATTCTTGAAGTTCATAAGACATATTTATTCATTCCTCAAAAGTTATTAATCGCTCATTCTGTATATTATTGAAGCCGCAAGTATAAAGTCAGAACATCGTAAACCCGTAAAAAATATAAAAAAAAATTACAGCTTGACAGTGCGCACGGCGTCGGTATACCTCTGTCAAATAAAGAGGTTTGCTTTTTGCGAGCTACCATGAAAAGCGGTGTGTGAACCGTTTCAGTTCCGAAGACTGTGTGGTGTCTGATAGATAAGTAGGTGTTTGTTGATGTTATCAGTGTCGGCTGTTTCTTTTCTGTTCTTTTCACTAATAGAACTTTAGTTGTGAGAAGAGCTTCATCCTGTCATGTTTGTTGTCTTCACTCCGTCTTCGTCGTTTGAGTGATTTTCATCATGTATAACGTTTACCAACTCGCCCCATTCACTACCTTACAGAAGACTAGTTCTTTATAGGTCAGGAGTAACAACAGTGACAGTGTGCAGCACTGAAGGTCATGGATGGCTCGCCGTAGAAGGGCACTCTCATACAAAGGCAACGTGTGGAAACATCAGCGCGAACGGCTAGAAAACGTGCATTTCCGTGGAAGAAAGGAACCTCGATATCCTACTGATCGTCCTATCCTGATTTTCAAAGGTTAACAAAAGCTTCAAAGAGAATTTCAGGCACCGCGTCTTTGCGCATGCACTTTCAGATTTTCGGCATTTACAGTTTTGCTTTTTAGGTTTTAGGCAAACACTATTAAGTTTTCGAGCTTTTTTCTGTTCTTCAAGTTTATAAAGTTTTCAGTTAGGCTTTCGTTGCCTAAAGAGAAAACCACAGTAAACACTTGCCCGCAATTATTAATTTGGGAGCAGTATACCCAATAAGTTTAAAAAAATATTACAAAAAAGGACGTTTTCTTTTTTACAAACCCGACGAATTTTAATCATAATAAATTGATATATGTTACGCGTGATCCAACAGCCTCCATATGAAAAGAAAGAAAAAAATCTGTGAGCTTTGCACCGGGGAGCTTTCCTCCTGTGATTCTCGGCTCATCTTACCTGTATAAAAGGCTCGGAGTAAACAACCAAAATAAAACGTCGACAAAAAGCACGTGGGAAGTGCCATTTGTTTTAGGTGCTCGCTTCAGAACTGCTACTGCTGCAGATGCCAGCAGGTGCAACGCTTACACTCGCAGCATGATCCATCGTGCTCGGATGTCGAAAGTTCAAAAACTCCATTGTTTCAATGCCCGAGTCCCACCAGAGTGCCAAACAGAAACAACCGACCCCGACCGACGGACCTCGAACACGTGCAACATGCACGCGATGATTTTTAGGGCAGAATCGCTCGTGCTTACTTCTCAAGCTCCGAGAGACTGCAAGCCTGCCAAGGGTATACCTTGTGTGCGTGCTGCACGTGTTTGAGATCGATCATGTGTCGGTTGTTTCCGCTTGTCGCTCCAGTGGGGCTCGTGCATAACAAGACTCCAGTGTAATGTGGATAGCAAACATTCGCGCTTTTCTCAGTTTATCTTTTGGGCGGCATATTTGTGGGTGATGTCTAGAGCGCATGCTCTGAACGAGCCCACATTAATAGGCTGCAAAGATCGGCAATCTTGAGGGTGCGAAATGCACGTTACAAAAGAACTGTGGAAGCTCGCCATCAGCACGCGCTCAGCAGTCGCGCACACGGATATGGCCGCCAGTGAATACTTCCTATAGACCGACACGCGGGCTTGACGTCACGGAGCTGCGGCGGCGCTGCGATCGCGTCGGAGCCGGGTTACAGTGCCGGGTGGTGTGGGCAGAAGGGCGCACGTTTTGCATGGGCGTCATAGCATTTCAGCATGCCTCAAAGCTGTGCAGCCGTTAATTGCATCGAAAGGTACAGCGAAAGTAGCGGAGTGAGTTTCCACAAGTTCCCGGCGGATTCTGAAAGGCGCAGAAGGTGGATAATATCCGTGGATCGAAAAGAACGATCGCCTCGCGCGAACGACCATTTGTGCGGCAAGGTATTTTCTTGAAGGCAAGTGTGGCTTCCATATCTGTCTCCGTCCCGAGGATTGCCTATGTGCAGGGAAGCCGTCGTCTGATCGAGACCACCCAGAGTTGGTCCCCACGGTGTTCGCGCACAAACCACCGGCCAAGCGCTCGTCGGTGGTTCGGTACGCCCATACTATACCAAGCGGAAGGTGATCGGCGACAACGGACAAAGCGTTACAGCTTGTCGTGCCTTGTGGTCATGAGAGTAAGAAAATATCATACCTTGACTGGAAGGACGCTGGGCGTATTTAATCAATTAATAAATACACTTCAGCAGACCCATGGTTTGCCGATCCCGCCGGCAGTGCGGCAACAACATCGAGAGACTTGTACGCCTGCACCGTGTCGTCCGTGAACTGGCTTTGCGAAAGAACTAAATGAGCGACGACGTGAGTCATCGACCTCGGTGGCAGAAACTTCACGTCAGAACTCCAGCAGGCCTTGTTTACGGCGTACGGATCGTCGAAGTCAAACGCCGCCAACGCACGGTTTGTCTCGATACCGCTGCCGTTTAGGCTCGGGTAGCGAGATCAAATAGTCGGGCATCGACATACGTTGGCAGGAAATACGACGCACAAATTAACTAGAAGCGTCTCTACAACATCACCACCGAGCGCACGCCACACAACGCAATGGCGAAAACACGGAGAGCCTGGCCGCTTCTGCCCACATAGCTTCTGCGCATGCGTGGCTTTCCGGCCGTGTTGGTAAACAGAACCGCGCCGCATGTGGGTCTATACAAAAAAAAAAAAAAAGAGGAAATTCTTTATAGCTGTGCTTAGATCATGAACGCTCGTTTCAAGTATAAGCCTAAATTTGTTTTCTTATTTTTAGAAATAGTCGCCCGAGGACTGCAAACACTTGCCGTAACGAGTAATGAACTTCCCATAAAAAATCTTATCAAAAAATAAACACGTACATTTTACATTGTGAGATTGATTTTCAGTCTTGTGACTTGCTTTAATCTCGTGCTTTTATTTGGGGTAGACGTGCCGAGATAAAAGCATGCTCCGGAATTGCTCCTAACCAAAAATGTCTCGCGGCAATCTATTTTTTTTTTTTTCGTGGAATCTTTATTTTGTGAATATCTGTTCTATGCAGGCACTTAACAAAAATGTTTTTAAGGAGTTCAGCGTCCCCTTAAACCGCATATACAGGGTGTTTGAATTTGAATACAAACAGATAGAGACAGTTCGTTTTTTTTTTTTTTTTTTTTTTGAAACGCGAAGCTAAGAATAGCAGCGCACCACTGCATTCTTAGCTTCGCATTTGCGTTCTGTAACAGACGACTGCTTACGCAGCGAGTCTCCGGGACATCCGTGCTTCGTATGAAGCGTGGCGACCTGTCCAAGCAGTAGCTTTACACGCGACATACCAGGAACGGGATTCGGACAAAATGGTCCCGGACAAAATGGTCCCGAACAAAATAGTCCCGGACAAAAAGGTCCCAAACGCAAAGCCGGACAAAATGGTCCCGGTCAAAATAGTCTCGGACAAAAAGGTCCCAAACGCAGACCCGGACAAAATGGTCCCAAGCAAATTACGAGACAGTTTGCTTGTTCTTCGGAGGTTAGTCGATTGTTTGCACTTGTTGCAAATAATCCAGCAAAAAGCAAATAATCCAGCATAATCCAGCAAAAAGTAAAATAAAGGTATTAATATTTGTCATGTGATATAGGACGTTTTGCCCAATCCCCAACATAAAAAAAAAAATTGCTATTACAGAGTTTCAGAATAGGTGGCCAAAACGCTTCGGGTCTCCCGAGCAGCTTCGCGGGCGTCGCACTGCGCAAGCGCGGAAATTATGCGCATGTGCACTGTGCAGTGCGGCGCCCCAAAGTTGTTGGGATGATCTGGCAAAACGACGTCGGGGCCCCCTATTCTAAAACGCCTATTGTGAGTTGACGTTAGACTCAATGGAGGTGCTCTAACTATACCAAACGGGACACTGTCAGAAAAGGAGCGTTTGGAAACGTTATCTCTCTCCGACGCCGGATTTACAGGTCCCGAACCTTGGCGTTCGAAAACCCTGCTCCCTCGCGTCCAAAGTTTGTCTGCCTACGCAGAGTACGCGCAACCCGACCCAACAACGGACTGCAGAGTAAATTCGAGTCACTGACAAGGTAATAACGACAGGGCGTTTCTTTCGAGTTTGTACGCGCTCGCTGCCTTCCGCTGTGCTTTGGCGCGCGCGTGCAAGCTCGAAGCCCCCGAGACGCCGAGTGTTATCGAAGCTATCCGAGTAGAAACTGGAGAGAAAGGAGGCGACGAGAGCGCGTGGGCACGTCGGAGCGCCGAGCTCTGGTTGGAACGATTACACTCTTAGAAATAGGGGGTGTAGCACTTACACTCCTCGTCTTATATATGACACCCCCAAAACTACAATTCAACGTTCAGTCCACTGACGTCGAATATAGGACAAGGGGTGTAGTACGTACACCCCTCGTCATATATATGACATCCCCAAAACTACAATTCAACGTTCAGTCCACTGACGTCGAATATAGGACAAGGGGTGTAGTACTTACACCCCTCGTCCTATATATGACACCCCCCAAACTACAATTCAACGTTCAGTCCACTGACGTCGAATATAGGACAAGGGGTGTAGTACTTACACCCCTCGTCCTATATATGACACCCCCTAAACTACAATAGGTGAGCGGCGTTTGGAAACTTCCGGTTCCTTAGGAAATTTTGTTTCACTGTTGACAAACGACGACAATGAGCTACGAGCCTGTGCAAGCATGGTTTTCAAACCTCCAGACTAGTTTTCATAACCATGTCTTGAAAGGCCTCCAGAATACCATACGTCTTTTGTTAACAGCTAAACAAAATTTCCTAAGGAACCGGAAGTTGCCAAACGCCGCTCACCTATTCAACGTTCAGTCCACTCACGTCGAATATAGGACAAGGGGTATAGTACTTACACCCCTCGTCCTATATATGACATCCCCAAAACTACAATTCAATGTTCAGTCCACTGATGTCGAATATAGGACAAGGGGTGTAGTACTTACACCCCTCGTCCTATATATGACACCCCCAAAACTACAATTCAACGTTCAGCCCACTGTCGTCGAATATAGGACAAGGGGTGTAGTACTTACACCCCTCGACCTATATATAACACTCCCAGGACTACAATTCAACGTTCAATCCACTGACGCCGGGGTAACGATATGTACCAACTTTCACGAGAGGCTTGATAGCCTAATGATAAAACTCATTAATGTACCTAATGTACGCATTGAATACTGCAGGAAAACGCTCAAGGTGTTTTGACCCTGCTACTTAAACCTCAGTCTTCTCTATTTTTTTTTTTAATATTTACATCAGATTTTTTTTTATGTACATTAGCTGTTTAGTAAGTTATATCACACTGATATCAAGCCGTTTGTAATAGTTTGTATCGTCAGTTTGACGTCAGTGGACTGAACGTCGAAATGTAGTTTTGGTGGCGTTATGCCGGGTGTTCCGTTTTAATCAGAACAAATTTATTACAAAATATTCGTAAAAGATGCACTAATACGATTTGTGCAGGTGAGCTATAAGGCCAGGGGGACCTAATCTTTGCGATAAGTCGTATAATTAACTAAACTTCTTGGAATAACTTTTTAATTAGTACAAATAATTATATGGTTTCAATTAGGAACATGCTGAGCATAATCGAAAACCACTATATCTTTCAATTGTAGAACGACTTGAAGCTCGTGGGGAAACTCGGGGGCGCGCCAAAGTTACCACTCGTACAGCAGGCGCAAAGCTATAGCAGTGGTAAAACGCGTATGATCAGATTATCATCGCGTCGGTCGCTCTAATTGTTCCAACCAGAGCTCGCGGTGGTCCGACGTCCCCCCGAGCACTCTCGTCTCCTCCTCTCCCTCAGTTTCTACCCGCACACTGCGTTTCAGGCTAAGTCGGACCGCAGTCCACGCTACGACCCGATAAAGCCAATCACGCAGCGACAAAAAAAAAAAAAGTGCATCGTCATGGCGCCTGTTGTCTGTGTGCGTTTGCCGTCAACGGTGAAACCAATCATTCGCAGTGAGTTTCGCATGATCCCGCGCTCTTTTTTTTCTGTGCGTGATTAGCTTAGCCGGTGATAACCATAGCAAACGCACAAAGACGACGAGAGGCGTGACGATGCACTTTTTGGCGCTGCCTGAATGGCACCTCCATCGAATCGTAGCCTCTCTGCCGTTCTTATTTTGTCGGTGACTATACACCAACTCATGTTTACAAACAAACCGGAGCGCCCCTAGCGGACGCCGCGCATGCGCGATGGAGGTGTGGGCAAGAAGCTCGCCGTCGCCCATAAACAAATCATTGGAAGGCGATGTTGTCGGCGTCGGTGTGAGTCCCCGCGCTCTTTTTCGCGTTGGAATTGTTGATTCTACGTCTTCCTGGCAATGTCTGACTACTTGAGCGGCCTCAGCGAAATTAACGAGGCTCGTTACACCGCAAAACTCGACGTGAATAACGTAACATGCGGAGATTCATTCCGCGTGGACGCTGCAGAATGGACGCTAAAGCCTGATTACATGGTGAGGTTCTGCTCGCTGTTTTCAGTCATGACGTCGCTCGGGCTGCAAAAGCCTGAAGCGTAGCTGAGATGTCGACGCCGATACTGAAAATCGCAAGCAAAATCGGACCGAGTGAACCAGGCATAACAAGTCGGTGATGGCCACTGGTAACAGTTATCAACATCTCCTTATATCTACTGTTTACACCGAGTTTACTTACCCGAAGCAACCTTCAAACTTAAACGTCTTTTAAAGTCTACACTTCTTATCGCAATTACCGGGTCAACGTTTGGTCTATACGGCCGCTGTCCTTTGAACGAGCAGACAACAAGCAGAAACATTTGAGAGAGCAGACGACAGCTCGAACGATGAGGCGGCTGTTTGAGCGTGATGACGCACTGAACGTAGTCCGCAGGTGGTCCGTATACCCTGACGGTTTTCCCGCGTTCATGTTGGAACAAAACAAATAAATATGACGACCGCAAGTATCCGTGAATTCAATCCAAAGTGCTTTCCGCCCAAGCAATCGTGGTCCAACGGCGTCTGCTTTTCTTTCTTCACGGCCCCTGTTCACGTTCTCGGACGAACCGAGCAGGCAGAAAACGAATGAAAACTGACTTTCAAACCTTTCCCGACTCTTTTGGTAAAGCCCCAGTCGCGGCGTTTTGACGAGAAGGCAAGTTTTTTGTCCGGTTTCTTTCAAAGTAACACAGGAATGCACGTGCCCCATGGCGGCTTCCGCCCACAGCCCCAGACCAGAAGTGCGCCCGACGCGCCACCACCGCGCCGTGACGTAACAGAGATGAGTTCGTGTATACATATGCGCGGAGCGCAAGTTTGTCTGCTTCTTTTGCAGGGGTTCTGGTAACGTCAGAACGACGCCGAGCTCTGATTGGCTCTGATTGAAGGATAGTGGGTAGTCCTCGAAGCAAGCTGCCTCCAGGTCTACCCACTAACCTTCTATCAGAACCAATCAGAGCTCGGCGTTCTGAAGTCACCAAAACCCCCGCAAAAAGAAGCAGACGATCTTGTGCTCCGTATACAGAACGCGGACAATAGACGGCCGCGGACACGGAGAATGTGATAGCTGACCTTTCGGACTCCGTCGCATCGTCGTCTTGTCCCAGCTCCATGCTGGTCGCGCCCGTCGTGACCGCCTCCAAACCCCAAGCGCGGTGGTCTGTGGACGTCGGCCTTTCGTGCAGAGCTCATCTGTGTGGTGAGCGCGCCGCCGCGCGCCACCACGACTGGGAGTTTCCCGCTGGACGCCTTGCCGGGTTTTCTTCCCTTCGGCGCGGACGGAATGCGATGCGCCGACGCGCGATCTCGCGCCCGAGGGCAGGCAGGCAGTCTTCGAAAGCCGTCGCCGTTCGCTTCCACGCGACCGGACCCGACGAGCGCACGTATCAAACGTGCCCCTAGCACACTCCGCTCACCCCTAAGGTGACAGTGCGGTGCGAGCTATACGCGCCCGTTGGAGCCAGTCACGTCTATCTTTCGTCACGTGATCAGGCTCCCTTTAATAACGCGGGACCAATCGCTCACACTTGGTCAGATTGGTCCTGTGTTACTGATGTGTTTATTTTGTGCCGATTATGCGGCACGTTGGAGAGTGCCCGATTGCTTTCGTTGTAATAATCACACACTGCGCGACACTGTTAACACAAACAAGACTTCGGCGCATTTTGTTTCCCCGCATTTTACATTTTGATGAGATATTGGCGAGCACTACATTTTACCGCTTAGGTTAGTGTCTCAAATGAGCGCTTCCCACCACATCATTGATGACAACCTTTTTAATTATAAGACAAAGATTTTTATTTTTTATTTTAAGGTTTGCAATAACTGCAGTTCATTTTCAACTGCATATACGGGATGTTGAAAATTGTCTCGTGTTTGTTTGGTATTCATGCGTACGTTTACTATTGTGACAGCTCTGAAATTGCTATTATATCGTTATATAAAAAAAAAAAAAAAAAACACGCTCATGGAGCGGGGTCAGGTGAGGAAATAGAGGAAGCTGATTCGTCCGGCGAGCTCCCGCAGCAGTGTCAGCTTCGGGGTGGACGGAGCACGGGAGCCGGAAACACGTGCTCCTTTGGTTGGTGGCCGTTACCTCCTCGGTCCTGCTTCCCAAAGACGACTCCGATCGGAAGTGGTTGTAGCAGACGTTTGCCCAGACGGTCTCGCGAGCGCCCCACTCGAACGCGGGGCGCGGGAGCGTTCGTGTTTACTCTGATTGTGGGACGCTGACAATCGCGAGGAAACCTGCCTTCGCGTAATCGGTGTCCCGTTTCCGCGAAGGCAGTATCGAGCTAAGTAAACAATAGGCCTATTTCTTTCGGCCAGGGGGCGCTGTAGCGGCCATGATACGCGCGATCACAAAAGAGGTGCCTCCGCTAACGTTCGTGGGACGCAACTGCAATCAATGTTGACGTGAAGAGGCGTCCTTATGGCGTCTCATCATGCTCGATCCGTGGGCGTAAACTAGCGTCTGTCAGTGTCCCTCAGGGTCTGCTCACGGGCACTAACGGAGCGTTTGAAAGGACGCAATGCGACGGATAACAAAAATACAATCTAAAAATGCCTGATTTTTTTTTTTTTTTCATTAGGGGCGTTGCTTTATACTTGAGACATACAGGTCTATATGGGGCGCAAGTTCGTCTCATTTTTGCACAGGGGTTGCGATGATGTCAGAACGCCAAACTCTTATTGGCTGAAAAAAAAAAAAAGAAAAGAAATCGTGGGTAGACCTTAAGACATCTACCACTGAGGTATACTCACTATAATTTCAATCAAAGCCAATCAGAGCTTTCGTTGTGACGTCACCGCAACCCTTGCACAAGAAGCGGACGACTTGCTCTCCACATTGCTCGTATTGACGATGCGCGCGACCACAAACGTAGCTCTAGTCAGCCTTCCACCAGAGCCGTATATTGGGAGAGTTTGGCCAACGGGCGGAGCAAAGGCCGCCGCCAGCGCCGAATACTCCCTCCGTGGTTAGAGGGTAAACTAAGTGTGCGACACAGCGTCAGCCAATCAGCAGACCGCGACGTCACAATATTGGAAACGACATTTAAAGCATGAAATAGAAGCGTTCAATCTCGGCGTCTCGGTGACAGTTTGCCCTGGGCCCGGTTGCTAGAACAGCATCTCAGCTATGACTGGCTGAAAGAAAACAGTGCAAAGGGTGGGACGCGCGAGCGCCTTGATTAAGTCCCGCTCGGCTCGTGCGCTGGCTTTGGCAGTGCTTTCGTTCCCCGTCTCAGCTGAGATGCTGTTTCTTGCAAGTAGGGTCTGGTTTGAAGCGCACGTTCGTTTATTCTACCACTGAATATGGACGTGACGAAAACCTCAGATGCGCCAAGTTTTCAGTCACCAAGAGTTTACCTTTTTACTAGAGCTACGCTAAAACGGCTTAAATCAGTCGAGTCGCATTTTTAGGGCTCATGATCACCACTAGGGGCCGCTTCGCGGCCAGTGGTTGGCCCCGAGATGCTCGCCTATTCAAACCAATGTATGGCCAAACTCTCTCAATACACGGCTCTGCCTTCCACGACTGGCCAATTATAAAGCCCCTCTATCCTGGGAAAAGTATCGCCATTCATTGTTGTGGACATGCTCGAGACAAGTGCCGGGCGCCACTTCTGGGAAGAACATGGCGTCTGAAATCTAGCTCAGTGCTGCGCTGTGCCGCAATGATCTTCCTAGTGCCACTAAATAAGCTACGCTTCAGAGTAAAGACACTTGTCCCTATTGTGTCTTAAAATCATGGTTGCCAGTTATCTGAAGCTTTATCTGAAATAACAGGAAACGCTTTTCCGCCCTCCACAAATGTGTAAACAGTTCGCGGCAGAGCAAAGTAACATTACATGAGCTTCCTAACACCGAACCTAATGCTGAGGAAGTCGCACTTTTGAAACATGACGATCGGCAGTTGCGTCTGCTCTGCATACGAGCCAAAATGGCGGCGCCCACAACAATGTCGGGGAATGGAGTACCGATATAAGCGCAGCTCATTTAGTAACTCTAGATCTTCCCATGGGCTGCACGTTGCACGTGCCTCGTGCATCGACGCACATTGCACTACTTTTAAAACATGAAGGGGCTTTACTGGCCAAGCGCTCACTCTGACCTCTTGAGTATGATGTTGATTATCATTATTCATTGTTGAAAATTAGGCTAATATAAGACTGAATTTTGACGGTGTTGGTTTAAGGACGAGGTTACTATACAAGCTTCCACCGTGCTTTTTACACACACCATCAAAATTGTCGCCGACATAGAGTTATTAAAATGTACGCTAGAGGTTCAACTGGCGCTAGTGTGCTGGCGCAACCAGAGCCGTTTATACTGAGAGAGTTTGGCCTTCTTAAGAAGATTTTGACAGCCTGGCAACCACAGCAGCGTAGTCTGACAACCGGGAGATGACTACTTACGTCCGCCATTTTGGGGCTCTGACTCATAGGAACTCTATGCGATTTCTCTGGAATAAAGAAGACAAAGAAGTAACGCCATTTTGTGTTATCGCGAAATCCGCTGGTTCTAGCGGGCAACAAGCTCCGCCCATTGGCCAAACTCTCTCAGTATAAACGGCTCTGGGCGCAACTTGAAGCAGACAGCAACCAGTCGGAAATTGACGTCCGGTAATGCATTTTTATGCGAAAAAGTGAGTGCATTTTCTCCCTGAGCTCGATCATAAGAGCAAACTTTATCCCGAATAATTCATACGTACTGAGTAGCTTGAAACATTTCTCATTCAGGCGAACGAAATGATTGGTCAGTTATGGCGTTTTTCTTTCAAATTAATTGCGTTAAAAACGGTGCTAAAACGGCTTCGTACATGTATTTATGTGCACCGTCGGTCATGGTTAGGGTGCCTTCATGTGCGCTTTGCTTAGGGTGGAGACATCTGGCCATTTTGTCCCACACTTTTATTTTTATTTTTGTTCAGAAGCGCGTGAAAGAGCGTGTCACAGATGGTGCATTTTTTTCTATAAAATTCACAAAGGAGCGAGCTTACCTGAGGAAAAAGTAAAAAAATAAAAAGGCTTAACTCCTGTGGAAACGCAGCGAAGCCACCGGTCTTCAAACCATAGGGCGCCCTATGGTTTGAAGACCGGTGGCTTCGCTGCGTTTCCACAGGAGTTAAGCCTTTTTATTTTTTTACTTTTTCCTCAGGTAAGCTCGCTCCTTTGTGAATTTTATAGAAAAAATGCACCATCTGTGGCCACCGCTGTACGAAATCGGAACGCGATAGGTTAAGAAACCGAGTTTTGCGGTCGATTTAAAGAGCCTGGCCGCTCCTTGATACACCCAGTAGTTTGATTTTCCACAAATACGTATTGCTTTATTCTCTCTGCTCGCGAATATGAGCGACGAGGCTTGTTCTTCATTCAAAACATCACCCCTACGTTCGAAATGTTTGAAAATAGAGAGAAGCATGAAAACAGGTGACCGATAAAAGCCGCCCGGCATAGTAAATTATAAAAATATACCTAATTCATAGCCCACGTACTTTATTCTTACATTATGAATGCTTCTAACCGCTCGCAAAAACGTGCCATTTTTACATGCGACAGGACTGGCATATTACTAGTAATATACAAGCGTCACGGGTATGCCGGCGAACCTTGACCACACTCTACATTCTTTTCTACTGTTTTAATGCGTCGGCGAGGAACTCAACCCCTGTGATTGGCCGCCACTAAGGTCCAGCGCGGAGCCGCCCAATCACGGCCGCCGAGCACCTCGCTGACTTGTTCATCAGGTGTCCAGGCTAGAGCCCCTGGCCAAATTTCTCATCAACAGCGAAACGATTTAGCCTCTAAAATAAACGCGGAAAATTAGAAACCACGTTTATAAGACTTCCGGTGTTACCAGGTGTGTAAAAAAAATAATGGGTTTAAAAAATAAATTAAGGAGAAGTACCAAGAAATACCAAGAAAAAAATAAATAAATACCAAACAAGTACCAGGGGTGTTAAAAAAAATAAAGAGAGAAACACTATTGCCGATTACTATAATAACTTTTTTTTTTTTTTTTACACCCCTGATAACACCAGACTTCGACGCTGCGGAGCAGCGTGACCCAACGAGGTAGCGTTCGGAAGTCTTCTGAACGTGGCTCCCAATTTTTCGCGTTTATTTTTCGAGACCAAATCTTCGCGCTTATTTCAGGAACTGCTAATTTTATAACGACAGTAAATGTGTTCTACGAGTTGTTTCGGAACTTTTATTCGACGCGAATGAATATTACGATAAGCAGCCGTTGTCCCGCGTCCTGCCAGTGTTGTATTTGTTACCGATAAACAAAAGTAACAAAATACTTTACCCGTCACTCGCAAATAAAAGAACCCGTTAATGACCTACGTTATGACACGACGGCATTTTATGACTTTTACGATTTTTATGACACGACGGCATTTTTCTGACACTAAAGCAAAAAAAAAAGTAAGCGTTTTTTTTTTGTATGTGGAAGTGTTTGGGTGGGCAAAGGAGGCAAAATTTTGAAGGTATGTGGAATGAGTGCAAGAATTGATATGACCTGGCACCTGGAAACACGAAAAGAATCGAAGCGTTCATTTGTTAAGTCTTGGAAACATGTAACCAGTTAACTGTTCGGTACCCGTCACTTGAAATAAATACGTTCTAAAGCACGTTATGCATTACTGTTCTAAAAAAAAAAAAATAAGAAAAAAAGTGACGAGTAGGTTATTACGTTACCGAAAATAGTAACCCGTTACAATTACCGTGTTAGCACTAACACTGTGTCCTGCAAATGAACTGAGGCAACAGGCGAGGCGAAGCTCATCTTACGGCAAACCGCAGCGCGCGCCGCTACGAGCCACCGGAGCCAATCCGATGCCGTGTTAGTGGCACGTGACCCTCAGAAGGAGCCCTTCGACATGCGTGGCGAGTAGTCACGTGGAATGTACACAGCGTCGGATGAGCTGGGAGGCCTCGTAGCCTCTGTGCTGCAGTTCGTCGTAAGGTGAAAGGGAGTGCGGCACACAATCATTTTCCTTCACCATTCGAAATCTGGCAAAGGTGCATACGCCATACTGTCTAGCGACGTGACAAGTTCCCCGCTAAACTGAGCCGGTCGCACGACCGTACACCAAACACACGCCGAAATAGTAATAATAATAATAATATTACTTTATTTCCATCCATTATGATGGTGGGGCCCAAGAAAAAAAGCTGCTGTAAGAAACTTGACGAGTCCTTGGACAGCAGAAAGCGTGCGGGAAAACAAAAAGCAACAGAATAGAGTGTTAGAGACAACGATGTAACAAATTAGTGCACAAAACTAAAATCACCTTTTGCAATTGTTAAGAGAGAAAATTATCACGTACAAGCACATAATAAATCCGCCACGACACCTCGCAGTTAAAGAATAAAAAAAAAAAAGAAGGAAAATAACACCATTACAAACGGCGTGGAGGGAAATTCAACGTTGCGCACACGGTGTATATTATAGGAAGGCTTCTGATTCCACGCGGTGACCTTGCTGGGCGTATCGCAGCTGCCGCCCAGTACTCAGTTCCTCGAAGCCTGCGAGCGTCGTATTCTCCGAACGGCTGTGTGTTGTTGGGTGTCTGTGCATTCCCCTCCTCGCGAGCACCCGCGGCGTTTTCGACGCAGCGATTCCGTCGCTCACGAAAATCGCACGACGGCACCCGCTGGTGATCAAAGCCCCAGGTGGTCACTTCACGCGGTCGGGCCTCCCGGCAAGCAATCGAGGTCTATGCAGAAGAAGCGTGCTCTGATTGGAATGATTATCGTGGGTAGACCTAAAACTAGCCGCCTTGTCTCCGCAGCTATAGCCTCATATATGTACCAGTGGTCTCAAACTCATTTCAGCGTTAGGGGCCATGATAGCCCACACTGGGAAGGCCAACGTTAGACGGGTCACGGGAGAGAGGGGGGGGGGGGGGGGGGGGGTCAAACGATTTTAAAGAGAAGAAATCCCGTGCTCTATGTTTTTTAAAACCTCAGTTTTGCTAGTGACATTTTTTTTAAATTTATTTTTGTTTATACGACTACTTTGGGCCCTGACCTGATGTGATAACAATAATTAAAATGACGCCGCCCCGCCAACCTGCTCTCATTTTTGATAGAACAAGAGAGTTTAAGTCCACTGTCGTTCGCGTTGCTCAATTCACCCAGGAATTAACCGAGCTCAACATGTCTCTAAAAAATAGCCAGTTAATGTGACAGTTCTTGCTTTACTGACGATTGCTAATACACCACCTATACCTCTCTTTTAATGGTGATATTTGTTTTAACAAGAGAATCCCGAGCTCGGGGTTTTATCTTCGGCAGTTGCTCCAGCTCATCGAGAGTTTGCGCAGCCGAGATTCGCCCTTCAACAAAGAGCTCGCGCTTGCCGCACAACCTAGAGGCGGAATTGGTGTACATTACAAAAATCTGGGAAGTAAAACATAACGCGAAACAAAGGGCAAATGAACATAGATAAGTAAAAACTATGTGAAAACGTTAAAAAACCGGAGGTACTTTTCGAGCGGAAATGAATCGGCGAGATGGGATCACGGTGGCGCATATCATTTCTATAGGGTGATTCCACGTCAGTTCATGCAATGATGGTCCGGGTAATAGTTTAGGTCTTTTTGTTAAAACTATATATGAAAGCCATGTTCTTGGGAGGAACATTCAGCTATATATGAACGCCGTAACATTTTTTTTTTTTTTTCGCTAGGATATAAAAAAGAGAAGCTGGAGGCGTAGAAATTCAGAAGATTTCACGATGCTACTTTTCACAGTCGCCATTCACCCATCGAAGGTTTCACGACACCATAACTTTTTTAATACATTTTACAAAAGATATACAACACATACACAAAAAATTAAAAATATCAATAAAATATTTTTATGCAAACAAAAAAATCAAACATGGCGTAGAAACGCGTTTTAGAGACATATTCACAGTTTTTTTTTTTTTGCAAATAAACCATCCTTCATAATACTTCACAAGACATATCAAAATGCGCGTCTTTAAATATTCTTTACGAATATGTAAAACTTATATGCCCACCCTTAACTGCTCTTTTTGTTATTAACGCGAAAATGCAGCTAATTGTTCCAAATGTGGCAAGACTGGGCGTCGATATTTAAGAAAAAAACTCCATCTTTTATTTTTTTTTAGCTCACCTTGGCACTTTGCAGTGACTTGAACTAACCTGTGATGGCAAAACATTGAGTAACATATGACCTCCGAACGGGAAAAGCTACGACAAACCTTCACTCGGAGCGAGCCAACGTATTCGTCACAGCGGCTTTGCCGCACAGCACCAAACATTTCCGTTAGTTATGGCATGTATTTTATATTCTTCAAAATCTTTTTTTCAAAAGGGGTGAGTATAACTGACGCGAAAAGAGACTCTGAGCTGGAATACCATTAATTAGTTTACAATTCACAAAAACAAAACGGCCCCACTCTGCAAATTCGCTTACTATGCATACATGAACTTAAAACTCACAGTTGCGCAAGTGGCCAAGTATACATCCGGCTTTTCCAACCGCACTAAACAAAAGGCGGTTGGAAAAGCTACTGGCTCCATGAACAGTGTGAATCTGACCTTTTATGCCAGCATTGCTACAAATACCTCAAGAATGAGATTGCTTAATTCTCCTCACCAGTGAGTACATCAAACTCTTCTTTCCGGGACTCTGATGAAATTCTGGCTGAAGTGAGTCAAGACTTGTGTGCTGCTAGTCCGCCGGTAACCCAATTGAAATCACGTAAAACCACTAAAAAAAAAAAAAAGGCGTGATACGTATTTGAAGAAAAAACAAGTTCAAGTGAGTTCACAGTTCACTCTTAACGGCGATTTGAAGAAAGCTGTCAAGCGCTTATGATGTGAAAACCGGCAAAGACAGTTGTGAGCACTGCAGGGAGTGGTTTGGCGCATTCCGCGAAGCGCTGAAGGCATGCAGTTCCCACCAGGAACGCAAGCGATTGAACATGCTTCTGCCACCAAGCATCTCGAAGAAAGAAATTTTGCGTCTGGTGCCGGAAGCAACTGCCAACATGACTGACCAAACAACAAAACTGAAGCTTAAATGTGGTGTATGGGCAACTTCTGATCCATTCATGGGGAAAAAGGCGAATGCCGAAGACGTGAGGGTTGCACTTGAGTACTACAGACGCGACGACCTCGCATGCTCTGTTCAAAGCCCCAACAAAAAGGACGTCGTCAAAGCCATGATCAACGACAACAAGACCAAAGTCGTAAAAAAGGTTTATGACCCGCTTTACTAAAGAAGCTTACCAGCTGTTTAGGAAGGACAATCACCATCGAGAACTAGGCATCTCCAAATATTATTCTCTACGACCAAAATAGGTAAAAAAGAGTACCGAGCACGAGGTGTGCGCATGCGTCTATTGCGTCAATTTTCAGTTGCTTTTAACGGCAATAAGCAATGCCTCAAAGAAGACATTTACTGAAGACGACCTCAAGCGCATCTACCTCTGCAGCGCTCCACAGAACAATTGCTTCCTGCGCCGTTGCAAAAAGTGCCCAAAAATGCAGAGCATCTCGCATGCAGTCGCTCCATCTCGACGAAGACGGATCTGTTTCGCGTTATGGGACGCCGGCGAACTCGTCAGAAAGGTTATGGACACTTCCGCCTTCCTGCGGGTATTGGAGTCATGGAGCGAAAAGTATATGAGGCATTCTTACATCCGTGACCTTCAACGAAGCCTGATACGTGACACAAGAACCGCCTTACCAACCAAGGCGGTTCTCGTTCCACTTAGATTTTGCGTAAAATTGGGCAGTAATCTTCCCAACCGAAGTGCAGAGCTTTCATTGGAAAAAAACTCAAGTGTCTCTCTTCACATGTGCGGTTACCTCGCAAGGCACGTAAAGCTTTGCCGTTGTCAGCGATGACACGACACGTGAATGCAGCTCACGCTCTTCTAGCCATAGAGGCCATAGAAGAGTATGTTGATGAACATTACCCAGTCTTTTCTGAAATAATTTTAGTATCAAACGGAGCGGCGGCGTATTTCAAGAACTGTCTCGGAAGCCGTTCTCTTCGGCAAGATGGATCTTTTCAATCACTGGACATAGAAAAAGCGCTTGTGATGGAGTAGATGGTGTTTTTAGACACCACGCAACGCTCACCAACTTGAGATATTAGCTCAACTCAACGACCGTCACTGCTAAGGTACTTCCTGGAAGTGCTACGTGAAAAAGTAACAAATATCTACATGTACCACCTGTCTGCGGAACGGGTTCGAGAGCTTCGTGCGGTGAAGCAAGCAGAGTGGACCACCGTAAAACCTGTGAGAGGAATCCAGGCATCTAGCTCATTCGTGGAAGTCATCATATGCCGAGAGGCCGGATGTATACGTGGTCACTTGCGCAACTGTGAGTTTTAAATTCATGTATGCATAGTAAGCGAATTTGCAGAGTGGGGCCGTTTTGTTTTTGTGAATTGTAAACTAATTAATGGCATTCCAGCTCAGAGTCCATTTTCGCGTCAGTTATACTCACCCCTTTTGGAAAAAATATTTTGAAGGATATAAAATACATGCCATAACTAACGCTCGAAATGTTTGGTGCTGTCCGGCAAAGCCGCTATGACGAATACGTTGGCTCGCCCCGAGTGAAGGTTTGTCGTAGCTTTTCCCGTTCGGAGGTCATATGTTGCTCAATGTTTTGCCATCACAGGTTAGTTCAAGTCACTGCAAAGTGCCAAGGGGAGTTTAAAAAAAATAAACGCTGGAGTTTTTTTAAATATTGACACCCAATCTTGCCACATTTGGAATAATCAGCTGCATTTCCGCAATAATAACAAAAACAACATTAAGGGTGGGCATATATATTTTTACATATTCGTAAAAAATATTTGAAGACGTGCATTTTGATATGTTTTGTGAAGTATTATGAAAAATGGTTTATTTGCTAAAAAATGTGAATATGTCTCTAAACGCGTTTTATCCCATGTTTGATTTTTTTTTTTTTTTTTTTTTGCATAGAAATATTTTATTAATATTTTATTTTTTGAGTATGTGTTGTATATCTTTTGTAAAATGTATTAAAAAAGTTATGGTGACGTGAAGGCTTCGATGAGGAAATGACGACTGTGCAAAGTAGCATCGTGAAATCTCAATTTCCACGCCTCGAGCTTCTCTATTTTGGGGGCCGCGTGTTTGAGACCCCTGCAATATACTGACAAAGCCTGGCAGATCGCCACGAGAAGCGGCCGCCGAAATGGAAGAAAAGGTGGAGCGGCAGACAACGGATGAGAGGAGAGCCGCGTGTCTGGCGCCCCGCTGCGGCGAGACGCCGAAACACACTTCTCCCGAGCGAACAAGTGTGTTTCGGGTCCTCGCCACTGCAAAGGCTATGCCCGGACGTCCAGGTTCCCCGAGACATGGCTCTTTGATGCTCTGTGCTACCAGATCCTCGCGCTCCAAATCTGCCACCACCGGACACTCTATGGCTCCGTCGTCGAACTGCCAGGCTTTGAGGGTATATAGAGGAGGCTATGGCACTGCACTTTATAGGCCCGTAGCTCTCAAGTTTTGAGCAGCACTCCAGGCGAGCAAAATAGAATATTTGGCTCGCCTTTCGAACGTGCGTCATCACGCTTCCCCACTACAGTTTTTTATACTCCGTTCCATTCTAAGTGCCAGCGTAGCAGAGGCTACCAGAGCGAGCTCCGAGCTTGCAGTGTCTCTTTCAAGCACGCGCGCTCGTGCAGTACGAGCATCGTTCAGGAACACATGTTTTTGCAAGTAGCTACAGCTTCGCTATCATGTAAAGTGAAACATACGGGCTCACGGAAGCTATGAAAGAACGCAATAAAATAATAAAGCTGATTGGGACGCTGAGGCCGCGAGCTGCATAATTCTTTTTTTATTTTAGTTTTTCTTTTTTTAGACGTTTTGATATCGCGCGTCTACAGATGCTTACAGATGCTTGCATTCGAACGTGGCATGTGCAAAATCGAACGTTAGAGCGCCGCCTGGATAGTGCTGCCAGCATAACATGGTCGCGTCTTCGGGACGCGCTCGCGCCCTCTGCCCGAGAGCAACGGGTCTATAGAACGCGAAACGCCGCCGTCCGGCGTTTAGCTCTCGCATTCGAACGCGTTCGGCGAGTGCAGTGGAGACAATGGTAGCCGTATACTTTAGGTCTATACCCACTAATCCATCCAATCAGAGCTCGGCGTTGTGTTCTGACCTCACCGCGAGCTCTCGTCTATCTCAGCCTCTCCCTCAGCCATGCCGACAGCAGCGCCACCACCGCGGTGTGACGACAGTACCGCGTGTTGGTGTTTAAAAATAAAAATATTCTTGCCGAAATCGCTGCACAGATTGTTATTGAAATGCGATAGCATTTTACTGCGTAAACGTTTCTTTACTGCTTTACTTCTTTACTTTCTCAGGCACGTTTACGCGGTAAACGCGTGCCTGAAAACTGCTGTGAAAATTCCAGGCATATTTTTTTCTTTGTCGTCTACGAAGTCCCGCGTCCCCAAAAACAATGTCATGGTTTGCTGATCGAACTGTCTGCTTACCGCGGACGGGCCTTCCGCGACCAACCAATGCTTTTTGTTTCAGCATGACTGCAATTCAAACGTTTCCCTTTAACAATGGCGATATAAACGTAATATGTATATAACCAGTGTTGGACAAAATACTCGATAAAAGTGTTTAGGTTAAGTTACTAAATACCTGCTTCACAAAGTATTTAAAATACTACTCAAGTTGCTTTTACTGTATCTTGAGTTGTGTACGTATACTTAAAAAAGTAATTCAATTACTTTTGAAACTACTTCCGCATTGCGTAATTCGTATCGACGTGAGTGACAACCACAAATATTCAGTTGCGCAAATCTGGTTTACCAGAAGGGTTTATTACCAAGCAACAATACAAAATTAAAAAAAAAAAACATCGTAGGGTTATTTTTTTTGTGTGTGTGTGTGCAATCCAACTACAAGGAGCTGGATATCACTGATACATGTTACAAAACACTTCTGGGACAAAAAGAAAGGTCATTTTAGTTATGATGACATGGTTGAATATCACGTCCTGCGGCGCACCTTAGACGCATCGTTTACCTACAATTCATATTCCCTTAATGGGGAGTTTAATATAAACGAACATGGGATACGAAAGTGAGTGAAAGGAAAACAAAGAGAGCCCACATAATATCCACGGCACTGGTCGCACCTTCTGTTGCATTCAGAAGGGCACTCAACGTTGGGGACTCTTTGTTGGCATTTATTGAGGTCATAATGCTTGTAGTTCGTTTCCTGTCTTGTTTTCTGCTTATTAATGTTCGCGAAAGTAATAAATGCCGGGCTGACAAAAAAAAAAAAAAAAAATACCTGGTCGTTTTGCTGTAACGGGGTCAAATATAAAAGAAAAAAAGTGTCTTCTTTTTGTGTCCACTTCCAAGGGCGAATGGCTGCGCCATTCGCGCCATTTTGCGCCAGACGCATTTGTCTGCGCCATCTTGCGCTATTTTGCGGAAACTGCGCCCCAGCCAATACCTTGCGCCATTATGCACCAAATCGCACAACGTGCGCCAAAAAAATTGTATTTTGTCTTGGTTTCAGTTTCTATCGACTCGATTGGCAATAATGAGCGCGTTTAGCGTGGCCGCAGCCTCGCAATCCTTTCTTCTGTTTATTCTTCCTGTGTATCCCGAGTCGCAAGCGCGCGAAAAAACTCGGGGGTCAGGTTCCAAGTGCTACACCACCTGCGACTGGATTGTTATTCTTCAACCATAAGCGGTTAAGCAAGTGATCCGGGCGTCAGTCAGTTAAAAACACATAAGCAAAAGATTCCTTTTAGTACTTCATCGTTAGAACCGCATACCCGCAAGATAAATCGTGATTTGATAGAACTGAAACGCGGTCCAATCCGAAACCTTGCCGGCCAGCAGCTCTCACGCGAGCGGTAGATCTGCTCGGCGTACTTTAACCTTGCTCCTGCTTATCGCTTCGAATACGATAACTCTGTTAATCGTAGTCTGCTGCTTCGATATTGAGTTGCACAATAGGATAAACTCGAAATTTGTTTCCCTGTTCCTCTGCGCAACTGCACGTCCGTTGCTTACACACGTCATAGAGTTCGCACATATAATTAATATGTCGAGCACGCGTGGGTTGTGCGATAAGCAGTGCTGGAGCCCTAATCTGGACACTTGGCGAGGAAGTCGGCGAGAAATGTGGCGGCCGTGATTGGCCAACGCCGCACTTGACCTTGGCGCCGGCCAATCATAGCCGCCGGATTTCTCGCCGGCTTTTTCGCCAAGTGTCCAGATTAGGGCCCCTGGCTTGCATTTTGAGCAGCTGAAAGTCACTGAGAAAATATCACGGACACTATCTTCAGAAACATATCGTACTTGCTTTTTGGTTCTCATTAAGGCTCACAAAGTTTCAAGTTTTCGCATCTGTTACACTGTTATCCCATCTACCTAGGTTCTTAACCACTCATGTTTGTCTGTGCTGCTAAGCACAATTGAAATTGCTCCCGCGCTCGTCTAAGACACAAGCTGAAGTGCAATGAAAACTGATCTGAGCTGCTCCTAGCTTGCTCCAGATTGTAGTTTTAGCTGTTCCCAACCTGCTCCAAAACAGCTGTTTCAGCTGCTCCCTTGGCTGCTCCCAAGTACATTTTATGAGTTCCACCCCTGACTTCTCATTTTCATCTATTTATTATTTTCTTGACACTGAAGTCTGCACTGCTGTTGTGGGTTGCTTCCAATTCTGTGTTGCCCCTCAGTGTGGCCATCTTTACTTCCGTAAAACCCCACCTTTTGTTTGAGGATTTTTTTTTTTAAAGGAAACTCTAGGAAACAAAAGGCGCCTTTGGGAAGGCGAGGGGACAACCTTCATTGTATGATCTTCGGGGTGAAATATGAGTTACAATCGGCAAGAAAGCGAACCTTTCAGGATCTCAATCGAAGTCACCGTAGCTTATCGGAACTAGCAACAGGATTTGGTTGCTCGAAACAATGTTCATGTTTGCTCGTGCCACGCCCACGCCATTTCGTACCGAAAAAATCGGAAAATGGCCGAACGTCAAAAATGTATTTGAGATAATGAGTACAAGATACTCAGAAACGTAATTTAAATGCAGTATGAAATACTCTCGATCAAAAGTATTTGCAAGATAGCAAGATATTTCAAAAAGTATTTGAAATACAGTATCTTGAGTAGAGTATTTGAGATGGGCACAAAACAGAAACACGTGACATGAGGCTGTAGAAATAAGGGTGATTGCGAAGGCGTGCTGGTGAGCGATATCATACCGGAAAAACCGGACCGGTACGTATAATTCAACTACTCTACTGAAGTTACTGTAGTCTTAACTACTTTGTAATATAGTAGTCGCTTTCAATTAAAGCTTCATTTCGGTAGTTAGCAGTTTGCTTTAACAACATTTCCCAAGTAATTTCTGATTACTTTTGAGATTTAGTGGACTTCTCTTTTTTTATTATCAACAAACATTTTCGCACATGCAAAAAAAAAAAAAGAGTAAAAAAGGAGATATCTAAGGGTAACTCGATATTCACAAAGAAGGCGCAGACCTCAAGTCAAGACAATCCAGCGAGAAAGCTACATCTTTGCAGGGCCTGAACAACAGGTGGAAGTGGAGACGTGTGTAAAGCGAAGGTACGTGTTCGTCTGAAAGTGCGTGCTTCAAGTGGGGCGATGTAACCGCGGAATGAACGATGAAAACCGGTGTTTTTTTGTGTGTTTTTTTTTGTGTCCCTAAGCTCCGCAGAGAAAAAAATGCGCGATATTTTTCTTTTTTTATGGTTAAGTATTTTTTGTTTATTTATGTGGGGTAAACGCGAGAAAGAAAGAAAGAGAGAGGACGGACTGTGAAGTCCTTTTAGAGAAGCAGTGTTCGAGAAAGATTTGGGTAATGGTGGGGACAGCCGCGCGGGAGAGCCAGCTGATCTATTTGGGCTGACCTTGCCTCGCAGAGCTCAAAATGTGGAATGTTTCTAGGCTTCAAATTTTACACAAAAGAAAACAACAAACAATCAAGGACAGTGTCTGCAAAGCCAAGCTCATACAGAGCAAGACCTGAAAATCGAAACGGCTTACATCCGCGGTACACACCTAAAAACAAAATACACTCTACGTCATCTAAAAGAAAAAAAAAAGAGACCAAAACACAAAGGCATGCAGAAGCAGAGCCTTCGGACAAGGTGACTGTCTATTAGGTTGACGAAATTTCGTTTAGGAATAAAACTTCAGTATTCTATTGCTATCATAAAAAAAGAAGTAACTTCTAAAGTAATTCTGTACTTTTTTTTTGCCGTAGTTAGTCATTTACTCAATTACTGTGGGATTGAATAATTTCTACTCTACTCAAATTAATTTAGTCGCTAATACTCAGTAACTTAACTTTATTTCTTGAGTAATTTGTACATGTCCGTGGAAAACATCAAAGACAAACAAATTAGAGAAAAAAAAAAAAGACACGACACAACACCGTTTTAAATACGGTGTTGTGTTTGTCCCCTTTTTTGTGCCTACTCGTCTCCGAGGTTTTTCAGTATGATAACAAGGCTGTATTTGCCGTTCAGAAGCAAAAACATCATATCGCATTCGGTAAGTGAATTGCCCCCTGTATGCATAATTGAAGTTGACGTAGATATAACAGAAGCGTGCCGCCTGCTTTGTTGGTTTCTAGCCACGGACGCGAAAGTCCGTAGGGACCGCTCAAAAATACTGTCGCATTGAATACTCTCTATAGCGACGATCAAGCAAGCAAGCAGCACACAAGCCCATGCATGCACTTCCCTTCGGTCGCATATGCATGCTCGAATAAAGCCCGACTCACGCGGTGCGATTTCGCCTGCGAATTAGCGGCGAGAAGTTTTGGTGGCGCCCTCCTGTGGTTCCCCCTTGTGACGTCATTACCTTGCAAACAACAAGTTCGATGGTGTTTGTTATTAGCATGGTGGAAGCTTGAAATCATTGCGCTCTCAAAGGAGCACTGCCAACACCGTCAAAATTAAAGTTCTTTCATTCCTCTTATTTCCGTCGATGATAAATCCCCATTCCGACGTCATAGTCAGCGTTCGGCCAATCGTGGAAGGCCGACCACAGCGACGCTTTCGGTCGCGCACGGGGCTAATAGACCGATCTCACCAAGCGTTCCACGCATGCGTGACGCCGCCATAACTGTAGTTCGTAGGAGGCAGGCACCAGTTCACGAGACAGCTCATGCCACCTCGTGCTCTGCTCGCGCAGACCTCCAGCAGGGTTGTCGCGCGTGCAGAAAGACTACAGCTCCCACGATGCATGTCGGCAGCGGTGGCGTACTCAAACGAGATGGTGAGATCGGTCTATTCGGGCACCGCACCTCCCCCAAGGCTTTTTTGTTTGTTTTTTTGCCGCACGAGCGACGTTGCAACTGCGAAATCGCAACCAAAATTATCCCGTTGCGGGTACGTTTAGAAAGCGGAATGTATAGTTTGCCTCAAATATGCGTCCGCCCCCCCCCCCCCCACCCCCAAAAAAAAAAAAAGAAAAGAAAGAAATTATGGTGTTTGTTCTAGTAGATAAAATAAACTGGCTAGCACCGTCGAACGCTCAGTTTCCGCACAAATGTAGCGCTAACAGTTCAAGCCAGATGCCAAAGTTCCAGAAGAAGACAAACGTTATCTTATTAAAAATTCAGGCGCGATTTTTGGGAAATGTTTAACGGTAAGGTTGCCGATACTGACCACTAATACAAGGGGCTGAATGGCGCTAACATACCGAGATCGGTGCCCATCTTCCCGTTGAAAGTTTCGAATTATAATTTTTGAATAAGATATCGCTTAATTCTAATACCTTGGCATCTGGATTCGGACCGCTAGGGCTACGTTCGTTCTAAGACTGAGAGTTCAACAATGCAAACATTTTTTTTTTTTTTGCGTAAAAAAAAAAAAGAAGAAAAAAAGATTGGGTTTCACGTATGCAGTACAGAATGCTCGATGAAATTCGTATGCACCACAGACCCATCCGTAGACGACTGAGCACCAAACTCGTGGACTCGAGTTGCGTGTAGTACTCATTGGATCGCGCGACGTCAAACGCACATCGAAAATACCCGGATGACGTGTACCTGTGGCTAGAACGCTTGCGGCACGCAGACGACGCGTCTCACGTGTCGTTCGCCGTATACGATTTCAAGGACGACGAAAGACCACGCTGTTTTGCTGTCGCCGCGAGCGCTCGTGTGGTGAGCATGAAAATATTTTCTCGCGTTCATTCCTTCTAGACGCAAAAAAACAACAAAAAAAACTATCTTTTATTTTAGAGTTTGTGGTAAAAAAAATGTTCGGCTCCTCGCGGAGCAATACTAAATTTTCCCTTTATATAAATAATTAAGATATTGCGAATATGTGTAGGTGCTTCTTAGATTAAATGTTATCTTTATCCTGACAAACACGTTTCAAACGAAAAAAACAAAAAAAAAGCATCGCTTCTTTTTCTGACAACTAAATCTTGTAAGGACTACTTCACGCGGCGTAGTAACAAGGCGCCAAACTTAATTTTTTTTTCTTAAACTGCAAACGAGTGATTTTTTAATACTTTTTTTAAAAGTGGTTTCGCAGTGGGTCAGGTGTGTGTACGGTGTGGCCCGCTAGATTTAGTTGGAAATCACATTATCACGTGACCCCGCGATGACGTCACGCGAAGCGTTTCCGCGTTAAATTTATCGGTGTGCTTTGCCCGCTAAACTTGGTGGAGAAATAGGAACGTCGTGCCACGCGAAATCACGTGGAGCGTTTCCCCGCTAAATTTAACGAATAAATTTTTGACGCTAAATATAGCGGAGAAATTGTGACGTCACGTGACGTCACAGTCACGTGACGTTACAGTGTCACGTGTCTCCCTGTGATGAGACGTTAGAATTTCTCCGCTAAGTTTATGGGGAGCTGTCCGGCAATTCCATTGTAACACAGAATGTCTTATCAGCCGAAATCCACAAAGAGCCGTCACGAAGGAGCGTCACAAAGGACCATCACGTCATTTTCCCGGCTAAATTTAGCGGGCGAATTGATGTCACGCGAAGCCAATTTTCCAGCTAAACTGAGCGGGGAAACTGATGTCACGTGACCACTTCATATGTGACCTCAAGTCGCGCGACATCAATTTTCCTCTAAATCTAGAGGAGGGGAGGGGGGGGGGGGGGGGGATGAGGTCATGTGACCTCAAGTCACGTGACGTCACTTTCTGCGAGTTGGTTCTGCAAAGTGGCAGTATTTGCGCTCAACACATTCTGCCCTTCCCCTGTCTTTGTGAGCACGGTGAGACTTGTGTAATGTTTTTTTTTTTTTTCGTGAGTACGAGCTATCGGGAAAGAAGCACGAGGATGAAGGAAAGACATGCAGGGCGCGCACGTGGATCGAGGCAGCAGAGCATACATGCGCAGTCATTTGGAGCGTCCCAAATACAGGCACTTGACATACGAATTTAAAATAATTTTAGTATCTTCTATTGCATATTTAATAACGTAATAAGTCATTCATTGGTCGATTGCATTTAAAAAGATAAACACAGCCTTTTTTTTTTAAAAAAGTGCTACACCGCCAATTGCATTGAACACGAGGGCTGCGTCGTCAGCGTTTGGAGACTATTCGGCTGGCACATGCTTCGTTCCAGGGGTAGATAATAAAAATAAAGATGACTTAACTCGGGATTTAAATCATAATTTAAGTCATGATTTATATCGCACCAGCTTTACTGTGATGATTTAAATAAAACATTTCCCTCGCAAATAATTCCCCCCTTTTTTTTTTTTACTTATAGCTTGTCTTTTGTTTGATGCCTTCGATGCGCGCTTGTTTAGTATTTAAATAAATAATCGCGATGCAAGAAAGATTGCAGCAGGCTGAAACACGAGCAAGAAGCGCTGGTCTTCTTAGCAAATCGGAACGATGAGCTTTCTCTTGACCTTTCACTTTGTTCGTCGGTTATGTGGGATTTCATTGTAAGCTGAAAAAAAATATGCGATAACCGTAGAGGTAATCATGCCATTACGCGAGCAAATAAAAACATTAAGACAAATCAAGCTGCTTTTGTCGCTTTCTTGCATGGCAGAATTTACACCGATAAAAAGTTGCTAATTAAAGTGTACTCCTGCAGAGTAATCCATTCGTCCGCATTGTTTTAATGATCTGATGGACTTGTAAATTTTATCTGCCATGTTTAAAAATATATATCCAGTGACAACTAATTACTTTTTTTATAGCTACAGTGATTTCATTCGAATTATACTGATTTAAATAAATAAATCTGTTTTAACAAAAAAAAAAAAAAACTTTCAGCCTTTCCACTCTGGTGAAGAAAAAAGAGCTGCGGAGCTGTACTATGTGCCGCCATCTATGAGCAACGACGGCAACCAAACAACCGGCAAGCCAGTTGTCTGGTTGCCGCCGTCGCTTATAGTAGATGGCGGTAGCTGTCCAGAGGGTTGTGTCCAGATTTATTTGTCCACGGACACGAAACTGGGGTGATGACCATCAATGTTGCTTTATGCGGTTTTGAAAGGGGTCTGCTGGAATGGAATAATTGCATAATAATTCTTCGTAAGAATAAACAAACAAACAAAAAGAAAGAATAAAGGAAAAGCCTACATATTGTTTTTAGACTTGTTTCATCAACAACGTATTCCTTGAAAAAAAATTTTTTTTTTTTTTTTAGTTTAGGCGTTTAGTGAAACCTTTTATATGTGCTTGTACTGAACCTGTGTATTGAAAATGTAACGTATTTTGTGATGTTTTTTCTGCCTGTCAGGTAAATTTAATTGCTAAAGCTGATGTTTTCTTTAGGTGTACTTAAAATTGTAATATGATAGACTCCACTCTTTATTCGAAAAAAAGAATCTGCAGGTAATTATATTGCAAATGTCTTATCGTTAAACGCAGATTTGCAATTTCTGTGCAAGAAAGTTTGCTACGTGGTTCGTTTTTTTATTTTTTTTTTTCGGTGGTGGAGGTTTTTTTGTTTTTGTTTTCAAGTTTCGTGCAATTTTCATGCGATTTTCGGCTTGTGTTTCTGATGAAATTCAGAACACGCAAAATCGGGGCCTGTGTTTCTCGTACAAAAAAAAAAAAAAAAGAAAAGCAAATACGCGAAAACCTATTTGCGACTTCCGGACAATAAATTACACCTTTATTTTCATTTTTTCAAAAATAATTTTGGAGCGATTTTTATACGTGCTCCGAATTTCGTGCGATTCTCTTTTGTTGGTCTTACGCCCGTCTGCACACCAGCCTTACATTCGTGCGCCAGATTGGTTCACTGCAGTCTCCACTAAACCCATTAAAGCCAAAAGAAAAAAAAAAAACGCTTCCGAGTTCAACTACGCTTTAGCCATGTTGGTGCTTCAAATGACGGATTCCATTTCTCTAAAACATTATCTAAAAAAAAAAAAATCCACTAAAACCGCTTTTACATTTCCCGGAAATTTTAAAACATCCGGGGACAAAGCAAAACGCTCTCGCCCGTGCTTCACCTTACCCAAAGGTCCGAAGTCGCATTTGCGAACGCCTGTTCTTGCTCAAGCACAAACAAGATGGCGCCCACAATAAAATCGGAGAATGCAGTGCCGGTACTCTAAGCGTAGAATAATTAGGGTCTATAATTTTGATGACAAATTTCCAGCTAATAAAAAAAAAAAAACAACAGGTGATCGCATGTTTGCGTTGACGCGCTAACAGTTCCGCACTATGTGGCACGTGCTTTTATATCCTGGTCAAGTGTTTGAAAACACCATCACCGACTATCGTACCGACCGGCTCGTTTTTCCCAACGAGATCTAATGTCGCGTTTCCTATAGCGCATTGACTGCGTCATCCCATTAGTAATCGGTAAACACATCTGGTGAAAACGAGCGTAGAATTTTTCCTCACGTATATAGGTTGTTAAGCACACCTGTAGCAGAATCACTGCTATTTACCTGAAAGCGGCCACAGAAAGGACAATCAAGAAAAAAACCCGAGGAACTCTACGGGGAAAAAATATAATAGAACAAAAACGCGGCCGATATCATTCCAGTGATGACTACTACGAAAACATAAAAATGCTGTTTTTTTTTTTTCTTTTTTTTTTTTTCCCGCGATGTTTTCTACGTTAATGAATTTGGAATGAGTGCGTTATTCAGAGATTATAGTACAGGTTGTATATGCCACACGTTTAACCGATTTAGTTGAACGAAGTGAAACCCGAAATGGAACAAAATGAGACGATATTTTTACTTTTTGTTCTATTATGGACCTTTTTCGTTCACTCTCGCCCCAGTGACGAAAAAAATAAATAAAACATTTCAAACTGCAAATAGTAAAAAAAAAAGATAGAGGATAGGCAAAACGAGATTGGGTGACGGTTACGCTTATATCCTAAATGCATTCTATTGGCGTGGCAACGGCAAAACGATGCTTTCGCCCATACCGGAAGGGACGACATTCAAGATGGCGGCGCCCTTGTGGAACGGCGGGGAGGAGTTTCCGTTGTCCCGCCTCCAGTAGCGCGAGCTTCCTGCCTTCGACAACGCTGCGGCGTCCCGTGAGCCTCGAGCGCGCACGCGCAGCCAAAGCACGGCGGAAGGAAACGAGCGTTCACTGCCTTCCGTCGTGCTTTGCGTTCGAAAAAGGCGCCCTGTCGGAGTCCCTTTCGAAAACCTCCACAACACGGTCGATCGCCATTTCTTGGGCACGAGGCACGTGATTGGACCCAAGTGTTCGCCGAACGCTGACGCGGTGCTCGTGTCCAATAGGTGATCAACGTACGCGTCCATACTATGACTGGCTTGGATAATGGACTCAACAGCTTCCAGATGGCGCGCACTTTCGAAAAAAAAAAAAGGTTTATTTTGGCCGAAAATTTCGGGATCGAACGCGAAAGCAACGGCTGCGCTACTTGTTTTTAGACAACGGGGAAAAACGCGCATTCTTTTCGAGCCAGGGAGGAGAATAAAAATCAAGAGGATTTAAATCCAACCGATATGGCTATGATGATAAAAATGAAACACTTTTACCCCAAATCAATAGTAAAAATATTTTCTCCTCGCCGTTTGTCTATCAGTGTCTGCTTCGTATGGGTATTTATTTTGCATTTAAGGCAAAAAATGATTAAGCAGTAAAGATTTATATAGGGCTGCCATAAAAACCAAAAAAGTCACTATTTTCTAGCTGAAGTGATTTAAACGGTGTGAGTTTGATTTAAATTAAAAATATATTTTTTATATCAAATAAATCCTAAAAAAAATTAAAAAAAAATTTTGTGATATAAAATATGATTTTTTTTTTCACCACTTTGTTTCGAACTTAGTGGAATGCACAACCCTTTCCCAAACACACACAAGAAACGATTGGACGAGTTTGTCTTTACGTTCTAGAACGCGCAAATTCACAAAGGGGTTTGAAACATACGATAGCAGCACCTATAGAGCCACCGAATAAGCTACGCTTCAGAGTAACGACGATTCAGCCATCTCGGTGCTTTGATAAACCCAGGCTTCCAGTTACCCGAAGCTTTATCCGCAATCGCGTGGTCTTCCGTCCCCGGAATAATTACCGGTCTCATTTTTGGCGGGTAGTAATTATATTCATCGGTCAAGAGGGAAGCCAAAAATAAGACCGGTAATTATTCCGTACTTGCATGCCATGTCCCATAATTTAAATAAAGTTGCACAGCGGTTTAGACTACCCGTAGTATTTTCAGCCCCGGAAAAAATGGCACGCTTGTGCCGCAGATTCAATAATTCCCAGTCAGATATGGAGCATTGCAGCACAAAACACCGGACCAAATATGCTGAGTGTGCCGTCGGAGTGGTGTACGAAATTCCGCTGACTTGCTGCTCCGTGTACATCGGCCAGACTGGTAGATGTGTTAATGATCGTGCACGGGAACATGCGGCAGCTATGAGAGCAAGCCCGTCTGGTAATCTAGCTGTTCATTGTAGTCGGTGCCCGTGCTCACCAGTTCTGCATGATGTGAAGGTTCTGAGAAGTGCACGAGGCGTTTGAGATTAGGGCAAAGGGAGACGAATGCGTCAATGAACCTTCCCTTGTCCTCTCAGGGAAAGAGTTCGATTTTATCAAGGGGTCTTATCGATTGATGCGATGAATAGGCGTTTTTGACGGCCTATATATTATGTGTTTTTTCTCATAAATAAACTTTAGTTGCGAGTGCGCCTCGTCCTGTTTACTCTCCTCTTTGTCCTGTCGTTTTTTTTTTTCGGCGCTTTATATTCAGAACAGTTCACGCAAGTAACTTTCGCTTCCACCGTATAGGCACGGTCATGGGCGCCCCCGTTCTGAAAAAGCGTTAAAAAAAAGAAGAAAAATAGCAGGTCTATGGGTTTTTTACAGATACGAATCGCCTTTAACATACCTTTACACAACACAGCTGTTACCGCTCTCAATCGCAGTACCTTTTTTAAGGTCGTTTCCAATTTTTGCTAATTGCGTCACATCTGTGCCGAGATGGTCTCAAACGAGGCAAAGAATACAAATATTTTAATATTGGCCGATTTCGGTAATCGGACAAGAAAAAGGAAATGGTACAACTATGTAGTTCACAGCGTCTCTACTCACTGCGTTTCACCTTTAGGGCACAGTCGAAGGTTCGAACATATACAACCACGAACACATATATTAAAAGGGCAAGTCACGGGTCAATCGCTGCGCCTAATTGATTAAGCCGATGAAAGAACCATAGACTTCTCTATACTCACGAAGCCTGGCAGTTCGATGACGGAGCCATGGAGTGCCCGGTCGCAGATTTGAAGTGCGAGGATCTGGCAGCACAGAGCATTTCTCGGGGAGTCCAGTATTCAGCGCACAGCTTTCGCAGCGGCGAGGACCCGAAACATGATTTTCAAACCCGGCGAGAAAAGAAGCGGTTACCCGAGGTACGCGAAAAGCGCGAGCGGACATTCCATCGCTCGGGAGAAGTGTGTTTCGACGTCTCGCCGCAGCGGGGCGCCCGTTACATGCCTCTTGTCTGCCGCTCTACCTTTCCACTTTCGGTGGCCGCGTCACGTGACGATCTGCCAGGCTTTGTCAGTATAGAGGAGGCTATGAAAGAACACGTACAGAAAGACAACGAAAGTCATGATGTCGCACTTTTGACGATGTTGGATTTGTCCCATTGGCACGTAGCGTCAGCTGCGCTTTGACTTGAAATGAAACGAGGTATAGAAATTGGTTCGTCAACCGAGGTGGCCCCGTCATCGCCTGAATTTCCAGACGACGTAGCGATGTCAAGATCTAAAAGTCGCGAGAAAATTTGGCAAAAGTGTGGGATTGCGGTTACTGTGATAATACACAACCAAGGTGTTTTACTCCTGATGAGATCACTTGATTATCATGTCTGCCGCACGCCTCGGAGCCGTTGCTACAGTCGCACGACGCAGTGTACCGTGGCACTCGCACCGCTCGCTTTAAGATGCAACCCCACCGTGCATGACGTTTTGGTCCTTTTTGACGGTTTATAACTTTTTTTTTTCTATGTATCCTACAGTCATAAAGTTAATGTAAAATTAAAGAACTGTTTTTCAACTATATTTTAACGTCTCAATATTACAATTATTTTGAGTTGTTAGTTTATTATTCAGCTTTTAATAAACCGCACTCTCTAATATTGAAAAAAACTCTAGTTATAACGTTCCATCGTCCACGATAATTTGCGTAAACGATCTGTTTGATGTAATGAATTAAAAAAAAAGTAACCAACGAACTGTACACATAATGCATATTTTAAAATAAAAAATAAAGTTTAAAATAGTATTTATCGTGTTATAAAAACGAAATCACGTCAACTAATCAAGATTACGAGACATTAAATTACGAATCATCCTTCGATATTTCATTTTCCAGAGATTGCATATCGATAGAATGCTATTGGACCTCAAACATTCCCCATTCAGTTACGGCAAGTTGAAGTTTCTTCATATAAAATATAGATGGCGACACGTGTTCAAAAGTAGCTTGATGTGCATTTACAGTCGTGTGCCGCTAGGAACGCCACGTGAAAGACGGAAAAGGCGCCAGATGTTAGGGTGTCAGATGCATGGATTCCCGGAGTGAGCGAGCCAGAGATGTCTGAACGGCAAGCGCGAGGTTGCGGGTGCACCACAGCTGCTTTTGCGCGCATTCTGCTGCACGTCTGTACACATGCCTATTGACAACGTGAGCGATCGAAAGCGTCGCTGTGGTCGGCCCACCACAATTGGCTGAATGCTGACTATGACGTCAGCAAAGGACGTCTCATCGACGGAAATAAGAGGAATGTAAGAACTTTAATTTTGACGGTGTTGGCAGTGTTGCTTTGAGAGCGCTATGATTTCAGGCTTCCACCTGCTCATTACAAACACCACTGAACTTGTTGTTCACAAGGTAATGACGTCACGAAAGGTAACAAAACGAGGGCGCCATCGAAACATCTCGCCGCTAATAACGCGATCCAAATGAAATGGGTGCCATGAAAGTGATTCCGCCACGTATGCAAAAACAATTGAATGTTTTTTTTGTTTTTTTTTATCAATTGCAGAAATCATTTTCGCAATCGAACTGTCCTTGTCGGAATGGTTCGACTATATTTTGTTTCACAACCACCTTTGTGGCCTTTACATGACAATGATATTAAAACAAAACACAAGACATAAAAACGTATCAGTGGCTTTGAGCCAACGCGCTGGCCTATGAATCCCTATTTGTTCGGTTTGAATACCGACTGAAGTGCCCATCTGACGGAGGTCAATCTTAGATTTCAGTAACACGTCAAAAGATCTCGAATTGGTCAAAATAAACCCGCGATAATTTTTTTTCTTCTTTTGGCTGGGGTGTGCCAGATGACCTTTGTTGGGTTGGCTTGTAAAAACTAAGATCTGAATATTTGCTTCGCTTTACCTTAGATCAGAGCGCAGCCAACGCTACGGGCTGATGAAGCCACTGAAGTAGCACCAAGAGCACGAGGTCATGCAGTTCGTTCTCTTTCTGTGCCCGTGCCGTCGGGCCACCGTGGGTCGGGCCGATCGGGCTAAAGTATAGAGCCACTAAATAAGCTACGCTTCAGAGTAATGACACCTACGGATATCGGTGCTTAAATTCATGGTTTTCAGTTATCTGAAGCTGTATCTGAAATCACAGGAAACGCTTTTCCGTCCTCCACAAATGTTTAAAAGCAAAGCAATATATTACATGAGCTTCCCAACATCGAAACTAATATTGGGGAGGCCAAACTTTTGAATCATGACGATCGGTAGTTGCGTCTGCTTTGTACACGCTACTGAAAAGCCAAACACGCTACCAAAAAGACCACGCAGACATTTTTTTTTTATTGTAGGTCACGCAGGCTGTGCCGAGAAAGAAGAAAAATAAACAAACAAACAAACGCGGGTCTATATTTGAATAAATAAGTTATCCCAGGTATAGTTTGCGTGCAGCAGTCAAGAGCAGCAAACTTTGACTCAACTCTGGTTCCAACGCCGCTAAAGTGCAGTGTCACTTTTAAAGCACGACTGTAGGTTTTCATATTTGTGAGTGGTTGTTTCTAAAAGTTTATGATATTAAAATATTGATTTTGGACGCCTAATTTTGTGCAGGACACGTTCTCAACGAGAGCATCACCGCCTTCGGGGAGGATGCATTTTGCACATGATCGAGCGCCCGCGCCGATCCTCATGCTACAGAGGACAAGAAGCTGAGAATCCTCATGCCCCTAATCTGAGGGACAACATTTTTGGCAGCCTTGTCCGCAACTTTTTGACAACAATCGAAGGGTTCATCACCGAGGCTTCCAAAATTGAATGTGCACTGCATGCCCCAGCTCGTCACTATCAACAACTTCCCAGCGTCTCGACACTCGAGTCGTCCAGCTGCAACTTCGACGCTAGCCCCCTAGGCATCCGCGACATCATACACAATGGAGGAGATCAGGAAGCTACCCAGGCAGCACAAGACGTCGAGATGACGTTAAAATAAGGTCCTAGACGTCGGGCGACGTCGAAGTCCTTAACAAACTTTTTATCGACGGCATTGGTACGTCCACATGAGAGGTTCCGACAACGTCAAACACGCTGCGTAGTGACGATGTCATAAGCTTCACCTCGACGTCTTCAACAGTAATTGACGTCTGTTCGACGTCTTGTATGACAAGTTCTTTGAACGTTGAGCACGAGATGTCACAACAATGTCCTGAGCAACACCATGACGTCTTTGACATTAATCGACGTCAGTTCTACGTTTTCTCCAGGAAGTTATTTGAACGTCGAGCACGAGACGTCCCAACAATGTCCTGAGCAACACCTTGACGTCATCGACATTATTCTACGTCAGTTCTACGGGTTTTTTTTTTGGGGAGGTTCTTTGAACGTTGAGTGCCAGACGTCCCAACCATGTCTGAGCAACACCTTGACGTCATTGGCATTAATAAACGTCAGTTCTACGTTTTCTCCGGGAAGTTCTTTGAACGTGGAGCACGAGACGTACCAGGAATCATTTGAGCATCACCTTGAAGTCATCGACATCATTCGACGTCAGTTCTGCGTCATTTTTCGGGAGGTTCTTTGAACGTTGAGCGCGAGACGGTCTAACAATATCTGAGCAACACCTTGATCACCCTGAAGAAGCGCCTTATAGAGCCCAAGGTCCTGTCACATCACTTTTAAAATTTCTCGTCATATCAGAATTTTTTATACTTCGCATGTGATCCACATTTCAACCTGGCTGAGCTGCAGAAATCTCTTACGATATTATCATTCTCGTGATTGTTGTTTTAGAAGGAATTGGTTACAAAGCCGAGAATTCACAACAACAAAAACTAGGATTTAGCTCGGAGTCCCCGGAGCAGTTTATAACATGTTTAGCGTTTCTTACTTAATATCAGTGTCTTTGAAGCTGTAAGAGAATGATAAAAATGGAAGAGATTTCTGCAGCTCAGCCAGGTTGAAGGCTGGACACCATGCACAGTATCGAAAACGCTGACATTGACGAGAAATCTTACAAGTGATACTACAGGTTCTTGGGCACTATAGGACGTTTGTTTTGGATGACTCCGAATTACACCGAAAAATGTGTAACCATGGAAGTGGTCGAAATTACCGATCACTAGGGAGCTGAAGGAACACCGTTCCCATGACTCCTGAAGTGCAGGCCGGGGCGCTTGGGGAATTTAGCAAATTCCGTTCGAATATACATGCTTTTGCGAACATACCTTCGAGCAACGAAGCCAGATCCGGTTGACTCCATTGTTCTACGGTGACCTACGTCGAGACCGTTATCAATTGACATCCCGTTCAGTTTTGACGAATGCTCGACGTTTTATGTCGTTAAATGGGACGTTATGTCAACGTTGATATAACGTTATCAACTGACATCCCGTTCAGTTTAGACGTATACTCAACGTTTTATAGTCGTTAAATGGGACATTGTGTCAACGTTTATATAACGTTATCACTTAACTTCCCGTCCAATTTAGACGTGCACTCGACGTTTTAAGGTCGTTAAGTTGGACGTTATGTCGACGTAAAATCCACCCTTTCTTCCAGACATTAACCTTTCCATATTACGTCGAAGGGACCTGACGTTCAGACTTTTGACGTTCTTTCGACATGTGGTCCCTGACGTCATCGACGCTCTTTCGACGTCTTTTCAACGTGTCTGTGCTGCCTGGGTACTTCTTGCCACCAGTCACCCGGCTTTCATTGCGATTGCCGAGATCGTTCTTGAGGAAGTTCAACAGGCATTTCAACCGGAGACTTCTGCCAGCGAAGCGGCATCTGACGAACTGAGGGTGACTTACGCCGCAAGGGCACGACGACCGCCACTGGCTGCCCATTGGTATGTCAATTCAACGGGACACCCCGACGCCGGGAAGAACCGGTGTAGGTCCGCACTGAACAAAGTACACCGAGGAAGACGGAGGTGTTGCGAAGGGCCGACCGACGACCACTCTGCTACCACTACTAGAGGCTAACTATAAATGTCTACCAGGGGTGCCCGTACCAATCAATGGGCCTGCGAGGGTTCGTGCCAAACGACCCTTGACCACGTCTCGAGGAGCAACCGCGGGACATTCAGGAGTATCTTCGGCGTCCTCTGTCCCTGGTGCCGACTCTACCCTGAAGCTCCTGATCTCTATCACCTCGACGGGAGGTAAGCACAACATATGCTTCTACACTAAGCACAACAAAGCAGGTGGCAATGCAATGACAGTTGATTTGGTGTCGGTCGTCATCCAAGGGAAATATTAATTAGCCGTCATCAATTATTTGTGTCCACTCCACGAAGCACACAATTTCCAATTAGAGGCAGCTGAGTGGCGTTTAGAAATAGAATGGTTGGTCGTTCTCATAAACTGAACACCAAACATCACCCGACTACACTTTACCCCACGAGACTTATACAAGTGGCAGTGGTCGCGGCATGCGGTAGAAATCGCTATTGTGGAATGGAAGTGGAGTGGTTTGGATAGCAAACAAACATTTTTGCCAGCCATCAAGTCAACGGCACAGCAAAAGGCACAGCCACATAACTGACGTAAGCAATACATGTCCGAGCTTGCTACATATACTCAGAAAACTGCCAGGAAAATTTGCGGATTAGAAGCCAGCCCTGCAGCTTCAGTGCATCAGATGTCAGTGGCGGCACATGACGTATGATCACAAGATGGCATCAGTCAGTCAAAGTCGCCTCTCGACCAAACTGAGCACCGACGTGCCAGGAGCGTCATCCGACAACAAGGAGCACAGGTACTCTGACTGAACGCCTGGCACGAGACGTTTGTAGAAAGAACTAGTTAAGGAAGCGTTTGATAAGAATCAATAATTATATAATCAAGTCAAGTGGAAATAACCATATTTGATATACGCATAATATTCACACTCCAGCCTTTACGCCTTCAGTCTACACACCAAGAATTGTATTCACTGCATGCGGTGGAGTTTTTGAGGACACACGCATCTCTGTTCCCCACTATTATTAAGTGGGACAAACCAGACTGGCAGAGTTGTTGCATGGGGTTTACACTCCTGCCACCTCTCCTTAACATGTGGTGCATCTAAAAACAAACTCCAATGATGCGAAAATGTTATTTATTCATTTATTCCCTTCAAGGTCCGTTTTAGGCATTACAGAGAGGATATTTAAAACTATACTCGCATTATTACACCATCATAGCACACTGACATTAATGAGCACAAAACGGGCAGAGCTACTCAAAATAAATATTACACTCGTAAGAAATAATTATTGCTGTAACTTGTCAATTACAAAGACGAACACACCTCGGGGCATCTAGTTTAATAGTATGTGTTGTTGCATTGTTATATAGCAAGACATTTCCCATACTTGGGTAGTAATTCAATTACTGTAATTGAATTACTGCAACTGAATTACTTTTCTTGGTAATTTGTAATTGTAATTAATTACTTCTGGCTAAAAGGAATTGTAATTGTAATTTAATTACTTTCTAGCGTCAGTAATTGCAAAATTTCAGACACAATTACAATTACTTTTGCAAAACTTTGCGGCGCCGACGGAACCTCTCTGAAAGCCTCAGCGCTCGCACAAGCGGCCTAGCTCTCGGTGAAACACTCACACACAGACGCAAACTCACACACACGCACAACATAAATATAGTATCGCATTGTTTGTTGTTTTGTTTCTTACACTGCGGGCTGAGAAACAATCCTCTTTGGAGCCGACCTCGACGGCGCCGTGTAGCGCCCTCTGCGGGGCGAGCAGAAAAGAATTGCGTAAACATGACAAAATAATTAAAAGAAAAAAAAATTGAGCTTCAGCTCTCAGCCGAGGTTGGAAATTTTAATTGTCTATGAAGTTATTTTTCTCTCTCTTTTTTGCCGTTTTTTTTACGTCCCTCTTTCAGTAATGTCGCGTGTGTGTATCTTTGTAATATTTTCAAGTTTATTTCATGCTGGTTTTACTTCGGATATTATTTGCATAAGCACTTTGGAGACTGACCTCGCACCTGTAAATATTGTCACCAATGATTCGGGAGCCCCAATTCGATACTTATGTATTTCTGAGTCAATATAATTTCAACTCAATGTAAATAATTTACAATACCACAATGTTTGTATGTGAATGTGGTCGTATTAGCGCGTGTGGATTTTACTCTCATATTATCACTTGTAAAATATTCCTATATGACTAATTGTCTCACGTAGTAGTAAAATTGTAGTTAAACTACTTTTGAAGCAAAGCAATTGTAATTGTAATTAAATTACATTTTGGAAGTAATTTACCCATGTATGATTTTAGAGCGCAGCTCTTGAGGAGGAGGAGGGAAGGGTACTGAGGGGAGAAGGTGGAAAGTCCCCCACTACAACATGGGTGTGGCTCGACGTGTGCTTAACGCAGGTCACAGAAAATGCACATCTTTAGTCACGACCGATGGACTGATGACGTCACACGTGACGTCACTGGTGACGTCACTGATGATGTCATCAGTGACGATGACAATGACGATGACGCTAAACTCCCCGCTAAATTAAGCGGAAAAACGTTCCCCGCTAAATCGAGCCGAAAAAGTTTTCCCGCTAGATTTAGCAGGGAACTTTTTCCGCTGGATTTAGCGGTGAAATTTTTTCCGCTAAATTTAGTGAGGAATTAAGCGTCATCGTCATTGTCATTGATGAAGTCATCAGTGACGTCACCAGTGACGTCATCAGTGACGATGACTGATGACATCATCGTGATGACGTCATCCTCATCGTCATCGTCATCGCGCGGTTACGCCGACGCCGACGCCGCTCAAGCCGGAAACGGGCGCCTAAAGGCTGAACTCCATGGAACGAATTATGTGACGAATAACTGGCGAACGCCGCCCGAAGGCACGCTCGTTTTGCGCGCGACGTAGCAGTCACTGTGTTGATTCCACGCGCAGAGCAAAAGCCGCCGGCCAAAATTCGTCGCTTATTCGCAGCATATTCGTCCCATGGAGTTCAGCCTTAAGAGCTGCGATTTAAAAGTTTCCTCAATATCGCAAACAAAACGATAGCAATTGCTACGTTTGTACTAGGACGGAGATATAAGCATAGAGTAATGTTCGCGATCAAAGCTAAAAAGATGACAAAGCTAAATTAAGCATACTCGTATATTTACTCGGCTCCTCCTGTATCTAGAGCTTGATTCTCATTACCATGTCGCACTGCAAAATGACTTATTTCGAATAATTATTCGCTAGACGAAATTGCATTTGTAACCTGGTAAGGCGTTTTCCCGGGGGGGGGGGGGGGGGGGTGTTTCGTCGCCCCCCGGGAAATTGACAACTTGCCGCCTATGACGTGACGAGTAGTCACTTCTGCGTACAACATGGCGGAAACCGGGGGAGTGCCACTTTCGAATTTCCGGTTTATCCAAGGAGGGTAGAAGGGTAGGAGAGGGCTTGGACGGAAGCCGCGTAGCCTCCACATGCCAAGCTCCCTTGACGCCTCGCCTCTTTCTCAATTTTCCTCCTTACCCTCCTCACTTATCAGGCCAACGTGACAACATCACGTGACCGTAGCTAGCCTTCGTCTAGCCACTGTAGTCTAGCTACAGTCTAGCTACAGTGTAGTCTAGCCTTCGATCTGATAAAACCTACCGGACGGAGCGCGCGCAAGCCTGCAAGGCATCCTTCTACAATCAACCATCCATCTCACACGTGACATGTCACGCGCACCATTTGCCAGAGAGGTCTACGGTCACGTTGGCCACAACATCGTTTAAACTTTTTATGACTAGGCTTCATCAATATTGCAACGTGTCCCCTCCTAGTACTTATAACCTCCTTGGGCTTATCACTCTAAAAGAGCCGTATATGTAGAAAGTTTGGCAATTCGTTGGGAAGTACAGGAGACAAATGAGGAGGCGCCATTGACCGAAAGCGGGCTGGGCGTGTTCCAGGGTGTCTTCAGAAATTCGAATGTGGTCAACCAGAAGCCGGAAATAATACCCTGGCGGTGGTCACGAGGAAAAAACTTGATAAGTGCATCGGAGTAACTCTCGGTGACTGAAAATATTGTCACGAAGGACAAGTGATGAGGCGGCGAATAACTGAGGAAACTAAACGTTTAATGGGGCGAACTTGTGCCCAAAAATAAAAAAAGGAAAAACGATAACAACAGAAGAAAACAGAGCGTCGCGGGCGTCGAGGTCGGCGTGAGGGCAGAGTCGAACGCTGGGGCGAAACTGACTCCGGTTCGCCACGCGGAGCCCCTTATGTACATGCGTAAGCTTCTGGAATAATCAGCGTAGAATGTTCGACGCGTAGAGCATCCGGACCTCGAACACGCAACAGGATTCTCGAATTTACCAGAAAACTAGATTGCAGGAATAACAAAAGATGCGACGCTCCCAGGGATCAAACCCTGGCTTTTCGCGTGGGAGGCAGGCACGATAACCGTTAGGCCACGCGCGCGCTGCCACCTTGGCCTGCTGCGCGCGCGGCATTACTCCCCCCTTTTAAAAGGTGCATCGCCCCGATGCAGACCAGAACAAAACAAAGCAAATAAAAAGAACGGTAAACTAAAGAGTCATTTGGAACACATAAGGTCAACAGTCCTATCGAGCGTAGTACGGTTTCAGGCGCACAACGTGGACGACTTCAGGGGCCCTAATCTGGACACTTGGCGAAAAGGTCGGCGAGAAATCTGGCGGCCGTGATTGGCCGACGCCGCACTTGACCTTGGCACCGGCCAATCATAGCCGCCGGATTTCTCGCCGTCTTTCTCGCCAAGTGTCCAGATTAGGGCCCCAGGTCGTGGTGGGCGGCGTGACGATGTTCGTGTTCCGTCAGGCATCACCTCGTAGTTCAGCTCGCCGAGGCGACGAAGTACCTTGTATGGTCCAAAGTACCGTTTCAGCAGTTTCTCACTGAGGCCGCGGCGACGGATGGGCGTCCACACCCATACCCGGTCCAAGGGTTGGAAATGGACGTCCCTGCGACGAAGGTTATACCGGCGTGCGTCGACTCGCTGTTGGTTTTGAATCTTGATTCTTGCCAGTTGACGAGCTTCCTCCGCGCGTTGAGAGATCAGTTGAGCGTCGTCGTTGCCATCGTCGGTTGGCACGTGAGGCAGCATGGCGTCCAGCATTGTGGTAACCGTCCGGCCATGTACCAGTTGGAACGGCGTCATTCCTGTGGTTTCTTGTACCGCTGTGTTGTACGCAAATGTAACGTACGGCAACACCTCGTTCCACGTCTTATGCTCCACGTCGACGTACACATCGCGACACTGTTAGCGCGAACACGACATCGGCGCATTTTCGCATCTTACTTCTAAATAGTATTAGCGAGCACGAAATTTTATCGCTTACATTATAGAACTAAATGAGCTCTTTCCGTAAGAATAATAACATGGATGACATCCCTTGGTTTCAAAGAGAAAAACTAGAAAAACCGGCGATTTTGTTCGCGCTAACAGTGTCGCGCTCTGTACATGGAGATCATGTCGGCGATGGTCTTATTGAGTCGCTCTGTTAGCCCGTTGGTCTGCGGGTGATAAGCGGTGGTTCGTCGATGGCTGGTGTGACTGAGCCGAAGTACCTCTTGAGTCAGCTGTGCCAGGAAATATGACCCTCGATCTGTGATCAGCACTTCAGGTGCGCCGTGTCGAAGGAGAATTGACTCGACGAAAAACTTGGCGACTTCCACCGCTGTTCCCGATGGAAGGGCTTTCGTCTCGGCGTATCGTGTAAGATAATCGGTCGCGACGATAATCCACCGGTTCCCTTGCGTCGATGTTGGGAACGGCCCGAGCAAATCCATTCCGACCTGCTGGAAGGGCGTAGTCGGGGCAGATATCGGCTGCAAGAGTCCTGCTGGCTTTGTCGGAGGCTTCTTACGTCGTTGGCACTCATGGCACGACCGTGTGTACAGATGGACGGTTTTCGGGAGTCTTGGCCAGTAGTACTTGTCACGAATCCGGGCGAGCGTCCTGCTGTAGCCAAGGTGTCCAGCCGTCGGGTCGTCGTGGCATGCTTGAAAGATTTCTTCTCGCAGGCTGGCAGGCACAACCAGCAGCCAGGCAGGGTTGCTGGTTCCGAAGTTCTTCTTGAAGAGCACACCTCCCCGCAGAACGAAGCTTGACAAGTCTCGGGCGAGGACTTGCGGAACGGAACTTCCTTGACCTTCGAGGTGGTCGATCACGGCGCGAAGCTCCGGGTCGTCTCGTTGAAGTGCTCCCATGTCGGTATCTGTAACTGCTCCGAGAAAACGAGCGTCATCGTCGTCGTCGGTGCTGTCAGGTGGAGATTCGACTGGGGCCCTAGACAAGCAGTCGGCGTCATTATGCTTGCGGCCAGACTTGTGCACAATGGTTACGTCGAATTCTTGCAGTCGCAGACTCCAGCGAGCAAGGCGTCCTGACGGGTCCTTGAGGTTTGCGAGCCAGCAGAGGGCGTGGTGGTCTGTGACCACGCGGAACGGAATACCATACAAGTACGGACGGAACTTGGTTATCGCCCAGATGACAGCAAGGCATCCCTTTGTCGGTCGTTGAATAATTTTGTTCTGCCTTAGACAGCGCCCGGCTTGCGTAAGCAATTACTCTCTCTGCCCCTTCTTGTCGCTGAACGAGCACCGCACCGAGACCGGTATTGCTGGCGTCCGTGTGTATTTCTGTCTCCGCCGACTGATCAAAATGTCCGAGGATAGGGGGCGACTGCAGCCTTCGTTTGAGTTCGTCGAACGCTTGTTCTTGCTCTTCTCCCCACTGGAACTGCACGTCGTCCTTCGTCAGATTCGTCAGCGGTGAAGAAATCTGTGCAAAGTCACGCACGAAACGTCTGTAGTAGGCGCACAGCCCAAGGAATCTACGGACGGCCTTCTTGTCCGATGGCTTGGGGAATTCGGCGACAGCGGACGTCTTTGCAGGATCAGGGCTTACACCCTGAGCACTCACGACGTGGCCCAAGAATTTCAGCTCTCCATAGGCGAACCGGCACTTCGAAGGCTTGAGTGTCAGCCCAGCAGATTTGAAGGCCCGTAGCACGGCTCGCAGTCGTCTGAGGTGCTCGTCGAATTCGGTTGCGAACACGACAACGTCGTCGAGGTAGACGAGACAGCTCTGCCATTTCAAGCCGGAAAGGACGGTGTCCATAACACGCTGGAAGGTTGCCGGCGCTGTGCACAGCCCGAACGGCATCACTTTAAATTCATACAGTCCGTCCGGTGTGACGAAGGCCGTCTTCTCACGATCTCGTTCGTCGACCTCAATCTGCCAGTACCCGCTCTTCAAGTCCATCGACGAAAAGTATCGGGCGTGGCGCAGCCGGTCCAGGGTGTCGTCGATGCGGGGCAGCGGATAGACGTCCTTCTTTGTTACTGCATTCAGCCGGCGGTAGTCCACGCAGAACCTCAGGGTTCCGTCTTTTTTCTTCACTAGGACTACTGGGGAAGCCCACGGACTGTTTGAGGGCTGGACAATGTCGTCATCAAGCATTTCCTGAACTTGCTTCTGGATAACTTCCCTTTCTTTCACGGAGACTCGGTACGGTGGCCGATGCACAGGGAGAGCGTCGTCATCAGTGATTATTCGATGTTTCGCAACCGTCGTTTGGCGCACCTTCGACGACGTGGAGAAGCACTCACTGAACTCGGCGAGAAGGTCACTGAGTTGCCGTCGTTGTGGGGCTGGGAGGGACGGGTCGATGTCGAGCTCTGACGGCGTGGTTCTCTTGTGCTGCGCCGGAGAAGCGTCTTCTGAGATCACGGCGATCGCGGCTGAGTCCGGAATTTCCTCGACGAAGCCCACAGCTGTACCCTTTGTAAGGTGCTGCGACTCTTGCCGGAAGTTGGTGACAAGGGCTACGGTACACCCGTCCTGGATCTCGATTACGCCTCTCGCAATGCCAATCCCTCGTCCAACGAGAAGTTGGACGCTTCCTTCCAACAGTGCTACACCGCAGGTGGCTTCTTCGGTCCCGACGGGTACAAAGACACTCGACAGCGGCGGCAGGTTTACATGGCTGGCAAGGACTCGGACTGTAGCTAACGTTGCTTTGGGATTTTCTGCCGATGGGACAGGCTTCCGAAGCGTCAGCTTGTTCTCCGCAAGGTCGATGATGGCGCCGTATTCGCACAAGAAGTCCATTCCGAGAATGACGTCCCTCGAACAGTCTTGCAGAATGACGAACTTCACAGGGCAGGTTTCGCCGTGGATCTCAACGCGCGCAGTGCACCTGCCGACAGGTGTGATGAGATGTCCGCCGGCGGTTCGTATCTGCGGTCCGTCCCACGACGTCGTAACTTTCCGAAGGCGGCGAGAGAGTCTCCCACTCAAAACGGAGTAGTCTGCTCCGGTGTCGACGAGTGCTGTCGCGTCGTGGCCGTCGATGATTACGTTGAGGTTATTCGACACTCTTGCAGAAACGTCGTTTCGGGGCGTTGCGGCGTTAGAGTGGGAGTGCTCCGACGATCTTGGAGGATCTTGGCGTCGGTCGTCTTCGGCAACTCCACCTCCAGGGGTTGCCGCGCCTAGTTTCCCCGGCGTGGAGCGAGGGGTGACAGGCTTTCACGTCGGGGTCGGTGCATCGGCGAAGCTGGACGTCGTGGCGAAGGCGACCGGAACTCTCGGCGGGACGCAGGCTCGGGGGACTGAGGTCGTCGCAGGTACTCGTCGATCTCCCGAGGGCGTTCGCCATACCGGGGGCGCGGGTCGTTTGGGTGGAATCCGCGCAGCCCGAGTCGTCGGTATGGGCATCGGCGGTACACATGGTCAGCTTCCCCGCAGTGGTAACACAGCGGGCGTCGGTCGGCCGTCCTCCAGACGTCTGTCTTCCTCGGCGCAGGTTGCTCTGGGTGGACGTGCGCCTGATCTTCCTGTCGTCGGGGGTAGTGCGGCGTTAGGGCGTCTCTTCGGGGTGGCGCCATGGCTTGGCGGGGAGCTTGCGGCGGTCGGCGGGCCATGGCGGCGTAGCTCAACGTCGGTTCTTCTGGCGTCGTCACGTTGATGGGAATTTCAGGTTGGACCGCCCGTTGTACTTCCTCGCGCACAGCCTCGGCGATGGAGAGTGTCGCTGGACGGCTTGCGGCTGGCAGCAACTGGCGGAGTTCCTCCCGGACGACCTCCCGGATAATTTCGCGGATGTCCGTACCAGGAGCGTTCTCGCCGCTAAGCAGCGCGGTTGCAGCGACACTTGGATGTCGCTGGTAGTGGGAAGCGCGCGCTTGGAGGGCGCGCTCGATGTTTGTCGCCTCGGTGACGAAGGCTTCGACGGTGCCCGGCGGGTTGCGCACGAGGCCTCCAAAGATGTCATCTCTCACCCCGCGCATGAGGACCCGCAGCTTCTTGTCGTCTGTGGCTCGTGGGTCGGCACGGGCGCTCAGGCGGAGGACATCTTCTACGAAGCTTGTGACGCTTTCGTTGGGGCCCTGCGTTCGAATTCGGAGGAGATCTTCTGCCTTCTCCCGTCGGTGTAGGGTGGCGAACGTCCGCTGCAACTCGGCCACACAGATGTCCCACGACGTAAGCGAAGCCTCGTGATTCTCAAACCAATGTCTCGCAGTACCCTCCAGCGAAAAGTAGAGGTTCTGGAGGCACTGCTCCGCAGTCCATCCGTTGTGGCGCGCCACACGCTCGTAGTGCTTGATCCAGTCTTCGACATCCTCGTGGATCTCGCCGTGGAAGGGACTCGGCGTACGAGGAGCGGCGGGCAGGTAGACGACGGCAGGAGCGGCGGGGGTCGGCGACTGGTTGGCCATCGTCGGCCTCGTTGGCTGCTTTGTCCTGGGCGGCAGAAGTCCGAATTCCGGGTGTAGGCCTTGGGTGCGACGACTGAACCTGATCTCGGTAGTGCCTTCGTTGGTTCTTCGTGGGCTTGGCGTCGGACTTGCACTGCGGGCCCTCGGAGGGGTACGCTGCAGGGACATGCGCTACCCCGCACCTCCACCAAAATGTCACGAAGGACAAGTGATGAGGCGGCGAATAACTGAAGAAACTAAACGTTTAATGGGGCGAACTTGTGCCCAAAAATAAAAAAAAAGGAAAAACGATAACAACAGAAGAAAACAGAGCGTCGCGGGCGTCGAGGTCGGCGTGAGGGCAGAGTCGAACGCTGGGGCGAAACTGACTCCGGTTCGCCACGCGGAGCCCCTTATGTACATGCGTAAGCTTCTGGAATAATCAGCGTAGAATGTTCGACGCGTAGAGCATTCGGACCTCGAACACGCAACAGGATTCTCGAATTTACCAGAAAACTAGATTGCAGGAATAACAAAAGATGCGACGCTCCCAGGGATCGAACCCTGGCTTTTCGCGTGGGAGGCAGGCACGATAACCGTTAGGCCACGCGCGCGCTGCCACCTTGGCCAGCTGCGCGCGCGGCAATATGGTGCACGTGTTTCAATCACGGTCATCCAAGGAGGTTAGAAGTACTAGGAGAGGGCACGTTGCAATATTGGTGAACCCTAGTCATAAAACGTTTAAACGATGTTGTGGCCAACGTGACCGTAGATCTCTCTGGCAATTGGTGCGCGTGACATGTCACGTGTGAGATGGATGGTTGAATGTAGAAGGATTCCTTGCAGGGCTTGCGCGCGCTCCGTCCGGTAGGTTTTATTAGATCGAAGGCTAGACGTGAAGCAAGCAGCTCCGTCAGGTAGGTTTTATCAGATCAAAGGCGTGAAGACGTGAAGCAAGCAAGCACTGGCAAGCGTTTGAGGCAGGCGGTCGGGCGGTTCAGAAAACGAAAGCCCGGCCTGCAGCCGGGACGCTGATTTCCGCCGGCTACGGGATGGGCGCCTGTAGCGTGGTCGGCTGCCACAATCGAACTGGCCTTTCCTCGGGGGAGTTACCTTTCACCGGTAAGCCGGTACGTTACCCAAAACACGCCAACAGGCAATCGTTACAGCGTTGACGTTCCACGTTGAATACTATCAAGGTTCAAGGTGTTTATTGGCACAACTTCCACACAGCCGAGTGTCTGAGGCAGCAAAAAGGCAGAAGCCCGTACAACCAAGTGCTGGCTGCCTCCTCGGCTGTGTGTCAACAGGTGAAATGATGAAGATGATTATACAAATGAAAGGGAGGGAAAAATGGTAGTTACACAAAGTTACTGAGCTCGGAGGGCACGCGACGCAGTCCTGCTAAAGTCGCGGAGTTCGTCCCCAGTTTCGGGCAGGGGCGGGCACGTGCGCTCTGTAAAGACAGGTACGAGCTCACCGCGGAGGGGAACAGTGAAGCTTCGTGTCGCCGGGTGCAGGTGCGGAGAGGGATAGGACAGCCTGTCCAGCTAGAGATACGAGGAACCGATGCTAGGTAGGAGCCGGCCAGCGAGGGGCCAGCGGCAACAGCTACGAGTTGGACACGCGCCACTGTTCGTCGGTGGCTCAGGCGGTGCCAGCTAAAAGTCCGCAGGCGTTCATCGTAGTCAGAGGAATGGTCGTGACGGGCCAGGTTGGTAACGGTCTGTAGAACACATAATGCATTTGCTTCATAGTTGAGGGTACATAACGAAGCGCAGCAAGCGTAGAATCGGTCGGCTGAGCGCGGGCGACACGCACAGTTTCCAGCTCTGATGACTGATAAATAGAAACCACCATGCTCCCGGTTACCCGCAACCGTCAAGCACGCTACAGTCACGTGATGTGGTCACGTGGGGCTTGTTAAGTGAGGAGTGTAAGGAAGAAAATGAGAAAGAGGCGAGGCGTCAAGGGAGCATGGCTTGTGGAGGCTCCCTTGACTCTATTCTCCATGCGGTCATCCAAAATCATGGTGGAAGAGTGCGACTAGTGGAACGATTGACATAATCCGTACACCAAGCGCCGAGGGCCGGGAATCTGCCGTCCGAGCGCTCACACTCTGTCCAATCAAAACAGAGTTGAGCGGCGCATTCGTTTCTTACATCTTTCTGCTTGATCATGATCGAAACATCACGTTCACTCTATTTTCAACCACGAAGGGTTCTTATTAAAACCATATACGAACATATACCATTGATTAAAACAGTTTCTCGCTACCACCGCTTGGGATTCTTTTAGGCTTCTGGTTGGCCAAGAGTAACATTGGCCAAGAGAGCATGCCAAGCCCACTTTCTCCGTCTGGTGCACGGCCTGGCGGCCTGGCTCTGCTCTGCCCGCGCCTCCCATTGTCTTCCAAGCCAACCGTCACACGAAAACGGTCGTTTGCGAGAGATCAAGAGTATGCATGATCTACGAGAAATGGTTGTTTAAAACATTGAAAAAAGTTTATCCAGCCAAGGAAGAAAAAATGATGCGCTAGAAAAATAGACATACACGGAAATGTCAACTGTTGCTCGGCTACCCGATAGGTGGCACTGCAGTTTGTTCGCTCGTCGTTGTGGTAGTAAGCAGTCGAAAGTGTGTGAACGAGCCTTAATGCTGAATTTATGACGTCACATAAAGCAGGCCAACTCGGGGCACATATTAGCACGAGTGCGGCGTCAGCGTTTAGCTCAGACTCGCGTTTAATCAGCGATAACACGAGTTTCATCCGAACGCCCACGCGGCACACGTTCGTGTCCAATCTGTGTTCCGCGTTGGCCTTCTTTAGGTGACGTCAGCGTTGGTTTTGTGCGCTTCCATCACTTGGCGAGGGAGTATTCGAGCGACGCTGGACTGTTACCTTCGTACCCTGGACTGTCACTTCTTGTAAAGAATAAAGCGGTCCATAAAAGAAGTATTTTGATATTTTATAGACCATTACTCACGCGTGCAACAAAGAAATATTCGACTCGACTATTTGATGACTCGACGGCAAAATTATAGCGATTTACTTCAAAAGTAACCGTTGCTTTTTTTTTTTTTTTATTATTCCCATGTTGTTGTTTTTTTTATATATTTAAGGTGTTTCGCTCGATGCGCACTGTTCCTGAACTTTCGGCCCTTCCATTTGTTCTTTCTGTACGCTAAGAGGAAATTGATTTAAAAAAAGAGTTATAACCATGGAAGGAAATACTAAGTTAGGACAGTTCCAAAATCAGCAGTGGGTAATTTTATTGCGTTAAAACTTAATTCAATCGCGCATCTGAATAAAAAAAAAAAAGGAAGACAATTTTTTTTTTTTTTTTTTCAAACCGTGAGATTTTGAGCAGTGAGAGCCCTTAGGCTCTTTCTCCCATCAGTGCTTGCAAAAGATCCCGTGTTGAAATGTGAATTTCCCCGACTAGAGACGAAGCGATCCAATCGACGAAGTGTAAGCTGCACACTGTTTACGTAATAAATTCAGTTCGTGCCTCCTCCTGCAAACCTTCGAGCCTCTCGCGGCTGTCTCCGCTGCGAACCTTGGCTGCGAAGGCTCGGGCCAAGGCAGCGAGAATCAAGGCCGTACGCTCGCGTGGCAAGCGCGCACGCGAATACGAGACGAGAAGCTGCTGCGGGTGACGTCATCAACCCTCCCCCGCTTCAAACAAAGAAAAAAAAAAGAAAACACAAATAAAACGTTGTGCTCGATGATGTTATGGGGGTGGCGTTTCATTTTACTTGGGATTGACTGACTTCGTTTTGGGCCCCACAATGTGACAGAGAACAAAATGCCCTCGATAAGTTATGACGTGCAGTAAACTGGCTTGAGACGTTCTCTTGTCTCTGAAAGCCTGTTAAAACTGTTTGCCATATTTGAGCCGCGTCGTTCACGGTGCATGCCCAGAACGAGCCGTCATTAAACGTTTGCCGCAAACGACTGTGTGAAGCGCACGTTGCGGAAGCGTTGTAAGCTCGAGGTCAGCCAACACCTTCTACACAACAAGGCTGTATAGTGCCGCATTCTCTACGTCGTCGTGGCGGAGGCCATGGCGGGGCACCGATTGGATACGGGTGCTACACCGGATTTAGGCTGGAATTCGTGGTGTGCAGTCAACGAGAACACAAGTTCCGTCCACACGACGGCCCAGCATTCGTTTCGAATCGTGCTCCTCGGCGGCCTGTGGTGGATGACCTAGAACAGTGGTTCTCAACCATCGATGTTTCGCGGACCCCTTGTGGATAGGCGGAGATGATGGAGGACCCCGTTCGTGGTGAGGGGAAGGGAAAGATATAGCTTAAATATAATAATGATTTAACGAATGAATATAACTAAAGGCTAATATGAAGTAGACTTCTCTTATTGACATACACACGAGAAAACTCGCCCGAAAGCCAAAACATTTATTCTCGATCTGAAAAAAAAAAAAATACAACTTTTATTGCCGAGTTTTACTGATGAGGCTGGGCTTCGCGGACCCCTAAAATGCCTTCGCGGACCCCAAAGGGTCCGCGGACCCCCATTTGAGAAACAGTGACCTAGAAAGTCTAGCACTACGGTTTAGTTATCTGGAAGGATTTTGTTTTTATCCAGATAATAAGCATCTATTTTAAAACGAGGTCAATTAGCGCTTTGTGCCGGCTCTCTACGCTGTGAGTTGGATATGTAGGGTCAGCACCACAGTGGTCAGCACGCTTTCAGCGGCAATGGACTCAGCATTCGCCGCCAGAGATTCGTAAAAAACATGTGCGAGCTTAAATAAAAAAAAAAAAAGGAGAGAGAAAAAAAAAAAACGAAGCTGTGATGTAAACATTAAAAGCATTTTAATGAAAAGAGAGATAAATATCAAAGGCTCTTTCATCCGAAGCGATTTCTCGGAAAAATGCGTCTGCGATGCTGCATTGACATCATCGCCATCATCATTGACATCGGGTAAACGGATAATGAGGATGATGATGATGATGTCCGCACGGCGTCCCACATTCTTTCCTTCTGAAAAGGAAATATATTGCGAAATGTAACGCGGCTTTTAGACCATAAAAACGGAGTGCCGCAGGGCTCGCGGCTCTTTCGAGGATAATTCTTGGCGCCTCCCAACTTTTTCCGTACTTTCAGTCGTCGCGCTTCGTAATAATCGAATTACTTGCAAAACGTGCTTGTGCAATTTCCAATTAAAAGTTTCGCTCTGCCATTAGTTGTGGGGTTTCAACATGCGCGAGGTGTCTAGGATTTAATGGACCTTTTTTTTTTTTTAAAAAAAAAAAAAAAGCTTTAGTTCACTTGCCACAGAGTGTTGTCTCTCTTCAAATCGCGCGAGCGTGCGCTGCGACGTCTGCCTGTCGCTGGCCGCATTAAAACAGCACTCGCATTATAAACAAAACGCAATAACACTCTATCTAACTGGCACACAAAACGTTCAAAGGTTCAAGATGGTTCCTACGTCAGACTTCAGTGTAAGTACTCTCGCGAATGCAAGGCGAAAAAATATGTTCCGTCCGAAACTAGGTGCTCCGCAAGGCCACTTTCCCGCAGAGCTCTGTTGCGTTTTTGACCATGTGACTTTTGGCTCTTCTCTCACGAGTGGAAAAGAAATGCGGTAGTTACAAAGACCCCACCATTTAGTTACTCTTGACCAGACTTGTACGTAATCCGTTACAAGTAACGAAATTACTTGTAATCCCTTACATTTATCAGTAATTTTGTAACGGAATAATTACATATTTCCTGGAGTAATTTTAAAGTAATTCCCTTACATTTTTTACGTAACGGATTCCTTGTAATCCGTTACATTTTTTTTTTTTCAGGCCCCCCCCCCCCCCCCCCCCCCCTACCCCCCTTTTCTAAAGAAAGGGTTGTTTTGATTTCGGTAAGGTCGAGCGCAGTGACACTATCGCGCGAATTGACCAGCGCAAAGGGAGGCTTGGCACTCTTCAGTTCCGCAAAGCCTTTGTTTGCAACACCAAGCCCCTGAATCTATTTTTTTAGACGCTAACAACAATGTCAAAAAATCCAAATAAACATTTCTACAAAAAAAAAAAAAAGAGGGGGGGGGGGCAAGTTACATCCGCTTTTTTAGTCCCTTTGTTTTTCCTTTGCGATCGAAGACGGGGAGAGGAGGACACCAAGTGATTGTGTGCCTCTTCGATAACCTCGAGGTGGTGAGGAAACGGAAACGCTTTTCCAACTTTTTCCTGTTTGGCTTTCCTCCTCAACTCATAAATCGCGCATTCTACCAAACAGTTCAAGAAGACGGAAAGGGGGAGTCCCCTCTTGCTCGGACTCTCGTTTGTCTAATCCGGACACATCCATTGTCCCCCTAGAAGATTAGCCGTCGCTCAAAATTCAGACAAAAGTTGCATTCCCCACCCCGTTCACCCCGAAGCTGACAGTGCTGTGGAAGCTACGTGCTCCTTGGGCCAGCCACACTTTTGCCACGGGATCACGCTCTCTCGCGCATACCCACGCGCAGAGAATGAGGTGAGGTGATGAAAGGGGGGCGGCTGATTGGTCCGGCAAGCGCGTAGCTTCCACCACAATGTCAGCTTAGGGGTGAAGGGATTAAGTGAGCTCCGGTGTCGTGTGACGTTCGTTTGGGCCCGGTGACGCGCTGCGGGGTCCCGATGACGCGCTGCGGGGTCCGCGGATGTATCACAGAGAAAAGGCAGAGAGCTTACGAAGGGAAGGAGGTACGAAATAGTCCGCCGTGTTTTTCAAATTTTCGTACCGAAAGTCAGGCTTTTGACTTTGTATCTTTTTTCTTTTGGCCCACTGAACGATGTGCTATTAGTAAAATACCAATATCAATTGATTTATTGCAGCCCAAAATTCGTTTCATGGGCCCTTTAACAATGTCCTTCTCGGTTATAGTGACTACGACCATTTTCATAATGTCACAACACGAGACAACGCTCCGTCTACCCTAAAATCAACTAAAAGAGATGTGATAATATGTGAAGGTGTTATTGCCACAAGCATCCTTGTTCGTTGCTGCACACTTATCTTCTGATTCTTCTCTTATAAACCAGGATGTATTTTTTTCTCTGTTTCTTTCACATTATTTTACCCTGTTTTAAAAGCTACTTACTTTTTTGTAGTCCAACTTCTAGGGTTGGCCCACTTTATTTGTGAATTCCAGCCAGGTTATCTCCATCTCAGTCACCCTTTTTGTGAGTCAGCTTTTTTGCGAGCACTTGGAAAATGGTAATAGTCCTTCCTTCTTCTTCTTCTTCCTGTTTTTACCCCAGCAGGACGCATCCTATCTCAAGCAGATATTCTTTAGAATTAAAACATAATGGTGGCTGACGTAGACTTGATATTCTGGGCTTGAGGAGAGAGTGAAACTCTCTCCTCAAGCTTAGTACTTCTGCCCTTCGCTGCCCGTGGCATCAGCGGATGTCTACCTGGAGAACACCGGAGTAAACTGCAGTCGGTTCGTGCTCCGTGCGTTTTTGAACGGCACCAAGAAAGGTAAACACACGGCAAACGTGCGTTTACATTTCCTTGTTTTAACCGACGTTCTAATTAATTGTTGTTATGAGTGTTCTTTTATTTATTACCTATATTTATATACTGGAAACTTTATTTTATTCACCAACGCCTCAACCGAGGCTCGACCTGTTCAGTACCAAAGGAAGAGGAATATCGAGCCAAACCTTATTTAATTTTTAATTATAACCTTACTGTTACAACTATATGTTTTGCTATTGTCTGGCAATATATGTCGGTATAGTAAGATGGACATAAATCAATACTTATTCTAGTTTTGGCTAGATGTATGATGACTTCCACAGCTTCGCGGCAACAGCTGCAACGAAGAAGCTTTGCTCTATCTTCGAGGTAAATAGTACTTCCATTGCTTCGCTGAAAAAGCTCATTGCAGAGCATGAAGCATTCGTGAGGAACAATATGGAACTCCCATCCAGTGCCTCAGTTCAAAGGGTGTTCAGCGTAGCAGTCGACATATTGAGTAAGAAATAACGCAAAATGTCTGACAAGACTTTCGAGAGTCAGTTGTTGCTCAAAATACTCAAGGTCATTAAATGGAACAGGTTGCAACAATAAGAACTTAAATAACCCTCTTCCCTTTTTTTCTTACTTGAGGACAATAATGTTGAAAGTAACGCCACGAAAGTAACGGATTACTTTTTGGGGTAACGGTCAGTTACTTTTATGTGAGGGTAATTGTAATTGTAATAAATTACAATTTAGCCTTGAGTAATTGTAATTGTAATTCCTTACTATTTTTCAGTAACGTGTACAAGTCTGCTCTTGACCCTGTTCTAAGGACGGGGGGGGGGGGGGGGGGCAGAAGTAGGGACGATTACTTCCCCTCCCCTGAAAATTTCAGACAGCCCTACAATGTGTTTTTGAGCGAAATTCAGCCGTAAAATATTTCGTATAAATTAACAAAAGGAGCGGAGTACATTGATACAGACACAAAATTTGTAAGTGTAGGTTTCAGGAATAAATAAATAAATAAGCTTTGAAAAACTTTTTTTTTTTAATTATGCACAAAAAGAATAAGAACGAAAGAAAAGACAGCAAAAACCTATCTGGTTGACATTGCTACTCACATTTGATATCACACGCGCTCCGATCTGCTGAATATGCTTTGGGTGGTCATCTAAAAAAAATTCTTTCACGTTTTTGATTTATGTCGTGTCACACGTTAGTTGCAGATGCGTTTTGCCGTTTCCCTCTCTGCATAAAAAAAAGAAAAAAAAGTTTTTTTTTTTAGGTTTAATATTTGTTCTTCAATCCTACACTAAAAAAACTTGAGTGTGATAAATGAACCACCTCAAGAACACTTTTGTGAAAAGTTACATTGCACTCAATTTATTAATTTAATTATTAAAAAAAAATCGCTGTGTCCATATACAACTAATTCCTCTTTAATGTCTTTTTTATTCTTTTTATAGTAAGCAGTTAGAGGAATATGAGAGATATTTCCCTTCCCCATCTCCTGAACACGTCCGATGCCCAGAGCCGGATTAAGGAATTTCGGGGCCCTGGGCTAAGGACGCTTCAGGGGCCCTAATGATGATGATGATGATGATGATGGCGACGATGATGATGATAATGATGTCTGGTTAAGGCAATGAACCTGGGAAATACTGCAGTTTACTTTATTTTTTAATCAATAGAAAGTAGCCTCAAAATACAATAAATTCACCATTCCCGTCTGGTTTCAACTAGGGAGCACTCCGGCAAGACCACCGCGGAGGCGGCATGCAGCTTTGTTCCCTTCCCCAGCAGCGTCGAAGGCCGCACTTTCAAAGTGCAAGCGCTGCTCAAAAACACGTGTTTGCGCGCACGAGACAACAGCCCGAGTAGGGTGAAGGGGGAGGTGCTTATGACATTTCCCTTCCTGACAAAAAAAAAAAGAAAAAAAAAAAGAGGAGCGAAAAACCCCAGATCGGGGGGCCCCTCGGGTGTTTTCTTCGTTTGCTCGAAGCCGCTTTCAAAAGAAAGCGGACAAGCACCCTAAGGGGCCGGTCACCCACCCAAAGGGCCGGCTTTGCACAGGGATAGGAGTGTGCTACGCGAAGTGCGCGTTTGGCCTCTCTGACATCGCCATTATCTTTGTATATCCCTCTTCTCGAATGCTGCGGCAAAGCAACATCGCTTTCCGGAATATTTTTAGGTTTCGTTTTTTTTTTCTACGAGCTGCTCATGGGGGCCCCCAGAGAGTCGGGGGCCCTGGGCTGCAGCCCCCTTAGCCCGTACCTTAATCCGGCCCTGCCGATGCCACTGGTACAGACTCGCTTCGGAATCTCCCAATTAAAAGGGAACGGTTTCGATTGCTCAATCATCGTCATTATCGTCATCATCATCATCATTATCACCGGGAAACTCGGCAACTGTACTCCGTTCTACCTTCAGTCCGAGCGCAGTGGACGCCACGAGCTATCCCAGCCGATCCAGCGCCGGGAGAAAATCCCGCGACCTGTCGGTTGGGCAGAGCGACGCAGGGAGCTCAAGGTCACATGACACTCTCTCCACGCTGGATTGGCTGGGATGGCTCCCAGCTATCTGTTGCGCTCGGACTGAAAGTGAAACGGAGTCTAGGGATGTCGCGAACCGGTCGAGGTTCGAGTTCGACTAGGTTCGACTTTTTCGAGCGTCTTCTAAAAAGTTTGACAAAGGTTCGACTCAGGTTCGACTGCTATGCGCACGCGTGACAGGCTGGCCAGTTGGCTTCGGATTGGATGGTGATGGTTAAGGGATGAACTAAGGGCAACACTGGTACAAAAAATTAAGATATTAACTTCCTCGGTGATTAGATTTAGTTTCTGTTAATTGCGACTGTTCATAAAATAAAAACGCTAACACTCCCCATGTATATATATATATACTTATATATATAGATATAAGGAAGCGGGAACGCTTCCTTATATGCGCTTCTACTGCATTCACTGAGCCCGAAAAGTCCAAAGACCACGCTTTTCACCAATCAAGAAAGAGCTTCTTAGAGCCAATCAAATAGGCCTCCTTCGGAACACAAAAACAAATCGCGGACGGGTGTCGTCAAGTTCAAACACGACCGGGAGCACAGCCTCGACCGAAGAAAACAAACAAATAAATACAGTGTAATGGGCGAGCCAAGTTAGCGGAGCTCTTTTCTTATTATTATCATTAGCTTCCTCTTGCTTCTGCTTTCTTTTTGCATTATACCCGACCACCACCTTCAAATGTAAGCTGCCCGAGCTCTTTTTTCTGTTCATTTTGTTTTGCAAGACTGCCCCAACGATTGCCGGCGCCGTGGGAGTCTTTTCCTGCGTATTTTCTATAGTGTGCAGTTTTTTATTGCTATTTAGTTTTATTTTTGTCTAGAATTGACCCCCCAAAAATGCCTCTTCTGTAATTTTTGCGAATTGTTTGCACGCTCATTTTTCTTGTTACTTCACTGCCATGAGCAGCTGGACAGTCAAGATATCATGACAAGATTATCACGTTGTGCCGAGAACATCAAGAGAAACCTTCTAAACTGTTGTTTAAAACGCTTAAATTTTTTTTTTTTTTTCCGCTTGGAAGAGACGTCCCAAACGTGTGTAATCCCCTGGATAACGTAGGGTAAGCATGCTGACGGCATGATACCTAAACAAATGTCTGCTTTTGTGACCCTATAATTTAGCTGTCATTGCAGTTGCGATCAGTGAATTCCGTGGTTCAAGCGCACTGACCGTAAGGAAGTGTTTCAACGTTGGGAAAACGAAATGGGGCTTACAAAACGTATTATGTCGTCTACTTCCGTAGGCCGCAGGTCCGCTAGAGATGCCACTGTCGTCATTCGCAACTACTTCCAATGACTTTCGAAGGAATTTCCAGCACTAGCCTTTATCGTATTTGCTAGTACTACGTAGGGTCTTCGAACAGGATTGCGCGAATGGTTAGAAAAACGTATTCACTTACCAGCTCTGGTCACTAAGTGACCAGAGCTGGTGACTGGATACATTTTTATTTATCTACTGAACGCCGGCTATCGATATGTGCCGGCACCAGGGCGCACAGATGAGATTAATGAGGTACATCCAGAGGTTTCGGAGGTGATGGTACTTGCTTTTCCGAAGAGCTCGGGAGAGAGAGAGAGAGAGAGGGGGGGGGGGGGGGGGGGGGGGGGCTTCCGAGTCTTTCTGTAGCCGGCGCCTATGGCTTTCACCATTAAAACATTTATTTAATTTGCATAAGGTTTGAATGAAAAGGACACACAATGCTTTTTTGAGGAACTCTTATTGTAACTTCTACAACCCAGTGATTTCGACGAGGATATCTGAAGAACAAAACGAAAAGAACTAGAACCAGTTTTCGTACATTTTCTGAAAAAAAATTATCACATACTCGGAAATACTAGATACAGGAATTTCAATGTCTAGCGTCAAAATGCATGGCTTAGATTGGCGTCACCTGCTACTGCAGTGGCCTAAGCCCATAGCTTCTGCTGTGTTACATTACGCAATACCAATTTTGTTCTCCTGTGGTACAGCGCACTAGACTGTACATTGACAAAAACACCACTGCTCTTCAGGATATATCTCAGTGAAATGGAAAAGAAATTAGAGCAGAGCAAATTAGGATTTGATATGTAAGCTTTATGGAAGAAGGTAGAAATGTAATACAGTTAATACCAGGAAAGTTCTTTGCTGTTCGAGGCGAGAACGGGAGTCTTGAGGACGAGGACGTATAGGGTCTAAATTGCAGGAGATAGACACATTATGTGCTGCGCACCTGCCATAATGAGCGCGAGACACTAGGGCACTTGGTTTTGAAGTGCACGGGGCTTCGCGCTGTCCTCCCTGAAGGGTAACGGATTTGGCCGGGACCCTGGGTTTTGCTGGCGGCGATGGAAGGACGGAAGAGAAAAGGATTACAGTCACAAAGAGGCGATTAGACGATTGGTGCAAATTATCTAGGAAAAATTGAATGATGCACAACTAACTAACACAGCTGGGGACAGGCGGGACAGGAAAATTGCGACTCCAACGTGGCTCCGGCCCATCTCAACACTGTCTCCCAGGGGGTCCGGTGCTCGGCTAACGCCGACAAGGTTTGACCAGAGGCAAATTGACAACTCCCTCGCCGGGGGCAGAGCCGTATATGTAGAGAGTTTGGTCAATGGGAGGCGCGGGCAGAGCCAGGGCGTGCGGCAGACTCGGAAAGAGGGCTTGGCATGCACTCTTGACCAACCAGAAGCCGAAAAGAATACCCTAGCGGTGGTAGCGAGAAACAGTTCTGATCAAAGGTCTATGTTCGTAAATGGTTTTAATAAGCGCGTAAGAGTGATGTGTAGTAACTCTTTGTGGTTGAAAATAGGGTACACGTGTCGGTGTCATCATGATCATGCAGAAAGATGTAAGAAACGAATGCGCCGCTCAACTCTGTTTTGCTCGGACAGAGTGTGACCCACTGATCTCAATTGAGATCAGTGGTGTGACCGCTCGGACGGCAGATTCCCGGCCCTCGGCGCTTGGCGCACGGATTATGTCGATCGTTCCGCTAGTCGCACTCTTCCACCATCATTTTGGATGAGCGTGATTGAAACATCACGTGTACCATATTTTCAGTCATCGAGAGTTACTCCAACGCAGTTACCAGGTTTGTTTCTCGCGACCACCGCCAGGGTATTATTCCCGGCTTCTGGTTGGTCACATTCGAATTTCTGAAGACGCCCTGGAACACGCCCAGCCCGCTTTCGGCCAATGGTAATGGCCAAACTCTCTAAATATACGGCGGGGGGGGGGGGGGGGGGGGATGTTTTTAGTTTTTTTGCCCGATCCCCCGAAGGTCATCATGGTGATATACCACACTGCCTGGTGATAGTTAGGGGGAGAAAAATTGGTGTTAGAAGGGCGGGAGAAATCATACGTTTTTCATTTCAGACTTAGGCTAGGTGGCGCAAGCTACCTAGCCTGAAGGCCTGTCCAAACAGGCTACTACAAAAATCGTCAGGCCACACGACTCCTGCAAAAATCGTCAAAAGTGAAGCGTCCGGTAGTCGTCGGTCGTATGTCTGTTTGGACAACGGCCAAGCCAAATTCACGACTTTCCTCCTCGCCTCCTCCACTTTTCTTTGAAGTCGGTGCTCGTCAGACTTGACGTCACACGCCACCTGCCAATGGTGTGCTGATGCCTGTCTATCTCCCGCGGCTCACGAAGTCGCCGACCTGGCTTCCACCGTCGCCGGAAGGCCAAAGAGGTCCGGCTTCTGGTGGATTTTGGAGATTCCTGCGTCGAAGCGCGCGTCTCGGCCGCCACGGCTCAGCATTCTTTGTCAAGATCCACGTTGGTAGCTCGAAAAAAATAAAATAAAGTGCAGTGCGCAACAGTGAGACTTTTAGTTGTATGTATAAACGCTGAGAACTTAAGAATATATATTTTATTTTATTAAACTCCTAACCAACCAGGTTTGCTTGTCTATACGAGGTACGTTGAGAACATAAGAGCCGCGGGAATCCGATCCAATCCACAGAACCGCTGGAAGACGTATTTGATGTGCGCTTGCCTGGCTTGCCCCCTTACCATAAAGTATTCCCTTTCCCGTTTTCGTGACTTGCAAAGCGGCCTTGAGTGTTTGACCGACAGCCAACAGAGCGTGTGAGTGGCCCTCCGGACCCACGTGATGAGCAGATCAAGGCTCGCGTAGAGGACACGGGCGAGACTTGGCGGGGAAAACTTTCCCCCCGGCCAAAAAAAAAAAAAAAAAAAAAAAGAGCGGTCGGAAGGGGAGCGCCGCACGACTTGTCGGAGTCGTGTCGCCCGACGATTTTTGTAGTGCCCTGTTTGGACACCCCTTGAGTCTGCTAAAGTATCAAACTGCTGGTCATGGCTATGCCGTGCGTTTCGCACACACACACACACACACACACACACACACACACACACACACACACACACACAAAAGGAATGAATGAAAGACGTTTACAATTCTGTGTAATGCGAAATGAGAGCGCAGCTCTTGAGGAGGAGGACGGTAGGGTGCGGAGGAAAGGGTCGCCTCTCCTCCCCCTTCCCTCCTTCCATATTCCCATGCATTCTGGCTGCCGCAAGCGGCGGAGCATGGAGACAGACCTTTGGAGTCCCACACATGGTTACCAACTAGCTTTACGTCTTATTAGCTAGATTTCACACTCTCCCTAAGGACCAATCCACGTATTTACCGGTGGAAAGATATTCGTGTTCCCTTCGAAGCTTTCTTTTTGCATAGCGCACAAGTGTACGGCATCGCGTCAACGCAAAACTAAACCAGTCTTATTCGCTAGATTTCACTATCTTCCTAAGGACCAATCCACGTACTTACCGGTGGAAAGATATTCGCGTTTCTTCCGAAGCTTTCTTTTTGCATAGCGCGCAGGTGTACGGCATCGCTTCAAAGCTAAACTAAACCAGATAAGCAGCTTCGCGCTGTGGTTTTGATAGGCGCGTCACGGGAAAACGAAACCGCGCAACCACCAGATTTCCGAGATTTCAACAGAAGGGAAGTAAATGCGGCGTAATAAGTATATTGATTTTTATAAGCGTTAGAATAGCTCAAGCTCAGAATTTAGTTTGCAACGTTAAATTATCACTGCTTATTTTGCTGAGAATTTCCAGTCTTCGCGATTACCATTGCGGCTGTCGTCCCTCAGCTGGCAACATTGGTTTCTTTCTCTCGTGATCTGTCTCGCTCTTTCGCGCTCTTTCACTCGGGACTCCAGATGTCGGCACACAGGATTTGCCACTCCTCCTCACCCACCTTTACCCCCCTGTCTCCTCCTCTCCTCCTCGCCTCCCATCTAGCAGGAAATTTCCTGCTAAATTTAGTGGTAAAATTGTCCCGCTAAATGTAGCGGGAAATTTTCCCGTTATATCTGGCTGCTTAAGTTTTTCCCGCTAAATTTAGGGGAAATTTAGTGAAATTTTTCAGCTATATTTAGCGAGAAATTTAGCGAAAATTTTCCCTCTAAGTTTAGCGGGTTAAGTTTTCTCGCTATATTTAGCGAAAAATTTAGCGGAAAATTTTTCCGCTAAATGTAGCGGGAAATTTAGGGAAAACTTTTCCTGCTAAGTTTAGCAGGGAATTTTCCCGCTACAGTTAGCGCGGTGTCCCATAATGCAACGCGCGCGGTTACGCCTACGGCGAAGCCGCTCTACCCGAAAACGAGCTGCGCTCTAAAACATAAAGACACAGATTTCATTGCAAATGCCGACTTGGTAGCCTGGTAGCCAAGGCAATACAAAAAGGGGTTCGACGACTGACCGCTTTTTATGTTTCGGAAATATTAATTGATTACGATGGACGACTTCATTTTTGCGGGCTGAATATTTCACGAATTCTGCGAAGTGTGGGTTTCGGGAATATTTCGCGGGCACATAATTTTGCGATTTTGAGTGATATGCTAAATAACCATGTGGTGGTCATGACGGTGCCATTTAGACTTGATACATTTTTCATTTTTTGTGATAGTTTTTAAGCCGCGAAATGTGCAAAATTTAGGTCTTCGCAAAATTAATTCGTTTATAGCACCGTAAAGACGCATAATCTACCAGATCGTGGACACATTTTTATTCAGAGCGTATTTAAATTTAATTTGATTAGTTTCGGCACAAACACATAATCAATCACTTGTGCTGCCTTCCAGAGTCAGACGCTTGCAGCTTGCAGTGCCCAGGCACTCTACAATTGATAGGTTTGTTGCGCCACCTAGCAACGGAGATACGAAATGAACAAACGTTTGCTCTCTCTCTATTCGCATTTACGGTGCCGCGCAGGGCGCATGCGCGCAGAGCGGCGAAATCAATCGGAGAATAGCTCAACCCGCCAACATCGAAAGCTGCGTCCCGCAGTGGCAAGTCGTGTTTTCTCTTGGTTTCATTAAAGTGCCCAACTTTGATGCGGGATTCATGGCTGAAGGGCGGCGATCAGGAAGGTTTGTTGGTTGTTCGTGTACGGATGCCGGTCTTGGGAAGGGAAGAGCAGATACCGTCCTTCCGTTCGGGCGAAGCGCGCCTTATGCCAGCTCCTACGCTCAAATCGATCTGTTCGTGCTTGTAGCGTCTTGTAAACTTTGTTTTCGTGTAAAGTAATTATATTGTGTTTTTGTTTAGACAGCGGGAAGTTCGTCAGCCCCAGCGGGCGTCTGATGTCCCAGCTGTAGATGAGAAATGTTGCCAGCGCAGTACAACCGCTAACCTGGGGTCTTGAACGTGCGTACTACGTGCATCACGTAGTAGTGATTACGCGACCACACGTCGGTATGACGCGTTGGTATTACGCGAAACCAGATCGAAAGGGGCAGGGGTGGGGATTGGACCCAGGATCCCTGGGTTTTGCAGTGCGAAGCTTTACTTCGTTTATGCCAGCTTCTAAGCTCACATCGATCCCTCGGTGTTTGTAGTATCTTGTAAACATTATTTTCAGGTCCCACAAGCCGGTGAACTATGCGAAGCTGGACATTGGCAGCGATGAAGGTGTGTGGGTTTCGCCTGGTGTTTCTCTGGAAAAATCTAAGTAAGGAGTCTTGGTGTGCTCTGTTCCCTTCAGATGACGACTTCAGATCAGCCGAAGCTGCGAACAACAAGCGCACGAAACAGAAGGACAAGGAAGGCATACCCCCGAAGGACGGCCGCAAAAAAGAGACTGAAAAACTACCTGCCAAGGATGTTGACAGCGTATTTGCGACTGGAAGTGAAATTGACTCGAAACCAAGGTAACGTCCCTTGACATTCGGTGTAAATGAGTGGCCGCATACAGACACAGAATGTGTAGAAGGACACCATGAAGAAAATTGGTTTGTGTTTTATGTGATAAACACTCTGGGTGGCATAATTACCAGTTACACGGGAAGATATGTAATCGTGTTCGAAGCAATCTAGTAACAGCATGATGTAATGTGACGAGATTGGGACTCAGGAGGACACGTTGCAGCAACTGCCAGCTAAGTTTGTAGATACCTCGTTGTTGCAAGTAGTCACTCAACTGCTTCTTTATTAGTCTGAATGTGCCCGTCACCCTCCCGACGCTGTCGTGTGATGAGACATGCTTCTAAATTGTTTGTGCCTAGTGCTCTTTGTCACATTTTGAAAGCCATGCTACCAGGTCAGCATTGAAAGAGAGAGGCTTATCTGGCAATAAGTAGGTGAGCGTGTGTAGGTTCACAAGGGAGTCTCGAAACTGGTTGGAAACTTGTTTTCTCATTTCGTTTCCCCCCCCAAGTTTTGGGATTAAATTAATTTATGCACGAAAGAATAAACAATTTGTAAGGAGCACAGAAGGCAACATTTTTGCGGTGATGCTCTATGTGCGCAACTTTGCACACCATTTAAGATCTCTCACTGCTAAGTTCGGCACTCATGTTGTCTTTTCCTGCCACATGCGGCTCAAACAGATGTGCCAAAGGGTCACTATGAGTGACGTTCCAAAAGGGTGCAGTGTCACACCTGCCAACAAGTTTGTTAAGTGTGAAGAAGAAAAGGTTTATTCAATTCCCCTGAGCTGGGGGAGCCAGTACATCAGTCGAACAGACTGATGTGTCAACCACCAACACAAAGACCATAACCTGGAGCCACCTTTGATCATCCCTTTCACCCCGTCATCGTTCTTGGCGATGCAGAATTCGAGGAGGGCGCAAGAACCGATTCGGGAAATAAATCATAGAGTCACTTGTTACGAGTGTGGTTTGCAATAATATTTCTGCTCCGTCACTCTGACTGATATCACTCTGACTGACTAAATATCAGTGTGTCATATTTAAACCGGACGACGCGGAAACCTCCTCCACCTACGGGGGCGCCTCGTGGTACCAAACGCGCGCGGCATGTCATGACATCGTGACGTTGTCGGTCCTGGCCCGCTCCTGCCTTACGACTGGTCAGATCCACTAAAAGCTTTTTTTAGTCCAAATACAAAATATAAGTGGTGAAAAATGTTTCAATTATTTATTAAAGTAGTTTTTGTTCAGTATTTTATATCAGAAAAAAAAATAAATGCAGTTTATAAAGTACTGGAACAAAAAATGACCCATCGACATACCCGCCACCAAGCGGTGGAAAAGTCGGCGCATACTAGAGAGGGGTAGTGGGATCAGGCGCCGACGCGCTCCACGCATTGCTGTGAAGTGGCGAGCTTAGAAAGGCCCCGGATGTATGTGGCGGCGCTGCGGTCGTATGGGCTCGAGGATCCGACCGGCTCCGAGCGTTCCGAAGGCCTTCGGTGAGCAGGTTTGGCTTGCGGTTTGGCCGTTTAGCAGCATGAAGTGACTCCTGTTCTGAACTGACCTTTACCTCGTGTTTGCTGTCTTTTGTGGCCATTGAAGTGTCATGCCGAATTAGTGTTTAGCCGCGTAGCAAATGCAATGCGAAGTGCCCTGGCCGCCCACTTCATCCAACCTATCCAGGACATACTTTAGTCCCTCTCGAGCCGTCGACACTGAGTGCGACAGCCGTGAGCGCTCGCTGAGCTTACTACTCCTCCTCTAGTTCATGACCACCCAAGCCAGGACCAGGGACGTCATGAAGGAGGTTATTTTTTGCCTCTTTTTGTAATTTTACTTTCCCTGTGACTTTTAAAATAAAGCGAAATTCGAGAAAAGAAAAGTTTCACTAAGTTATTACGTTCAGTGCGCTCAGGTTCGGTGCAAATTAAAAACCAGTCAAAAAGTCGTTGCAGGGCCCCTTTAAAGGAAAGGAGCTCTGGCGTCAATTTGAACGTTTGCAACTAAACATATTTTCTGAAGGAGCACAAGAGGTTGAGCCCAGAAAAGCAAGTAAATTTTCCAAAAACTTCTTTAAATAATTTTTAATTGTAGAAATAAAATATAACCGAAGCCGAAAAAAAACTGAAGCTTTACTTGTCTGCCATTTTGCTGCGATGTCAGATGTTGCGCAAATATGGGCAGCTCAAGCCTGTTCCACCCAGCGTCAGAAGCAGTCTGAAGGTCGTTGCGATCGTCCGTGCGAAATAATGTTCTACGATTCATCGAGCTTGTCCGAGTCAAGCAGTGGCCAACACAGCAAAAGATTTTCAGGCGATTCGCCGTTCGCCTTCGATCCGCTGGCATCACCTCCGAGAAGACCATCCGTGGCGGCTGCATTTGCAATCGACCGACACGTGGACCCAGACCCTGTTTGGGAGCAAAATGGCACGGAAGGTTTTGTTTGCTAGCATGATGTGAACTGTTTTCTAGCACGATGCACACACTATAAAGTCAGCATTTGTGTCGGACCACTCGAACCACTTTAGTCGCAGAGACTTGTCGGTTGGAAACCGACAAGGTGTCGCTCTGCTGCATTTCTTTGTAATGTCATTGCATCCCGTAGCACACCACCAATTCCCCCCGCCCTCCATCACATGCCGCAAATAGCCTAAACCAGACGCAATCCGCAAAACTGCGGACGCTCACCACACAACGATGTGGAGGAGAGAGCATCGTCTGCTCTCGGATACAATGTTTGACGTCACGAGCGTTCCTGCTCGTTGTTGCCGGTAGAGCGGCAGGTGGCCATTCAGAAGTGTATCCGTAAACTTAAAATTCGTTTTCTCGAAAAAAAACAAAAACAATGAATATTTTAATTAGTTATTTCGTAGACATACTCAAGGGTGGATATTTAGTTCGTGGTGAAAGTTTTACAAAAAATCAATGACCATCGATATTTCGCCGGAGCTCCCGTTTAATTGGGAACTTTTTAGACTGCTTCGCACACCAACATGATACTGTGTTTTAAAGCTTTTAATTTCAATTTCCAAACACAGAATTTGTTTATTTTATTTTTATTTTCATCTATTTTCCCGTCTGACTTTTCACTTTCCTTCAACAGCGTTTTATGCCTCTTCTTCCAACATTTCTTAACGCCTCTGGGGGGTGTTCTGTTTCATTCTTGTTCTTTGCTAGTTGCAAGATGCCGTGTTTTGTGCTCCATCCCATTTATTCTTTCGTGTGTAAATTGAACCTTACCAACATGCTTGGCTTTTATTGGATTATATTAGTTAATATTGGATTATATTAGTTTTAAACACTGTGATCATCTCTACTCTGAAGATTTTACAAGTATTGGAAGCACGTAGACATGCGCACATTCTCAGCTTTTACTGGTCTTAGAAATTCTCTTAAAAAGTCTCGAGCTTGAAATTGACATATAGACCGATGCGCTCTTTATAGGCAAGCGCGTGTTTGCCCACGTCTGATGTGCATACTGCATGTGCACAGACACCAACTGTGAGATGTGGAAGCTTGGTGTCTGCACCATGCCCTATAAACAGTACCACCGCCACAGGGCGATCTCAGAGCTGCATGTTGGTCTAAACACCAGCTCTTGTTTACAAACAGACCGGAGCATCCCTAGCGGCATGCCAGTTGTGTTGCGTGTGCACGATGGGATGTAGGCAAGAGATGTGGCATTCCCCGTGAGCAAACCATTGGGATACAATGTTATCAGCGTTATTGTGAGTCCCCGTGCTCTTTTTTTTTGCGTTGCAATTGTTCATTCTACATCTTCCTAGCAATGTCTGGTTACTTTAATGGCTTCAGTCAAATGGACAAGGCTTGTCACGCTGCAAAAATTTGCGTGAATAATGTGACCTACGGTGATTCGTCCCGCATGGACGCCACAAAATGGACGCTATAGCCTGATTCACATGGTCCCGCTCAATATTTTTACTTGCGATGCGCTCACTCTGCAAAAGTAGCATAGGCGGAACTTGCGCTATTCATCGTCAGAATTGAAAATTGCGAGCGGAATCGGACCATGTGATTTGGGTATAACAAGTTGATGATCGCCTCCTGTTACAGTGGTCGTCACCTTGTATCTACTGTTCGCACCGAGTTGATTTACCCTGGACGCCCTACAACTTTACACGTCTTCAGAGGCCTACAATTACTTCGTATCACAACTATTGTGTCAGTAGCGCCTATATGTGTTTCACATGGTCTGTGGACTGTTAACACGAAAAGGCACAAAACATAGTCCGGGTTGCTTAGGCCGCTTGACGGTTCTCCCGTGATCATGGTTGAACGATACAAATAAATATCGCAACAAGACGTCGAGACCACAATCACCCGCACAGGTGTTTGTGGTCTGACGTTGTCTAGTAGTTTCTCTTTTTTACAGCACCTATTCACATTCTGGGACAGATTGGGGCAGGTAGGAAACGTGTTAAAACTAGTGGTGCGCGAATATTGAAATTGTTGAACATGAACATGAAAAGGAGGAGGAGGAAAAACTTAGGGTGATCGTTGAGCGGGCAGGATAGAACTACTTCAAATATTGCATATGTGTGCAGTAATAAGAAATGGTGACAACCCTTGTGTTTTGCAGCAAGGGCTGCTTCTTCTGTTGAACCATATTGTTGCGTTGGTTGACTCCCAGACGGCCTGCTTGCGGCATCCTTTTTGTGTTCTTCCATCAACAAAGGGTGTTGTTTGAGGCGGTGTTGTAGAGTAGCGGTTGTCCCCGTTGGCATTTCAAGAACACTTTCGCACGACTTGCTGAGCTGTGGACGGCGAGGGTTTCGCGTGATACTGCCAGAGAAAGCTTTTTCCAGCTTTTGCCCTATGCTTGCCAAATGGCACATCAACTGCGGCTTCAGGCCATACTCAGAGAACATGTTCGAACAAGGACAAGAGCAGTTAGCGCGGCTTACAAATTGCCAAACGAAGTGCTCAATGCAGTGGTATATTTATCTTGTCCGGTAGTTCAGTTGTTGTCTATGGCGATTCAGTGTTCTTATAGCTGTTTCTCTTTCATTTCCAAATGTTTATACTAAATAATTTGAGAAAGCATTCTTGAGATAAGCTTGTTGTTTTGCCTGTTTTATTTTTTTATGCAAAGAATATGTGATGTATACCCCTAAATAAGTAGTACACAGCGTGCTTGATAAAAATAAGGAACCGAAACTACTGCTGCCTTGTGGGGCAGATGTTTTACGCAAAACGGCAACAGAGCCGATACAGAACAGATAATGAATGCATCTTACGTAGATTTCAGTGAATAAACATTCTGAGATACTTCAGAATGTTTAGGGCATGTACGGCACATAGATGACTCCTTGTTTATCCGAATATTCTGATTTCTGTCCAAATATTCAATCTTTTTTAATATTCGGCCATGGCCGAATATGCAATTTTTGAATCCAATATGTATCGAATAAAGAAAATATTGTATTTGAAATTCCGAATATTCGCACACCCTACCGTAATATCCCGAGAGGTAGCCCACCTAAGACCGATAGCAAATCGCATGAAAATAATGGGTAAGCTAGTAACTTTCAATGTGCCATAAAAAAATAAAATAAAAAAAAATACTAGTTTTAGATCTTGTGACCCTCGAAACTTGTGATCACAGGATGGGGCTATGAACCAAAGACGACTGCCCTTCCCAGTTGTCAATGTTTGTTTTTCACCCACCGTGACTAAGTAACATAGTTTTTGCCAAAGTCACCGTTGGCCAGGGCCCTACAATTACTAAAAGTGAGCTATCTTTCGGTGTTTTCGAAATAAAAAGAGGAAAAAGCAAATCATTTTGAAAATAGGGGTGGGCTATTTTTCGGGGATAGGGCATTTCTCGGGATATTACGGTAGTTAAAACTGATCTGGACACCTTTCTCAAATCTTTCGATGCAGCCTCAGTCGGGGCGTTCGGACGAGAAGGCCGGCTTCCACCAAAAAAACATAGCAATGCGTGGCCCGCATGGTGTTTTCTGCCCATACCTCAGACTAGAAATGCGCCCGAAGCGCCGCCGTCGCGGCGTGTCATGGGAGAGTTGAGTTGGTGCATAGGCACTCAAAAACACAATGTTGACGAGGGTGGAAACTATGTCTTTAGACTAACGGTGTTGGCAGCCGAAATTTCGTAGATCCTAAAGGTTGCCAGACTTGAGGCATGATTGGGTCCACTCTCTTTTATCTATTTGGACTAGTGCGTCATGTGTTTAAGCCGTCTCGTTGTCGGCTGCAATCGCTTCGTGTTTTTTCAGGAGGCTTTCTCTGGATGAAAAGCTGTTTGACCGTGACCTCAAGGCTGCCCTGATCCTGTCGCAGATGGGAGCCACACCTCAGACATCAGCGGGTAAGCTACCCTTCAGTCCCCGGAGGAAGAACGCACTTTTAATTCCTCAAAGCGAAGCACTCCCCGAGCGGAATATACGCGTGTGGCAGTTTTCGACTTGTCAAGAAACGTCGCATACAGGAGCGTCGACTGCCCCGTAGTTACACCGTAGTTGTCAGTGACGTTTGAGTATGTCGGGACTACCAGAGAAAAATGCCGGGTCAACTGGATGAATTTGCTGTATCCTTGGTGTCCGTGAGGAGCACATTCGAGTAGTGGCACTCTTCACTTTCTGAGGGAAGAGTGTGGAAAGATCGTGTTTAGAGCTAGCGTCGAACCAGGACCGTGTCGGGAGAGCGATGAACGAGCCCGAAGGTCCCGAAAACAAAGACTCTGTCGGCAGCTCCTCGATGGTGAGGCTGTAGCGCTGCGTCTTCTACGTTGCCTACGGTTGGCTGGTGTGGGTCACAGATTGGACATGAGTGCTGCCTAACCTGTGGCCGAACCTGACCGAACTTGAGTCCCACCCGAACGCTAACGCAGCATTCACATTCAATCTGTATCCCGCATCGCCCAATCAGTTCGTGACGTAGAAACTTCGGCCCTAGGGTACCTGGAAGTGTTGACTCAGTGCGGTGCACGCCTCGGTAGCATTGCTGTGCGTAGCAGCTTGAGCATGCAGAATGAGACAGCATTGCCGGCGTGCTATCATGATTATGGAAACAACGGATGGAGCAAAAATTAAGTGGGTTGGGATTAGGGATGTCGCGAACCACCCTAGGTTCGATTTCGAAAGGTTTTGATATTTGCGAAGCGAACTGAGGTTCGATTTCGACGATATTTTCGTACCGGCCGAGGTTCGAATTCGAAAAATTCGCAACTTTCGATTACAATAGAGTTTCGAATTCAAAAAGTTCGAAGCTTTCACGGTTTCTACAATTTCGGGTTCAAATATTTTTTTACTCGAGGTTCGATAAATTCTAAGATTTCGAACTTTCCTAACTTGAAATTCGAGATATTCGAAAAATCTTAATTTCTTAAAGGGGCTATGCAACAATTTTTTTACTTTGCGCAAATACCGCTTAGTACGGATCCCTGACGTTAATGACCTATGAAACACGCCTTAGTTTTTCACCCGACGCATTAGAAGTCCCAGAAAAAAATTAAAAAACAACGAGCAGCGTTCACGCCCTCTACTCGCAGCCAGAACAAGCGGCCACGTGATCTGGAGCCGATTATATGCCGCCAATGTTGATCATAGCCACGCGCTGGGGTTGGCAAAGCACAGGACACGCGCTGAGTTCCAGACATTGTTATGGCTCGGCTATTGTCGTCGTTGCAGCGATTGGACACGGGCCACTACTCGAATGCTTCTCGAGCTATCAATTATCACGAGCCTAAATCGAGTGCCCACGCAATGCTCGGGTCCAATCTATGAACCGCATTCAAATATCGTCATACGGGTGTACTGCGATCCCCGCGTTACGTCATCGAATTTTGCAAGGGAGAGATTGAATGAAAATGATCGCTTTTGTCCTTGAAATTACACCGCAACAAAGGAGTTTCTTGGCCAGTGGCATTGCATGCGAGTATCCTTGAGTCCCACTAGTGCCAGTAAGCTCGTGTAAAGTGAAAAACATTCCAATTGAATATCGTTGCACAGCTCCTTTAAGATCTGAAGTTTGAAAAGTTAGAAGATTTCGAAATTCTTTGGAAATAAAATTCGAAAACTTTGAACGCTTCGAATTTTTATAGACATGAAGTTCGAACAGTTGGAAGATTTCGAATTTCTTTCTGCATAAAGTTCGAAAAGTTCGAAAGTTTCGATTCTCTTTTAACGCTGAATTCGAAAAAAAAAAAAAAAAAAAAAAAACTTCGAAGATTTTGAATACTGTATTTACTCGAAAATAGGTCGACCACGAAAATAGGTCGACCCCTATTTATTCAACCCACCGAGAATAAAAAATATAATTCAAATATAGGTCGACCTTTTTTTTATTTTTAAGAACAGGGGAAAGTTTGGGCAAAAGAAAGAAACAAACCTTTATTTACAGCACTCTCAGCTAAATCACGGGGCGATGCCAAAAACCTAATCACCGTCAGAACTTCTGGACATGTCATCGTCGTCCGAAGCTTCGTCAGCTTGGTAGACATCCTCGCAAATTCGCAACAATACCTCACTCAGACCTTTGTAAAATGACGACACTATGAAACGAAAGAAGGTGGAGACGGGCGTAGCGACGAAAGACAAAATGCAAAGACGCACGCAACGCCGCGAGTCGAGTCGCCATGAGCAACACGCGAGCCGAGCCGCCTCAAGCAACAAACAAAAGTAACCTCCATTTTTTTTTTTTGTGCGCATTTTCCAGGATGGAGGGCAAAGTGCATGGCGCATCGCTTTCCTCTCCCTCCCCTTCCCCGTTGCCCAGCGAGGGGAACGCTACAGGCGCGATAGCGAAACCCGACGCCCGAGGGATGCACGCGAGAGCGGCAGCGGCGCAGCCACCGCGGGCGGGGTGTCGGCTGCTGCTGTTTCGGTTGTTTTCGTGCACCAAAATCTTTTTGAAACAAGAAGCGGCGACTCGGTGACTCGATAGCTCCATGCCCCCGGTAGGGTCGCAAAATTTGTTCGCGAATGTAGGTCGAAATTCTTTGGTCACGATTTCCGAAAAAAAAAGGTCGACTTATATTCGAATAAATACGGTAGTTCGAAGTCCAGTTTTCAAGTTCCTCCACAGTTTCAGTTTCAAATAACATTTTCACGACTCACTGGTTTTCACGAAATCAAGTTTAGAAAAGTTAGGGTGTGATATCTAGACTCTGCGAAGTTGGTCAGGCAATTAAATGAGACGACAAGTGTCCCGGATGTGCTGGAATATTTGCCAGTGCAGAGTGACGTGTGACCATAGATCAGTAATTGTGACCGCCAGCCCGGGGGGGGGGGGGGGGGGGGGGTTCTTTAACGTGCATCACGCAGTAGTGATCACACGAACACACTGTTTTACGATACTCATCCAGTTCGAAATGGCCAGGGGCGGGCAGGAGGTTGAGGCTCAGAAAAACCTTGAAGCGACCTGGCAAACTACCTCCCCACCCCTTGCACGCTGGTAGTAATCCGATCGAACGCTGCCCGAGTGACGCTGGCATATAGTAAGTTAAGTTTGTAATTGTCCTGTAGGTTTATTTTCTGGGACGGAGGAATCGCCTCGCAAAAGCACTTAAGCCGACACAACTCGAGGTCGAGGAGCGTTCTACCATACAAGTGGCGTCGGAAGAGGAAAAACGGGGGAGAGAAGAGGGGAGGGGGGGGGGGGCCTCAGCCCCCCTTCCCCCCTTCCAGATATTTCGGACTGCTAAAGAAAACAATACGGGGAAAGAGGGCGTGGTCGAGCTTATTTTAATCAGAAATTATTTATGCCTATGTAAAGCCACTGTCGCTCTTCACTGCATAAACGATCGCGTAGATGGTCATTGTTAGAAACTCGTTGTCAGAAGGCACTACTCGTCACATGCTTAGTGGTTCGGAAGTTCAAAGCTATGTCTTTACGACCTAAATAACTGTGCCAATGGTAAAAAAAAAAAAAAGAAAGAAATTAATAAATGCGGGGATAAAAAGCTGGAGAAAGAAAAAACTATCAAGAACTCGCCGGATGTGTTGTATTCTTGCATATTCAGAGGTTCAGAACTTCGAAACAACTTTCTCCTACCAAAATGTGTACAGGCTAAAAGAAACACGTCCCAGGAACGTGAAGCGAAAAAGAAGTTTTCTTTTAATGACGTGCTGAACTTGAACAATATTAGAAATCTTCTGCCATGAGTTAATTTATTCCTTAACGTGAAAAAACAATAAATACATTATTTTGTATTCTGCAGATGGCAATGATATGTACTGTCTGTGGTGTTAATTTAAATGCGATACCTCAAACAACTTAGACGAAAATAAATACCAAGTTTAGGGCATAATTGCATGTAGATACATGTTTGGACATTTCTTCGAAACTCACCTTGAATAACAATAGTCATATCTTAACACGACACTTATCTAGGCTATACATAGAATAGATCATTCTTAAAAAGTTTAACATCTCTACCATAAATAGCTTCGGCTACATCGCGCTTCAAATCTGGCACAAACGATAATCGTCAAAAACCCGTCGTCCGTCCTCGCTCCTTCGGGAATTTATTTCTTTAAAACTAAGCATGCCAAAGCATTGAAATAAACGGCATTGTCTTTCGTAAAGAACGGAACACCGCATGTAAAGGTTCGAGAAAAAAAAAATTACGAATGTACCTCACTACTTGAATTCAAATGAAACCGTCCGCCGGTCTTTCGAAGTTCGACGAACGTCGAACTTTTACCCTAAAAGTTTGAAGTTCGTCGAACTTCTGACTTTTCAGGATTCGAAAGTTCGAAACTTTTCAAATCATATTAATAAATAAGTTCGAAAGTTAGAAAATTATCGATTTCCTTAGCATAGGAAATTCGAAAGTTTGAACAGCTTCAAACTTTTTAGTGCAAGAAATTCGAAAGTTCGAAAATCATCGAATTTTTTGGTCAGTCAAGTTCGGAAGTTCGACAAGCATCGAATTTTGCAGTGTGACAAGTTTGAAAGTTAGAAAAGGATCGAATTTTTTAGCGTAATAAGTTCGACGGTTCGAAAAGCGTAGAACTTCTTAGCTTAACAAGTTTGGAAATTCGACTTCCGTCCAATTTTACGATATAGAAAATTCGAAAATGCGAAATCTTTCGAACCTTCCGAATCGCTTGATTCGATCATCGAAACTTCGATTCGAAAAAAGTTTGCGGCATCCCTAGTTGGGATGCACTCATCGTTGACCCAGGGGATCATGCGGAAAATGAAAGACCGCTAGCAAAAAGTGAATGGGGCAGGAACACTACAGGCGCAGTGTCAGGACTCGGTAGGGCAGGCACCAGTTGAGCATACTTCGTACTTACCGTGTGCACGAATAGATGGTGCCCAAACCTGCAGGCTCGCTCTGTGCCATGCGTTACCCGACCGCTCCGTCTGAAGGATTGGTATCGCCGAAATGTGTCGCTTACACTTTGGTCTTGGAGGCTCATCAGCTTTAGCGTAGTTTGTGAAAGTTAGGTTCTTTACCTGTGTCCGTACGGCGAGGTGCCAGTGTGATACAACTTTATTCCAAGAGGCTCCACAGAGTGACAGCAGTGCCACCTCTAGGAACCTGTTGCAATTTCTGGGAACTTTAGGCGGCTGCATTTTTGGTAAAGGGGCAGAATGATGTGCTTCTGGGTTTTTCGAAGGTTTAAAATTTTCAAAATAATTTCATTTGAAAGCATATGTTTTGCCGTGCTTTGGTGTGTGTATACCATGTAGCATAAAAATCCGACTTGTTCTGGTGTGTGCAAATTGCTAGCAGCCTCTTTGTTGTGTGTGATATTTGCATCGTGACAAAATAAAACATGTATAGAGATAACCGAGACTGTGACCATTTTAGTGGTTTTAGGTTTCAGTCTTACAGCTCAATCGGGGCTTTTGGTTGGCAGCACTGTGCAGCAAGTTAATTTTGATCAAAGCCTGATACTCCTGCCATCGAAGTGAACATCTGCTTATGCAGGGTGTCCCCGGAAAAATTTAGTGTTTTTTCACTAGAAAAATACACTATGCATCCCTAAATGCTCAGTTTCTACCTAAACTTAGGGCTAGCAGTCCAAATCAGATCCCCAAGTTTGAGACCTTGTCGCTATCCAATTCAAAAGAAATAATCAATTTTCAGAAATTTTTTTAAGCGGGGGGGGGGGAATGGTGGCTGATGAAACTCGTAGAGATGAACGGCGTCAGCTACCGAGAAAAAGCGCCATTTTACCGTTGAAATTTTTAAAAATTTCACAACTTTTTAATCAGATAATGGCAAGCTCTGAAACTTTGGCATCTGGTCCGGATCGCGAGGGCTACATTTGAGCAGAAAGCAGAAATGAGTATTCGGCAATGCATAAATTAATTTTGCTGTGAAAAAAAAAACAATTTTTTCTTTTTTTGAGGGCACGTTTTTTGTATTTGCTAGAAAAATAATGGACGAGTGTTCATACTTGACGTTGAACCTCGTGTGTTTCCGTCTGCTTTGCTCAGGGGTGCTCCACTTGGAGACGGACTGCGTTGTTGCTACCGAGAATTTTGAGGTGGCCGGAGAGGTTGAGGTGGAGAGCAGCTGCGACACAGGGGCCTCCGTCGTGCCAGGTATGGACCACGTATTGCCTAATGGTAAGCCACACGTTTTGTAGACTAAATTTCTGCACAGATAAATAGACTTCCTGAAATGTCCTCCTCAGAGGACATTTCAGGAATTGAGAGTCGTTTTGTGCAACTGTTGTTTGATTGAATGGTGTTTTAAAAGTTGCTTTAGGTTTCGACCATAGTACATTGGGGACACAAGCTTATAAGTCTATTGTACGAGGCGTTTGGAAAGACACGCCACAGCACTTTTTTCACCTCAAAAACTGGGTACTCATAGTTGAACGTTCAGTCTCTGCTTAAATGTAGAACTAGCAATTGGTACCAGATGCTGAAGCTTCTGGACTTGCCATTATATATTTAAAGAAAAGTGATGTCTAAAAATTTTTACTGAAAAATTGCGAAGGATCGCACAAAGTGTGCTGCGATTGATAGCAATAGCTGCTGCATTGTGAAAAGGCTTGTTGAAGGAGATTTGCTTTCAGTCAGTGTGCTGTACAATGTTTGCAGTGGGTTCTTTGCTCTCAATGGAACTGATGCAGGAGAAATGTGAGGAGATGCATGCTTTGGTGGTGAAATGATTCTGCAAGGTGTTGCATATGGTAGAGAAGGACACAGAGACATGCCTTTTTTGGGCTGAAACACTCTTTCGGAACGGATGTGCTCGTGACTGCGCCTGCACTGGAAGGAGCGGAAGTATGTACATTAACTGTTCTGTAGAGGTGCAGAGAGACACAAGAACGGCACCTAGGTGGCGGCAGTGGAGAGGTGAGGGAGCGTGTCCGCACAACACGACCACGTGGGTATTTCGCAACAGCGGCTGCCGGAGGGGGGGGGGTAGGGGAGGAGGAGGGATGGAGGGCATCGCGGGAATGGTTGGGGATGTAGCCAGAACGATTGGGAGGCGAAAAGTGCTCTCCCTGTGATCATGTGGGTTTTTCGGAACAGCGGAGGCCTACAAGGGGAAGGGTGGCAAGGGGGGAGGAGGGGGAGGGAGGGAGGGAGGGAAGAGAGCAGTGCCTCCTTGGGCGAGTGGGGTTTTGCCTTTGTACATGAGCATTTTTTGCTGGGAGGGGCACTAACAGGTACCGCTGTCAAGAGTAGCGGCCAACGAATGGCATCTACTATTGAAAACAGGCCTCATTTTCTCGTTAAAACTTTCGAAAAATTGCTTATACCTTTTTAATCAAATAATGGTAAGTTCTGACACTTTGGCATCTTGTTCCAACTGCTGGTGCCACGTTTAGGCAGTGACTAAGCATTCGGCAATGGATAGTTTTTTTTTTGCAGTGAGAAAAGCCGAAGCCTTTTTGTGCTTCGGCAAAAGCCTTTTTGCCGAAGCACTTGGTACTTCTGCTGTTATCAGTAGATCAGTGCAGTGCTCACTTTGCTTAAAAATAATCTGCTCCTAGAGGTAAACATTACCACAGGTAAGCGGTGTTTTGACAAAAGGCCCATGGTCGTGTGCTCCTAACTGGGTTTCCGAGTCATAGCGGTTAGTCGAGTTGCAGTCTCTTAAATGACAATCACTAAAGTGACTCTATTATGTGAACAATTATTGGTTGGGCTATTGGTATTCTTTTTATATATTTTTGTAGCATATTCAATCGTAGCTTGCAATTAACTTCTTCATCACTGTTTCTAAAGACCGACATGCAAGCTCATTTTTCTGCGGGTAAGATTATCCTCATCCTCCCATCCTATACTGCACAACGAACCAACGCCATCTGTGCGGTGAATGGTGTACGAAACGTGAGTGAGGAAAAAGGGAGTAAAATTGGAGAGCATGAAGAGTTCGTCGGTTTTTAAGGGAGACCTTAGTTCACTCTGCAGCAATGTGAAAGGGATGAGCTATCGAGCTTAGGAAAGTCTGTCTGCTTCTAGCAGTGGGCCCTTATTCTGAATTCAAAACGTTTTGACCTGGAAGTTTTTGCTGCATAGGCTGCATCGTTTATGCCCTTTTCAAACTGAAGAGGCTGGAATTGGGAAGACATAATTCAATCTGAGGCAGTACCCTACTACCACGAATGAATGAGATCTGTGCCTTCTTCGGCACTTTGTGTAGCTGCTAAAATAGTGTCGGGCATTGCCAGATCAACAAGTGCCATGGGTCGAAGCATTTCTTTTTCCACATACGGCACTAGCTCCGCCGGCACCTTGTGCTTACCATTTGCATTCGTGTGCAATGCCAAAATGTTAATAGATTTACATATCAGGATATCTTTGATTTGGCTCTAGAATGACCTGCTCGTTGAACAGTCGAGTATGTCGCAACGGAAAGTGTCGAGCTTGTAGGCACAGCTCTGCAAGGATGCATTGTTTGGTGGCTCTTGAAACAGGGCAAGAGTTGGAATCGACGCCGCCTCCAGAAACAGCTGGGGACCTTGAAAGCACGGAAGCGTCGGATAGCTCGGAGGAAGAGTTCTGCAGCCCTCGCTCCAAACGCAGAAAGTGCTCTACCAAACAAGGTAAAATTCTTGTGTACTCTGATGCCTTGGCCATTCCTCAGCACACACCTTGTCTCTTGTTTTTACTTTAAACAATTCCCTTTCATTCTGGGCGGCTAACGGTGTTGTGACATGCATGCTCCCATCTTTCGTAAGTTCAGCAATCTGCTTTATCTCTCAGCTGCGCGGTTTATGACAGTCTGAAACATGTGTGGAACCACTGATCTCTATGACGATTTGCTGGATCGCTGATAGTCCCTCCACAAGTGCGGCCACTGGTGAGCCATCTTACGTCACCTGCTCTAGCGCTGTTAAGCCTAGACAGTTACCATGGTCAGTGGCGTAGTCAGGCAATTTTTGAGGAGGTGTTTTTCTTTGCTCAAACCATTTAAAAGAATAAAAAAAAGACGAGAGACGAAAAGAATTAGCATTAAAGGGACGCTGACAGGGTATTTATGCTCGCCGAGGTTTTTAGTTGTACATGACATATGAGAGTCCAACTACCCAGAACAGAATTTCCAGCTCGAAATTCGGTTTCTTTCTGCCCGAAAACTGCCGATCAATAACTGGTCGGTTTGAGTCGCGCTCACTCTCTTCTCTGTGGGTACGGGTCGTTTTCTAAGGTTTAGACACAGCCACCAAATTTAATCAAAGTCGTAGGTCATGGAAGGCACATACTCAATATTAAAAATGTAAAATATATGAAACCCATTTTTGTGGTTTCTAAAAAGCTGAAATTACATTGATTGAAAAAAAGAAGTTGCACAAACAACCAAAAGCATTCTGTGCGTTCACTGCGTAATTCTCAACATGGCGTCGTATCGCGTATCGTGGGACTCGCGGTGTGCTGTTACTGTGGTGTAGTTGAGTTTGGACTTGCTCGGGTTAGTCGCATCGCGTTGGCATCAGACTGTGCCGTGTGTGTTTTCTTCCTTTTTTGTTTTTAAACTCGTTCGATGCATCATGTAACTTGCTACTATGAAGCACTGTCTTTTACGGTGGTTGTTATGGACATAAAAGTACAGTTTTTCTATGACATCCAATCGTTGGCTACCTGAAGAGTGGGCGCTTTGAGGTGCACCATGGAATCAGAATACGCGGGCTAGATGGCGATGGCGGCGGACGACGAGCGTAGGACCTCTACTTCAGAACTGTTGTTCTTGGTACCGGCAAATCTATCTTCCTTCGAAGGAGAAATTGTGGAACGATCAAAACAATTAGGATTCATTCCGTACGACACGCCCGGCCACAGAGCCGATTTGCAGGAAAACGTTGCCGAGTCGCCGCCCCTTCTCGTGGCTGAAGACATCGCTCGTCTTACAAACACAAATTGGTAAGAGCTTGAAAAATGCACAAACGTCAAGCACGAAGTACATACTTAGAGGTGAATATGCATGCATACGATTTCTTCACTAGGTGCGAATGTGGCCAATCCGTGATGCTGCCCGACTTTAAGCCTGGCGAGTGTCTTTGCTGCAGGAAAATTGGCAACAAACTTTCCGACCTACAGTCGACCGACTGCATTACTACGAATGAGGAGTTCCCTCTCGTCTGCCTGAACATTACGATATTAAAACTATCGTACCGTATTTTCCGGACTATAGTTTGCACCCGGTGTATAGCCCGCAGGGGCAACTTCAAGGTCAAAAATAAAAGATTTTGCTGAGATAGTCCGCACCCGGTGCATAGTCCGCACTCGGTGCATAGTCCGCACCTGGTGCTTAGTCGACACGAAAATCTTCTCATACGCGGCACACCTTGACATATGGCTGCTTTCGTAGCTCACAAAGAAGCTTGTATTATACATAAATCATAACTTACATACTCTTTTATTCACAAAATCCGTCTCGTCTCGTCATAATCAACGATATTGAAAAACAAAATTCCTGTATAGTCCGCACGCGTAGATAGTCTGCACAGCCTGAATTTTCAACTTTTAAACATGTATAGTCCGCAGACTATAGTCCGGAAAATACGGTACTTCGAGCTCCACGATAGGAAGCTGCCTATGCCCAAGGACATCCACAAGTCTGTGTTGTCAGGAAAAACGATTATTTCATGTTGTAGAGTAGCTCAGTGGAAGGATGTCCGCTTCACATGCAGCGGGCCCCGGTTCGATCCCCCATGTGGGCAGATAATTTTTGCTTTTTTTTGGTCCAACATTTTGCGATATTTACATTTCTCTTTTACAATTATCACTAAAAAAAAAAAACAAAGTGGATGAAACATCGAAATAAATGGTATGGGACTCCCTTTTTGACACCTACAAACTCAATGTAGTCACTTTGCACAAAATGCAGGGAGCTTATAAATTGGATAGCGTCCGCTTTCCGAGGTGCCCGTAGCTGTTCTGCCGGAATTGCAGCCACCCAATGGTCCCGATCCCGTTGGTCTTTCGGGAACTTGTGCAGACTCTGCTGCACAATGCCACTTTTGGATGCAAAACCCATGCAACATCTTGGTGGTATTCTTTTCGGAGCCGATCACGGGCATTCAGCACTCATTTCCAACTCTTCAGTGTACAAAAAGAACTCATCTTGAAGTGCAGAACAGCGAGTGGAACAAACATAACTTCAAAGCAATCGCACGGCAGCCCGTGTCGTCTGCTGTGCTCGACAAAAAAAAAAAAAAGAAAGAAAGCGCGGTCGGGTGTAGCCATTTGTCTTCCGGCACACTCTCTCCTCCTCTATCTCCGACCTCCGTGCGCAGGTTTCGGTTTCGGTTTCGAGCAGTTGCGTTTCTTGGCTTCATTAAAAATATACATGACTCTGTAGCAAAATATTAATGGGTTAGTCCTCTAATATCATACTAAATCGCCTGGCGAAAAATGAAATTTTTTTTTAAGGGGTGTGTGTCCCTTTATTGCAATTTAGTTACTATTTTTCTCTTTCTAGAAGACAAAAATTTTACCTTTTTTGCCACATATGTCTATAGAAAACACACACATGCACGAGATGCCGTAAGTTCAATCTGAAAAAATACTTTAATGCTGAACAACAAGAACACACAATCATCATATAGAATAATGCGCTTTGAACAAAAAAATTCAGACGGCTCACAAAATATTGCGGTGCCATATACTTCTCTGCGGATCACTCAGGTATCCAATAACTGAAAGCTATGGAAGAGTGTTAGAGAATAGCGAAGTTTAGAATGCGACTAAGCATAAAATTGCAATGCGCACAGGGCAATAAGCAAGTGAACCGTCACGCTCATTGTTCCTGCGTGGATCACATTTTTTCAGAAATGATCGCGTTATGGTCATTTTTTGGATTCTTCCCGTTTTTCGCTGTCGTTTTACAGGAAAGTGGCTGAGAAAAGTACTAGTTCCTACAGGGTGTCTAGCGACCGGGAAAGCCGGGAATTGTCAGGGAAATTTTAATTACCGGGAAAAATCAGGGAATTGTCAGGGATAATGTCAAAAAGTGAGCCCTTTCAGGGAAAATGAGCCGGAAACGCCATCGAGTTTCCTGAGCAAAGGCTCAACGACATGAGGGCAGAAAAATAGGCAATAAATTCTGCTTAGAGTGGAGCGCGGGCTCAGCTTACCCGATGTAGACTATGCTACCCGATGCAAAGGGAAGAGCCGACAAACCCAGTCCAAGCCTTGGATTGAATTGAATTGGATTGAGGGCACAACACTAGGCTAGATTCAGTTAGAGCACTAGATTTAGTAACAAATGGGAAAGTTGCAGACCGTAATTTAATCCAAACCTTAAGCCGAAAGTGCGCCTCTGGCGGCTATGCGGCCATGCTGCCTTTCGGTTATTGACGTGTGTGGTTGAGCGTCGCATTCTCATCGTGTTTCCGGAAGTGGCCTCTTCGCTGACGATGTCGGCGGCAAGAAAGTGCTCGTTTCTCTGTGGTGGACGAACCCGAATATTTCGGCGTAGGCAAGTTGGATTAAGCCTATACAAAATGATCCTCACAGTGCTCAATGCTCAATGCCTTGTATTTTAATGGTCTTATATACTTAACCGCCTCTACAGTGGTCAGGGAATTTCACCTGAAATTGTCAGGGATAACCTGAAAAGTCGGGGAATTTTGAAATAATAATTTGCTAGACACCCTGTCCTATCATTCTGTGGGTTTTAAACATTTTCTCAGCCACCATCGTTCAACAGAAAGAAGCGAGAGGACCCTTTCGGGGCTGACTTGGATGTTCCGGTGAATGTTCAGAAGCGCGACCCCCAGCAAGCGCTCTCGGGTGTGACTCAAGTCTTCGGAGTCTCAAGAACGAACGTTCTGCTTCAGCGGTGCTGACGGGCACGGTGGCCAGAATTTGCAGCAGGCGGTTTACATTGGAATACAAGGATGGGTAGATGTCACTGTAACGGGCGGTAGCTTGCGCTACGTAGTCTAAGTCTAAAAAGACAAACATGATTCCTCCCGCCCTTCTAAGCCAATTTCCTCCCCCTAACTATCACCAGGCAGTGTGGGATATCACCAGGATGACCTTAGAGGGATCGGGCAAAAAAACTAAAAAACATCACGCCCTGCCTCTTCCCCTTGGCGAGGGAGTCGCCAATTTTCCTCTGGTCAAACCTTGTCGGCATTACCCCAGCACTGGACCCACTGGAAGACAGGGTTGAGACTTTGGCCGGAGCCACGTGGGAGGGAGTGCCAATTCTCCTCTGTTCCACCTGTCCCCAGCTGTGCTAGTTAGTTGTGTATCATTCAATTTTCCCTAGATAATTTCCACCAATCTTCTAATCACCTTTTTGTGACTGTAATCTTCTTCTCCTCCGTCCTTCCATCATCGCCAGCGAAACCCAGGGCCTTGGCCAAATCTGTTATCCCTTCAGGGAGGTCAGGGCAATGCCTCCGGAAAATGGCTAGTTTCCTGTACCGCAGAGACGCGCTCAGCAGTGCAGTCCCTCTACGTCTGTGTTCAAACCGGAACTCCAGGCAGTTTGTTTAACGAAACGAATGCTCCGCACTCTGCACAGGCTGGGGATTTGCTCTAAGTCGAGGCGTGCGACATAGAGACCGACGTCCTTGGCCACAAAATGGCTTTCACCTAGGGAGGACGATGCTGTCTGACGTGAGGATGCCGACTCTGTTGGAGATGTTGGTGGCACGCTTGAAGTCGTAGGTCTGTTATCATTCTTGAAAAAATTGTCAAGCAACAGCTTAGCTCTTTTGATAAAGCTAATTTTTTAAAGTCTCTTGCTCCTTATTAATGCGAAAGCATTAACTGTCTCATAGAGCGAGCCGACGTCATCAGCTTTGAAACCGCTCCGAACGGCTCTTCAATCCTTCTTGCCAGCTCCCAGCTATGAAACCACGCGCAAAGCTAGCCAACGCCACCTTTTACAATTCGGTCCCATTGGCCGGTGCACGTCGACGAGGCTCCCAATGGCCGGACACGCAGCACCATGGGGTGGCTGGTCGTTGAAACTGACGCTGCGCGTCAGTTTCATTGACCGTCGACACGTTGGCGCACGCTCGGCGGCTTCTGCTCGTCTCGTCGTCGACGAACATGCCGCCGCCTCCAGCATCCATGTCGTCGGCGGTGCATCTGCTCGTTTGGACACTGACGAAATGGTGCCGCCCCTGGCATTCACACAAAAAAGGGAGCGGAGGAGCGGCTTGCATGCTTTCGCATTCACAACTCATAAGAAGTGCTTAGGTGTACCTCGAGCTTTTTTTAGAGCGCAGCTCTTAGGCGCCCGTTTTCGGCTTGAGCAGCGTCGCCGTCGGCGTCTGCGTAACCGCGCGGTGCATTATGGGACATTTCCCATAATGCACCGCGCGACCCCCCTCTCCCCGGGGTCACGTGACCCCCCCCCCCCCCCGGAGGAATTGAAAAATGAGGGGAGGAGGAGGAGGGGTATACCCTCCCCTGAGTACCCTTCCCTCCTCCTCCTCAAGAGCTGCGCTCCAATTCGGCGTTACAGGGAGTCGTAAACAGCTTTCACTTTTTCTTCTCTTTTGTTACCGGATGTTTTTTTTTTTTTATATTTTGGTTGGTGTATTATTAAAACTAAAGGAGTGCAGGTGAGTAAACCCTGCAGAGACTGGAAGACGGGACGAAAAGAAGAAAAACGTTAAGCTGTTTGTCATAATCGAACCAGACGCCATGCAAGTCCCAGTGCCAGTGCGTGCAGCCCGCGCCGCAGCACGTTTACTTCTTCACTTCACAAAACTTCTTCCCCTCTCACAAGGAGTACATAGTGAATTATATAATAACAAAAAAATATGCAGAAAACATGCACGGAAAAATGTTTCTTAGAAAACAACAAAAAGAAATATGCACAAATAATGCACGGCAAAATGTTCATCCACTGCTTAGGGCGAAAAGCACACCACGGGCTTCCGCGCTCGAGTACCTCGACGTACTGGGGTCTGCTGATGAGTCACCATAGTTGAGGCTGCTGTGTCAGCAGCGTCCGGATTGACTGCGAGGCCAGTAGTCGCACTGGGCTAGGCAACTTGGTGCATATCGTCCTCAGAAATTGCAGTTGAATTTGTGCCCACATCTGGAGAGATTAACGTCGTCGAGGCTGTGGTGTCAGCAGTGTTTGTGCCTACAGGGGGCTGGTCGACACTTGGTGTGCATGGGCAAGCCGTTAATGAGAGTTCCGTGCTACCAGTAGAACTGTGGGGTCTCGGTGCTACGCGGATGTGATGGTGGTGCCTTGTCCACACTCTGCCCTCTGGCAGTTGCAGCGTCGATGCAAACCCTTGGTCAGACTCTACAGTAGCCGGCACCCACCTAGGGCTGGGTTGAAAATTCTGAGCAAAGACTGGCGTTCCGGTCAAAATATTCGTGACCCTCGTGTATGGCCCATTCTTGCGCACGTCCTGCTGGAGCTGTTTTAGATTCACTGTGGTCCGAAGATCGGGTCGCAGCAAGCCCAGCGCAACAGAATTTGCAGCTCGAAATTCGGTTTCTTTCCGCCTGAAAACTGCCGATCGAGAGCTGGCCGGCTTAAGTCGCGCTCACTCTCTTTCCCGTGCTCACAGGCCGTTTTCTAAGGTTTCGAAGCGACCACCAAATTTAATCAAAGTTGTGGGTCATTGAAGGCACACAGTCAATATTAAAAATAGAAAAAAATATGAAACCCATTTTTTGTGGCTTCCAAAAGGCTGTAAATACGTTGACTGAAAAAAAAAAAAAAAAGGTAGCACAGACAAGTGGAAGCATTCTGTGCGTTCACTGAAAATTCTCAACATGGCGTCGTTTCGCGTACCGTGGGACTAGCGGATGGCAGCGGACGACGGGCGTTGGACCTCTACTTCAGAACTGTCGTTCACAGTACCGGCGAATTCTGTCTTCTTTCGAAAGAGAAATTTTGGACCGATCAAAAGAACTGATATTCATCCCGTGCGACACGCCCGACCAGCAAGCCGGTTGCACGAAGACGTCGCCGAGCCGTCGTCCCTTCTCGTCGCTGAAGACATTGCTCGCTCAAACGTCAAGCACGAAGTGCGGACTTCGAGTTGAATACGAACGCGTACGGTTTCTTTACGAGGTGCGAATTTGGCCTCTGCGTGGTGCTACCTGACTTCAAGCCGGGAGTGCATGTAATGAAGGGAAATCGGCAGCAAACTACCGACATACAGTCTACCTGCTGCATTAGTACGTACGAAAAAGTTCCTTCAGTAGCACAGTGGAAAGACATCCGATTTACACGCAGCGGGCACGGGTTCGATCCCTGGTGTGGGTATACCATTTTTTTTTTTTTTTGGTCAAGTGTTTTGCGATGTTTACAGTTCTATTTTTTTATAAATATTATCACTGAAAAAAAAAAAAACAATTGTTGTGGACGATACGTCGCTGAACTAAATGGTATAGGATTTCATTTTTGACACCTGCGAACCCAATGTAGTCACTTTCCACAAAATGCAAGAAGCATATGAATCGGGTAGCGTCCGCTTTCCGAGCTTCGCGTAACTGTTCTACAGGAATTGCAGCCAGCCATTGATCCCGACCCGTTGATCTTTCGGAAACTTGTGCACTCTGCCGCACAATGCCACCTTCAGATGCAGGACATATGTGAGGCAACTCTTCACGCAACATCTTGGGAGTATTCTTTTTGGAGCCGATCACGGGAATTCACCACACTACGGCACTCGGGCACTCACTACTAATTGCCAACACTTAAATTTACAAAACAGCTCATCTTGAAGTACAGAACAGCGAGCGGGACAAACATAACTGCAAAGGAATCGCACGGCGAGCGAACGCATTTCGTCTGCTACACGCGGAGAAAAAAAAAACGCACGGTCGGGTGTAGCCACTTGACTTCCGCCAGTCTCACTATCCTCTCCACTTCGCCATGTCGTGCGGGAGTTTCGGTTTCGCTTTTGAGCAGTTGCGTTTTTTGACTTTATTTAGAAAATATGTGACTCTGTTGCAAAATATTAATTGGGTAGTATTCCAACACCATAATGAATCGCCTGACAAAAAAGGAAAAAAAAATTTGGGGGGGGTGGGTGTCAGTGTCCCTTTAAGCTTCCTACCCATCAAAAGTTCGGCAGGACTACAGCCCGTCACTTCATGCAACGTCGTCCTGTATGACAGCAGCAGTCTGGCTATTTGCGTATGAAGGTCCCCTAATCCGGCCTGCTTCAACTTCTGCTTAATCGTCTGCACTGCTCGCTCGGCCGCTCCATTGGACGCAGGATGGTACGGGGGCACCAACACTTGTCTTATGCAATTCTTCTGTAAGAATGTCGTGAATTCTTCGCTCACAAATGCCGGACCATTGTCTGATACAACTACATCCGGCAGCCTCTGAATAGCAAAGATCTTCCGTAGACAATCAACTGTCACAGACGTCGAGCATGTGCTTACTGGAAATACCTTGATCCATTTGGAATAAGCGTCGACAGCAATAAGTCGTATGGCTTCCACGGCTGTCCACAGGGCGGCCTTTGACCAGTCCACAATGCTGCTCGCAGTTGTGACAGGCACGGATCCCTGCTCGTAGCTACTGCAACCGTGCGCGCTGAGAATACTCTTGGGCAGCATCCTTGGAGCATGAACACCTCTGAGGGGCACTCGACCTGGAACTTGCTTGTACCTAGGTAAGGGCAGCCGGCTCAGTCCGTCTGCGTGAGGAATCTGTCCGCCAGGCCTGTACTTCAGGTGTAATTCTACCCCGACAAGAACAATGCCCAGCGTAAGATACGTGCCGAACATGACTCGGGAATGGGCTTGTCAGCTGCCAACAGCCAGTAGTGGTTTATGGTTAGTGGCCGCCTCAAATGAATGCCCCCAAAGATACTGCTTGAAACGTGCTGCTCCAAACACCATAGCAAGTGCCTCCTTGTCAAGCTGGCTGTAGTTTCGCTCGGCAGCAACCAGGCTCCGCGACGCAAATTCGATAGGTCGCTCTTCTCTCGACGCATCCCTCTGTGCAAGAACCGCACTGAGACCGTACGGAGATGCGTCCGTGACCAACACAGTACTCTTTGAGTCGAAATGGGCCAACGTTTCTGCTGAGGCCAGTAGGGACTTACTCTGGGATAAAGCCTCCTCTTCAGATGACGTCCAGGGCCATGGTACGTCCGGAACCAGCAGACGATTCAGCGGGTGCAGTACTGCAGAAAGTCGGGGAATAAACTTGCGATAAAAGTTAATAAAACCCAGGTAGCTTTGGAGGCTTTGACGTGCTGCGGTGTCGGAGCCAAGAGGACAGCTTCGACATTCTTAGGGCTGGGATGCAACCCTTTGCGCGTAATAATATGCCCTAAATACTGCACACACTCCTTCACAAACTCGCACTTGTCTAGCTTCAAACGAAAGCCTGCCTCCTGAAGGCGTCCGAGGACCCTGCACACATTCTTCCAGTGATCTTCGTCACTTGGGCCGGTCACAAGAATGTCATCATAATAGACCGCAACAAGCGGCAAATCGCCCAGGAGATTGTCCATTTCTCGCTGGAACAAGGCAGGGGCAGACACCACGCCAAATTGAAGCCTTGTAAACGTGAACAGGCCTTTCAGAGTGTTGATCGTGACCAATTCTTGTGACTGCATCCAGCTGGACTTGTTGATATGCGTCCTTTAAGTCGAGCTTGGTGTACTTCACCCTGTTGCTCAGTTTCGCGAACAGCTCCTCAATCCTATGAATCGGATAGCTTTCGCTGACCGTCGCTGGATTGATGGTGACCTTGAAGTCGCCACAAAGGCGTATGCGGCCATCTTGCTTGACCACAGGAACTACGGGTGCAGCCCACTGTGACGTCTTGACAAGGCGTATGATGCCTTAGCGCTGCATACGCTGCAGTTCCCCTGTTACTCTCTCTCGGAGTGCGAATGGCACTGGTCGTGCTTTAAAAAATTTCGGTCTTGACCCTTCCTTCAGGATGATCTTTGCCGACACACCCTGCATTGTTCCAAGCGTTTCTGAAAAAACTTCGCTGAATTGTTCGACTAGGCTTGTGATGGAACTGACCGCATTCACCCCCTCAGGCTTCGAAATAGTAATCTTGAATGCTTCCATCCAGTCTCTGTCCAGCAGTGTCGGACATGTCCCCTTCACAACAAACAACGGCAGTGTCGACTCACGTGTTCCCACCTTGGCTGCTGCAGTAATCTTCCCCAGAACCGATAAGAGCTCTCCCGAATAGCTCTTCAGTCTCACTTGAGAGTATTCTAACGTTGTTTGCAATGGCTTTAATCTGCATGGGCCCGGGTCCCGTTGTTCGCAGCGACCTCATGGCACACTCGTCTACATAGGGCTGTGTTTCCTGGAGGTCGTCCATTTGGTGCACAGAACGAGAGTCCATCCGATTGTTTAGGCCAGTCGGTGCCGCTCTGCAGGCCCTTGCAATGTGCCCCTGACGTCCACAATTGGAACAGCTTCCCGACGTACAGCATCTTGTCAGGTACTTCTCCCCGATATCTGCGTCGCAGCGCTGCGTCAATATATTACAGTTTATTTCTCGTCGCCAGTTGTCATAATCGAACCAGATGCCATGCAAGTCCTAGTGCCAGTGCGTGCAGCCCGCGCCGTAGCATGTTTACTTCTTCACTTCACAGCAGTGTTTGTCCTTTTGTCGTCCCGTTTTCCCCTCACTGTTTTTGAGTCCTTGAGCCTCACAGAGTAGGGGGTAGTCAGGTTGCCCGCATTCTCCTAGGCGAGGCCAGCATCCATCAAAGTGAGGATTTCGCGGCTTTTCTGACGTTGGGAGCTGAGCGAGCCCGAAGAAAAGCTTCGGTTTCGATTGAGCTTGGCGAGAGCTCTTTGGAGAGCCAAAGCCGGACTTGTTTCTCACGCAGTTCACGGACAGTGTCATCATCTTCGTTTAGCTTTGGAATGCTGTGGGCCCGGCTTCTCGCCGTAGTGGTTTGTCGAACAGAAAGAGAAACATGTAGGATTTTTAATGCCTTGACAAAACTGCAAAGCACAAAAAAAAAAACAAAAAAAACTGACGTCGGAAAGGGGGAAGTGGAAAACCATGAAATTTCGGGGAATGTTTCGACCAGTAATCACCCCCCCCCCCCCCCCCTGGCTATGTCACTGACCATGGTTGCCATCTGTAGGTTACCTGACAACAGACGCAAAGGTCATGTGACGACAGCCTTGACAGATGGCTGACCGGTGGTTGGAATCGCGCAATGGGCTCGAAGCAAGGATGCGCGATCCAGCAAATTGTCATAGAGATCAGTGTGCGGAACTTTGAAAAGCGTTTGTAGTAATAGATGTATGGGAAGCGCAGTATCAGGAACTCATGGATGAGTGTTATGGCTGTAAGCTTGCACCACTTCCCAACAGGTGATGCAGGGACAGCAAAGATGTGTATAGTGACATCCACAAGTCTAGGCGTGTCGGGGGGAAGCACTTGCAAGAATTTAGATAATATGTATCTACTCAAAATTAACAATGCGATGGTTTCAACCCTTAACCCTTTTTAGTTTTGGAGATTTTCTTACCCTCGACTGCTTAATTGTTTTAAAAAGTACCTTTGTTGCCTTCAAAATCAAATTTATAGCCACAAACAGAATGGGAGCAAAATTAAAACAAAATCAGTGCTGCCATTTGTTGGCACAGTTACAAACTAAGACATGAGCGAGCCTGGTTCGTCCAAAATGGTTGAGTGCATGAACCGAGAGAAGCAGACGAGCTATACCCATCCTGAATGATTTGGGGACTGTCTCCGCATTGACGAGCTAGGCTCATCCAAAACAGTTAAAGGGGCAGTGCCAATGATTTTAGTGTTGAAATAATTGGCAGTTTGCATTTTTATATTGTTTATGCAAGCCCAAGTGACCAAAAACGCGTCACCTTCCCCCGAAAAACTGATATTCTGCTACGTAATCGCAAAGCAAAAAAACGAATTATTTGCCGATCTGCAGCCGTCTGTCGGGGTTACGGGAACTAAAATGACAGAGTCTCTGGGGGATATGCAGAAGTCAACAAACCCTGTCCCCCTCCGCTGCTACACTCGCCGTCAGCCCCGTGGCGAACCGTCTTTTGTGTCAATCGCTTGCCGCGATCTTCGACGATGCTATTCCTTTAAAAGTCGATAATCGCGGAGGAAGCGGCTGGGGTCTCTGAAGAGAGGACCCAAGGGGAAACTACGTGAACCCCCAGAGTACGTCACTCGAAAGTCGGCGTGGAGAGTTGAGAGGCACTTTGACCTTCGATTTGTTTAATTTTTTTTTTTTTTAAATAAGAACTAGCGTTTGCAAGAAAATACGGTTTTCTGCTTTTCGTTCCATAGGTGACGCAGATTACTTTCCGCAGATAATTGGTCCAAGTCTGAAAATTGTTGCACAGCTCCTTTAAGGGGTTAACGTAACCTCTTTGAGAGAGAGGCAGTTTAGTGGCAGCAATTCAGTGACATTCGTTACTGATTTATGCTGCAGAATCCTAAAGCGGTTAGCAGGGCTCATGCCACATTTGGATTTGCAACCTTCAGTATACGTTAAAATGGCATTGCCTTGTTGAATTACCTTGTCGAGAGACCCCAGAAGATTTTTCAGCATCAGCAACACTATGCGGTGAGGCGCCATATGATTTTCCAGTTATACCGAAATCCCCAGTCGTAATTGTTTGACTGCTAGCAGCTTTTAAATATTGCCAAATTTTCTCCTCATGATGGGCTCTTTTACTATGCTTTCCATGCATCTTTGTTCTTCCCCACATAACAGCGGTCAGCAGTCGAGTTCTGTTTATTTCTGAAATGCAGGTGCCACCACAGCAGGGAGAAATACGCCGGACCGATCTGCCCGCTTGGTGCCTGACTGTCAAAACCACCACAAGCCCAGCGGCTTCGAAGCAGCATCTCACACGAGCTACCATCAAGCCCAATCCAGCAGAAGCCGCTGTCAATCTGCCTTCAGCACCAGCCCCTTTCAAGCCACTTCCAACGCCAGCAACTTGCAAGCCGCTTCCAACACCAGACACTTGCAACTTGCAGCCAACACCAGCTGCTTGCAAGCCGCAGCCAACACCAGCCGCTTGCAAGCCGCAGCCAACACCAGCCGCTTGCAAGCCAACACTGGCCACGATTGCTGCGACAGAGGGCAGGCGTCACTCCGCGTTGCTCCCTGCAGCAAGTGTCCACAGAAATGTTCCGAGGAGTGTGCCCACGAGTTCTGGCAACAGAGTTAGCTCTGGCACGAGCAGCATTCGGCTCGGCCTTTCTAGGAAAGGACTCAGGGAACCACTTCATCGGGTTGTTAAGGTGTTGCCTTGACCCCACAGATTCCCCGCGCAAAGCATCGCCTTACATGGACCAGCCTCCGCATTAGAAGGCTACTACGAATGAGGTATGCATACTTTAGAGATTTATTGTAAGTATACACTGAAGTGCTTAAGGTTGCTGTTATTTGATTGAGTACAGGGACCTACAGAGACACTGGTTCTGCATTTATGGAGTTAGGGCAGTGTAGATCTTTCTCTCACCGCTATTTTATCCTGCATATGACATCTGCCTGATGAAATAAAGTGGGGTCTATCCAAACTTTTCAATTCCTAACGGGTCGAGCGGCGTTAATGTTATTTTGAACATTTCTGTATCCCTCGCCTCTGGTGCGTTTTGCCACTTTCTGGTTGACTGTGTTGTAAGGGATTTGGACAGAGCCCTCTAATAGCATACAAAATTGCATAGATTCAAAGCATTAGCTGATCTTCTTAGAGCTTCTATAGGCCTTCTGCGCTGAAGCTCTGAACCCTCATTTTGGGTAGTACAAGCTCACCTGACTGGGCCTCGCACTACTAATGGCACCTTCACTGAGCTTTTGTCTTTCTGTATAGTGCTGAAGAACAGAAAAGCACCTTTTGACGTCTGAAATCGACTAGATTTAACGTTGCAAGACAATCGAAAGTGCGAGATTCGTGCCACCACTTTTGCTTGGTGAGGTAAAAACATCTGGCATCCCAACACTTTTTTTTCTTCTTTGGAACACGTGAAACAGTGTCTCTTGGCTCATGCTCTTAGGGTGCGAACACACCGGCAAGTCTCAACTGTCGCGCGACAGCTTTTGTCGCAAGTTGCGGAGCGACAGGTTTGGAGCAGTTGCTTCCAGACCGAATTTTGCGACTTGTTGCCAAGTTGCCCGGCAACTGAACAAATCAGTGGTGCCTTGGAAGTGTGCGAGTGTGCCTCGCGTTTGTTTACGTCCTGCACATCAAACTTCTGTGGGAGTAGCACCATCATGTCCGTTCAACGCCTCGGTGGCCTCGGTTCACGGTAGCGGCCGTAGGTGCAGAACCACAGAAATCTCTGTGGAGCGGCTCTGGTCAATGCTATTAAAGAATACCCAGTGCTTTATAAATGCAGCACCCCGATTTGTACGAGTTCCCAGAAAAGAACTCGGCCTGGCCGCAAAACCGTGCAACTTCTTGACAGGCATGTGCTACGACGCGGTAGCTCGAGCGAGTGCATGCCGATGTAGCAATTGTGCTTCATTGTATGGTTCCGTAGGACCCAAGTCAACATATAACGAGTCTTTTTTATATGGCAACGACGACGCATGTGTAGCTGTGAGACAACGAAAATGGAAAAGAAGCGAAACGCGAACCCAGGTTGTGGCAGCGTGCACTGAATTGGCGGCGGCTCTCTAGAGCCTCCAAGAAGCGACTCGCCGATAGTGACTCTCCGATCGCCAGCAGTGTGACCGTCGGGACTCGGCGGTTGCTTGTCGCACATCGCTAGTCACTCTCGCGACTGTTGCTAGTCACCAGTGTGAGCACGCCTTTAGCATCTTAGCTTTGACCTATGCTTCGACGGCATTCAAATTTTTATTGTTTCTTTGTCATTTCCTCATGATCTCGCATTCCGCACCAGGCACGCTTCCACATGTATGGCAGTTTGAGATGCTCAAGTTTGTACTACCCGAGGCAAGTCCTCCATGAGGAAGTTCCTTTTTGCAGCGCTCCCTGGGCAGTGCAGGTGGCCTATTGTAAGAGTTTCCATGGCTTGTTGACTCGAATGATCTTAACATGCAAGATAGAAAATCAGCTAGATGTTGACAGTAACTTGAAAAATAATTTAGTTCTTTGTATGAGCTAGGTGCCTCTCTTAGTATTATCATCAATTATACTTCAACTAATTGGCGGGATTGAAATCTTCAAAATTTTATTGCAGGTGATAGTAATATTAAGACTATTTGTGTACACTTACAATACATTTCCAAGTTATATTTAATTTGTGTAGTCGTCTCCTAGCTCATGTCGGTTTTGAGAGAAGGCGGTACTCGGCAGATTTATAACTGAAACGGTCACCAGGACCCGCACAGACCTATACAAGTGAGAGAAGTATCTTTGGGGAAAAAAAAGTATATTTTATTCTTTTTTACATTAACAATTGTCGGTACAGTAATTGGCAACAAAAACGGGAAGTATGAACAAAAGACGGAGGGCTTCCAGTTTTCCCTGCAGAGTGGGGCAACCTGCTCGCGTTGCCACGCATATGTCACGCTCGTCTAATAAATAAGCACACTGTCCCAGCCAAAAAAACGTTGCGCGCATGGTTGGTGGAGGAGGAGAGGGAGGGGGGGAGGGAACCACTCAGACAGTATCACAACGCCCGTTGTCTGACACCAGCGACATGGCACGCAGCACGCGGGCACGGGCGCCATCTTGGGAGTCCTTCACGTGCACACGGTGCGGCTCTCGAAGACACCCCGGTTCCTTGGGTGGTTTCTGAACCTGAAGGAACCTGTCCGGTCGAGGATGGTGCACTCGGATGTCGCGGGGTTGGTTTGAGCAATCCTCTGGAGCCGTACCGTAAGTTTCAAAAGAGTATCGTATTCATGGGGACTGCGGGAGGGCCTCTGGACCGTTGACCGAACTCGCCGTGTGCTGATGATCGTTGGCACCTTCTCGCCGGCTTGTTGTCCCAGCGTGATCGCCGACGGGAAAGATGGCCCACCGCTCGCCGCGATCACCTCTGTTGATTTCGTTTTCTTTTGTTTTCGAAGACGGGTACCACGTGAGCGCACGCGAACGTCACGTGGGCTAGGGTGCCGCCAGCAGCTGTCCTAGGGGTGCCAACTGCGGCAGCAGAGGTGCCGCAGTGGTTGGTTGGATCTGGTAGGAGGAGGTGGACGTGACGGTCAGTGTGGTCTTGTACGCACTCGAGCTGGTCACCGTACGGAACCGGGTGCTGAACGCGTTGTAGATGAGCGTGTAGATCTTGGAACTGTAGCTTGTGGCCGTGGTGACGGTGGTGTAGGTGGACGTCACCGTGGAAAACTGGGGCGTGGGCTTGGTGAGCTGCGGCAGCTGCGTCGCGATCAGCCGCTGAAGTTGCTGCTGCTGGAGCTGCTGAAGCTGGAGGGCCTGCGTGTTGATGTACGGCACGACTGCCGTCGAGAAGCTGGTCAGCGTCTTCTCGGTGGTGGACAGGGACTCTGACAGCGTGCGGGAGCGGGTGCGGCGTCCGTCGTAGAAGCTGACAACCTTTGTGTGATACACGGTCTCGGTGGTTGTGTAGACGCTGCTCTGGGTGACAGTGGAGTAGAGGGTGACTTGCTGGTTGAGCTGCTGAAGTCCGAGGTAGACCGCGGCCAGTGGGTTGTTGAGCAGCGGGTTGGCCAGCTGGACGGGCCGGTTGCCGTCGGATGGCAGGGCCAGGTAGGAGGCCTCGGGAGACGACGGCGACTGGAGTTGCTGGAGTGGCGTTGGGGCGGGAGGTCCGCCACCCTGTAACAGATGCATTGACAGTTTCAGTACGTATGCCTCTATCCCACCTCTTCTCTTCCCTTGGCTTCCTTTGGCCGAACTTTTACACAGCTATGGTCTGAGCAAGGAACAGACTAACTTCGTATAACTCGTATCTCCGTATCGCGACTAAAAATGGCATTGCTTGCGCTAAAATGGTCTCGGCTTTCGCTTTGCAAATGTGCTCTCGTCGCCCAGGAGGACGCTTTACCTCTACGCCCAGATGCCATGCAGGCAAGCGGCGGAGACGGTGCAAGCGGGATTTTTTGGATTATGCATGCACGCGTTTCTGCGCAACGCACAAGCGCGTGCATGCTGTTTACAAACATGCCCTCATTTGCTCACACGAGGTGTGGGCACTGCGCGTGTGCAGAAACCATATTTGCGTCAAGTAAAGCGTCTGCGCATGCGCCATGTCAACTGCAGCGCCACCGCAGCAATGTGACGTCAGAGCCACGTGTGGTCAACGTTATTAGATTAGCTCAGTTACGGAACTGCCCATAGACGCTGTATGCACGAACAGTACCTCCCCTCATTCACCACGACTCGCCTGGCGTCGCTCGGCGCGCCACCGGACGGCTGCTTTGGTAGCTGCAGCATATTCTATGGGAATCGGGATACGTATGTTTCAACGTTACTAGAACCCTCAGTTGGGAAACTCACCGTTGAAACCTGGGCCGCTGGCGTCCACCGAGACCGAGCTAAATACGACAACAGCGCCACTCTTTATCATTTGTCTTTACTGTGGTCACCTTGAGCTTTTAGAAAGCATGTTTTTGCGTAAAAACCAACGGAAAAAACTCTTTTTGTAATAACTTTTATTGAAGTTTAGTACGAAATGAGGGGCGTGTGATGTTTTCTAAAATCTTTAGTTTGCAAAGTTTTGCGGCACAATTAATATTGTTTTCATACAACCATGCCTCAGCGGTGATTTCAGGTAGCGCGTCCCGACCTAGGCGCATCTTAACTTTGGTGGTATTTCGCGGTGCGTCCGCTTGGGAGACGGGGGTGGCACCCCTGAAACCCCTTCCACCGTATTTGTTTCGGCTCCGAAATGGCCAATTAAAGCCAAAATAGAGGTAATGTGCAGTTCCTCGAGTGGCCGCTGCGAGTGAAATGGTGGCATTGTGATTGCCATTAGCTCGGTTCTCGAGTAAGGATCGGTGCCACTATTTCAGAGCAGTCTCTATGAGAGTTTCCCAACTCAGTGGCTCTAGTAACGTTGGTATGTTTCGAAGCACGGCGCCTAGATGGCGCTTCAGCTCTGCTCTTTGGAACGCACAGTTATGAAACGAAAATCTAGATGGCGCTTCGAACGACGGCAGGTGGATTGAAGTGAGTGAGGGGGGGTACCCCCTTCCGCAGGAGTTCCAGAACTGAGGTAATCTAGTAACGTTGCGTGTGGTCTATACATGGCTTGCACGTGACGTCATCGCATCATTCTGGTGGGCAATCCTACTTTCTGAGAAAAACAAAAAATGGGGGGGGGGGGGGGGTGCGAAATATATGCTGCGGAAGGCGGCGCTCAACAGCAAGGTCACCACGATGGCAGACGATGCGACGTCAGTGCAATCCATGTATATTGGAGACGCGAGTGTCTGGGATCCACTGACCGGGCATCTCACCTGGAGCAGCGTTTGGAAGTACTGCTCCGAGTCGAGGTCCAGCGTGACGTTGCGCTCAGTCCAGCCCCAGTAGGTCTCCGGGCGGCATGGTCCGGTACGCCGTGACGATCTTGCGGATGATGAAGCTCTCGGTGAGCGTGTGCGTTGTGGTGGCCAGGCCGTCGAAGATTGGCACCAGAGACGTCCTCCACGAGTGCTCCGTGGTGGAGTAGACCCGGGAGACGACCAGCGGCGGCGTCTGCTGCTCCGAGGCCTCGGCAGTGGCCGTGATGGCATTCAGGGACTCGGAGCCTTCCAGGATGCCGTTGGAGAAGAGCTCCGAGGGCTCCAGGGTGCGCGCGACTGAGGTAGTGAGCGTGAGGGTGCGGACCACGGACTTGCCCTGACCGACGTGGAGGGTGACAAGACTGGTGACGGTGGTCTGCTCGTAGCGGACTCGGGCGGGGTCGATGGAGACCAGGGGGTCGACGTCTTCGTCTCCCGGGTGTGCGCTAGGACTCGCCATGTCCGTGGTGACTGCCGCTGCCGCCGGGTGTGACGAGGGTTCGTCGGATTCGTGGGGCTGGTCGGGCCTCGCGGTGAGCCGCACCTTGAATCGGTTCAGCCGCACCTGCAAGACGTCGGAGACGGAAGAAACAGAACTAGGTCGTTTGGAAACCCAACGTGGACGGTTGTTTGCAGTCTATGCTCGTCGGTCCGCTTTATTTTACGGAGACGCTGAACGACACCCACCGAGTCTGAAAGACACTGAGTGAGTCCCGTTATTGGCAACTCTGGTGAAGGCGACACCATCCAGCGGAAAAGACGTGAAAGAGAAGCGTGGAGCTACCGCGCATCTGAGTATGTAGAGAAAAACTGGCCAGGGCCTAAAAACCAAAATGTAAAACCGTAAAAAAAAATGAAAGACCTTTACAACTCCCTGTAATGCCGAATTAGAGCGCAGCTCTTAAAGAGGAGGAGGAGGGGAGGGTACGGAGGGGACGGTACGCCTCTCCTCCTCCCTCCTCATCTGCTCCTCCCCTCTTCTCCTCCTCCTCCATCCTTCTCTATCCTCATCCTCCTTCTCCCCTCCCCTCCTTTGCGACGTTTCGGCGCGATGCATTATGGGAAACGTCCCATAATGCACCGCGCAGTTACGCCGACGGCGACGCCGACACCGACGCCACCCAAGCCGGAAAACGGGCGCCTAAGAGCTGCGCTCTAAAAAGAAAAAAAAAAAAGAAAGGAGACCAAATGCGCGTCGTTTGAGCTGTTAATAGCATCGCCTGTATTAGCCAAATAATAATTGTATCGTGTGAATAATGAGACTGCCGGAAGTTTGTCAGCCTCAGTGGGTGTCTGGTATGTCAGTTGTAGATTAGAAATCTAGCCAGTACAGCACAACCGCTGGCCTGGGGTCTTTAACGAGCATTACGGAGTGGTGATGCACTACTCCGCGCTAGTATACGACGCTCATTCAATCGAAACGGGCAGGGGAGGGTGTACCGATCCCTGGGTTCTGTAGCGGGAGCTTTTGCTCCACGCGCTCCGAGCTGCTGTGCGTCAAGTCAACACACTCGGCCACCGATCCCCCTTCTGTTTTAGGCACGACTATGAATAAGAAGAAACAAAACTTATGCGAACAAAAACACTCAAACATCAAACAATGTACCAATTGTTGAACAGTAAGATTTGTGAGATAGCACGTCCGAATCTTCGCATTGACTGACATTTAGTCCGGATATAAACACGAACGTATACATTGTGTCGTCGGCGGCGGTCGCGCACGTATGTTTACCTTAGTCGGGAAATAAGAACAGATACACACATGCTCACTACGGCCAGAATAAATAAAACAGTGCGAAAAAGGACACGAGACAAGTACATCACACACTCAATCGCCCAACTACACACCTTGCTTCAGTATCGCCTTTGTAATATCATCGCAAATAAGAGCTATAACCGTCATGAACCCCCGAGTTTGGATCAGTGAGAGACGACGGTGTACCGTGTGTGTGTTCCTGGCCGGTACGTATCTCAGGCGCGTGCCTCCGATGCCCGGAGGCGCCGACCCGCTGCGGTGGTTGAGCCTGCTCCGAGTCACCACGATGGTGTTCTCGTCCAGGCTGTCCGAGTGACTCTCGGAGGACTGCGGTCCCCGGAACCGGGATGTCTTGAAGCCCGGCAATGACTGCGTCCGTCGGGGAAACAGCCTGCTCGAAGACACCTCCGGACTGCGGAAGGAGGACCGAAGCACCGTCGATGACGGCGACGCAGTCGTGGTACTCGAAGCGGTGCTGCTGCTGGTAACGCCGTACTTCCGCGGCCGATGGTGGATCCGCTCTTCCTTTGAGGCCTGCAGTGGGAGGGTGCGACGCTTACCGCTGGAGCCCTGCGCGGATTACAGTTTGATCATCCTATCCGCATCCACAGACTTCGCGTATCCGCATCTGATATCCGCAGTTTTTGTATCCGCATCCGAACCGCATCCACAAAATTCGGAACTGTATTCCACCCTCAATCCGTGCAATCACTTTGCATAAAAAAAAATCAAGCATAAATAAAAATTAAAATGCATCTGGATGGTATCCTATAAGCCCGCTGCTTACCTTCATACAACGAACAGATCTGTGTCAGTATAGGGTGAAAGTAATTTTATCGCATTCTGTTTTATCGTATTTATAAAATAAGCGATCGTCCTTCTAGAGACACTTCGCATCGCTAGAAAGGTAATCGCAGTTATGAGATCGTTTTGGGAGTCCGTGCCACCGGCACTCTGTCCAAAAGATGCACTCAAAAGAAAGAGAATTTGAATATTTACTTTTTTTGCTTTGTGAAACCCACTTCAAGCGGACAGCTGTTTTATAAACATGAAAATTAACAAATGACAGACTAAAACCGTTGTGTCATTTTATTTATGCCAAACAATAAAAAAGCGGGAGAGAAAAAGGTCTCCCCCCCCCCCCCCCCCCCCCCCCCCCTATATACTTTAATATGTGGTAAGGCGCTAGTAGACCACTGGAAAAATATAATACTGTAAACGATTTAATTTTCGCGGGTTCAAATTTTCGCGAATCGAGTGTAGCTTCCGTAGCGTTCACATATTGCCCGAATTGTTCGCGGGACGTATTTTTCGCGAATTGTAGGCGATTCGCGAAATTCTTGAAAATTAGGCCCTCGCGAAAATTTAGTCGTTTACAGTATTCAATAATGGCAACACCTATCGGTTTCAGTTTTAAACACGAACACTCAACTGCATGCTCGGAATAGTATACTTAAAAACAACTCACTGCCAACTGTCGAGAAAAAGAAAACTCGCAAATACGCAGCGGCTCACTTGTCGAGGTTGCTGTTAGAAAAAGCAGAATATTGTTCGTCAACATGGACGGAGTCAGACTGATTCGCCTCGATTAAATTAATACCCGCTAATGGGAACTATCTCTTCGTTGGTGCACTTGATGTTGGGATGGCATGCACGAACTTCGCTACAAGAATGAGGTGCGGAAACTCGTGCTGGCGCAAGTTCCACCAGTGCAGAGGATCGAATTCAGTCTCCTCGATCTACTTGTAGGCGAAGAAGCCAATTGCAGGCTTCTGCTTTCTTGTGTCTTGTATGTTTTGGGTTTTCTTTGCCCAAAGAACGTTTTCCGCTCGTTCCCTGCCAAACAAGAACACGCTTTCCCGGGACGACTGATGCTCCTGCATTCTTTACTTTTTCTAGGGACAGCATTTTTGGCGAAATAGAACCCTAGTAGCACATCTAGTCCTGGGAATGTCTTTAGGATGTCCTAACATTCCAGGGATGTCCCATGCATGTTCATAGGACGTGTGTGCTGCTTGGGAACTTTCTAAATCGATGTTCGGCGAGAATCAAATCTTTCTTGACATAAAGAACAAATTTCTTCTCCGATTGACACCTTTTATCTAAGGGAGTAGTTTGCTCCCTCAATACATTCGATTATGCACCTCATAGTATATCACTCACTTATTCACTCTACACTGTGCGGTCGCACAGGTTTACGGGCCGCCTCAGCAAAACTGTAGATCCGGACCCGCGGATATCCACATTTGATCATCATCCGCAGCCCCTGGCATCCGCATCCGATCCGATCCGCAATCCGCCAAATCTGATTCATTTTGATCCGCATCCGCCAGTTTACGGATATCCGCGGATGTAAGGCTCTACTTACCGCAGTCAGAAGAATGATCACTACGTGAATACTGCAGTACATGAACGTTTTTTCTGCCCTAGCCGTACGCCCCTCGGCCCCTTATCTCCGTGCACGAATGTGGAAAAATGCTGATGCCGGAATCACATCAACTGGTGGTGTTTTATGCTTTCTAACCGACGCGTCTTTATTTATTTATTTATTTTTCTGGCGTAACGTTTTTTGTCAGTTGCGCCTGCTTAGTCAGGTTTCCCGAGCTCGTTTGTGGTACCACTAATATAATTGAATCAGGAACAGAGAATATATTTATTAAAGTTTTCTATGAGTGTGTCATTTATCATTTTGTTCATGACCGGTAATTTTTTTTTAAATAAAATTTTTCGAGAATTTGATTGTTTGAAAGAGAACCATTTGAGACGGTCTCAACCTGAAATTACCCTCAAGAAATGTTGCAGAAGCATCGTGCAGTTTGCGACTTTTTACGAAGGAAATGACTGTTTTCTTCTGGAGCCTTGGGGAAAAGGCTTACATTGATACAGTCCACAAAAACGTTAGTTCTGTCCAAATTGGTCCAAAAATCTTCTACATGTAGTTAAGTGGCCGCATACAAGTATCTACAGTTTGTGTTTCCTATCGGAATATCAGCAGATTCCTCGCATGGGCTCTCCAAACGAGCTCAATGAACCATCATATATCTCGAGATGGCATTCTTCACTTCTCTCGTGTCATGTGACCATGATAGGCATGCTGGAGCAGTCACTGGTAGCACAGCTGCGCTCGCGTACCTGTGCCGTGTTGTCCCTGATGACCTGCTGCTGCCTCGGGCTGGGTGACAGCTCAGGCTTGCGGCTGTTCTCGACGGGCAGGCTGGCTGCCGGTGTGGGCTCCGGCGCCTTGAACGCCGGCGTGGGCCGTACCTGGGTCGGCCGTTCTGTCGACGACGAGGCGTGCATGATGCGCGACGTGCTCTGCAGGATCTGCGCGTATTTGCCGTCGATGTAGGTGCCGATCACCTTCGTCTCGTGGATGGTCGTCGCTCCCCTGCGCGGGAAAACAAGAAGATGTTGACCAACTCAGTTTGCAATGTTCTGAACATAATCGCTCCTTGTCACTCTAGCACTGTAGGTCGTCTGCTTCCCGCAAAGCACTTGAGAGAGCCAATTGCTGCCATCTACAGATGAAGCTACAAAACTGAACATATGTTTAAACCTAAGAGAAAGAAGTCTGCGCTATGACACGGCGCATGGTGAAACGCCATGCCTATCTGTGTTAGACAGTGTGCGCAGCTCGCACACTGTCTTTTAGGTCTAAACATATACGTTCAGTCTCGTCGTTCGCCGAGATGTCTTCATGGTAGATTGCAGCGATCGCCACTCCCGAGTGCTTTGCTGGAAAGCAGACGTTCCAGAGTTATTAGGGTGTCTGGTTTTTGTGTGGCCTATTTCAAACAGCAGTTCGCTTCATTAGGACGCTACACATTATTTGTCGATCCACTCGGGAAAGAAGGATTTATGAATGGTGGTTCGATTGCCTCGGTTACCGACAAAAACCTGCCCTCTTAAATGGATTGTGTATGTGCACCTTTGTTTCCGGCTGGAGTAACTCTAAGCTCGCGCACCTTGGGTGTCGATCAAAGCTGCACGCTTCACTCGTGGAATGACGCAGAAAGTTGCCCCCGAGGCACGGATCTCGCCTCTCGAGAAGAAAATCGGTGAAACCATTCTCATACTTGACTCTACGACAGGAACTTCATAATGGATTATGTAATTGTTTTTGAACTGTTAAAAAAATGCCCGAGAAGTGGAGTAGTTAGCCCCCCGCTTCTCAACAGCCAAGTCATTCTATCCATAAGTGAAGGCCCACAGCTCTCCTGGTGCTCCGCTCTGTCGTAATTCCAGAGTAACCAGAAAAACAACTTTCTTCCCCGAGCGGTGGCCAACACCTTTTTTGGTTTTCCACCTTTCTCTGGAGACCAATACAAACATGGAAGAACTGCTTGTACCAGTTATTCAAAATGAAGAATTCGTCTAGTAGCCATATGCTCTGTTTCACCTTAAGATGTACCACTGCGAAAGCCATAGGCTCGAGCTCTTTGCTCAAAGAACCACCTCCGGTGCACGAACCTCTTGCAGCAGGAGCAACTACCACCCGAATAAAACTGGGCTTCTAGCCTTCACTGTGGTACATCTTAAACGGAACGACGTCTTGACCACCTCACGTGAGCATCTGACACTCTGCACTTTGCAAAGTGCAGATCAGATACCTATACCCTCCTTTTACCAATTCCATGGGCACTGGTAAGACTGAGGGCGTCGCGACTTGATGATCATCTCAGTAACGCGGCGGTGCGTTTGAGGCACCTCCCCCATAGGTCCTGCAACGTACCCATTGACGTGTGTTCCTCCGAGCACGGTGACCAGTCCCGTCGGGTACTGCGGTCGGCTGGAAGTGCTGCTGGCGGCGCTGCTTCTGGCCGTGGCGGCGGCCCTGCTACTGGTGGCCCTACTGGTACTCGTGGTCGTCCTGACCGGTGCCCTTGTCGATGTCCGGCTAGGTAGTGCCGGCGGAGGCGTCGTGGTGGACGGCGGCGGAAGGACCTCATTGGCGCCGCCCACGATCTCGAACCCTAGAACGTTGGTCGTCTGCGCGGGAACGAAGAGGCAAGACGGGTGCGCCAGGTGTTACAAGGACCTCTTGTTTGCTTGTTACTTTTTTAAAAGCGGTTTCCACCCCTGCCCTGTCTTGATCTGGATGGACATCGTACCGACGTGCGATCGTGCATCACTACTGCGTGGTGCGCGTTTAAGACTCCAGTTTATCAGTGGTACTGTACTGGTTAAACTTCTACAGCGGAGACATGCCCATTGGGGCTCCTAACTATCCGCTGTCCTAGATATACACAACACATTTTAAATGCGGTAGCATTTTTTGTTCAGTCCCCCGCCCCTCTGCAAACTTTTGGTTGTCACACCAAAATGCATGAAGTGCACGTGCTGTCATTTACTCCTTATCGCGCGGGTCGCTGGAGAGAGGTACATGTGCCGTTCTTCTCTCTGTCGCTCATGCGCGGGTCGAGGCGCTCGCTGGATGCGCCGCAGTCTTCACAATGCCTCGCAAGGGAAGGGGAGCGTCCGTCGCGGCTGGTGTGCTATGGTGGGCTTGACTAGAATAGCGAGCAAAATTTCCGATACCATCGATCGAACCGAGTTAGCCGACACGTCAGCCGTTTCTCCTAACACGTCGGAGCAAAGTGGTGAAGCTTGACGCGTGCGCGCTGGCGCGAGGCGGCGAAGCTTAACGCGGAGAATCTAAGGATTCTGTAGATATTAGCGATTTTCGAATATTTGAAAACCTGGAATACTTCGAACAGTAAAACAATGCTGCCAATTGAATAGCAGACATTAGTCGCAGATTTTTAGCAGTTTCGTATATTCGCACACCCCTACCATTAGGTGATCACGGGACTGCGGATAGCTTGTGTGGTTTGATGTTCCGCGAACGACGTCACTGGACTTCGCTGTGCGGCGTGCATTTGAAAATCTCAGATACGTCGAAAACTAAAAGTGTACTGCAAAAAAGCAGAAAAAAAAAATGAGCCATTCTACTTTGTGAAGGTGGTTGACCAGTGAAGCTGTTTAGCACATGACAGAGACCCGCCCCAAGGAGCCGGAGGAAACTAGACACGCGCGACGGTACCGCCATCCGACGGAAGGTAGACACGAGCGACGGGGACCGCCACCCCGGGAGAGCGAAAGGAAAGGAAACCATACTTCGTTTCAGCTGAGGTCCGAGCGCGGCCGATGTTATGAGCCGAAGGGCCAACCAAACAGCGTAAAAAGCGCAACGTCATGTCGTGCCCTCTGCGCTTGACTAGCCGGCGGAGGAGCACGCACAGAGAGACGGCGAATACCGGCTGGTCATATCAACTACAGAGAGCACGCCATGACGTTGTGCCTACTTCGCTGTTTGCTTGGCCCTTCGGCTCATAACATAGGCCGCGCTCGGACCTAAGCTGAAACGAAGTATAGGCACGGCAAGCGGGGGGGGGGGGGGGGGGGCTTGGGGCTTGGAACGATGACAAAGAGAAGGCGGTGCGAGCGTAGACATGGCCGACGCGGGTCGCACAGTGGCAAATCTTTGAGAAACCTGTACCTCTACCTGAGAGTCTACTGATCTTGAAAATGGTGCCTATGGATAACTAATCTACTGAATAGACCTATTGCTAAATTATGCAAGCATCAAGGAGAATGAAGGGAATGGGGTTCCACGCGAAGCACGTGCCGGCGTCTGCAGCAGTAACTGTTCTAAAGCCAAAAGCCCAAAACAAATGGCATCTTGCACGCGCGTTCGTCAACGCTTTATTTTGGTTATTTACTTCGAATCTTTTATACGGGGAAGGTGTGCGCGTGCGGTGCCGGCGTCTGCCGCAGTAGCTGTTCTAAAGCAAGAGCCTAAAACAAGTGGCATCTTGCACGCGCGTTCGTCAACGCTTTATTTGGTTATTTACTTCGAATGTTTTATACGGGGAAGGCGCGCGTGCGGCGGTGCGATCGAAGAGATTTATACTCTGTTTCATACTTAGTGTGCAACGCTGTCAAAGCTACTGGCGCGTGCGCGGGGCTTCATCTATGGTTTTGTTTGCGCGAGAAGGCGTGTAAATGAGCTGCAAGATCAAACACCATGCTCGCGCCAGTAGCTTTGACAGGGTTGCACACTAAGTATGAAACAGAGTATAGTCAGTCACTGCACACAAAAAATGCACGGAACCCTAACCATAAACAGCTTCGCTGTAATATTCTCGAATTATTAGAAGTTTCGAATATTGGCGCACCTCTAGTAATGAGTGATCACAGGACTACGGAGAGAAGTATGTTGTTTGGTGCTTCCGCGGAAATGTTGTGTCCTCTAGACGACGTGACTGGACTTAGCTGTCCGGAGTGCATTAAAAAAAAAAAAATTCGAATACTCCAAAAGTGTTGCCAATTGAATCGAATGGCAGTCACTATTCGTGAGTTATTCGAAGTTTCGAATATTCACAACGAGTGAGATCGTGACTTTTTTTTTCTTCTTCTTCTTCTTCTTCTTCTTCTTCTACTTCTAACTTCTAAAAAAGAGCGTGTGGCCGGTGCCATTTTGAGTGTTCGTACGTATGGCGCGTACAAACACGCACGTGCTGGGCTGTGAAGATCGCATGCTGGAATGTGCTTTTGTAAACCTTGGAAAGGCCTATAGGACTTCGGAGGGTGTGGTTCGGTGCTCCACGGGCGTGTTCTGGTACTGTGTGGACAACAACGCGATTGGATTTTCTGTCAGTCGTGCGCTCACCTGCTGCGCCTGGGGCGCCTTGTGCGTGGGCGCCTGCGACGCCGTGGGCGGCGCTTTGGCGGCGTCCGAGGCCGGCGTGAACACGATCACGGTGCCGTCCACGGTGGTGCGGAAGTTGAGGAAGCCCCGGACCGTGACCGTGGGCAGGGCCGTCTGCGCCACCACGGCCTGCGTCAGGGCCTCGGCCCGGGCCACGTACACGGGCCCGGTCTCGTCGCTCAGCACCGAGCCTGCATGAGGGACACAAAGGAACACAGGTGAGCACAAAACTCGGCGCTTGAACGGTCGTGTCGACGGGGCTATCGGCCGCTCAAGATGGAATCGAAAATCAATTTCATCAGGGGCGCGGGAACAACCGTAAGTCGCGGTCACACTGCCAATACATCGTACAAAATAAAGTCTGGAGACACGGTCTTAGTCCTCTTTTTTCCTTCTGTCTTGCCACATTGGTCAAGCCCCCCCCCCCCCCCCCCCCCCAAAAAAAAAAATAACAACAAGAAAATATCTACAGCACGTGCTTACAGACACACGCATACGCGTACTATTGCACACCGAGTAAAAAAACAGTCGGAAGTTAATATAATAATAATAATATAAAATAATATTAAATAATATAAAAGAGTAATATATTTTTATTTACTCATCGGAGCAAAGCGGGTTATATGCGTATGGGTACGTCAAAGCCAACAAAGGGCTTGTGTGATGACGCCTATATATACATATAAAAACAACGCCATAATGCAAAAAAAAAGAATTTATATATATATATATATATATATATATATATATATATATATATATATATATGTTCGTTTTTTAGACACGCCCAGTGAACGTTACCGGGTCAGTCAAAGCCGAAATGGGCCTGCGTGAGTGAAACCCAGCAACCAGCGAAAGGCCGGAACATCAACACGAAAGCGTCTGACACAAACTACAAGTGTCAAGTATAGAGCTAGAAGTTAACACTTATGTCTTAGACATTGTTATTCATAAAACAGAATTCAAAAGAAACATTATTATTATACTAATACTAATAATATTAATATTTTATTAATTTATTGAATGTGTTTATCATAATACAATAATAATAATAATAATAATAATTTTATTGCACAAATGTAAATGCAATACATACAAATGCGGGTCCGTCAACAGTCAATAGCGGCTTGTGGGACTGGACCCGGCAGCGGTGTAATGAAACGTCAAACTAGTCATTGAAAGATATTACGCAAAATAAAAATATAAAATAAAGAAGAAAAAACACACACACAACAGTCAGGATGTAGATACAAATTCGCGCATAATGATCACTTAAAAATAAAGCACATACACAACTGAACCAAATGCCATCAGGCCACAAACAATAACCATGTAGATAACTAGAGATAAACACGTGGTACTGATATTGCTCTTTCATATTGGAGACAACGGCCAAAAGGGAAACCAAGATTAAAAGTCAGCATCTGCAGATCATTCAAGATTAGGGAGTAACATTGCATGTAATTTGGAAAACGTAAGTGTAACTTTAGCATATCGCTAATAATGCTACTTTTTTTTTTAATTGACGTTTTGTGGTTATTTAAAAAAACGTGTCCGGTAAGCCGTTAAAAAGTTCGGGTACATAACATGAGCGCAGTCGTTTTCCATATTTTGTATAAACACGTGGGATTACGAAACGTTCACCGTCTCTCAAAACACGTTGCACAACACGAGGCGTTTTAAAAGAACTTTGCCAAATATGCTTACTAAATACACATCTTTTAACGAGAGCTAATAATAATAATAATAATAATAATAATAATAATAATAATAATAATAATAATAATAATAATAATAATAATGCTTTATTGTTCTTGTGCATATAAACAACCACATATGAGGCGCGATCAAAAAGTTCCGAGACTGATCTTGTAGCCTAAAAAAAAAAAGAGGGCAGCACGTTGATGCGCGCGCAGGAGTCGAAGGCAGAGACCATCGTGTTTCATTATGCCAAAGAGCGTCGTTCTGCGCTAGACGAGTTTTTGTGACCGCGTGCAAGAGCACAATGGAGATTTCACCACAGACTGCAAACCAAAGGGAGAGCAAAGGGAAATCCTGCGTCAAGCTCGGCAAAATTAAAACAGAGACCTTTGCAATTTTTGGAGCAGGCTTATGTCAAAAAGCAGTGAATTGTGCGCAGTGTTTTGAGTGGCACTCGCGCTTCAAGAACGGCAGAACATCACTACAATACAAAGAGAGGTAGGGCGACCTTCTCCGACCTCACTTTGTTTTCCAGTGATGTTCTGCCATTCTCGAAGCGCGAGTGCCGCTCAAAACACATCGCGCAATGCACTGCTTTTTGACATAAGCCTGCTCCAAAAATTTCAAAGGTCTCTGTTTTAAATTTGCCGAGCTTGACGCAGAACTGATTTTCGCTCTCGCTCTGGTTTGCAGTCTGTGGTGAAATCTCTATTGTGTTCGTGAACGTGATCACAGAAACTCGTGTAGCGCAGCCCCAAATGTTCACAGAACGGCGGCTTTTGGTATATGAGACGCGAAGGTCCCTGCCTTCAATTACCGCGCGCGTATGACCGTGCTGCCCTATCTTTCTAGGCTACAATATCAGTCTCGAAACGTGTTGATCGCACCTCGTACTTAAATTTCCTGTGTGGTGCACGAATACACTATGATTAGGGTTCCGCGTTCTCGGTTTTTATTTTTTCAAAATTCGGCGTACTTTTTTCGGTTTTTATTTTAAGATTATCCTTGTAACTGATATTTGTAATCCCTCAAGGAATAACGGCGCAGATACATTAAAAAAAAATATTGACACTTTATTTGGCAAATGTGTGCAACTGTAAAAAAAAAAAAAACAAAAAAAAAACACAGAAATATCAACAAGTCAGTGCCCAAAAGACATGGAACTTCACCTTCTGTACATCAGGATTACGTGATCTTATTAAAGTAAAGACACATTTACTTTCCCAGGTTCTCCTCGTGTATCCACGCTCATTCTTTCCTGTTAATGACCCTGGGCTTCGAGAATGCCCTCTCAACGTTAACACTGAACACTGGCACGCTGAGGAGATGAAGCGCTGCCTGATCCAAAATCGGTCAATCAACCAAATGTGACTACCAAAAGAGATACGGTGCGACGTTTTGAAGCACAACATATTTCGTGTACTCACTAAACTCTGGCTGCAGATCTTGCATGAAGCTAAAAAACCTTATAATAGCCCACACCCGAACGTTTTTTTGTTTTTTTTTTAAGACCAGGAACTTATTACACTATATGCCCGATCACAGAAAGGACACAGATGTCCCGTGAAGGACAACCTAAGACGTTTTTGTTGCATGTTGAACCTTGGAAGAGGGCAATCGCGAAGAGGTCACACAATGTCAAAACTTGCAACGCCCTCTCTACCCTCCCCCCCCCCCCCCCCACCCTTTTCCCGCCCATCTCGACGCGACCCTAAAATACTGACCATTTTCGGTTAAAACAGAATTTTAGAGAATAGATTCGGCTTACTTTTATAGGTTTTTATCGGTTTAAACCGAAAACGCCGAACCTAAAAACTGACGTTTTCGGTTAAAAACGAATTTCCGAAAACGAATTCGGCGTACTTTTATCCTTTTTTTATCGGTTTAAACCGAAAATTTCGAACCCTAACTATGATCAAACACAGTGATCCATTTGAAGAAATAAGCTTCAAGAGCAAAATACTAAGATCCATAAAAGACACGCGTACCTTCGCACACTTTGACGCTGTAAGCGACTTTATTTTTTTCGCGGCTCATTATATGTGTCTCGGAATCACCATTCGTTGATAAATGTTTTCTTTTTTCTCTCTCCCACCGTTTGTCAACACGCGCTGCAAGAACTACTTCACTCAAGAAGTCTTGAGTACTGTAGTTGACGATCTGGCGACGACACAGTAAATTTTGTAACAGCGGCTGAGAACTCGCTTGCTTCTATAAACCTTTCCAAAAAAGCGCTCCTGGTCGGTTCCATTTTCAGTGTTCGTGCGTATGGCGCGTGATTGGCTCGCTTTGCGAAGCGACGAACCTGCGCGTGCTGCGCCGAGGAGATTGAACGATGGGCTATCTAGATATTGAAATGCGACGCCGTGGGCGGCGTCGCATTTTGTGTATGTATGTGCGTGTGTGTGGACTGTATTGTACTTAGCTGGGTAAATCTGCGGTGGGAACCCTACTAATACCTTTTAATACCTTTTCCACAGTGGCGGTTGAACAGATTTCACGCGCACTCTATGACGAAACCAAGTAGATCCTCTTAGAGCAACTTTCTGACAGCGTGGGGCAATCTACCACAGCAGCGCTTCTCTAAAAACATATTCATTTCCAGCTATAGCTGTACCAAACGTAACAAAGTTTGCTACCAACATGCAGTTAGTGTGTCCGCGATCAATGCTTCTTTTCCTCGTTGTAACACAACGAAGAAAAAAAAAATTTTTTTTTTTTTTTTAGCTTTAACGCACAGGTTGTCGTCGAGCATCAAACTTTGCAGGCTGTGTTTGCATCGCACCTCGGATCCGGCCCATACATCTCGGCGCCTCTAATGAAACGTGAAGAAGCCTGCAACTGTGCGGCGATGTTCGTATACCGGATGTCCAGCCTTGTTGCGTGCGGTACGGTAACATCGATCGTTTTGTATGCATGTATGTTTATAGAAGCCCAAAACGGTAATTTGCATCCATTGGGGCGTCTTATATAAGGGACTCGCGCTACGAGTGAAGGAGAAGGGGGGGATCGCAAATGGGGACGACGACAGCGGAAGTGCGAACCTGGGTTCCACCCGGATTTAGCACGTGCTCGTGCGCGGTCGAGCTTCGACCGCGCTAGTCCGGGCGTGCAAACAGTCTCGGCCGATTTCTAAAGGTCAGAGCCTCGCGCCGCAAGCACTGCCCCGGAAGTCGAGCACTCCGACGAGGAGACGAGTTTAGCCGCTATTCGGACCGCGCGGACGTTAGGAAGAGCGCGGACGACACCGGTGGCCTATTTAGCATGGGAAGAGGAGCATTCTGACTCGAAATAGACGCACTTCATTCTCGGGCGCAGTTTCGGGAAGAACAAGTTTTGCCGAGATCGCGGCACAAAACGAGCGCGCGCTCCTTCGCAAATCGAGTGGAGTCTCGCTGTTTTGTCGTTTGTCGGAAATGTTTTTGGCCACGCGAAAGGCTTGTCGTCGTCGTGGTGCGACACGTCTTGCGCGCGGGCTTCCTTCGAGGAGCTGCCACCTCAGGGCTGCTGTGTGTGTATATGTAGGGTGCCTTCATGTGCGCTTTGCTTGGGGTGATGACAACTGGCCATTTTGTTTCGAACGCTTATTTTTATTTTTTGTTCCGAAGCGCGTGTCCCTGCACGCGCTCGTGGCGCTGACTGTGCTACGGCGACATTTTGTTTCCTGCGATTTCTTTGTATTTTCCCTGTGAGCGCGTGCTGTCGGCATCGGGTACTACAAACGATGGCATCACCCTAAACAGAAGGACATCGAGGCACCCTATGTATATGTTCTCGCTCGATCTTCAAGCCGTGGCTACTGCGAATGCGTACCACAATGCGGTGGAATGCGAACACGCAATGTTATATGTAATGCATTCTTACAACCGCGTTTTCTTTTGTATTTGATCACAACGCGCATTGTTTATTTAAACGTTTCTGTTCTCCGCGACTTCCAGAGCCAAATCCATTTTTAAAACGCCAGCTTAGCTAAGCAATGTTCGGAGACACAACCTGTAACCTGCTGCGCTGTGACAGAAAGGGCTGCCGTACTTTGTGAGTAGTATTAGCGAGTTGTGGTTGCTCCTTCTGCCAGCGACCGTACACCCTCCCACATGGTGACTGTGGTCTTTCGCAGCTTTAGCACAGAGCTGTAGCTGCCCGTGTGACTTCTAGCTAACAAAGTCTGGCACAGAACGTGGCTTTTGCACTGTCACAAAAAAAAAAAAAAATTGAGCCTTAATAACAAGAAATAAGTTTTTCGTTTTAAGTGTAAACGCTTTGACAGATATGCTCCCTTATGGTGCTATCACCGAGCCTTTTTTTAATGCATATGAAAGAGAGAGAGAGAGAGAGAGAGAGAGAGAGAGAGAGAGAGATAAAGATAATAAATGAAAGTGGGTAGTTTAGAATTTTGGATGCACTCCATGCAATGGCGACTCTGAAAACGTATTTACCAACTTATTGTTTATAAACATGCGCATTCGCCTGGTCTAGCTGTAGGCAGTGGGCGCTGTGCTTGCGCAGGAGGCAGTTTTGTCCTGCGAAGAGGAAACCGCTTTGCGCATGTGCCACTGTGCCAAGACATTGGTTTCGTCGCCATAAGTTACATTTACCTTCTTTTTCCTTTTCACTCAGAATTGTGTTTTTTTTTGTTTGTTTTTTTCCGAAGGTAACTTGGATTTTGCGAGCGTCCGTTGCGTGGCATGGTCTAGCGGAGTGGAATCTAGGGAGACTTGGCCCAGTTGCCAGCTGTCAAACTTGTGTGCGGGACTCAGATTTCGTTAAGAAGGGTGCTGTAAGGCGCAAACAACAACGGACACAAGGAAGAAGGCACACATACAGACGCCTGTGTGTGTGTAATCTTCCTCGTGTCCGTTTTTTTTTTTCGCCTTACACAAAGTTTTATAACGTCCAGCAACTAGCCCAGCTACAAGTTTTTCTTCAGATTTTGTGTTCGTGCGTGGCACGTCACGTGACATCAAGTAACGTCGCGTCGCGGTGTCACCTGACAGATGACATACAAAGTCATGATTTGCAAAAATGTCTCGATGTGAAGCGCCGGTTCGTAACATATAGTAAAAAAAAAAAAGACATTTTCAACAACAATGTTAGTTGCAGATCTTTGATGTGTGAGTGTCGTTTGCCTTCTGTTCTTTTCTATGTTTCGATTCAGTCGTGTTTTCGCGTTCTTACCAATGCCGGGCTCCTTGTTCATCCCAAAGCCTACGAACTTTGTTTTGTTACGTCAGCTACGTCGCCGCTCATAGACAGTGTTGCCAACTCAAAAATCAACAACCCGGTGAGAAATCTTAAAAAATCGCAGAAAAAAAAAAACGCTAAATTTGGGGCACAGATCAAAACGAACTTTTTGACACTATTTACTGCTATATTAGTCTAAAACAGCACATTAAATAAAATAACCGAGCTGTCCTGTCTGACTCAGACTCCTATGTACAGAATGATGTCCACTTATTGTCACCAGGTGTTACCAGATGTGTTGTCTAGCCATACCTTCCGACGTACATCGTCGTAGTTCTGTTGTTGTTATTTTTTTACAATATTTGGTGGCAGTTTAGAGCTTGAGTGACCAAATTTGCATGCTTCGCAAAAAGTTCGATTCTCCTGTAGATGTACCTGACTCGTCTGACGTCGCTTGGAACTTCCAGTAATCAGTCTCAAAATTTAAAATCTTGTAGCCTCCGTTTTTTTTTTTAAAAATTGTTCTGCATAGTTCTCTGGACCCATGTCATCTGGCAGACTGGGAAAATGAATTCATTGACGCACAGATCAGTTCAAAGCATGTTTCAAAGTTTGCCACCGTAGTCTCTTAAGGCTGTTGCAAGCATTATTCTCACAATAATTTTGTTCAGAGTAAGCAAAAATAACGACCCCGTCACTCTAACTTACCACAGAAATTAAGCTATCTACGATTGATAAATGTAAACTGGAGAACATCTTACACCGCCAGGAAAAACGCTAACATGACTTGAAAACCGCAAAACCGCCATTTTTTTCCCGCTAGACAACTCAGAAAGCCGCTAAGTTTAGCTGGAAAACCGCTAAATTGGCAACACTGCTCTTAGGCCAAGTGAGGAGACCCAGCAGATGTTCTTCACCGCCGAGCATCTGCGACGATGTTCACGAAGCACTCAGGATGGCTCGGGCACTGGAAGCCCGGGGAAGTACTTTTTTTTTTTTTTTTTTAATGCGTTGTCATTTTGTTGCATTCGGTCTGAACATTTAAGATGAAAGTGTGTTGTAAAAACTAAAGAAATAAAAATAAAGACTACGTGACGTGACGAGGCAACTTCATCAGACGGGAGGCGGCTCGCAAGCGATGAAAAGCCAGGCATTAGCTGCGGAATCAGTCAGGCAACGTGGAAAACCGCTTGAAATGCGGACACTGAACGCCTGCGTTTTCACTGTGTCCGTCGGCGATCAGAATCTCCAGCGTTTTCGTGTGTGCGAATGTGATGATGAATGCTTTATAAGTGTTGTGTGCCAGGGTGTCGGGGAAATTATCCCGGAGAACAGAAGGTCCACATATTTTCCTACCCAACTGGCGAGCAACGGCGTATCCAATGGATCAGAGCAGTTCCTGAGAAGGAAGTTCAAGTTACGATCTCTTCGAAGGTGTGTTGGTTTGGCAGCTTTTTTTTGTGTTTTCCTTGTACTCTGGCACTATTCGCATTTTCATTGTTCCCGGAAGGATGATGGCGTAGTAAACAACTCCGCTATTTTTTGTATTCTCAAGGAGGCATAGCATGTATGTTTAGAACGAAGTACGGGATGTCTATGAAATATTTTTGAAATATTTTGTTGGTTTTAGCATGCGAGCCACCTGCTCTCAGTATTTTGCTTTCTTTTCTAGTTTTTGCTGTAGACTTCACTGACCGTGATTTAGCAGCTCTGTCGTCCAAGGCTCCTGTTCTGACCTGCGTTCGTGAAGATACCCAAGCACAAGTGCCCGTTCAAACTGTGTTCAGAGGTCGTTAGCGTGCTGTTAATTTTATATGTCAGGGAACCTCCGGGAAGTCATCTAGGCATAAAATACTATTTCAGATATTTTGTAGTCTTGTGATAAGCATGAATGTCAAGAAGATGTTTAAAAATAAAATATTTGTGATTCCAGAGCAGCGCTTTGGTTTCACGAAGAAGATCCAGTAAAAACAATTGTGGGAACGGTGCGGTCGCTAATATGTCCCATGAGTCTTTTCACTCGTCGTAAGTTCGTATAGGTAAACCCTAAGAGTCCGATTTGTTATACGAACTTCCAATAATCATAAAAGCTGTAGTTCGATTAATAACGTAGTCGTCACGCTTGGGTATGTAACACTCGTACAAAATTTCCAATCGAAGTGACCAGCTGCTACGCCTGCGCATCGGCTCACCAAAGCCCAGCGCCCAGTCGACTGTCGCTTTTCCGCTCGGTGGCGTTACGGAGCAGGCGCGCAGGCTTTAGTTTCTATAAAGCTTGGTTGGGTTAGTTGGTTTTTCATTATTTTTTGTTCTGCGCTGCTCAAGTTTACAATCTGGGACGAAGAAGGACGACACTCACACACGAAAGGCGCAAAGGTGTTGGCTCTAGAATTACGACGTCCCGAAAAGATTCGCCTACCACACCCCCGCGACGTTGCAGCACTCGGCCAATTGATTGCTCATCTGTTGGTTTGAAGGATTATGGGCGAGCGCTGCTGTCGGCGCATTCCCTGAAGCTTCACTACACGCGGATTCGTGTTCTGCGTGTGCACGGTGCCCGCACCTGGTGCGTGCGAATGCGGACTCGTTTGTAAACCGCGTGTGTCCTGGACCGTGTTCGTCTCATTAAACAATGATGGTGGTGGTAAAATTTTGGTGCCAAAAGATAAGCGTGGCCGCTATCCATGTGTACTACGCGTTTTATAGTGACCTTACGAAGGGTCACTATAAACAAACTCTGCATGTTTGGCATGCCGGTCCCGACTGAGGTTCGAATTACGGAAAGGTTCACAGGGCGCACAGCTCATCAGATCTATCCTCGTAGATACGTGTCGCGTTAAATTGAATGTGCAATATTTTAGACTTTCAGAGACCACAGTTTGTCTCTGAGCAAGTCTGAATTATATATATATTTTTTTAATAATCGGGTTATGCATATATATATACAACCACATAAAAACAAAAGTAGGCCAGATTCCTGCATTTCAAAATGCTTCGAAGGACAACACAATGTTTTGAAACTCCGGTGGAAATGTAGTGCATGGGTACCGTGCATCCAAAGATCGCTTTAAGAAACTGCATCGACCAAATATTAGTGGGGATTAGCGGTGAAATTTATGATTTTCGCCGTCCTAGCTGCACGTTTTCCAACTTGGAAAAGTTTGCGCGATTTATATATACGTTTGCTGCGGACAACCTACTCATAACCATAATACTTGAAATCAGTCACCGCGCTTGTTGCATTCTGGGAACTTGTGGGCCTGGAGCGGAACGCGCATGGATTTTGCTTCCTACTGATTCCTACAACGCATAACGTGGCTTTACTCCGCGATGTAGCGCTTCGAGTTTTGGAATAGGTCTATCCTAGTACACTCCCAATTGAGTTCTGCTCCTTCAAAGAAGCCTTTTTTTTTTTTTCTTCAAAATGCATCTTTTGCTTCTAGGTAACTGCTCCGAAAACGCTGGGGCCTGCTTCCGTCCGATCGAGTGGCAGCACTTGAGGGAAGTTGCACATGCACGCCACCCCGCCTTCGGCCCTTCACGGCGCGGTGTCAACTTTGCGTAATAAATAAATCCGGTTGCCGTAAAGATTGGTGTCGAGCGTGCAACTCGCTTGCATGGCCTCTAGTGACACAACGGGCACGCACGTCCTCGTCGAGCGGTCTTCGAAAGCTCGAGACGTCGACGGTCGTAAGACCAGGAACTGGCCTCGGGCGGAAGAGGAAAATGGCGAGTACCAGGCGTAAGGATGTAAAATTACCGGAACATTTTAAATGGCCACAGAAAGAAAACCGTTTTTAATTTTTATTTTTTTTTATACAAGGCAGATTAATTAATCCGTCCGATCACCAAAAACAATGCAGAAGAAAGGGTTACTGTAAGCCACAGTACAGCTTAACTAGCAGCTTCTTATTGATGCAAACCCAGCCATATAAAAAATAAGCTTACTTTTTAGCCAGTTAAAAAAGCTTTATTTGTTTTTCATTTTGCGTTCCGATTTGCTTGCAATACAATTTTACGTAACTGACGAACGAAGTGTAAGATAAAATGAAAGCTCAACGCATGTCCTCGGATTAACACCATGCAACAACAACGAACATGCAAGCTAGGACGGACACTTCTCGTAACCTGACTACAAATACCATATAGAAGTGGTAAAACCAAAAAACGCGGCTCGGACAATGAGCTGCTGTAAATAAAGTATGTTCCTTCTTTCCTCTTATTTGCTCAGAAGAGCACCGAATTTTGCTCCTGTTCAGCCCGACATACATTTTCCTTGCTTGATGATTCTTTAATTAAAATACAAGACAAATGCACATAGAAGGAATCAAATTTTAGACAAAAGGTAAATAAAAACTAATTTCTGCATTTTGTTTGCCCATTAGGTTTCACTTAAATCATCATAGTAAAACTGCTTTAAATCACGAGTTAAAACGGGATGTCAACTATGATTTAAATCATCTTGATTTTTATTCTCCACCCTGGTTACAGCTCAGTGTCAAAGGTCCAGACATATATTCAGTCTCGTAATTCTTCGTGGATTGCCGTGATTTCTTCTTTCAAGTGCTTTGCGGGGAAAGTAGACGAACTGGATTTTTTAGAGAGTAGGTGCCTCGTCAGAAGTGGGGCATTAGTTTACAGTACAACTGCAAGCTGCTTGCTAAAGATGTTTTAGAATGTTCGACTGCGGGCAAGGCATTGCGAAAAATTTCATGCAAGTGATCAATTTCGACACGCTAAAAAGAGTGTGCCAAAATTGCTAAGGCGTATAAAAAGAGAAGAAGAAAAAAGTTTCCTGGAGGCCTTAGTTCGGCGGCAGACGTTTCCCTGATGGCAGTTGTCTGCTATTTCAGTCAGTTACATTTTTGTCTGCTCAAGAGTGAACTGAGACTTAAAGTGAGATTGTATAAAATGTATTCCTTGAAACGTCGAATATTTTTTTTTTTCGTGTTTGCTACCGAGAGTGAGAAAGAGAGAGAGAGGGAGAGAGAAAGAAAAGTTGTTTATCAAGTAATTTTCTTAACTTACAGTACATCTTTCGCAAGACGTCACCACGCGTGGTCCCGAAAAAGAGAAGCTGAAAACGTAATTACAATAAAAGAAAGAAAACCCAACGCCTTGATTTGCTCAGAAGAGCACCAGCCCGCGGCACCTTTGCATTCATTGTATTAGCATCAAAAAGAAATTGGCGTTATTTAGCAGGTCGTGTTTTCCTACAACTTTAGTGGTAGCGAGAGCTCGCGCTGTCACTTGCAATCATACTCTGAAGCACACGCCGCACTGTGGTATCGGGCTTTTGAAAACAAATTGCTAAAACGATTCGCTAAAACGCCGTAATCACAGGCGGCTATAACCGAGTCTTACTTTTGAGCGCGTGCTGGCAGCAAGCGGGCTTCCACAATTTTTTCGCGGAGCGCTCCATACCATCAAGCCTGCAGCTCTTGGCAGACAATAAACAGCTTGTTTCGAACATGTGCAGTGTACAGGGCGTTGATTATCGTGAAGACCATTTATTGAAAGGAGGGAAACACAAATTGTGTTTGATGTCTAGACGGCGAGGGAGATTAATAAGCCCCAGTGGGCGTCTGCAGCTCTCCGCAGTTGCTGAGAAATTTAGCCAGTGCAGTATCACTGGAGTCTTACCTGCGTCACGCAGTACTAATTACACGAACACACGTGGGTACGATGCTCACTCAGATCGAGACGGGTAGGGGTGGGGATTGAGTCCAGGCATAGCCAATTCTCTATACTCACAAAGCCTGGCGGTTCGATGACGGAGCCATAGGGTGCCCGGTCGTAGATTTGAAGCGCGAGGATCTGATAGCACAGAGCATTTCTCGGGGAGTCTGGTATTCAGCGCACAGCTTTTGCAGCGGCGAGGACCCGAAACATGCTTTTCAAACCCGACGAGAAAAGAAGCGGTAGCCCGAGGAACGCGAGAAGCACGAGCGGACATTCCATCGGACAAGTCTGTTTCGGCGTCTCGCCGCAGCGGGGCGCCCGTACATGCCTCTTGTTTGTTGCTCTACCTTTTCAGTTTCGGCGGCCGCGTCTCGTGGCTTTCGCTCCGCGTGATCCGATCCGCGCCAAAAAAACCGTAATGTTTCTGTGCTGAGTGAAGGCGGCAGTGAAACGCGTAAATACCGAAAATACCTTAGTCTAGTTATACGTGGAGCGAAAGCTCGCGCTGCAGAACCCAGGGATTCTGGGTTCAACTCCCCTGCCCGCTTTGATCTGGATGAGCATCGTACCGGCGTGCGGTCGTGGTTCCTTACTGCGTGGTGCACGTTAGAGACCTCAGGTTAGCGGAATTGTACCGCACTGGCTAAATTGCTCATCTACAGCTGAGACACAAGACACCCACTGAGGCAGACTAACATTCAGCTGTATAAACATACACACAACACTTTTTTTACCACTAATATGAAAAAAAAAAAAAAACAGACACCGTTGCCAGACGCGTCTTTGCAATATTTACATTAGCTGCGTTAGGTTTGTGGTGAGTGACAGCTTCGTCTGGGATAATGTGAGGCTCAGACATGGGGGGGGGGATCAGACGCAGCGGATTCCTTGGCATGCCCCCTCTCGCGCCGGAAATCAACCTGGAAGTGACGGATATTTTCCTCTATGGTCGGTGACAGGCATAACCCGTGCAGAAGATACTCCCACCCCCAGCAGGCGTTCGTTTCCTTCCGTTATAGGCTTTGACTACGCGTACGACGAAGTGTCACGAAAGGCAGCAAGCTCGCGCTCGAGGCGGCGCATTTGCGTGAATTCTTAACCTGTCAACGGCTATAGATGTTGCACTCGACCGCTCAATGGCCACCACCGAGGAAGTCACTCCGTATAGAAGAATCACGTGACAGACACTTCCGGTATCCAGAAGGGCCCCCACCCAAACCGGGGCACCGCTCGATGCTCACGAGAGTATAACTGCGTTCTTTGTCTCTTCGATGGAAGCCCATTGTCACCTCAACCGCGACCGACCATCAATGGCGGCGCTCTTCCATCTTGCACCTTGGAAGTGTTGGACCACATCCAGAGTGCATGCAGAATACGGCGCCGTGGTTCCGTCCGAGCAGGTTCTACCGTACCTCTATCTTGTCCGAGTTAATTATGGTAGCGTTCCTAATGAGCACGGTGCGCGCTTTACCATTCGCGGACAAAGAAGCGCGCCTATTTTGGTGGCGGGATAAAGAGGGTACGTCAGGCGGCCGCCATTGTCGGGCAAGCGCTCACCCTGTTGGGAGCCTCCATTGCCCGGCTACTTATCTTGTAGCCCTAGCACCTTCTGCGCTCTGGTTAACAGATTATCGGGTTTTGTATACTGACAGCAGCTTCGCGGAGGTGCATTCATTTGCATGCACGCCGACTGCACCGGCCTTCCTCTATGTGTGTTTGGAGTGGTTTATTCATCCACTAAATGACTCTGGTGCACGCTTTTCGTATCTCTGCGCGCGGTGTGGGGCTATTCTTATCAATTTTCTAAGGTTAGATTTTGTGTGACCCCCGATAAGATTAATGTGGCCCAGTCCTTCTGGTCGGAAGTCTCGGTGGGTCATATACACGCCATATTATGTTGATGACGTATATGATGACGGTGTTTGTGAGGCTCTGCTGAACAATGCGCGTCCGTAACAAAACTGCCATTGGCGGGGATTGAGCCGAGGATACCTGGGTTCTGCAGGGTGATATTTCTCTGCACGTTTTCCTATAGCTTACTGCGATAGCACTCTCGACCACGGCTCCTTTTCTTCGGGTATTCAAGGTATTGTTTAACATGAAATACATTTCCTCAGTTATGTCCCTGCTTACTTGGAAGTAAGCTTCCCCACGTATATACACACGGTGCTTAACACATTTGTTTAAAAATAAAAGAAGAAGAAGAAGAAAGCCGTGAAAGCTACCCAATTGCGGTTTGTGCGGGTAACTATGCGGTCAAGGGTACATAACATAGGGGACTAATCGTCACGGTAACTCGGTTAATAACCTACATTTCTTAATTACCTGTTTAATTAGTGAATGTAGACAGATGGCTCCAATTAGAAACTTGCTGAGCATCATAAAAGCTTATTAATTCAGTAACTTTTAGATACACTTTGAGAGCGTGGGAGGCGCAGAAGTGCTCTAAGGTTACCACTGGTGCAACGGGCTCATGGCTAGGGTGAGGAAACGCGTATGATAAAAACGGAAAACCCGCTCAGGCACGTTATTATACCGGTAGCCTCGCTCGAGTCCTGCTCCACGAGTGGTAACATTTGCACTCCATCCTGCTTCCCACGTGCTCCAAGTCTTTCTAATATTGACCAACTTACTGGTTTTCGACAACGCTCAGCAAATTTTTAATAGGAACCATATGTTTATTTTCAATATTTAAAAAGTTAAATAATATATTTTGTGTAATTAGCCTACTGATCATTACGATTAGCTTCCTATAATATGTGCCCCCCCTGGCCGCATAACTCACCCGCACAAACCGCATTAGTGTAGCTTTCACGTGCTTTTTTCTTAAAACAAATCTCTATTGCCTAAATAGAAACACCCTGTATCTGGTACTCTCGAAGACACACCACCTCGTTTGGTGTAAGTTGACCGCAAGATGACTTCTCACAATTTTGTGCACCAGCAGACTTTTGTTACTTTTCAGCTTTGCTGCTTCGCAAAACCACAAGGACCATGAAGTCCCGAAACTTGTTCGAATTTACGGGGTGTTGTTTAGGCTTTACGGACTGTTCCTAAAGAAAGCCGTCGAAGCTACAGAAATTCGGTCCGTATACAAGTGAGTCACACGGCCAGGGGAACAAATTATAGGGGATTAGCGTAGAAGTTTAGGCTAGTTGGTAAGTAGACATGATAAAAACAAAACAGCTGTGTCCTGTGGTCTATACTTCGTCCTTGTCTTTGCGCTGTTTTGTTTTTATAATATAGCGGGCTGATCGTTACGACAAGGCGGCTAATTAACTAAAATGCGTTAATTACCTTTTTAATTAATGATGCTAAAGATGTGGTACCACATACAAACTTGCTGAGCATCACCGAAAACTATACTAAATCAGTCAATTTGAAAGAGACAGATACTCGTGTAGCAGGTGCAAGGCTGTGGGAGTGAAAACGCGTCCGCGTGGTTGTTCCTTCTCCTATCATCCGCGTTTCGGCACCGCCAGCCTTGCACCCGTTGCACGAGAGGTAACTTTAGCGCGCTACCGTGCTTCCCCATGCGCTACAAATCCTTTTAAAATTTACTGATTCAGTGTTTTTTGATGACGCTCAGCAAGTTTCTGATAGGAACCATATGTTTACTTGCATTTGTTTAAAAATAAATTAACTAGTAGTCTTGGTGAATTATCCGATTTATCAGGATGATTATCCCTTTATCATAAAGAGTTCTGGTAGATCGTTCTGATGACTCCGCTAACGATACCCGAAATAGAAAGTTTGAGTAAATCGTTTCGACGACTCCGATAGCGATAGCCGATACTTCGCCGCCGTCTTTGCGCATGCATCGTATGGTTATCGGGTATCGTTATCGGGGGTATCGGAGGTATCCGAACGATCTACTAAAACAAAGAACATCCTCTATATATACTCCGTTCACTGAGACTACGGTGGGAACTACGGGCCCGGCGGACAAATCAGCCGCCTCCCTCTTATTATCTGACCCGGCTCTCCGCTCGTGGGTAGGACCGGGAACGTGATGACGTGACGAGAGAGAGGCGTATGATGACTGATCCAACGAGGACGTAGCTTCCACTGCCGTCTCAGCTTAGGGGTGAACGGGAGCATAGGAGCAGCAAATGTTCGTGAAAACCCGTGCGCATTGCGAGCGGGACAGTAAGTATAAAACAAATGGACACGTATTGCGGCACAAAGAGGGAACGCAAATAGGAAGGACGCCGGAGACCACCGATAGAGAGAGCGGTGACGAACTCGTTCTTAAACATGTCTCACCAGCATTCATCGATGTTTCACTTAAAACGAGGAACCTGGATAGGAGACGTACGCACAAAATAAACTTTCTAAACAAAAACATCAAAACAAAAAAATAGGATAGCGGATTATTTACGTCGCGAGACAATTTTTTTTCTGAAACATGCATCTATATTTCGAGACGTCCACCTCGACATAGAAGGGTGTTTGGGAATTGCTGAAATGAGTCTCGCGGTGTAGATATTGCTGTACGTTTTTTTCTTCTCTTTCCTTTTTTTTTTTTTTTTTTGGGGGGGGGGGGGTGGATTTGGTGGGGTAAGTTAATTTTAAGACATACGTGTCCCATCCAGACAATTAAAAAAGAAGCATTTTTGGGGAATTCACCGTTTCTTTAAAGGAGCTGTGCAACGATATTCAATTGGAATGTTTTTCACTTTACACGAGCTTACTGGCACTAGTGGGACTCAAGGATACTCGCATGCAATGCCACTGGCCAAGAAACTCCTTTGTTGCGGTGTAATTTCAAGGACAAAAGCGATCATTTTCATTCAATCTCTCCCTTGCAAAATTCGATGACGTAACGCGGGGATCGCAGTACACCCGTATGACGATATTTGAATGCGGTTCATAGATTGGACCCGAGCATTGCGTGGGCACTCGATTTAGGCTCGTGATAATTGATAGCTCGAGAAGCATTCGAGTAGTGGCCCGTGTCCAATCGCTGCAACGACGACAATAGCCGAGCCATAACAATGTCTGGAACTCAGCGCGTGTCCTGTGCTTTGCCAACCCCAGCGCGTGGCTATGATCAACATTGGCGGCATATAATCGGCTCCAGATCACGTGGCCGCTTGTTCTGGCTGCGAGTTGAGGGCGTGAACGCTGCTCGTTGTTTTTTTAATTTTTTTCTGGGACTTCTAATGCGTCGGGTGAAAAACGAAGGCGTGTTTCATAGGTCATTAACGTCAGGGATCCGTTCTAAGCGGTATTTGCGCAAAGTAAAAAAATTGTTGCATAGCCCCTTTAAAAGAGCTTCTTCAGACCCTGCAGGAACTGCCCCTTCAGAGACCGTCGGCTGCCTGTCTTACGTACCAGTTTTGACTACACTATTTATTTTTAAATTCATTTAAAGTAAATTACTTATATTTTGAATTCCTGCGATAAACGGACATACCACAAGTCGTCAGACGTGGCTTCGCCCCGCCGGATTGAGATGGTGCATTCCGGGCGTTCCCGGTCGGCTCCGGGGCAGCCTTGGACGGACGGGGAGAGCCCCTTTTGTGTGCGAGAGCCTTCAAGGCTGCTCCACTTCAGGCGGCCCGGACAATCGATTACGTCGACGTCGTCGGCTCACGTCGGAGCGGAAGTTCTACGCGCCTTCACCCCTAAGCTGGCAAGCACACGTGCTCGTTTGGCCAGTCGTGCGTCCATCTTTCACCACATGATCACGCTCCCGCCCATAGCCACGCGCAGGGACCGGTGTCGGGCGATGATAAAAGGGCAGGCGTTCGATTGGTCCGGCGAGTGCGTGTGGCTCCCACCGCACTGTCAGCTTAGTAAGGGTGTCGACTGTCGATTGCTTTGCTGGCCCGGTTGTGGGAGGGAAGCGCCAGCGCGTGGTCCGGTCTCGCGAGATAAGCTGCTCTCTTGAGAGCAACGCCGCATCGGCCATCTTGGTGTTCAAATTCGTTGCTGAGAGTTCTACCCCGAAGCTTTATTCGAAACAGCAGGAAACGGTCTTCTTGTGGCTTCCTGAAATGTTCAAACATGTCCCTGACAGAGGAAAACGATATTGTCCGGGCTTCCCAACACTGTGTCTAAGAGTTCAGGAAGTCGGATTTTCGAGTCGTAACGGTCGCCCATTGCGCTCGCTCTGCGCGAAGTACCAATATGACGGCTTCCACGAAAATATCGGGGAATGGAAGGCGGGTGTAATTTAAGCCTATGGCCCGTTTATAGTTCGAGTCGAGACAAGTGTGAAAACGCGGGATGGCGATTACTTCGCTGTTTGCTGCTAGGTTATGGCGACAGGTGAAATTTTTGGTCTCCGTTAATATACATTTTACCTGTCTCTTTGTGTTTCGAGCGGCAAGTACATTTAGATTGTTCGGGATTAAAAACGTCCGTATAGTTCACACCGTACTGACAATGGAGATGTAGCGTGTTTTTGTCGGACCGATAGTGATACCGGGAGTTCGTGCTGTCACTGCAAACGCATGCTTTCAAGTGCACGTAAAAAAAAAAAAAAAAATGGTGTAACATTATTTTGAAAAATAGAAAAAAATAATAAAAAAACGTGGTTTACGTTTTTGGTTCGTTAGCGAAATGCTAGTCAGAACTGTTGGCAGACGTTCACGGAGGTTCGAGTGACTCACTATGAACGTATAGATCTGTACACAGGCCCCGATACCGGTTCGGGCATGCTTTGGAGCTTGCATGCTTTGAAGATATCTGTGCCGGTATCGTACTACGAACAGACGATCTTCTCAAGCTGTCCAATCGCATTTGTAGACGCGTGCTACGAGGGTTACATTACGTGTTGGCATCTCTTCCAAGTGTGCAGCAATGGATGCAGGAAAATGCTGCATGCGGCGTATTCAGCGTCTTGCCAGACTGTTTTTTTTTTTTTAAATTATTTCTCTTTAAAACAAGACGTGCTCTTCTGATGCGACGAAACTCAAGAGGTTACGGCATCTTTGTTTCCTGGAATCTTGCGGCGAGTATTTGACGTAACGCGCGCAGGTCTCGAAACACTATGAAAGATGGAAACTTTAATGCCTCGTATTTTTTGTTTGTTTTTGCTTTAACATTTACAGTGAAAAGGTTGTCACACTGACGGGGTCATTGCCACATTGTTCATTCAGAAATTTGCAGAATGCGGTTCGTTTCGAAGAGAACTGCCCTTTGATATGTAACTAATAAAACTACAAACCATTCAAAAAAGAGGCAGAAATGGTTTTTAATTAAACCTCTATCTAATCTCAAATATTTGTCCCTCCGCCCGTCCGTTCATGTATTTCCCAGCTAAATTTAGCGGCAGAAATTGGCATCGCGTGACCTGACATCACTTAGTCTAAAGGCCACTTTAGTTTCCCTGTTCATCTTCACTCACCGAAACGACTACCTTTTTTTTTTTTTAACAAATGTAAACGTTCGTTTTTGTTTTAAATACTGCATTCTTTGCATTATAAAACTTCAAATAGAAAATATTCGCTACCACTTTTTTTTTTCGACCTCTCTGAGACTATGTCGCTGCCAGCTTGGGCGTCATGTTTTAGCGTGCCACAAGACCGTCCATTATGAAAGCGTTCTCTATCAGATGGTGGGACGCCTTTGACAGCTCGTTATGTATGCCACGGGGACGTTATGGAAATAGCCTTCTGACTTCACGGCCACGCCTGGATAAACCTTTTTATTTCGAGAAAACGCGTCAAAAAATAGTTCCACGTTGTCTTCTGAAGAACGAACGCCAAGTGGGTATTTCCCATGCAGAAATTGCGATCATGCTTTTAATTTGTAGCGGAATGGCACTTGCAATTTATGTGCTGCAACTATTCTTCTTTCTTTCTTTTTTTTTTTTTAAGGAGTAACATGAAACGGTTTTAGGACGTTCTGAATTTAGTGCGAGTTTCAAGCCCGATTCGCATGGTGTGATTTTGCTTGCGAATTCGCAGCTGTGACGTCGAATACCGCAACTTCCCCCAAGCTTTTTTTTTTTTTTTTTTTTTTTTACCGCACGAGCGTTGTCGCTGCTGCGAAATCTCAAATAGGAGGTATTCACTGGCCGCCATATTTGAGGTCACTGTTTAGAGCGCATGCTCAGAACGAGCTCGCATTAATAGGCTGCCAAGACCGGCAATCTTGGTGGTGCGGAATGCACGTGGCGAAAGAACTGTGGAAGCTCGCGTTCAGCACGCGCTCCGCAGCCGAGCACACAGCTATGGCCGCCAGTGAATACTCCCTATAAAATAGCACCACGTCAATCAGGCTTAAGACGGTTGTCCGAAATTCCTTCATGTATTCCAGGCTTTAATGCTAAAATACACGAGCGAAAAAACAACAACCGAAAATTGAACGAAATCGAAATACAGAAACATAATTCAACATAATAAAACTGGAGACACGGAGACACGAAGGACACACACAACACCATCTCAGTAACGTAATTCCACATTATTTTTGTAAAACCAAAGTACTTACTGTACCTACAAAGCAAGTTTGGTTTCGGTGGAAGCACATTTATTATTGTTGTGCAACAAAAAACGTCGCGTTGCCCCGTTCCCCCTTTTCCCCTCTCCCTTTATTTTATTTATTATATATATATATATATATATATATATTTTTTTTTTTTTTAAGGGTGTAGAATAATTTTTGTATGTTCCGATTTTCATGCAATTTTTGTTTCGTTTTTCGCACATCTCTCTCAGTCTTCAGAAAAAAAGACTTCTGGCCGGTGCGACTTTCAGGGTTCATGCGTGTGGTCTCGGTCTCTAAAGCGACAAACATGCGCGCACTGTGCTTTTGATATTGCACGCTTGGCTGGCATTCTATAGACCAGTGTCCGAAATTGTAGCCCCCAGTAATAAAATAAAAATTAGAAATAATAACCTCAAAGCACGCTCTCGCGAAGAGAGGGACTGGGCATAAAACAATATTTTTGCTTTTTACAGCACTCTTGGCACGGTTCTGTTCTTGGAGCTTCGTGACTATGCATTTCTGACGCTCTCGCATTACGATATGTGCGAAGGTTTCTAAAAAAACAACAGCAACAGAGTCTCGCAAAAAGCGCAGCCCTCCTACTGTGTCATGGCGTCAGCACAAAGAAACATGGCGGCGCGCATCAGACACAGCAGACACCGGTCTATAAACACTGGATTGGTGTAATACGTTATTCTTGCCATTCTATGTTTTTTTGCGTTACACCAGCAATGAACGGGATCGTGGCTTGAGCTTGAGAAAAAGATAATGAATATTATAATAAAAATAATTAGCGAAGCTGAATTTTGTTTAACAGAAGGCTTTGAGATATTTTGATACATGATCTCTTTTCTAAACCATTCTAAAACTTTGACAAATTAAACAATATTATTTTTAGCATTGTGTCAGTCGTGAACTATTTTGCGTCGTTTACTGTCTTGAGGCGCCTGAACGAAAGTGTATTTCAAACCCAATGTTTCTCGGTCTCTTTAAACGAATGAATAAATTAAATGTGACGTTATTACTGATCTAACAATAAATAAATAAATAAAATAATCGACTCGCGTGTTTTACAGGTACGCGTCCAAAATTTTCCATGAAAATGCCTTGCATTTCTTTGACTTGCATTTTCTTTTTCTTTTTCTCGCTTTCGCATAATATGCTTGCTGCCGAACGTTTCTGCGCTCTTACTTGTTTACTCTGTTTATTGATACTGAAGTACATGCCTAGTTGGTAAGAGAAACTCCATATGTTGTATAACGAGGCTTTTCAATGTATCCCACTTTTCTGCCAGATTGCTGTGCTTGTTTTGCTCTAGGGCTCCAGACCGAGTCAAGTTAGCATATGGTAGCTTTTTGTCTGGAGGCCCGCCAGAGTAAATTTCTGGAAATGAAGATTTTGTTTCATTTCATTTAATTTCATTTCATTTAATCATTCTCGAATGCGAACTCGGCAAGCTGCCCAGTCTTCTCTCATACCGTTTTACACAGTGTCAGCGATGACGCGGCACTTTGTCCGGTAGCAATGTAACGTACTTGTTACCTTTCAGAACAGTAAGAAATACGTATTAAAACTTGGATTTGGCTAGTTGGTTGAAAAGAACACAAGAACTGACTAGCGCCAGTCCTTGTTGTATGTAACTTCCTCGTCCGTGTTTTTTTTTTTTTTTTGCGCTTTTAAGTCCTCCAGGGGAATACGTATTTACGTTACTTATATAGATTGACAGGTAACGTAGTTAAATTGCACTTATTTTGTTTTTGTGTGTTTCTAGGCACCAAGTCATTTAAAGTGTCGCACTTGTCTCACAATTCTTAAAAAAATGGTGCCTTTTTTTAAGTGAAACCATAAAAAAAGGTTTAAAGGGACAATGAAGGCAATTTTGGACATCTTTTTGGCGATTGAACTGGGTTCCAGGCACGTCTCAGGCCACGTTGCCCAAATTTCAGCCGAAACCGGCGCTTGTGTGCCGCGCAAATCAATTAAACAGTCGCGGTAATAAACGTACCGGGATCGACTGGGGCGACGCGGGAGAAGCCAGGAGAAGCGGAGCTCACGTGACCGATGCGGGGCCAAGAAGCGCGACGTCACAAGAGACGCGTCAGCGATTGGTCGAAACGAGAAACGTGCCCTAATTTCCGCTTGAATAACCATGAAAAGTATAAATCAGACCGGAAATCATTACTAAACCGTGAATAAAGCAGTATAATTGTTTTTTTCTTTGCTACGCTGGACGCGAAACTGGCAACGAGCAACTATGGGCAAACAAAATAAAATAAAAAAAGAACACTGTACTCGAAGGATTTTGCAAAATGGTAGCTGTAGATGGCTGTTCTAACGGTCGACTGAAGACCAGTATTCGTTCGGGCGACGCTAGTTTTCACGTGTGGGTTGCTGTTCGTGTTTTTTGACGACGAAAAGAGGACGTCCGCGGAGGAATCGGATCGCTGCCGCTTTCCCCTCGGCATCTCCCCTGCGTCCGTCCTTCGGCATGCGGGCCGTTCGTTGCCGGCTGGGCGGTCTCTGTCGGGTGATGGCAGAGGCCGCCACACACGTACTCCCGTTCCGTTGGTGTTCGGTCACTGAACGGAAGCTCGAACTCGCTCGCGAGAGCGGCATTGCCGTCCATGTTGACAGATTCGGCGAAACGACCGCACCACCGCGCTGCTATAACCCACCGCGGTAACCAGAGTCTCGATCTCCTAAATACTACCGATACCGACTATTCACACTTGACGTCACTCCCTACGTCACCTCCGTTTTCGGGGGCCCAGAAATGGGAATGGAAATTGTTCAGTTTCGGTTTCTTTACTTCTTTCGTAGGCACAGAAATACGCGTCACAAATGTCTACAAAAAATTGGGCAGCATGCTATGTTCCCAAGAAGCATAAAAATACCATTTAAAAAAATTAAATAAAATAGTCTTCATTGTCCCTTTAAAAAATTGTTGGTAAGTTTCTGCATGGACATAATATTTATTGAAATATTGCGTTTATTCATACCTCTAACGTCAAAACAGTAGAACGATTTAATTAGTAAATAAAAAAGTATCGCAAAAGTAGCTTGCCTTACTTTTTATTGATAGGGTAACCCGTTCCTTTTATATTAAAGGGGCGATGCCATAATTTTCGTACTTTGCGCAAATACTGTTAAGAACGGATCCCTGACGTTAATGACCAATAAAACAAGCGTTCATTTTTCACCCCATGCAATAGAAGTCTCTGAAAAAAATTAAAGAAAAACGAGCAGCGTTCACCCCCTCAACTCGCAGCCAGAACAAGCGGCCACGTGATCTGGAGCCGATTATATGCCGCCAATGTTGATCACGCTGGGGTTGGCAAAGCACAGGACACGCGCTGAGTTCCAGACATTCTTATGGCTCGGCTATTGTCGTCGTTGCAGCGATTGGACACGGGCCACTACCCGAATGCTTCTCGAGCTAGTAATTATCACGAGCCCAAATCGAGTGCCCACGCAATGCTCGGGTCCAATCTATGAACCGCATCCAGATATCGTCTATGGGGTGTACTGCGATCTCCACGTTGCGTCATCACATTTTGCAAAGGAGAGATTGAGTGAAAATGATCGCTTTTGTCCTTGAAATGACACCGCAACAAAGAAGTTTCTTGGTCAGTGGCGTTGCGTGCGAGTATCCTTGAGTCCCACTTGTGCCAGTAAGCTCGTGTAAAGTAAAAAAAAAACATTCCAATTGAATGTCGTTGCACCACCCTTTAAGGTAAGAAAGGTCGGCAACGAGTTACTTCTATTCGGTAACGCTTACAACACTGTTCGCGATTGATTGAATCGGTTGGCGGTGACGCACGCATAGAAACACGACAAATGCCGTCCCGAGAAGTTCGCGTGGCGCCCCCTTACGGCGAACCGGGGTGACGTCACGGCGAGGAGAGAATTTTTCCCCGACTCGCCCCGCTCGCCCTGTGGAGGCTGTGACGACGTTAGCTTTCGGCGCGCTCGTTTCTATTTAATTTTTTTTTTTTGCCGTGTTTTTCGTAGGAAGTGTAAATTTTTATATGGGGCTTTATTGAGGTATGGCCTGTAGCTGCAGGTGAAACTTCAACCAACATTTTAAGCATGGTTGACAGGGCAGGCAACGCATGAATAACAGCTGGTATATGAAAATAAAGAAATATGGCCACAATTGCAGGAGCATCACTATAGATTTACATCTCACACAATAAATGCTGCTGATGGTCTGAATGAATTGGCAGGTTTTGTAATACTATTTTTTTTGTATCTCTGTTTTTAAACAAGATCGCCGAAGCAGAAAAGCTGCATGCTGCTTGAGCAACATGCTAAATACAGTCTGGGCCATGGGGAGAGAATCACAAGTAAGACAGCCCAAGTGCAGGGGCAAAGTAGATAGTATTTCAATGGACTACACGGGTGGTATCTGTTGACTTGTTTATATCAACCCTCAAATAATGTATAACAAACGTTAGCGAAGGTGTCTAGCTTGTTATTAGTCCCTTAAGTCCTAAAATTGAGATTATACTTAAATCGAATTGTCCTGAAGCTAAAATACCAGAAGTTTTTCGCACGCAGACTGTCACCCTTCACAGGTTCCACATTTTCTGCTACTAGTGCTGCATCTACCACTGGACAGACGTTCGAATGCTTGCTTTTACTCCTGCTTTCCTCTGTTGTCAGAGAGTCCAGCTGTAGGGAGTTTGGAGGCTGAGCAAGCTTTTGGGAACCTGCACCAGTGTCTCTTTTAATTGGGGAATAAACGACAATTCAAACTAAACGGTGTATTTTCCGAATACCCAAGGCTGGAATAAAGAATGTCAGGAAAAAGTATAAAGATTACAAATTACGGTACTATTGCTGTGCATATTTTGGGCTAGGGCCACTAAATGAGCTGCGCTTAGAGTATCGGCACTCCGTTCCCCGACATGGTTGTGGGCGCTGCCATTTTGGCTCGTATGCAGAGCAGACACAACTCCCGATCGTCATGATTCAAAATTGCGACTTCCTCAGCATTAGATTTGGTGTTAAGAAACTCATGTAATATTGCTTTGCTCTGTCGCGAACTGTTTAGCATATGCGGAGGGCGGAAAAGCGTTTCCTGTGATTTCAGATAAAGCTTCAGATATCTGGCAACCATGATTTTAAGACACAATATGGCCAAGTGTCGTTACTCTGAAGCGTAGCTTATTTAGTGGCACTATTTTGGGCAGTTCAATACATATCATACAGGCAACGGGGGGCAATTCGGCCGTTCTCCCTGCTACCATACAAACTAACTTCCAGTAATTATGCATCTTCTAATACATATGCCTGCATAGGTGTATAAACTACGTAATTAATTCACGAAGAAGCTTCATTTATGTAAAACAACCCTGTTCCACGAGCACTTCAAAGATCATCAGACGCAGGGCCTTTAAAACATCTGCGAACCAGCGCATGCAGAGTAGCAGCGCAGAGTCGGGGTCGCGAGCTAATTTGCCGACCACCCAAAGGCCCATGATATAAATGCCACTTCGAATGCCTTGAAAGCGGGATGTAATATCGTCCTAAATCATGAACATGCAAGGAACAGAATTCCAGCGTCTGAAACACTTGCGACACCGCTTCAGCGACCCCTCGCAAAATTGCCTTCTGTCGTGCGGGGACGGGGAGGTTCATCGGCGGAATCGCCTCCGCCGATAGCTTTCGGGATTTGTAACCCAATTTTAAAAGTAAAAGGGACAAGCAGGCTTATAAAATGTACGGAAGCACGTCTATATCGGCCTAACTCAACGTCTTGTACACCGGGTAAACGAGGTCCAGCTCCTCGAAGTGCTTGCGGCACACAACGCCAAACCAGGAAAACGGTGCTGGGAAGCGAGGCGATGCGAGATCGCGGAGCGGAGTCCTCTTCCTGACGTCACGGTACACCTCACCCAATCAGGGCGGGGCGACCGCAGCGACGCTTGTGTTCGCTCTCGGGGCTAATAGTGCTTTACGGGAAGCTTGGTTGGCCCCATTGGATCGCAATGAGCGGGTGCACTTGCATTTCGACGTCATCGCAGTGAGATCGAGTGAAGCCAGTGATTGGACACGAGTCCTACGTCAGCGTTGGGCTGGGCGTCGTGTCCAATCAACGCGTCGAAAAGCGTTCGGCGTCGGGCTCGGGCCCTATTGCCGGGGTTGGCGCCATCCGAGCCCGATGACGCTAGTAGTGTTCATATGGATCGCCCTTTCGGTCTCGGGAATCTCCGTTCGTGGCTGGCGTCCATTGACGCGTTGTGTCGACACCGTGGCGCTGGCTCTCTTTCCGCAGCGGTCACTTGGGAGTCATTGGCCACAACCGAGACCGAAAGCGATCAAGGTGGCGACGGCGCTGGCACGCCCACGTCCGCCTGATCGACGCACGATAACGAGACCGCATTTAGCGCGCCCGTAATCGGGACCGGTACAGGTCGAGGGAGCGGCTTCCCCGGCCGCCAAAACGCTGGGGTGGGTGTCCGAAGGTTGATGCCAACAGCTTCGCTGGGAGATAGCTCCATTAAGGCTGGTTCACTCATTTGCGCTTGACTGTAACCGACTGCTTTGCTACCGCTTGTGACCGTTTACGACGAGGGTGGCGCCATCTCGTGGGCCGGCCTGGAAGACTTCCGCTCTACGCGAAATGGTATCTTTTAACATTTTGAGAATTATTTGAAGCACACGGGACAAGAATGATACGTAAAATATACGCAGATCGTTTTTTTTTTTTTTTTTTTTTTTTTTCTCTGTCGGACTTGGAGTTTGACACGTCGCGGACACGGAGCGACCTCCAAGTCCGTGGAACCGTAATGGACCGTAGTTCCCAGCTCACTTAGCTTTCCCTCATCGACCATCGAACACACATATTTCTTGTCCGGCTCTCGCTAGCGGTGTCTTTCGCCAACGTCGGATCCGCTGTGTCCGCAACCGTTTCCCCGTAGACGGGAAACACTCCCCGCCGCCACGTTGAGTCATATATTGTATTCGTGGGCGGCTAGACGACGACGAAGGGGCTTGACCCGACGTTAACGGGACAGGCTGCGCAGGCCCATGCCGCGAACGGTGCCGTTCTCCGCAGCAGCGAGCCGCCAGACGAATGGGATCGTCTGGTCGGCCTTGGGAGCCCGATGCGCTCGCAGCCGTGACGTGTCCGCCAACCATCTGGGCGGGGGCCAACTCCGTCAGCTTTCCTCTCGGGAGAGGAATTCGTCGACGTGGGGGAATGCTGCCAGTGAACGAGCAGCGAAACAGCGCCTCCGACCGGTGTCCCGGCACGTGTTATTATTACCGGCGTGCAGGCATATACCGGCCCTCAGGGGAGGCAAGCGGTGTCCTGCGGTGTTGTTTTCCTTGTCACGCTGCGCTTCCCGCCAGGCGACTTGGAAGTTGGCGCATCTTTTGAACGGAGGTGGTGGTGGTATAACTTTGTTCACTGAGCGAAACGCGGGGCTGAACCCGCAGGGAGTGTGGACGGGGTTAGCGAATGTCCCCACGCAATTGAGCCGTGACGTGTAAGGTAAGGAAATGGTTCTGCCGGAGGATTCAGTTTACCTATTGCCAAAGTTAGGTTTGTTTTTACATTTAGCTGCTTTGCTTCAGTCTGACGCGGTAAATATAATGGATAAATTTAAACACCAGAAACGAACCGTTTGAGAACTTCAACTGTCTTAGGGTGGCGATATGGGGTACTTGGTTTATGCTGACAAAAGGGACAAACAGCACGCAAGAAACAGGAACAAGGTAGAAGAAGTGCAAACAGGAGAAGCGCTGACTTTTAACTCCACTTTAACACAAGCAAAATTAGCAACACCGAACACATCAGGGGGTGGTCAATCAACGCGTGTATAAGAATGCATCTCTTTGCTGCGTAAATTCAGCGACGTCTGGTTGACGCATTTTTTGTACCTTTTTTTTTAATCGCATAGGCTTCTAAAATTTCCCTAGTCATTCGGTCTCTGCCTTTGCCAATAATCTCTGCCTTTTTGAAGATGGGTCGACACCCACAGCTAGCACAATAAAGAGGTAAGTGCACCCCCCCCCCCCCTTTCCCCCACCGCTCCCGCTTGTGATTGTAACGACAGTCATGCTCCCGCAATCTGTGGTTAACACATCTGCCCGCGTGACCAATACAGAGTTTTTTTCACGTAAGCGCAATTTTATAAACGACTCCAGTCAACATATTGAAATGCGTCAGTGAGACGTCGCTGAATTTACACAGCAACGAGATTGAATTCTTAGACACGTGTTGATTGACCACCCCGTGATGTGGTCTGTGTTGCTGATCTTGTTTTTATTAAAGTTCAGTTGAGAGTCATCGCTTGTCCTGTGTGCACTTCTACTTTGTCCCTGTTTTCTTGCTCGCTGTTTGCCCCTTTTGTCAGTGTGTCCTTTAGTTATAAATATATCACTGCACGTTAATTTGAACGTAATGTTAGTAGCAATATGAGCTGGCCCAGTTTAGTGAGTCGAAAAGAGTAAAATGCCGCATGGGGGCGCCTCTTGCATGCCAAGCTATGAAAACGACTACTGCATTGTGACAATAGGAGGTGTAGTGGTCCATTTCAATCCCTTTTTTAACAGCTTAACGTACCCGAGGATCCTCTCCATATGGTTTTGTGCCGCCCAGGCCTGAACGCCGCTGATCCGGTTCATATAGCACGTTAGGATACGTGTTCTTGACGGAAGAATAACGTTCGGTACTCATCCGTCGGAAGACGGCTCCTGCTGCGATGGGCGCACAAAGCGCCGCTCCACCGCTTGTGTGATGCTTCTAAAGAGGCCGCCAACTGCGGGCGCACGCTATACTAACGGCATTTCGGCGATCGCTGTTGTGTCTTCGGTTAAGCAGCGTTGAACGCTGTCCTAGGACTCTTTTCTATTGACCGCTGGATCGCTGGGCGGTTGAGCTGCTGCGCCGATAACGGCAGGATGATTGCGTCCACTCACGGGAAACAATCGACGAGCAAACAAACGACCATCGAGCAAGATGTTTCGAAACCCGGCCGTAATCGAGGCTGGACGAGGGGACGGGTCATTGACCCCGAAACGATCTGGAACATGCACCTTCCTGCGACCGCGTGTCCGCGTCTGAGGATGCCGCTTCCTAGTTCCTGCGCTGGCTTCTTTTGGGCTCTCGCCGCGATCGGCTTGCCGCGGTGATGGAACGTTAGCACGTTTTGTTCATCCGTTTGACACGACGCCGAGACCGGTGTATCTCATAGTACGGTGCTCTGAATGCGTCCTCCAACTGGTGCATGTGTTTACCTTATTATGCCGCCCGCGGGCATCGAAAATGGTCAGCGAAGTGGAAACAAATGACGTCAGAGGAGCCGCCATGTCGTGTTGTCGGATGTCGCGATCGTGGCGGTTGGTCGTGGAAGTTCCGGCAACAAGTACGAGCGAACGGGAGCACCGCGCGTTTAAACTCTTGGCAGCTGAAACTGTGACGCTGGAGAGCGAACTGTAGCAGAACAGGCGTCTGCCTCAAATTGGCCTCTGCTGTTATGCTATCGCCAGAATCGAGGCCTACAGACGACAACAGGACGCTTCTTTGACGCCATCAGGCGGAACATCGAGGGACCACATTGGAGGACGTGGTGAACACACCAGTCGGAAACGCTTTCCAGTCTCCTGGCCCCTTACTCATAGAGACGCCAGAGGTACATGACAGTATTTAGTGGTTTTGCTGCTCGATGGAATGTTTACTGGGCGTTGTGGCCTTCTTTTCAATTACTCTCGAGTTTCATCATGCATCTTCTTGAACCGCATGCCCCTAAGAAGGAGCCTTCTTTATCTGCGGTTATCTTATAAGCCGCCTTCTCTTTCAAGAAGCGCTTGCCTCTTCACGGACGGGTTCGAATTGAATGTATCAGTGTGGCGTCCGGCGTTAATTGGACGTCCGCAGAGGCTGGCTGTCTTTGCGTTCTGGAGGAAACAAGACAGTTCATCACCGACCGGTCAACGTTCGAGACTGCACGCGGGGGCACCGAGGATTCCTTTGCGCACGGCTGTTGCCGAGATGGCTGCGTGGCCTCCAGGCAAATACCTGGAAGGATGCGAAGTTGCGAGGCCGGTTCCCTGTGGCAGCTGTCACTCACCCGGGCTGAAAAGTGGGTCAAGTGTGCGTAGAGCTGAATGCCCCAGCTAAGCCCTGTTAGCGCTGCCTTCCGCATTAGTGTAGACGAGCACAGTCGGTAATTGAGGGTGTACCAAACTGAATTTTCATCGAAGGTTAAATTGAGTAGTGTTTCTATGGACAGAGGGGTTGCACTGCTTTCAAATGTTTGAAAATAGGGTCATCCTTTTGTCCCAGTTGTACTCTTCTACTGCGGTTGAAGGAAAATAAGTTAAATAAATAGAGAGAGAGAGAGAGAGTGAGTGAGTGAGAAAAAAAGTAAAGTAAAAAATAATATTTTTTTTCTTTCTCTTTTTTTTGTCAATTAAAAAAAGAAAAAAAAAAAAAAGTTCCTTCGTCCGCCGCTTTCTTGCGGAGTGGATGTCGCCATTAACCGACCATTCATAGCCACTGAGGTGTTCAATTCGCGAGCTTATCAGCAGAAGCCTGGAGATCCCTTTTTCTTGCAGATCGACGAGTTTGATTTTTCGTGAATCCTCAACATCGTTGTGTTGTGTTCTCAGTCTCAGTGTTTAACAAGGCCTATCTTGCCTAGGCGAACTCCCGCTAACGCGATTCAAAACAGAGTTCTAGGGCTGGTCTTCATAAAAAGTAACGTTATAAAGAATTGTAAAAAAAAAAAAAAAAGTCGCCACACGGCCGCTACACTTAGAAATTTAGTATGTCTCGCTAATCATTATCAATAATTAATAATAATAATGATAATAATAATAATACATGGTTATATGGAGAAAACGATTTGCACACTGGTGCTTCGCACTGTCTTCGACTTTAGTTTTAGGATTAAAATGCATTTCCCGTGTTTTTTGTAAGTGTGGCGTGCGCCTTTGACTCTGCTTGGTTGGTCCCATTAGCTCGTAGCGTCGGCTACCTCTGGACGTAAGCTGAAACTAATAAAAAGATCACGTCGCGTGACGCAAGATCGGTGTTTGATGCTTTCCATACCGATGTCACTGGATTTGTCGTGCTTTTATGCGGATAATCTTGCTGTCATCTGCTGAAGGAAGATTTTCAAACGCTAATGAATTTATCGATCGGAATGTGTCTGCTCTGTACACGTGCACCGCCATAACTTTGATAAACAAATGAAAAAGCTTAGGGGGAAAAACCCCGCTTGAGACGCCAAAAGACGAATTCATCTGGCGTCGTAGTGTAGCAGAATTCTTGTGGCAAATATCGAAACGACATCCGCCGTTTTTCTTGGATAATCTAAGAAGCCAGAAGGCATTCTGAATATAACGCATTCGATTTTTACCGCGCGTTATACGCAGCCCTTCTTCGTTGAGTGACGGAACTGAAAAGTATATTTTGACACTTCAATGACGCCTTGCAGAGAGATCCGTGAGTCAAGGTTTCGAACGAAAGATTAAAAAGAAGACAAATCGATCGTTGTCAGCTGAAATTGGCCCACACGATCCATCCGTGGGAAAGAGCGCGTGCCCTCCAATCAACACCCCCTTCCTTCGATGGCTTCGATGCACCCTTGAGCGGGTCACTCTGGATAATTGGCGCACGATCAACAAAGGACAGCGATCGGAAGTGCGCCGTCATATCGCGGACCCCAATGTCGCGCGAACCCAATCAACGAAGTCGAATGGATTGGAAGTTCTCCGCCGTACCTCGGTAATTTTCATCGTCGCTAGTTTTTGTCGGCACGGGCTTCGTCGGGCTCATTAATCGAAGCTCGCTCTCGACGAGAGCGCTTCCGTCTCCCGCCGGGCTGTGCCTGTTCCGTCAATCCGTCGTCCCGTTCCACTTGTTCTTTCCCGTGGCCCGGTGGTTGACAGATGGGGGCCACACGCCGAGCTAGCTAGCCCTCGCGTCGGTGTCCCAGGCCGAGCGCCACGTCGGTCGTCGTGCTCTTCGTGACCGGTAGATGTTCGCTCCGGCGCTTCGGAATAATTGGACGTCACATTAGCGTGGCCGTCAGACGGGCAACGGACTCCGTGCCGGACCATCTGCCGCGTGTCTGCGTCGCCCAACGCTAATGCGCAGCCCATGGCGCGCAGTGGAGAGCGACGCAGCATGAATCAGATGTTTCTGGTCCGCGTGCGCGCGGAGGTGTGTGCGGGGGGGAAAGCTTCCGGTTTCTCAGCTGCCTGGTCTAGACTGTATGGAACCACAAAATAGCAGAGCGGGCGCAATAGGACGTTTTCAAAACCCCCTCAAGCAACATTGATGGTCGCCGTTTCTTTTGGTTTCGGTTTCTAGGTACAGGTGGCACAAGCTACCCCCTGTTATAATGGGTACACCCATTGGCATCCATCCATCCATCTATTCTTGGTCACGACGCGTGTGATTGGATCCGAGTCCTCGCCGAACGCTGACGCAGTACTCGTTTTCCATTCCCGGTTCATGCTGGACGATGACAGAGCCCTCGTGTCCAATACGTGTGCAGAGCACGTGCGCAAACAATGGCGGACTTGGATAATTGGTGCAGCGGCTACTAGGTTGCGCGTATTTTTGAAAGGGTCTATTGGGTGATCGTTAAGGCCCATTCACACACTTGCGAGTCCTTAGAACCGGGTGCCTTGAAACCCCTTAAAATCTCTTAGGACGATAGAACACACTGGTACTCTGGTGACCCTGGAACTGCATTTCACTGGAGCGAAGGTTTAGCAGGATTTCCCAGGTCAAATGTGGGTAATATCTATGAGAAAGGGTCGTTTATAACGTTGACAAAAGTTTTTCGAGCCTAGAAAGAAAGGATGATGCGCGAGAGAAATAGAAAATATATGGGACCGCCAAATTTTCACTGCTACCCCGTAGATGGCGCCAGCGTGTACTCTCGTAGTAAAAGATTGTAAGAGACTCCAAGGCACTCGGGCTTAAAGAAGTCGCAAGTGTGTACACGGCCCTTTACGATTCGACACTGCGACTTCTTGAGCTTTCGATACGGCTTCGGGAGGCTCGGACGATACCGTTTCGCTCTATCGCAGACTACTTTAGCATTTGTGGAGGACGGAAAATGGTTTCCCCTGTTTTAAGATAAGGCTTCAGACGACTCACAACGATAGATTTGAGTGCCAAGATGGCGAGGAGAAGAATAATAATTTTGGTTCCTGGACTAGGTGGCGCAAGCTACCGGCCGTTTTAAAAGGTTCAGCCATTAGCATCCACCCATCCATGGCCGAGGTGTCGTTACTCTGTTGCATAACTAATTTGGTGGTTCTTTACTCTATACAAGAGCGTGTGCATTCGCGTCTTGGGGAAGCGTCTTTTTTATTTTGTGACCTTGAATTACTTTTTTGGCACCGAATGGTCAAAAAGCCAATGCAGGATCCACTTTTGATTCTCGCGGCTTTTAATTTTGGTCCTTGATAGTGATCGTCAAGTACGGTGGCTTTGCCAATGGATCACTTAACTTGGCGAGTTTTGTTGGTTACCCCCTTTTTTTTCTTCTTTACTTCTTGGTAGGAACATGGGACTAATGGAACGACCTCGGCAACTTTCGCTCGTTAGGTATACAAGTACACCAGCGGGCAGCTTCGGGCCGCCATTATAAATTAAAGACGTAATTATCCAGACTGCACTGCGACAGCTCAATGAACCGCTACTCCGGCGACGTGGTCGCCATTTTTCGACACTTTTCACGCTCTATAGTGTGTTGTTTTACTTTCTTTCGTATTTTTGTGTTAATTGTAAGACTCGAGTTGCGCGATAACTGTCTAAAAAATAAATAACGGCGATCGGAAAAAAAAAAGAAGAAACGATGCTATTTTTATGGCGACATGGTTGTGTAGGTATATATCTGGCACGTATATTAGTGTTATAGTCTGTTTCAGGTAAAAAAAAAAGGCCAGGGCAAGTTTTTTTAAAACCTCTTTGCTCATCATGACTGGTTGTTATCTCCTCTCCACTCGCCTGCTCTCTGGAGCTCGCCCTGCTAAACGGGAAAAAGGAGGGCTTTGTATGAGGAGCTTTAGCTGCTTTTTATAACCTGCCTAAAGCTCTTTAGAAAAAAATGAAAGCCGTTTACAACTCCCTGTAACGCCGAATTAGAGTGCAGCTCTTGAGGAGGAGGAGGGAAGGGTACTGGGGTGTTCACGTGACCTCGGGGGGGGGTGGGGATGAGAGGGGGTCACGTGACCTGGGGGGTCACGTGACGATGACGTACTCAGTGATGAATGACGATGCGGATGCCGAGGACGTTCATCAGTGACGGCACTGATAGCGTCATCAGTGGACGATGACGATGCGGAGGCAATGACGTCATCAGTGAGTCACTGGAGACGTCATCAGTGCGGATGACATGCGGATGCAGCGCCAGCGTGTACTCTCGTAGTAAAAGATTGTAAGAGACTCCAAGGCACTCGGGCTTAAAGAAGTCGCAAGTGTGTACACGGCCCTTTACGATTCGACACTGCGACTTCTTGAGCTTTCGATACGGCTTCGGGAGGCTCGGACGATACCGTTTCGCTCTATCGCAGACTACTTTAGCATTTGTGGAGGACGGAAAATGGTTTCCCCTGTTTTAAGATAAGGCTTCAGACGACTCACAACGATAGATTTGAGTGCCAAGATGGCGAGGAGAAGAATAATAATTTTGGTTCCTGGACTAGGTGGCGCAAGCTACCGGCCGTTTTAAAAGGTTCAGCCATTAGCATCCACCCATCCATGGCCGAGGTGTCGTTACTCTGTTGCATAACTAATTTGGTGGTTCTTTACTCTATACAAGAGCGTGTGCATTCGCGTCTTGGGGAAGCGTCTTTTTTATTTTGTGACCTTGAATTACTTTTTTGGCACCGAATGGTCAAAAAGCCAATGCAGGATCCACTTTTGATTCTCGCGGCTTTTAACTTCGGTCCTTGATAGTGATCGTCAAGTACGGTGGCTTTGCCAATGGATCACTTAACTTGGCGAGTTTTGTTGGTTACCCCCTTTTTTTTCTTCTTTACTTCTTGGTAGGAACATGGGACTAATGGAACGACCTCGGCAACTTTCGCTCGTTAGGTATACAAGTACACCAGCGGGCAGCTTCGGGCCGCCATTATAAATTAAAGACGTAATTATCCAGACTGCACTGCGACAGCTCAATGAACCGCTACTCCGGCGACGTGGTCGCCATTTTTCGACACTTTTCACGCTCTATAGTGTGTTGTTTTACTTTCTTTCGTATTTTTGTGTTAATTGTAAGACTCGAGTTGCGCGATAACTGTCTAAAAATAAATAACGGCGATCGGAAAAAAAAAAGAAGAAACGATGCTATTTTTATGGCGACATGGTTGTGTAGGTATATATCTGGCACGTATATTAGTGTTATAGTCTGTTTCAGGTAAAAAAAAAGGCCAGGGCAAGTTTTTTTAAAACCTCTTTGCTCATCATGACTGGTTGTTATCTCCTCTCCACTCGCCTGCTCTCTGGAGCTCGCCCTGCTAAACGGGAAAAAGGAGGGCTTTGTATGAGGAGCTTTAGCTGCTTTTTATAACCTGCCTAAAGCTCTTTAGAAAAAAATGAAAGCCGTTTACAACTCCCTGTAACGCCGAATTAGAGTGCAGCTCTTGAGGAGGAGGAGGGAAGGGTACTGGGGGGGTCACGTGACCTCGGGGGGGGGGGGGGATGAGAGGGGGTCACGTGACCTGGGGGGTCACGTGACGATGACGTCATCAGTGATGATGACGATGCGGATGCCGAGGACGTCATCAGTGACGTCACTGATGACGTCATCAGTGACGATGACGATGCGGATGCCAATGACGTCATCAGTGACGTCACTGATGACGTCATCAGTGATGATGACGATGCGGATGCCGATGACGTCATCAGTGACGTCGCTGATGACGTCATCAGTGATGATGACGATGACGATGCGGATTCTGATGACGTCATGAGTGACGTCACACGTCCCATAATGCACCGCGCGGTTACGCCGACGGCGACGGCGACGCCGCTCAAGCCGGAAACGGGCGCCTAAGAGCTGCGCTCTAAAAAGAAAAAGCTATCTACAACAACAAAAACTTGGCTTAGCCAACAATGCAACTGGGAAGAAGAGGAGCTCACAGTAACAGTCGTAATCCTTCCACTATGGAACATCATGCTCATCAACATCACAGTAGAATGTTCAGTAGGAAAGACCCAGCCAAACAATGTTACGTAATTTTAATTGAAAAAAAGAACATTGATTTTAGATTTGCGCTTTCCAGTTGATCGATCTTTGCTCCGGTCACTGGAAGTGTGTTATTCAACAACCTCAGTTTGGCTTTTTTGTCATTTGCAGAACGGGCATATACGAAATGCTTTGTTTGCAAACAGTGGTTTCAAACACTCTTTCCCGGTTTCTATACTGCTGCACATGATGAGAACAGTCGCGAACCCTGTGCGTTTCCAAACAACACACTGAAAGTTACTCCAACATTGATCACCATTTATAACGCAACGTTATCAAACCTTGCACAGGTGCGAGAGCGTTGCTTCACAAAATTTCTTCTTTGCACAAGCTGTCGTATTGCAAAATACGTCAAATTGGTTGTCCGGATGTTTTGACAGGGAGACATTAGTCTTTTTTGAAATTGTGTCTCTTGTATCCGCTGCAGATTGGAAATTTGACCAGTGCTGTAAGCTGTCGTGCCTCAAGTGATGCATTTCTTGCTTGATTGAAAATGTGTTTTTATTCCTGGAAAACTCTGCACTATCGCTACAGGGCAAGTAGCGATCGTGCTGTCTTCTAGGATTAAAATCACATTGTACTGGCTTGAAGAGTACGAGAATGAAGACGGGTGCACTAAATGCTGTCTCCGGCGACGCCGCACGGAGCTCTTCGGATGAACTGCGGACAGCACGGGGGGTCGAGCGCACGTCTCCTCTTTCGAGGCCAACCGCCCTCCCGTTGTGCTTGTCTGCTGAACACCAGGGAGCATCGTTCGCAGCGATGGGCTGTGGCATCTGATTCGCCGTGGATGACGTGTGCTCGTTCCTCCGCCCACGCAGACAGCTGTCGGCGCTGAAGTAACGCGTCGTTCGAACGCGGGGGAGACTGGAATTCCCAGCACGGAATGCCGTCTCGTACGTGCGCGTGTTCCTCCCTCGTGATGCATTGCAGTACCTTCAAGTACCGTGTGCTTCTAGCGGAGTATACACTTGTCTGTTGTATCTTGGCGCTTTGATTCCTCCAGAGGTCTTCGAGGGATGATTGAGGCCGGTGACGACACGCAACACGGTCTGATGGAAAGCCATTAAGGCAACAGTTCCGCACACGCAGTTGTCTGCTGGTGCTTGATTTTTAAAGATTTATAGAGATGTAGCCTCACCTACGCACATTCCTTAAACGTGCCCTAAGGAGGTTTCTGGCATCGCCTAAATATTGCGATAACTCAGTCTGCTGGCTCTAAGCCCCCTAGAAATCCCTAAATCATGACGGTACGTGACCGATTTCCCTATTAAAGATGCAATTGAAGGTCGCAGCACACCGAGGTCATCTCCGGCGATACCCCTTTACCCCTTTAAGGACATCCGCTATCAACAAAAGCAATGTACCACGAAGGAGCATGGACGAGGAGCAGGGCTCAACGTCACAAAATGCGTCTAGTGACGTAGAGGTCAGGTTCCGCCATTTTTTTTACGACTCTATGGGGAGAGGAAGTCATCTGCTCCTTCCTCAGCAGTTGTGGTGACGTCAGAATGACGCCGAGCTCTGATTGACTTTAATTTATTATTTATTTATTTATTTATTTATTGAAAGTACCCTCAGGGCCCGAAGGCATTACAGAGGGGGAGAGCACATACATGAAACAAAGATAGTAATATAGTAACAAGTCAACAATATTAAATATACAACAAACAAAGAAAAATAATAATAGGTCATGGGTCACTGCTAAAATAGCTAGTGATGGAATTTCTAAACAGGTTAGTATCAGTTATAGTAGCAATCAAACCGGGGAGGTGGTTCCATTCCTCGGCTGTGCGAGGTAAAAAAGAAGATTGAAATGTTGTGGTAAACGAACTTGGAACTCCAACTTTATGCTGATGGTCAAGACGGGATGAAATGTAAAAGGGGGGAGTAATCATCCGATTGCGTAGGAGAGGGTTATGAAAATACATTTTATGAAATAGACATAGGCGTGAAAGTTTACGTCGCAAGGAGAGAAGTGGTAAACATAAACTATTTTTCATCGATGTGACACTAGCAGTACGATGGTAGTTGGAAAGAATGAAACGGGCTGACCTATTCTGAATGGATTCCAATGCAGTGATTAGAGTATCGTGACCGGGATCCCAGATGGAGGCTGCATATTCTAATTTAAGCCTGATTAATGTTTTTTAGAGGATCAATTTTAGTGAAATAGGTGCCAATGAAAATTTGCGTTTTAAGTAGCCCAACATGCAGTTAGCACGGGTAGTAACATACTGAATATGGGGTTTCCATGAAAGGTTATTTGTTGAGTGAACGCCAAGGTACTTGTACGTTGCCACTTGCTCCAAAAGGTTGTCATCTAGGTGGTAACAGGGACTATTGTTAGGCTTGCGGGACACTCTCATTTGTTTACATTTACTAGTGTTTAGTTTCATTAGCCATAATTCACACCAACGAGAGACAGAGTTAATATCAGACTGAAGTGTAGACAGGTCAGAATCGTGACAGATTTCACGGTAAATTACACAGTCATCGGCGAAGAGACAAACGGATGAAGACACATTAATGGGAAGATCGTTAATATACAGGGTGTCACAAAAGAAAATTTACACGTTTTTTTTTACCGCAAAAATAAACTAGGAATCGCCGAGCGCTCATTCTCCGCCCAAAAGTAGAGCTAGAGGTCACAACCAGATGCCAAAGTCTCAGCGCGATCCGATAAGTTAATCAAAAGTTATAAGTGATTTTCTGAAAATTTCAATGGGAAAATGGAGCCCATTTTTGCCCGTTTTCGGTTTCTGGTGCCATAGAGCCCCATATATGTGTTTGAAAACTCCGTCGGCCGCCATTTTCCCATTGAAATTTTCAGAAAATCACTTATAACTTTTGATTAAGTTATCGGATCGGGCTGAAACTTTGGCATCTGGTTGTGACCTCTAGCGCTACCTTTGGGCGGAGAATGAGCGTTCGGCGATGCCTAGTTTATTTTTGCGGTAAAAAAGACCGTGTAAATTTTCTTTTGTGACACCCTGTAGATTAAAAATAGTAGTGGGCCTAAAACCGACCCTTGAGGAACTCCAGAATTCACAGACACAGGAGGAGAGTTTTCGTTGTTAATTGTTACAAATTGTGAACGGTTATTCAGAAAAGACCGAATCCATGCGAGAACGTTAGGGTCAATGTTAAGGTTTTAAAGTTTTAGCAGTAATAGCTCGTGACACACCTTATCGAATGCCTTGGCGAAATCTAAGAAAATGCAGTCCACCTGGGAGCCTCGGTCAAGAATAGAATGAGTGTCATGAGTGAAGGATAGGAGCTGAGTATCACAAGATAATGATTTACGAAATCCGTCCTGTGCTTCGGTGAAAAAATTATTCGACTCTAGGAAATGTACGAGTTGGGAAAAGATAACGTGTTCCAGAAGTTTACATGGTATGCTGGTTAATGAAATGGGACGATAGTTGTTAGGGGAATACTTATCGCCACCTTTCGGAATTGGAACCACCTTCCCCACTCGCCAATCACAAGGTAAAATACCATCTTGCAGCGACTGTTCAAACAATTTTGAGAGAATAAGAGACGAGTATAGTTTAGTGTTTTTCAAAAACTTGGAATTAATTTCGTCCACTCCTGATGAGGATGATAACTTCAGTTCATCTATAATTTTTGCAATACCAGCAGGATCAACAAAGATAGAATCCATTGGCAGATAGCAGGAACAGCTCATCGAAGGGTAAGTTATGTTGCGAATATCGGAGAAAGATTCCATAAATATACTATTTAAGACATTAGCACATTCGTCACTGGGCACGCTGTCACCACTAGAAGTTGTAAGAGAAATTTAAAAACGGTCCTTTTTGTTAACAGTATTCCAAAATTTAATGGGGTTATTTACCAACATGTCTGGAAGACTGTGTGAAAAAGTGAGATTTAGCGCCTTCAATCGCTTTTTTGAGAGGATAGTGTGTATACCTCAACGCTAGATGCCTTGAAGTCTACCCACTATTTCTTTTTATATTAAATAATAGGAGCTCGGTGTTCTGACATCATCGCAGCCCCTGTGCAAGAAGCAGACGAATTTGCGCTCCGCATTAAGAAAACGTCGCCATACTGTCTTCAGTGTCGGTAACCCAAGACGGCAGGGACTGGTCATGCGATACCTCAGTTGCCAGACTCCCTATGGTCCGTTGCGTCGTAACTGTTAGAAGAGGCTTCGCCTAAAAGTGAACAAAACAAACAAACGAAACAACGCCCTGCTCAGTTTCCAACGCACGGATGTGCGTTCGTGCATGGGTGGCGCCTACTGGTACCATTTATGTCTCCTGCAGTTCTTTTTTTTTTTTTGTCGCTAATTGTTACTCCCAAAGTCACTGAACAGCTTAAGAAAAGCAGGGCTTGACGTATACGACGATCGCGTGATTCGTTCTTCGGCGTTCTTATTGGGCAATGCCACTACCTGATTGGCTCCAGAGCGCTAAGGTGTTCGTCTGCTTCTCGCGCCGGGGTTTCGGTGACGTCAGAACGCCGAGCTGTGATTGGCTTTGATTGTAAATATAGTGAGTAGACCTCAAGGCAGCTTGCTTTGAAGTTTACTCACTATCTTTTCAATCGAAGCCAATCGGAAGTCGGCATCGTTCTGACGTCACCGCAACTCCTGCAAAAGAAGCAGACGAACTTGGGCTCCGCACAGGTTATCAGCATCTGCAAAAGACAGCCGAATTTCCCCGGTATCGAACCAAAGCACGGTTTATAAACGAGCTCGTGTTTGCCCACACCGGGTGTGCTGGTCACTTCGCGCGCGCAGAAACTAGATTCATCCGAGGCGAAGTATCTGCGCATGCGCAGTGCCGACAGCAGCGCCACCGTAGTGGCGTGACGTCATAGAGTTGAGTTGGGTTCATAAACGACTCGAAAAATTTGACTTAGATGTATTAGATATGCCGTACAGTTTTTTTTTAAATTTATTTATTTCATTTGTTATACAAAAGGAGAAAAGAAACAACAACAACAACAACAACCGCGAAAGCTACTTTGATGCGGTTTGTGCAGGTGAGTTATGCGGCCAGGGGGACATAGAATAGGGACAACAGTCGCAACGAGCAGTCGGCTAATTAACTAAAATATGTTAAATAACGGTTTAATTATTTGAACATTGTCATATCGTTGGAGTTCGAAACTTGCTGAGCCTCACCGAAAAACACTAAATCGGTTAGAGTTAGGGAGACTTGGAGCACGCGGGAAGCACGGTGGAGCGCGCTAAAGTTCGTGCAGCAGGAACGCGTCCGCGCAGTTTTTGCATCTCTTATCATCCGCGTTTTCTCACCCTGGAGCCTTCTACCGGTTGCACGAGTAGTGACTTTAGCGCAGTACTGTGCTTCCCACGCTCTCAAATTAGTAGTTCTCGATGGCGCTCACCTAGTATCTCATTGGAAACCTATGTCTAATTTCACTAATTTAAAGTGAATGAACAAATTGTAGTTAATTATTAAACTTATCGTGACGATTATCCGCCTATATTATATCTCACTTGTCGTATAACTTACCTGCACAAACCGTAGTGATGTAGCTTTCACGGCTTCACTTACGGAACATGAACTGTTCTTCTTGAAGCTTAATCCCAGCTGGGTGCTTTGGCTTCACTTACAGAACACGCTACACGTCGTATACAAAAAAAAAAGAAAAAGAACGTGTATTGTTTGCTTTGTGTATTTCTTAACGACGCTCTCAGGCTTCTAAGTGGGCGTGTTGTTGGGTGCCCGAAGGACTCCCGCCAAAGCCTGACCTCGCCACCGGGCCGAAAACAGCTCCAGGTGAAGACCGCTTGAGTGCATGCGTGCACATGGTGCGCAGTAGGCGTTTTGTGAGAGACTATACAGCCCAGGGGTGGTCCGGAGGCGGCGGTGTACGTGCAGGTCTCTCCTTGAGGTGGAAGTTTGATCGGCGTGTGCTCAGAGTTGGTTTAGCTCCACCCGCGTATAAGTGGCATTTCGGGCTTTATGTTTGGGCCCGTAATAATTGGGCATATATACGCTTTCACATGACATGTTGTTTTGTTTCGCCCATCGAATATAATAATTATATATATATATCACGTCTAAACGCACGAAGGAACACGAACACGTAAGTAAGCTTTTATTCGCCGTCCAGAAATTATCTTGTCGAATAGCGCCTGTCCATGCATAGATTCCTGAAATTACGTCACTTGCGCGATCTAAACAAGATATATGCTTTTGTTTTTGGCAGTTTTTTTTTTCTTATTTTTTTCACAAGCGTTTACAGGAAGCCCTAAAGGTACTCCTTTTCAACGTAATAAATTATCCGCGAATTTACGCAGATTCTTGATGAATTGGCGAGATACTCAGTCGGCATCACTCCATCATTGCGTTGAGCGCTTTTGGGGTTGGACTCGTATCTCGAGAAGGGCGAGATGGATGGTGTCAAAACCAATACGGTAAAATATCAATGTCTGAAGGGCCCCGGCATGCAACACGTATCAACGAAATGTTGCCAAAACAAACAAACATGTTTGCTAAGTGTATCTTCTGAAACACACACGTGTCGAATATGGTACGTTACGAGCTTGGTTAAGCGGGTGTCTGCGTTTAGAAACTGTCCGGCTTCCGAATTTTCTATTTTTTTTTTTACACGTCAGACTCATAACCTTTAGCGGATTAATGAATATCGCTCGGCGGTCTGGCTCTGCCCTTGGCAATGTCCTCGCGCGTGGCGCGGGAGTGACGTCGTCTCCTCGAAGGGGTGCCCCCTGTGCCTCGCTCTGCCCCGGTCGCCCTGTTCCAGCCTGTTCTCGTGCGCCCTGGAGCCTTGGGGCCCTCAGCGGCACGCTTGACGCGGGGCGTCGGCCGGCTTCGCCCTTGGCGAGCTGGACGTCTTCGGGCGGGCCCCTTGATCCCGCGGCTCGGCGAGGGAGGGGCAGCGACAGACTGTCGGCACCCGTCTTATTACGCGCTGCATCTCTCGAACGAGCTGTCTTATCCTTAAGACCGGTGCACATCACGCATATTAGCGCTGATAGAGCGCAAATGTGTCGCTGTGTCTTGAGCGCTGAGTTGGCGCAGCGGTGTGTGTGTGTGAACAGGTCTGAAAGCGAGAGTACAGGCGACCTTTATTAAAACTGACACAACGTTTTCTGTGGGTGTGTGTGTTTTTTCCCGACCCTTCTTCCTCTCGCTGCAGGGATTCCTATCTTCTTTGTTTTTCGCCGAAGGAATGACCCCCGTGCAGCCACTCGCATGGGTCGTGAGACCCATGCAAGGTCAACTATGAGTAAGCTAAATTTTTTAAGAGTAATCCGCTTTAATTTTTAAGGCTTGCGCAGAAATACATTTTTTTTTTTTTTTAAAGAAATGTTATTTCGCACTCCATCCCATTCCCGTGTGGGGTGCCATCCGCTTCACCAGCGCACCCCACTGCCGGTGCATGACATCAGATTATAAGTTGGCGTTCTTTAAAGCTCAGGAAGAATTTCTCGCAGCGTTGTTGGGTGCGAGTGAAAAATACTTTCGCGCCTGTACTTTTGATAGCCCTGCGCAGAACTCGTGAAATGGAGTGCACTCAGCCACTGCCAGTGGCTAGATCTACACATATACTGGCCGAGTTCGCTGCGTGCTCTCGTTGGTGAAATCTTTAAGTGCGTGTGGAAACCGCCTAGGTATACGAGCTACGGCTCGCGTTTTCCCTGGAAGCTAACGAGCTAGCACCGAGCCTACGTTTTCATTACACGAGCAACCGAGGCCTCCTTTCGGCGCCTTACCCGATCCGGAAGTTGTTGGTGCTGCACCATTTCACCGGAAGCTTCGTGGGAGGCTCGGGTATACAACGGTCCCGACACATACCGGCTGCTTTGTAGCGGCACCGGCGCCCCGTATATAATAGTGCCGAGAGCTCCGAAACGCCGCGGCAAATGCCGGCGATCGCGTGCGCGCCAATTTCGTTTCCAGCGGCGAGCGGTGATTGAAAAGGCACTGGGGAGATTATAGACTGTCTTTCTTTTTTCATTTTTTTTCATCTCTGGCGTACTTCGGAGGCCGCTTCTTTTGTGCGCCTATTGACGCAATTTTGATTGGCTGGCCCAGATATGACGACGACGGAGTTGGTCCGTCGCTGATTAGATTCGCTTCCGGCAGAGCTGCAGCTTTTGACGCGTCCTCCGTGTCTCACTCTTCCCGACTGCGCGGTTGGCGACAGTACGGGACGGTGCCATCTTGGAGACCGTAAAGTCACGATCCCACTGCTAGTCCATCATACAAAAGACAGTCTGGAGACGCTATCTGAGGCGTGCGTCTTCCTTGTGTGGTGAAGGTGCGTGTTGGTCTATATGGTCTATATGTTGCGTGTTGGTCTATATGGTCTAAGAGCCGCGTGTTGGTTTATATGTATGAAGCAAACATGCTTTGAAGATGCTTGAGGCGAGTCCGCGGATATTTCTGTGGTCATGTCTGCGGAAAAAACTCCGTCTCTTTTGTATGATGAACGAGCAGTGTGGATAATGGCCAGCGTGGTTTATATACTCTGTTCCTCATTAAGCTGACGGGGTAGTATAGGAGCTGAATGCATAACGGTCCGATCGTTCGCACGTCTCTCTTATCGCCTGACGCCGCTCTCTGATCGACAGAATAGGCGCGGAGAGTGGGATCACGTGATACAAGGCCGACGGTGGACCAGTCTAACGTGCGCCTAGTTTTCACGGCCTTGTGAATGTCAACTTACAGACAAGACAGTATACCCCTATTTTAGGGCACTTAAAACATAAAAACTTCAAAAACAAACTCCTTAAAAAAAATGTTGGCGAACGCGCACAGTGATGGGCACGCGCAGAGTCGACATCGCTAGTTCATTCGCCGATTCTTTAAAGGAATTTTTTCACGAGGCTTTACACCAGGGACACGGTGACCAGGGAAAGGTGTATAAGTTGATAAGCTATCAACCGGGCACAATCGGCTCGATGTTGATCCGTCGCAGTGATATCATTTCGTTCGAAACAGTTAGAAGGCATGGTGCTAAAGGGACCTTTTCTTCAAACTTCCACGGGAATTTTTTTTCTTTTTATTGGGAACATTGATGGGAGTTTGTCGGAAGAGATCAGACATAACCTAACATGAAAGTAATTTATCTTGAAGTATACAGTATTTAGCCACGATGATAAACAAAGCGTTTCTAATCTCGTAATCGTATCCTCGAATACGCTCCCTGGATTCCAGCCCTCCAATACAGTGTAGTGTACAAGTAATTTGAAACATTTGAGAAGGTGCCCTGCTATTGGTTGGGATCGAAATAACAGGAAAGCATTTTTGTCAATTAGCTATCTGTTCGACCGTGTTATTTCTGATAGTTGTCACCTCAACTCCAGTAAAAAATAAATATAATTTTTAGCGATCTTCTGGACGTTTCGCTTACTTACGCTGTGAAAAATAAACAGAGGATTACACCGTAGAATTTCCAAGAAATAGAGCAATCAACTTTATAAGTTTAATACTCATCTGGCTTGTTCCTTTCCTTAGAAGGTTAAGCTTTGCGGCGCAAGCGCATTTGCACATAAATTTAGAAGGCATTGCGCATCGTTTCTCCAAGACCGAGGTGACATCAGCATAGACACGAGTTGGTGCACTGTCAGATTGACCTCACTGCTTTCTTCCACGTCGTTTGAGGTCTGAATAAGAGCAGGATTTCGAGTGCGTTCGAGTCGAACATGACGGCCAAGTATCGTTGCGCTTCAGAACCAGTCTAGCGGCAAGAGCAATTCTGACGGAACAAAACGCCGCGCGGGGCTTGTTGTTGCTCTACTAATGCTTTGGGCCGCAATTAGAGCTTGCCCTGTCCTTGGGAACGGCTTACGTCCTTCGAATCTTTTCGTAGTCATTGTCGAGGTGCACAAACGTGCTTCATCTCCTGCGGGTAAAAAGATAATTCCCCTCATCAGTGAGGAGGTAGGGTGCGTATACGAGTGTCGTTAGGCTCTCTATTGTGCGATGCTCTGTGCCATTTTTGGCCGGCACTTAACCTGTGTTCTGCATTACTAAAACTGAAATTGGCGGATTAATGAATAGTTTGATGTAGGTTAAGAAAAGCAGTACAGCTCCTCCCACAATGCCGTTCACTCTTTCCACTTTAGCTGAGCGAACGCTGGAGAGGACGCGAGTGGAAAGGAGGAAGCCCCCAATCGTGGAAAAGCTGAAGCTGAAGAAAGACGACGTGTCCGGCTTTTCTTCAGCTCGGAGCGCGTGGAGCTAGAGCCCTGTCTACAGCTTTGGGTCTTCGGTCCTCTCTATCCTGCCGGTTTTGGCATGAATGAGCATTGCACCGGGGTGCAGTGGCTAAATTACTACTGCGTGATGCACGTTGAGGACTCCAGGTTTTCGGTCATGCTGCACCTGCCAAATCGAACTTGTAGAGTTAATGCTTTGGACGTTGTCGAATGAATCCCTGGTCCTCGTGTATGGCCGGGAGGAACCACGGTTTAGTGGCGAATGTGGCTTATGATGGTTTAATTACGACTGTTCTTACTGCATGTCCGTGACAAGAACAAAACGAAAATTGCGATGCTGTGATTAGTCAATTTGTCCATGCGGCCAAATTGCCTACCTTAAGTGGAAGCACCAGAAGAAATTGCAAGACATACTAACTCCCAGCTGTCAGATGTTGATACAAGAACAAAAAATTGGCTTTTGAACACTGTAAAAGATTTTCACCGATTACTGTAACCGTTTCCGTCGATTAAAATGTAAATATTGCCTGGCTGCACCATACGCGAATGCGAATACTAGAACGATTACTTCGGAAGTGACTGTTATCCTTCCAATTGAAGTAATTTCGCTGACCACCTCTGGAATATGCTCTGCGTTACATATATCATAGGTTGGCAAGAAGGTTATTTCCTCACTTCTTTATTCGAGTTATTTATCAGCTGAAACCCGGGCTGCGTTTACATAGGCTGCTTTAGATGGATGCGACCCTAGGGCATCGAATCGAGATGTGACGGGCAGTGATTGGGCAGTCGAGGAAGAGGAAGATTCGTTACATGCGATTGGTGCTCTCTAGACTCTGTTTCACATTATGATGTACCGCAGGAAAGGCTACAAGCGCGAGCTCCTTGTTCTAGGGCACATCTCGGCGGCACAAGCTCTCGCGCGTTAAGAGTAGCTCCCAACGCTATGACCTCGCGCTTCTAGCCTTGTCTGCGGTACAACATAAGGTGAAACGGAGTATAGACTCGGTGCGTTTCGGTCGCATGCATGTTCACGTATACAGATGTACCACCATAGTGCACCGAATCCAGAGGGTGCGTCTGTGATTCAGTAGAACAGAGATGTGGAGACCGTGTGCGTGTGGTGTGATTGGTCACCTTCCGATACGACGCGCTACGCTACAGTCGCAACAAGAGCCACTAAACAAGCTACTTCAAAGTATACAACACTTCAGCCATCTTGATGCCTAAAATTATGGTTGCCAGTTGCCTAAAGCCGGGGTCCCACTCCTCATACATCATACAAACGACAGTATGCAAACACGAGTCACCGCGATACCCGTGGTTCGAAGGCCGCCTGCCAAGTTTTCGCCTTGAACTCACTGCCGTGCGGCGCTCGAAGCACGGATCTCGCGGTGACGCGCGTTGGAATCTGTGTGCAAACTGCCTTTTTGTATGATTTATAAAATAAGCAGTGTCGGCTTAAAGCTTTATCCAAAGTCGAAGGAAACGTTTTTCCGTCTTCCGGAAATGCTAAAACAGACCACAACAAAGCAGAACGGCGCGCCTAAGCCACGCCACATCTAAAGCTTAGGAAGTCGCACTTTCGAATCGTAAAAGTAATCAATCGCACCCGCTTTGCAGTAAGCCCTAATAATGGCGGCGCTCACAATAAGCCCAAGAAATGGAGTGGGGATACACTGAGCTTAGCTAATTTCGTGACTCCAGGTTGCATCCATTTAAACGTAGCCCTGGTTTCATTCGAAAACATCCTACCTTAATGTGGAACAATTTTTGCACGTCTTCGTGCCAGAGCGGCACGCGGGTCCCATCATCAGGACGGAACTCCTTCGCTCGCGCATTGAGGTTTTTTTTTTATTTTTTTTTTTTGAACGGCCCGCATTTGCTTGGAGGCAAACGAGGCAGACATGGGGTGTGGCGTCCTAAACGGGGCTTTCCTTTTCCGTGGCTCGGTTTTTGTCTCGAATCCGAGGGTATTTTGTCCCTTCCGTTAGTCGTCGCAGGAAGCAGCGGTTCTGTGACTCTTAACGAGACTCTTTTTTTCTTATTCTTCTTTTCTTCCGCTTTGCGTATCCTCGTGGCTCCCTGTGTGGCTTCGAGACGCTTCTGCGAAGGACGCATGGGGGTTTGGCGGCATGGCATTCGGCGTGAACAGGAAGCGCCTCGGAGCAGCTATAGCGCTGTGGGTATCGCTGCCAAGAACAGACTATAGTGGCTTTCTGTCAGGCTTCCTCTTACGGGGACCAGGTGCACGCCAAAGAGTCGTTCCGTGGAACGAACATTCATTATATGCTCGAGGTTGGCTGCACCGAAGGCAGGTATGTTTGAGTGGTTATAATCAACGATGAAATCAGAATTATACCTCCCGCTTTCTTCCTTGGATACCTTCATCGTCTCTATACGCTTCTTTTTATGGCCGAAAGGAAACATCCAAGACTAAAGCCACAGTCTCACGGCTCGTACATCATACAAAGTACGCGGTTCTCGCTGCATGACTTGAGGACAGAATTTTCTGTGGACACGCCTCACCCGTGTTCGGACATAGCCTCCGCTATACTCACAAAGCCTGGCAGTTTGACGACGGATCCATAGAGTGCCCGGTCGCAGATTTGGAGTGCGAGGATCTGGTAGAGCACAGAGAATCAAAGAGCCATTTCTCGGGGAACCTGGACGTCAGCGCACAGCTTTTGCAGCGGCGAGGACCCAAAGCACACTTTTTTCGCTCGGGAGGAAAAGTGTGTTTCGGCGTCTCGCCGCAGCGGGGCGCCAGTCACGTGGCTCTCCTCTCATCCGTTGTCTGCCGCTCCACTTTTTCCATTTCGGCGGCCGCTTCTTGTGGGGATCTGCCAGGCTTTGTCAGTATATAGGAGGCTATGGTACGGAACATGTTTGCTTCGAACATGTCTGCAGGTCATGTTTTGTATGACATAATGTGACAGGACCGCTAGACAATAAGGGAACACGCCTCAGTGTCTGTGGACTGTCTTTTGTACGATGCATTGGCAGTGTGACAACAGCTTAAGAAAAGCAGAAGCAAAAACACACGAAAAAATCTCGCACTCAGCTGCAGGGTTTATTGCCCGCAGTGTACAACACCACCTAGACAACAAAGCCATATACCTGAAGTTTGAGCGTCAGCTAAACCTTGACACTTAGCCACAATGGCTATAAGGATCCAGATGCAATAGGCAGTGCTGTTATTGTTTACTCAAGATGAATAAAGATTGATGGATTGATTTATTGATTCATTCATTCATTGAAAGAGGCAATGAGTTGGTGCCATCCATGTGATGATGTTCCACCGAAGAAAAGAACGCCTTTATTATTCTAGGGGGTGTTGGACAAGCCTGGTTTAGAATTGCAACACGCTCGTTAGATGTGCCGGTGTGCGATGTGAGCGTTGGGTATATGGTACGAAGTTATGTATCCTAGATACTGCTTGGTTGTATCGAGCTTTACCCCTCTGGGCTTGTTTGGCGCCAGAAAAAAAGCTGCTCCGCTGAGCATCCCTCGTTCGCCGTTTTGTTAGAGAGTGCGCTCTTCACGGCCCTTTTTGACACATCTAACGAACAAACGGTCACGCGATATCTACAGAGTGCGCATGCATGCGCATATAGTAAGCATCAACAAGTGCTTTCTTTTGTACCTCTGTTCAAGTTCATCAGGCTCGGAGAATTCGAACTGTATTGTTGGAAAAAGTAGCAGCGAACGATGCTTTGAATAGGCCTTGAGGCTTGTGTAAGTGGAGAAATTGTCGCAGAAATAAGACGCATGCTCTGGGAATAATGCCCTTAACTCGCCTCGATGTTGGTACATATATGGCGTATGCAATATTCACGATCTCAGTGGTGTCTTCACATTTTACGTCTTTTTTTCTAGGTCGAACATAGTTCAGCAAGTGGCTGGCACGATATACCCGAGGAACGCTATGGCTTCATTTTGGCGACATTATCTGGTTCGATAGACGCAAGTTCCTAAAAATAAAATTGTTGGTCACTCCATTATACTACCATAACTGTATGTTTCTTTATTGCTTAGCCTCAACTTGAGCGCGTGATTTATAATAACATGTTTTTTTTTTCTGTTGCAGTGATGTTACGTGAAGAAGAATTAAAAAAAAAGCTCGTAAAGTTTTTTTTTTTTTTGTTAGACTATTGGCGCAGTGAAAACAAGTCTTTGTATAGTGACTACAGCTTTCCAGTTTTGTGTTCACTACACGAAGCCCTTGTTTGTTTGGCCTTTCGGCGTACTTGCACCTAATACAACTGGGATGGTAGTGAGGAGGTATGGAAAATGGGTTGTTTCTTCTTTCCTCAAAAGTTACAAGATACCTTTACTCCTTACTTTGCTCAGAACGTTTAGTCTGTGTAAGCTATATTCAGTGTCTTTCTAGAAAAGAAAGCAAGTTTTTACTTTGATAATTAAGCACGTAACTCGTAAGAAGTAACGAGGTAGAAACGCGCCTTCGAGTCCTTTAACGTTCTGAACAAAACCCGTCTAGTTTCGCATGCGATATTTGGCTCAGAAGACGTCGAAGTGTTGCTCTGCCTACTCTACTCTTTCTGTGTTTCATTTTTACTTGCATTTTTTGGCTACTGCCAAAGTGCTAACCTCAGAATATGCTTGCTATCTTTTTTTTATCGCAAAAGGAAGCATTCAAAGGCCGTGTACATTGCGGGCATTATAATTCTTGCATCATATACTTGCGCCGCCCCCATCGTCTTCATATATGGCATTATCGTTACTCGACTCTGCAACTGTATTACGGTGACTATGTGCGGAGGGTTCACAGTCAGCGCGATCAACCATCGTTGATATTCTTTCATTTTCTCGCACAGCTAGAACCCTGTGGTAGCAGATAATAGTGCGATGAAATATGCTCATGAGGGCACCGACTGAGGTGGGAAAATTGGATGTTGGACTCTAGTAGCCCCGAATGAAATGCAAAAAAAAAAAAAAATTACCGTAATTTTGTAGCGCAGGGTACAGAAAGATAGTGTCCTTTTCAAGACACCTTGGTGTTCCTGTCACCAACGTGACCGACGAAAAAAGACCGCAACGGCGGGACTTCGAGACTCGAAAAGCCGAAACCGTCTATTGGCTGCAAAGTGTGACCATGCAGCAGATATGCATTTTGGTATACGAACGGAATTGCAGCGGTTCGCACCCCACGACGTACGTGGCGGTCTGGATCTCAAGGTCACGGCTCTCGCTAGCGGGCGGTTAAGCCTCGCCGTGAAGCGTGTCGCGAATTGAATGGCACCACCGTTGCCGCTGCATGCATGCCGCCCGCCATCTCGGCCGCAGTGGCACGCTGTCTTTTTCGATGCATGCACGACTGGCACCTTGAGCAAATGACGGGCTTCAGCAGTCGCGCCCCATTGTGTCTCCGCGGTGCTTTGTCCAGTTTGCGCACTGGGCGGCGCACAATCGGTCGCGGTCTGGTTCACCACGCAACGTTGGAATTTCACGCGTTTGCTCGGTCCCTCGATTGAGGTGGGGGAGTTCTTCGATGCTGGGGTGGTCTGAACTTTCCACCTTTTGTCTCGCGTTCTGCAAGACCGCCCCTCCCAGTGACGGAGTATTATACCGCTCTGTGCAATCAACATTGACGGAAGAAAATTAAAAAAGAAAAAGCCAGGAATCTGCGACGGTTACGTTGTTCGGATATGTGTGATTATCGTCGTTGGAAGGAGCATACTGTATGTCGTGATGGAAGGAGCGGCGGAAGCAGTGTATCTCTCTCCCGGGGATTGAGAGATTTTGCGCTTACGAGGTATCGAGACGACGCAGATTATGACGATTTTGTCCGGGGAGTAAGTTTTGTGAGGCTTTGTTGGACGGGGCCGCAAGGTTCGTTGAACCTGTTTATACTCGAGTTTCGCACGAAACGTCAGTTACATTGGTTTCGGGAATTGCTCTGCTCGAGCGTATTGTATCAATTTTCTATGGGGTCGGCTGTGACGCCTGTGAACATCCAGATTGCAACAGTTAGCTCTTTGAATACTTGAGATAACTACCGAAAAGCGATTTCAGCAATCGCCGCAACCTATGTCTGACTATGATATGTAGGGGCGATCTGTACAGTCAGACGCAACTAGTCGGATTACTTCTGTATACACCGGAAAAAGTCGTCTCCGTCGATGGAAAAGTTGTCTACACCACAGTAAAAATTTTGTATAAAATTAGTTTGTATTAAAATGGCGTCTGGTGTCTCCATTGTAGATGGAATATTTAGTCAGTCAGGGTGGAACTGCTAACTTGGGGTCTTTATCGTGCATATCGCTCAGTAGGGATAAGACAACCGCAAGTCGATACGATGCTCATCCAGACCGGAAGGGCAGGGGTGGGGATCGAACCCAAGAATGGTTCCAGGGTTCTGTCAATACGCTCAATTTGACTTTGGCTTTCTGATGAAACGTATGCTTACACCTTATTCAATAAGGAGCTGAGGCGGTTGTGACATACGTTTGGAGAACTGGTTTGTAGACCATCATCAGCAGTTGACGATGCTACTATTCTACGTCGGCATGCACTGTGCGGAGTGACGGCGTCTGACTGTCCGTTATCGATGGGATGATTTGCATAAAAGTTTTCGAAATATGTCTAATAAGCATCAGTCATGAGAATAAACCAGGCAGAAACGTTTGGCCGGCACAATACAATCATATTGTGTTGGGTCGGACAAATACAATCACAGCAGATTTCAGACTATGTTTACCGCGTTGTTAGTTTCGGGCTGACTTCGGGTTATCATAATTTAACTTCTGTTAGGGCGAACTTTATGACAGAGTTTGACGCTCTTGAGCTTTAATGCAACTTAAAAACGAGGTACGAAAATTGTCGAAGATTGTCAGTGAACACATGTTTAATAATTCTCTTGACATCTTTAACAATCACGCTACTCGTCTTGTGCTCCTACTAGTGGTGCAAAACTATCGATAGTACTATCGATAGTATCGATAGTCGCCAGAAATCTGACTATCGATGGTCAAAAAACTATCGATAGTACTATCGATAGTACTATCGATAGTCGACTATCGAAAACCTATCGATAGTACTATCGATAGTCGACTATCGAAAGGCTATCGATAGTACTATCGATAGTCGACTATCGAAAAACTATCGATAGTACTATCGATAGTCGACTATCGAAAAACTATCGATAGTTCTATTCGATAGTCGACTATCGAAAAACTATCGATAGTACTATCGATTGTCGACTATCGGAAAACTCTCGATAGTCGACTATCGAAAAACTATCGATAGTACTATCGATAGTCGACTATCGAAAAACTATCGAAAAAAAATGACTGCATCTCCACGTGTGAATGATGTTGATTGGGGCGAAGCTCTGGTGGTGCTGACGATACTGATTTTGTTCATAGGTAGTGCTGATGGTGATGATTTTTTTTTACTCCTCATAGGTAGTGCTGAGTTCCGGGTTGCGTTTCGACATCATTATTACTGCTTTATGGTCGGTGAAATGCAGAGCCAGTGGTTCTTCTAGCGGATCAGCTTGGATCCGCTAGAAGCCGTGGGAACGCATCTCCACCGCTTAGGTCAACGGTCCATGTCAGAAAGAGAATGTGTGGTATGGAACGTGGTTATGTAAGCATTTGAGCATATGACCGCAGCGCCCTCTCGTCTATACACCTTTTTCGTTTAGCCTCACACCCAGCCACGTCGTCCCCATATCCGGTATGCGTTCCGAAAAAAAAGCAAGAGATTACAACCCCGAACAAGTACAAAAGTATAGAAGGGTGATAGCAAGAGCGACTGACGGTTGAAATTAAAATGTGAACACATTCTACTGTCGAGGGGAGAAGAAAGCGAAGTTTTCACGCATACCGGAAGTGCCAGAATTGAAGATGGCGGCGCCCACGTAGAAAAGGTGTATAAACGTTGAGCGAATGCATGCAAAGTTTAACGCGATTATATATGCATTTGACCGCAGCGCCTTCTCCTGTATAGACGTTGAGCGGCTACATGCAACGTTTCATCCATGACATCCCCAGCTCTTGAGTTACTACCACATCTCAGAGCCCCTACTCGTCCCGCAGTCGTGGCCGAGTGGTTAAGGCGATGGACTAGAAATCCATTGGGGTCTCCCTGCACAGGTTCGATTCCTGTCGACTGCGCAAACATTTTTTCTTTTTTTAAGAAGACAGATGGGATGGCAATCAATGTGAGCACGGTCGCCGGATGGACGGACGGACAAGGCTAGACCCTAAGGAGCTTCGCCCCTAAAACTATCGATAGTACTATCGATAGTCGACTATCGTAAACCTATTGATAGTACTGTCGACGGTTTACTATCGATAGTTTTGCGACACTAGTAGTTTGCGTAGCTCCCTCTTTTCTCTTTCTCGCTTTATTTTTTCAAATGGGATACCCAACTAGCCCAAGCGCTTAAGGCCCTGTCACACTGAGGCAACACGATGGCAACAGCAACTCAACACGTTGTCCGACAGTCGGGCAACTTGTTGCTCGCTCCCTGTGTTGTCCTACAAACCCGTCACATCGCGGCAACAGCAGCACAACATGGACGACAACTAAAATGTTGCCCCGCTATGACAGCTTTCGGCAACAAAAACAGCAGCAACTTGTGTTGGACAACGTGTGTTGCCTTGATTGCTGGCTGAGCGAATTTCGGGCCGGCAACGGGACAACATAGATAGCTTCGATGGCAGAGCTAGTTCCCTATAAATAACGTCATACTCAAATGAAGGCTTGGAAAACGTTAGTTAATAATAATTAAGGCTGGCATGCAGCTAAAATATTTTTATGAATATTTTTACTCTGTAATTACGGAAAGCGATTGTCGAAATGGTCACAGCTATAGGGTCGCGAACGTTCAGACTGGTTTTGAAATTAGAACCGTCGAGAGACCAGCTCACATTACTGCTAGTGAAATAAAATGACATGCCTACTCACCCTCTGATAAAGTATAATAAAAATAATCCTGCAAAGCGAAGATTAAAAAATCGAAGCATTAAAACGACCACTCTGATCATGGTTGTTGATGTTTGGAACTTGGAAACAGCCGCTACCAGACACCTGATTTGTTTCGAAAATACCCAGGACGTTTTGGGGGAATGAAGCGATCACATAGCAGGCGGTAGGTAAAAGCGTTGAAAAGTTTTATTCCACCGATTGTTATGAAGGCCGTTCGTGTCCGTGTCGCAGTTTTAAAACGCTGTCAGTTCAGCTCAACACCACGCTACAAAAGACGCTTTAGGGTACTGCCGGTGCTTACTCAATTTTACAGTAAAATGTGAATTGCACAAAAGAAAGAACCGGACAGAAACACTTCATACCGGGTGGCGCAAATTCCTAACATATATCGGCGATCTCACTTTCCTTGGTTAGGGCTATCTGCTTTGTCAGCGAATAAAGAACATTTTGATAAAATAAAGGGTGGAAAACACTCCCCGTGTGAAGTTTTCTAATCACAGTCACTGATTGATGCCGTCCCATCGTAATATCCGGCCCTTCGAACGCACTAGCACTTTGCAGAGTCACATTTCCAGCGACGCCGCGCCGCACACGAACAAAGGTAAACGATCAAGATGGCGGAGTGTTCCTCGTTGTTCCTCGTGTTGTCCCCGCCGTCAGCGCGGTATGACAGGGTTGTCGGACAACAAATCGGACAACACGGTTGCCGGGCGGCAGCAACATGTTGTCCGACTGTTGTTGTTGCTGCGATGTGACAGGGTCGCCGGCAACACGATTTCCTCGTGTTGCCGTCTAGAGTTGACCAACTGTTGCCTCAATGTGACAGGGCCTATACCATCCCAACTTTGGTTCAGCTTTCAGTGATGCCGAAGACGGGAGTTTGGGCGAAGAGAGGAGGAAGGGAGGCAAGCGGCGGTGCGGCAACTGTGTTCGCTCTAGTGGTGCAAAACTATCGATAGTACTATCGATGGTATCGATAGTCGCCAGAAATCGGACTACCGATAGTAATAAAACTATCGATAATGTCGCAGAACTATCGATAGTCGACTATGGAATACTATCTAGCAGGCACGTAGCCAGGATTTTGTTTCGGGGGGGGGGGGGGGGGGGGGCCCGCCCATGACAAAATGCTGTATGAGGGGGAGGGGGGAGAGGAGGTCCCAGCAAAATTGAAGATTTCGGGGGGGGGCCCGGGCCCCATGGGCCTCCCCCCTGGATACGTGCCTGCTATCTAGTACTATCGATAGTGACTATCGAAAAACTATCGATAGTACTATCGATAGTCGACTATCGAAAAACTATCGATAGAAGACTATCGAAAAACTATCGATAGTCGACTATCGAAAAACTATCGATAGTCGACTATCGAAAAACTATCGATAGTCGACTATCGAAACACTATCGATAGTACTATCGATAGTCGACTATCGAAAAACTATCGATAATACTATCGATAGTCGACTATCGAAAAACTATCGATAGTACTATCGATAGTCGACTATCGAAAAACTATCGATAGTACTATCGATAGTCGACTATCGAAAAACTATCGATAGTACTATCGATAGTCGACTATCGAAAAACTATCGATAGTACTATCGATAGTCGACTATCGATAGTTCTGCGACACTATCGATAGTTTTGGAAAAACTATCGATAGTATTGATAGTCGATTTATCGATAGTTTTGCATCACTAGCTCCTACCCAGTCATCGTTTTCTTGCGTGGAATGCACGATGATGACTTTATTGTCGAAGTAGGAGTACTTGGAGCTGTAATTGCCCGGGGAGGAAGGACATTAGTGCAAGACAGTTGGAGGATTGCGCCGAAATTGCTGGAATTTCTCGTCAGACTAGCAACACCACCTCACTCATGTAGAGTCATTGTTGACACGAGATTGCACCGAATTCGGGAGAATCTCGCTGTAGCCTTGTAACACTGTCCTAACCTGAGCTAGAAAAAAAAAAAGATTTCTTTAAAGAACCAAATAGATTCGATCTATTCGATTTAAATCCGATTCATTTAATTTAAATCACTGTAGCTAGAAAATGGTGACTATTTATCATCACGTTTTTTAAACGTGATAGATTCATTGATTAGTTCGCCCGACTACTAATTACTTTGCGGAAGAAGGTGTTACTGTGAATTTAAAGTACAGTTTCACTAACAGCTTTTATTGATGTAAACCCCGCCATACTAGAAAAAACAAACAGCTCGATTTTTTTCTCATTAGCTATAACGCTTTATTTTTTTTTTTTTGCTTTCGCGTTCTGGTTTGCTTGCAATAAGATATTACTTCTCTAGTTTTCGCTTCCTTCGCACTCTGATTTGCTTGCAATAGGAAGTCACGTAACTGAAGAACGAAGTGGAAGGTAAAAAGAAAGCTCAATTGCTCCGGTTTTCAGAAGAGCACTGCTTTTTGCTCATGTTATTTCCGCCTGATATAAATATTTCTTGCTTAATAATTATTTGATATCAGAACAAAAGAGATACTTATCAAAAGCATCACATGATACATAAAAGGTAATTTAACAACAAATCTATTTTCGGGATTATTGTCGTGGGAAAGGTTTGTTTTAAGTCACGTTTAAATCATCTTGATTTTTATTCTCCCACCCTAACGTCTACCTTCCCTCTCCTACAGATTCAGTGTTGGCACACAGGTAGTGGATTCCGCTAAAGTCGTCGCAACCTCGAGCCGCACTGGCAACAGAGCATGGGTCCGGTTTTATTTTCCCGTCAAATGAAGGTGAATTAAAATCAGATTTTATTGGTGCAAAAGGGAAACGCGGAGGATCAGGCTTTTATTGAGCTAATTTAGATTTTCGTCTAAAACAACTACTGGAACACTCGCACTGCAGTTTACACAAGAGGCATTCACAGAATATTTTTACAATCATTCAGCACTATCTTCTGATCTCGCAGAGGCATTCCATTTTTGGCGATGTTTTTCTGCGCTTTCTCTTATTCTTTTTTCTTTCAACGACACATGGTAGGCGTCGACATCCGATCTCCAAAGTAGAGTCATTGAATTGATCTGCAGGCCGTGCATGCCTGTACTTAAATTCGCCGAGAAATCGTTTTTTTTTTTTTTTTTACCAGAATTTCGATGGATGTTTTGCGCGGTGCACTTATCCGGTGCGATCGAATTTCATACTCTCAAACATCCAACCCTAGATACATCGCAAAGCGCCGTGGTGCAAGCGACGTCCTTCAGAATGCACGATGCGTCGGCCATCGTGCCGGTCAAAAGTGGTCCCTCGGTCTCCACCTGATGACGTCATAAAAGTGTCCAGCTGTCACTGGCCGCGATCCTGACGGTGTCACAGCACCGGTGGTGTATGTGGCAGATGCCTGCTTTGTTTCAGGTCGCTTTCTAGCTTGCCAATCTCCGGAAGCAGGGGCAGTCAAGAGTTGGGATCCCACGACGTCAGTGACACTCGCGTTCGCTCGTACTTTCTGCCAAGACTTCTAGCACCAACCTCCAGGACCGCGACATCCGACAACACGACACACTGGCTTCTGTGACGTCATTTTTTGCCACTTCGCGGGACCACTCTCGATGCACGAGCGGGACAGGACGGTAAAAAACACCAGTCGAAGCCGTGTACGGTATAGCCTCGGGCACCTTCGCGTCGAGAAGCGCCGGGAGGAAGAAGCGGTCCCCTGGAAAGAAACGGGGTCTCTGGCTGCTTTCTGCAACGCCTGAACCTGACCTTGGGGTCGGCCGCGGGGGGGTCGGCAGCCGCCCCCGGGCACCACCGAGAAAATCAGACGCTCCCGGAAAGTTCCGCGTCCACGACCCCACGACGATCGACGGCCATCGCGGTCGTGCCTCTCTTCGAAGCCTTCTTGTCCGTCACGCCAACTTTATCTCTTCCTAGCCTTTCTTTTCCAAAGCACAGTGGCCCGCGGGAGTGTGGCGAAACTTCATCCCACTTGCGTTGGACCGCAAAGAACGCTACGTGCCGCCCTGCCCATCCAGCGCTCTGAACGTACCACGTGATTACCAGCCCCGCGCGTCGCTGCGGTTCTCTCAAAGACCTCGTGACACTCACACGTTATTGGATCGGCTTCGATAGCTCGAAGCGTCCTCCGCGTTTCATCGCAAGGAGGAACGAAGTAAAAGCGATTCAGGGGGAAGCGCCGTCGGGTCACGCGTGTGGGGGCACGATTCGCGGACCTTGTGTCCGTTTTTGGCTCTCGATTATCGAACGCTCTGTAATCGTCTTTCGAGACATGAATGGATAGCAGGAGCCAACCGAAGTGTTGGGAATCTGGATGACCGACATGGTACAGTGCTACGCTGTTGAGTTTGGGCTGTCTAGCAGCTCCTTATTGCATCGGATATCAGCCGTACTGAAGCGCGTGTTCGTATGTTTTTGTGCGAAAGAAGCGTGAGAACGTTTAATGGGCAGTCTATCATTCACGAAGTAAGGAACGTGGTGGTCACACAGCGGTACAACCGTAGCCCTACGCCTACGTTGCGATGGCGCTAGATCAATGTAGCTGAATCAACGATGCTGGATCAATGATGCTGAACCAATGGTGCTAGACCATTGGCGCTGGGCCAATGGGGCTGAACCAGAAATTATACCAATGCTGCTAGATCAGGGGTGGCCAGGCTGACCCGTACTAAGAGACGCAAACAAAACCACGAAACTTCTAAGAGCCGCAAGGGGGGGGGGGGGGGGACTTTTGCCTAGCAATAAACGAAACTCAAACTACTTTCAATCTGTCCGATTCAAAAGCAGTGCAAGTGCACGTAACGTAGCAGTACCACAAGACTACAAAACCGCAACCTATCTGCCGATTTAAAACGCGTTCCATTGCTCTTATTGGGGAAGTGCACGTGTGACCGGGAGGAAGATGGGGGAGTGCGAGGAGGGGGAGGGAGGGAGCCAAGAGCCGCAGCTCGGCCACCCCTGTGCTAGACCAATGATACTGGTCCAGAGAGCCAGTGACGCTGGACCTCTGATGTTAGACCACTTGATGTTAGACCACTGATGCTGGATCACTGATTCTGGACCAATAAAGCTTGACCACTAAGGCGGGACAAGTGGTGCTGTAATAATGATGATGGACCATGATCGTGCTGGACCATTCGTGCTAAACCTGTGGTGTTGAACCCTTGGGACTCAACTAATAGTGTTGGACCAAAGGCATGGTTGAGAGCAAGGCTTGGACTAAGAACGTTTTAATTAATGTTCTGTGAGTTTTTTCTTTCTGTCACGTTTTAGATAATACGCAGCATTAAAAATAAAGCTCCTGCTATGCCGCTATATTGTGAGGGTTCTGGCGTCTTCTGCTTAATTGTTTCTGAAGATCTCCTGGGATGCGGCAGATAAAAAAAGAAGGGACGTTCTTTCCCTGTCTTCTTTCCTGCTTTCGCTTTTGTCTCTGAACTGTCAAAATCTTTTCTCGGGGACCACTCAAGCGTGAAACAGCTGCTTGACGGCGCGTACTGTCTGGCGACGTTTCGTGGATCTGGAACAGCCAATCGAGCGTATACGTCCCGCAGTCCACGGACATCTAGGACCATTGATATCAGAACGCTTTTCTTGACACTGGCTTAATCTCATCGCGCTAATTTATATCGAGCCAAAAGTTGACTTTCTTTTCGGTCGCGGTACAGCAACCTGGGAGAAACAATGCCTCTTAAACAAAAAAAAAAAAAAAAAAAAAATTAGTGCTGATGATATGTTGTTGCGAGTCAGGCTGGTGCTCGAGAATGGAAGTGCGTCTGTTCACGAAGAATCCAGTCACGGCTGTGCCCTAAAGCGCCCTCAAGCGTTAGCGTTTGTTTCACAAGTAGCGTCAAATGCGCCATTGCACGATGCCCTTGCTTCGTGCGGCCCTTGGAAACAAATAATGGCGGCAGCACTGAAACGAGCGTCTCTTGGAAGCGAATGGTGGCGGCGCACTCGCTCGTGGCACGTGTCTCACGCGTTCGCACAACAATGGCTGTCCCTACTTGCAGGAAACGCGAAGCGTGAACATTATCAAGAGGCCTTACTGTGTTCTATGTGGTCTTCATTTGGACCCTTATTTCTTCAAGAATTGGGAATGGGAACAAGAAAAGTACAGCGTAGCTTGCGACAGCATGATCACCACTGTTTCCGCAACTCGTGGCAGTTTGTCTCGTTTGCAACTGCGTTTATTTCATTCTGTACACGGCGTCGCCGCCGCCGAGGAACGTCGAAGCACTGCCGCTTTTCCCTGGCACTCCTTGCGGAGGCGGCTCATCGGGCAGGCATGGCGGCAGATTACGGACGAACGTCGGCGTCCTTCGCGCTTCGACGCGCCATTGCGCATCTCCCTCGTTCTCACGGCCGGCCAGGCTACGGCCTCTCCCCGTCGCTTTAGATATCTGACGTCATTCCCTCAGATGCCAAACACCAGCATGGGATCGCGAAGTAATAACTCAGTGATCGGTCGAAGCGGAATCACCGTCTGAAAAAGGGAATGAGGCTGGATGCCGTTCTCACGTCCTACGTTCGCTTGTTTGCGTATTGGAGTCCCGGGCTTTTATCTTGAGAAGGCGCCTCGAGAGTCGAGACGGATGAATGACCGAACGCATCGATAGACAGACCAAGGTTCGCCTTCTACGCGCGGTCGTCTTTGTCTACTGGACTGGGGAACGCGTTCTGAGCATGCGCACTAACTTCCTTTTACGGAAGATCTGACGCCGCGCGTGCGTCCACAGCCCAGTGACTCGGCATTTTTCAGCTGGATGATAAGCGCTGGTAAGAGGTGTATAAGTGCTGTCGCATACTTTATTACTGACTAAAGACGCTTTCAGCGCGCGCCAAATTGAGCCGCCATAGCCGACCTTCTCTTGTCTTACCGAGATGCCGAGCCACTGAAGCGGGCGTTGACGAGTCTCCACAAGGGCCTATGATGGGGAGAAGGACGCAGTAGAATCTAAAATGGCAATGACCTGACCTACTGTGGTAATGATGCAGTGGAGTGAACGGAATAAGAAGAAACAAAAACTGAAGGTCGGTTATGGCGGCGCCCATGCACAGCTGCCTGAAAGCGTCTATATGGAAAGGATTTGGGTTTACTGAAGAGAACGTGGCAGATCCTCCAGCATCAAACATTGCTCAATCGTGTTTTTCTTACCTTCCTCAACCTGTGTTCACAATCAGTTCCTGGTGGGGATATAGCTGGATGCAGGAACGCCTCCTCAACTGTATAGAGAGCGCGCTGGTGCCTATCAAAATGGCTGTCATCTGTGGATCTAGGATAATCGACGTTGAACAGCAGTATTGTAACAGCAGTACTAGTCTAGATCGCCGGCAATGAAGTAATTGCAATTCTGTTAAATACGAGCGACTTTATTGACATACATTTTTTTTCTGTTTCGAAGGTGTAAGCAAGCATTTTTATTGTGAAAGCTATCCGTGACTCCAGCGGAATCAGGGTGGCCAGATGCGGCCGAGCGAATAAGCGAATAGTCGTCCCCAAACAAGCCCAAAAAAAGCGGCGTGACCTTCGTGAAGAAGCCCAAATAAGCGGAAGTTCAATAAATGTACACATTCTTGAAAATGGTTTATTAATAATAAAATGAGAAAGAGAACTGGCTCAAATACGAAGGCGAACTCGCTCAAATACGAAGTCAGCGTGCCATGCCACTATCCGCCGGATAGTGGCATGGCACGCTGAGTAGCATGCAAGCTTGTGCTCCAGTTCTTTTATCGTTCTTTGAGGCGACGACTTGGTGAAGCCCATGGTAGTCAAACGTGCACTGGAAAGTGGCCGAGAGTTCCTCACGGGTTTTTCCGTTGCCATGTGCTGAACGAGGTCGGCATGATGAGCGCGGATCTCGTACTTGCACGCTGCTTCGACCACTTCGAAGCCATTTGGCGCAAAATACAATGGCAACTAGACACGACGACCGCGACTGCCGACTGGCAAGATGGGCAAGGCGCCAAAACATTTGTGAATAGATAGTAATTATTTTGTACCAAACGGTCCTGCTGTATTTCGCGTTTTTGACGACAAACGCGCTGTCAATGGCATGACGAGCAATAACATAACAATATTTACGGGAAAAACGCGAATAAGCCCAAAAAACGCGACAAGCGACAGGAAAAATCTACAAGCGACTCGGCGAAAAAAGAAGCCCAAATCCGCTTATAATAAGCGGAACTGGCCACCTGAGCGGAATCGACGGCACCTGGCGGCTAGAACAGAAAGGTTCGGTGGCCGCTCGCCAGCTTTCTCGAGCGAATCAGATATTTACAGCGCCTGGCGGTCTAAAGACGTAGCTGGTAAAGTATGTACGAAAACAATCCCTACCGAAAAACCCAGTATAAGTTTTCGCTATCCGGATTATGGAACTGGAAATTTATCTGGATTCTATCTGGACTCTACCTGGATTTTAGGTGTTCAGAAATTATTGCTTTGTCTACAATCTAGATTTCGGGTTTTCTGAAACAAATTTCCAGTTCCATAATCCAGATAGTGAGAAGTTATACTGGGTTTTTTAATAGGGAAGCAAGGAAAATCGGAGATATATCACCACAATCGTCACACCCCGGTACCACCATCGCTGAAAGTATAGTGAACTCCGAACAACCAAGGTTCGAAGACGCGTACTTGCAATGCAAGGACGTGCCCGGCGGATGCTCGCCTTCCCGGCGATCGTGCACGTGACTCTGGCCTCGCGTGGAATTCCCTCGCTCCCCCTCGGCCTCGTCTTCTTTTTTTTTTTTTTCAATTGCTGCGTGGGTTACTTCACCCGATGATCGGAGTCTCGAGGGGTGGTCTAGCCAAGGTGAACTCGCGCAGCCTCTTCCGCCCGAACAATGGCGGGAAACAAAGGGGGGCCCGCTGCAGAAGGCCGGCCTTGGCGCGCGAGGCCTTGCTTTCTGCTGCCGCGCGGGCCGCTGCGTTCCCGCGCCCCGGGATGGTAGCCGCGGAGAACAGGTCGACGTGAATTGGGCAGACCCTGGCCTCTGCACGCGAGATGCGTGCACTGGTCGGTTGCAACAGCCGCGGCCCCGACTTCCGGCCGAGAATCCCGTGGGGACCACGGGTTCTGTAGATGGTTGGCTGTGGTCGCTGAGAGCTTAAGAGACGCAGGGCGTGGTCTATCATGCTTACGGTTCTTGCTCCGCCTTCGCCGGCCTTCTTATTGGCTACGGAGGACTTGGAAGCGACCCTTGTCGACTTATGGTGCTATGTTTTAACTTTCCTCATAGTTGTTAGGTCGTCTTTCGAAATCAATCCACGGAACTTTGCTGACCAGACAACAAAATGGATAGTCTACGCAGTACAATGGCGAACACATGGTTTGCACGCGACGTCATTGTACCATGCCGATATTCAATCTAAAAAAAAACTAAAAAAACTAAACTAGGTGGCGCGAAACGTGTGCTGCGGAAGGTACGCTATGGTACGCGCTCAACAGTAAGGGCATCGCAATGGCCGCTGATCTAACGTCGATGTAAGCCATGTGAGACTGGGGCTACACGGCTTTATCGGCAGACCAAGCAACCATCCGGGCCAATCAGCAGACTGAGGAAGTTTAGAGTCAAGGTACGCATAGGTGATTACCAACTTTTCAACGCTGGTAGCTATTAGGACCAACGTCCTATGTCAGGCTCGAAAGAGGAGTCTGAGGACAGACCATGACCTGTGTTGCCCTTGGCTTCAGCGAGCATACCATGCGGATGTCCCCTGTCGGGGTGGATGCGGAACCATAGGTCGCTTCAGTTCATCGTGGGCTTTAGGTATACGCCGCGGAGCGTTTCGAAGTTTATTTCTGCCAAGAAGGCGGGCACACATTGCGAGTCGCATCTGGCATGTGCCCAGATCGCCTACCAAGAGATGTCGTCACGGCGCGCACAGGCGGGCGGGTCGTCGGCGGCGTGGGCGAGCTGCCTATTGTTGCGCGTCGACCTTGGTCTCGGTGTGCCTCGCTAGGGCTCGGCGGAGAAACCGAGGAGCATTTCGCACTACCAAGTCCAACAAACTGACAAGGAAGATGCACTCTGACGGAGGCTTATTGCGGAGAAGGCACCGTGTAACGGAGCTTTCGGTTGCTCGTCAAGAGATCTCCAGGGGGTAGAAATTAATCCTCAGTCCTCCGCTGGGGCTTGCCAGATTCCCTTTGTTTGTTTGGCACGTAACCTCGATATTTACCTACAAGAAAAAGGGCTGCAAATCATCTGCCATCGTCCTTGAGATTGCGCCCTGCCGATGACGTCACCGATGGCTGGTGTCCGGAATAGCCGTCGCGTTGAACGTCCAACCAGTATATTAAATCTACCATACATTAGTTTTCACCTCATGAACACCGTTTCCCCAGTTTTTCTTATGAATTAAGGTACCGGCATGTGCATTTAAGATAATTAATTTGTTACGTAACGTTTCAAATGCGAAGCACATATCATAGATGTCTTCCATGACATCCAAGTCTTGTGACAATTACTTCGCGCAACGTATAAACTATTCTGATTCTTTTTTTTTTTTTTTTTGTCGGGTGTGCGTTGGAGGGGTGGGGGTGACAACTAGTATAGTAAGCTTTATTATATTATTAGAGAATCTTTGAAGTGTACATTTCAGCGTCTGGTCTGGGCCGGCGGTTAGTATACACCTTTTCAACACGGGCGCAGCCATCTTGAATGTCGTCACTTCTGGTATACGGTCAAACATTGTTTTGACTTCTCCACGCAGTTGGAAGATGTTTACGAAAAACGCGGGATTGTCACACATTCTTGTTTTGCCTCACCAATATTTGCTCGCATATTCCAGGTTAAAATGTTTTATTATTTTTCGTCCCGCATACCAGATACGGAATCCACGTGACTAAGAACGACAGGAAACAGAAAACGTCTATAGACACGCGCTGCCAATCACCAAACAATCAAGTAAATTAAAAGTACATTGGAAGTATAATTGTTAAACTGAAAATAACATGCGATCTATCTTTTATGCGCATTCCACCTTCCAGAAACGGTAGGATTGAAATTGAACCACGTCTGGTCCCACATTGTTAGAAACGATACTTCAACTAAACCGACTCATAGTTGTTTGGACGTCCTATGATTATCTCAGTTTAAAACGTCACTTCGTTAAGAAAATTTTTAGGAATCTGGTAAATGAACTGTTTAATAATTTAGGAGTGACATAATATATCATATAATATATATTAATCCATGTTTTCCAATGTTCTACTGTTACCCGTTACTTGGCCTGGGTAATTAAGACCTCTGTGGATTTATGCCATTGAAAGGGTGTTGTCGGTACATGCTTTAACTCTCACTTTTGAAGCTCAATTTTAGCAAATCCGCTTAACGTTTCTTATCATTTTCTGGCTTACGACTGAAGGTGAAAATTTGTAATGTTGGTTACACCTCATCATACACAAACAATGGTGAAGATATTATCTTTATATCCATACAACTAAAACGGCAAGAATGTAAAATAAATTTTAATAAGGCTTCACTTTTTTTTTTTAACGTGAAACGTTTTTTGTTTGGTGTTTGACATTTAGTGTATACCCTGGATAAAATCGTATTAAAGGCCTCCTCGTAATGTTGTTTCGCTCGCTGTTGGGGCCCCGGCCGTTGCGCTCCCCGCGCATCAAAGTGACGTAACAGCGTGGCGTAAAATGACAATCGTCCCCCTCGATCTGTTTGGTGCTGACGACGCCGTTATTGCTTTCGTTTGTCTTTTTGGGGTCAGGCTTCCTCCACCGCCGTGCTCCGCTTTATAGGCCCTCTGCCTTGCCCGCTTTCCTTCTGGCCTGCCTGGCGTTGTTTACGCCGACGTAACTCGTTCAAGCCGCCAGTGGCTTGAGCGAAGGAGAACGTCGGCATTCCGACGCGTAAATAAAAATGCTGTTGCTGTTCGCTTTTTTTTTTTTTCCACTGTTCGTAGCTTTTGGTGATTTTACGCTTGCTTAGCAATGGGAAGCTCACGTTGGAAAGGACTGAACTACGTTTTTAGATTTTAAAATACCGTATTTTTCTTCGTACAAGTTGCGTTTTTTTTTTCCTAAAATTTCCGTTGGTGTTTTTTATTCAACGATGCGACTTATACGCATTTTGTTTCTCAAAGTACGGACCTTAAGTGCGGCAATTTGCACAGCGGTTATATTTCTCGTTAGATTCGCCGACGCAATATTGAAAATTACTATCGCTTGCGCATATATTGCGATCGTGATACACATATGCGTGATTTTGAATATCGTTTTGCCACGCCGATCGCACAAATATAGAGCTGCAACTCATAGAAATGTGCGAATTATGTAAACCTACAATTTTTTTTTTTGTGAAAAAAGCTGTGTACAAGAGTTTGCGCCCGAAAAATACGGTATGTGCCCGAACAATACCCATACGTAAAAAGTGAGAAAAAAAAATAAAAATTAAATGGAGCACTACTAGTGTAATACTTTCGTGCTGCGCAAACTGCTTTCTCGATCTGTCAAAAAATAACAAACCGACTTCACGCTGTGTAAACATCTAAAAAACACCAAAATCTAACGCTTTTTTTTTTTAATAAAACCATTTTAATTTCACTTTCTGAAAGTGTATAGCGCACATCGGTTAACCAATTAAAGCTGCAGCCGCGGCTGTCGTATAAATTAAAATGAAATATAAGTAATTGGCGGCTATCTATAGTTGCCTTAATTGAATAGGCATCTGTATTCTAGGTGTTATTTCTCAAGGGACGTACATAAGAGATAAAGGGTTTCCTTGAACAGCTACACTAAGTCTGCTCTGGAGACGTGCTAACTTTGAATGTTGTTGTTCGTCCTCTGAGGCACCATATCTTCCTGCATGACGCCTAAGGATCTTACATTTGCTAATCATCCAGAGCACGAAAGCAAATAAATAAAAATATTCGCTCTAAAAAAAAAAAGATAGATAGTAAGTTTTTTCCTGCCCGTTTTTACAAGGACGAACTCTGTACCATCTGTGACCATGGAATCATTGCTCCGTGATGCAGGTTACAGTGCAATGGTAGAACTGACTATATTGTCCCTTTAAGCATGTCACAGAAGACGCTACATTTAAATGAAATAAAAACTAAATACCTCCAGTTGTATATCATTTTAATGCAACAAATTGTTTTTGTGCAGTAGCGGTGCCTCCAAATACGGAAGAGTCATCATTGCAGCTGTCCGAAAATTGTTTCAAAAAGTGTATAGAGTCGAATGTCCTCTCTCGTTGTTCGTCCTATGTCGGGGAAGTTAAAAATGCTACAGTCGCCTATAGACCAACACGCGGCCCTGACGTCACGCAGCTGCGGTGGCGCTGTCGACGGCACTGCGCATGCGCAGAGGCCTCACTTCACCCGAATTCGGTTTCTGCGCACGCGCAGTGCCCACACCTGGTGTGGGCAAACGCGGGCTTGTTTGTAAACAGCGTGTCCGTCTATAGACCTTTTTCGTGTACCCTTGTCCCCAGCCACATAATAGGCGTATCCGGTTTGGGTGACGAAGAAATATCAAAACGTTTCAACCTGCAAACAGTAAAAAAAAATAGAGGGGAGGCAAAACGAGAATGTGTGACGGTTACGTTTATGTCCTAAATGCCTTCTATTGACACGGCGACGGCAAAACAATGTTTTCGCCCATACTGGAAGTGACGACAATTCAAGATGGCGGCGCCCTTGCGGAAAAGGTCTATAGCTGTGACATTTTGCTACGCACATTGGTAACGGGATCAGGTAAAACGGCGCTGATTACGGGCAACGAACATGTGCGAGAACATAAACGCGACTTCTCGCGCTTGCAGTGGAAACTAGTGTTTAGCATCACTTTCCCCCTTGCATGTCTTCTAGCATGTGTCGGCATCACCCAACACGTCCAAGATAGCAACACCGTAATGCTGAAGGTTCTTCGTCGCCTACTCGAGGGCATATATTGGACGCGGCTGAAACTCTTACACTCGCCGATTAAACGCGAATCTCGGCCGAACTCTGTGCAGCACTCGACGAAACCACGAAACTACGTATGCTCAGGCTTGGCCTCCTCTAAGCCAAGTATAACGTTCAAGCACTATACGGCCTTAATTGCTATCTAGAAAATGTTGCATTATCTAAAAATTAAAACATTTGGACAGTTATACGGAAATTAGAATTTTCGGGTCCAGAGCTAAAATTAAAAGCATATATAAGTCACTTATATTACCAACGACAGAATGTGCAAGCCCAGTTTGAGAGCCATTCACGGAACAAAATATTTACAAAATAGACTGTGTTGTATACAAGGTAAAGCTGTCCGGTTTGCTTTCAATCGCTATCGATCCGCACACTGTTTCCTACTGAAGTCGGATGCAAACCTTCTGCCCATAAGTAGGATGTTGATCTTGACTCGGATGACAATATTTTGTAACTTGCTACATGGCCATTACTCTTTGGATGTTCACAAATATGTTGCGTGTGCAGACTCTGACAACGCAGCTAGCACAACACACGAAAAGTCCCTATGCCTCATCGCTTTAACACGGACGCTCTTCGGTGCTATGTTTTTGTTAAATGTCTCGACAAATGGAACCGTCTATCCGCGGGTGCTGTAAATAGCGCAAAACTTGCATGCTTTCGTAGATAACACTTTTAATTTCGAAGATGCCTTCTCTTTCAACGTGCCTACACCGACCTGCTTGGCCTCACGGCTGGCAGTACGTTTAAAATAAATAAATAAACAATTAAATATCTCGGCTGTGAAGCAGTGGGTGTCAGTGGCGATACAAAGCTAATGTAACTCGATCCTCGCTTTGACGCATCAGAGTTTTGATGGCTGGGTTTCCACACAGCAGCGAACACGATGTCATCGCGCCTCTCGGCCACCGGCAGCTCTCCGTGTGGGCACTGGCGCCGCTCCAGCGTGAGGCTCCGTGCAATCGCGGCATCCTCGGCGAGAGTTCGACAGGTGTCACGTGACATCCTCATGGAGCCCGTGGGCGGGCGACAGCGCTCTGGGACCGTGTCGGAACGGGGTCAAAGCGCCGCTCTCAGAGTACGGCGCGCAACTCGTCGGCGGTAGAAAGACGGCGCTTGCGCGGAAGCAGCCGCCCCCTCTCGTCGAAATATGGCCTCCTCAGGGTACCTTCTAAGCGACGCTTGGAATGCAAATCGTTGGCGAGGGGAAAAGAAAAGGGAATAAAAAGTGGATCCCGCTTGTTTTCTTCCTCGCTCGGAGCGATGGCGCAACGTTATTCCCAGAGCGGTATAGACGCGTCGGTCGCGCTAAGGGCGCCATGCCGTCACAGTGGATCACGTGGGCTACGGGGCGCAGAGACGAACTGCCATGTCGATCAGAACAGCGAGACGAACCAAAATAAACGGACGAATCGAACGGGTGAATATCGGCGTAAAACGACTAGAGTTTCGTGGAGGCCTGGTCCCACGCGCGCTTTTCAGAGTTTCCCGCGCTTTGCCGCGTGGCTGAGCCGGGAAAGTTTCTTCGGTATTCAAAGTGAGACGCTAGAAAAAGCGATGTTTGGTATTCTTGGAGGCCACTAAGGGTAAATCCTCCCCCCCCCCCCCCAACCCCCCCCTCCCTCTGCCCTTTTCCTCGATACAGTTTACGCTTCGTTAATGCTCATATATATATATATATTTTTTTTTATTCTTCCCGTACGAACAGGGTTGGTGGGTGTCCCGATTGTTTTATTTCCTCTGGATTTCTGCGATAGTTGTATTTGAACGCTTTAGTATACGCGGTACACCGTGAATGCAAGCGAATCTTGTAGAAAGAACTTGGGAACTTGAAAATGAACCTACTGGAAGCCTTCGGGTGTCAGACAATTGTTTCACCAAAGCACTTAGCTTCGTATCCCATGCTATTGGCGACGTGCGCGATCAAAAGCGTTGCTGTGGTCGGCCTTCCCCGATTGGCCGAATGCCGACTTTGACGTCGGCAAAGGATTTCTCACCGACGGAAATAAGAGTAATGTAAGAACTTCAATTTTGACGTTGGTGGCAGTGTTGGTTTCAGAGCGCTATGATTTCGAGCTTCCACCATGCTCATTAGAAACACCATCGAACTTGTTGGTCGCAAGGTAATGACGTCACGAAAGGTAACCATAAGAGGGCGCCAACAAAACATCTCGCCGCTAATATCTCTCATACCGGGTTCACACTACTTATAAATCATACAAAAAAGACAGTATTAGCCCCGAGAGCGAACACAAGCGTCGCTGTGGTCGGCCTTCCACGATTGGCCGAATGCTGACTATGACGTCAGAAAAGGATTTATCATCGACGGAAATAAGAGGAATGAAAGAACTTTAATTTTGACGGTGTGGGCAGTGTTCCTTTGATAGCGCAATGATTTCAAGCTTCCACCATGCTATTTACAAACACCATCGAACTTGTTGTTTGCAAGGTAATGACGTCACAAGGGGGAACCATAGGAGGGCGCCACCAAAACTTCTCGCCGCTAATAGGGGGCCTGCCTATTTGACAATGTAAAACATCCGGCAATAAAAAAAAAAAAAAGGATCGGTGGCCGAGTGGTCTAGCGCACACCAGCTCGGAGCACGTGGAGCGAAAGCTCGCGCTGCAGAACCCAGGATCCTGGGTTCAATCCCCACCCCTGCCCGTTTCGATCTGGATGAGCATCGTACCGGCGTGCGGTCGGGTATCACTACCGCGTGATGCACGTTAAAGACCCCAGACTAGCGGTTGTACTGCACTGGCTAAATTGCTCATCTACAGCTGGGGGACTCGTCGCCCGTTGAGGCAGACCAAGTTCTAGGCTGTATAAATATACACACAACCCATTTTCTTTTTTTTTTTTTTACAAAAGACCGTCTCAGATTCGAACGCGACTCACCGCGAGTTCCGTGCTTCGTATGTGGCGTGGCAATGAATTCAAGGAGAAAGTTGGCACGCGGCATTCGAATCAGGCATATCGCTCTGGCTCGTGTTTGTAGACTGTCTTTCGTTCTGATGTGTGAGCAGTCTGACTGCGGGTTTAGTAAAACGTCCACTGTCACTTCGAGGCATCCAGGACATTCTTTTTACGCACGCTTCAATATGTGGATCGTGCGTCGTTTTCCTGCTACGACGAAAGGTGCCTCCGTGGTGGCCTTTTCGTCACGTCACCATAGCAACACCCCTTCTCACCTCAAGTCGCATGTACCGCGCACTGACACCACGAGCGAATCTGGGGCGACGGCTGATGGCCCCAGCTATTTACCCGATGGGAAAAGTGACTTTCGAGCTCGCGCACGTGTCGCGGCCTGCACCTGCCGCAGTTCACGGAGCCGTGTTCCCAGCTTCCCGATGCGTCGTCGCCGCCGCCGCCGCCGCCGCGAGACAATGGATGTTGGCGCCCAACCTTGGTGATGGCGCCTGGTCGGCTCATTGTTGGAGCGGCCATTGTCTCGATCTCTCTCGAGAGTGGCCCTAATGCCTTGCGCAATTACGACCCCGCACTCTCGCCGCTGCGCCGGATATGCGACCCTGGACAGCTTGCCGTGTCGCCGGGGTTATTCGCGCACGTCACTGCCCCGACGTAAGACCCGCGGTACGCTGTGACGGAGTCTGTGTGACGACGACGACGCGTCGGGGGGGGGGGGGGGGGGGGGGGGGAGGGGGAGGGGGAGGGAAGGGAGGGAGGGAGGAAATGGGGGAAGGGGGAGGGTAGAATGTTAAGTCTAAAGGCCTGTTCACCAGAGGCTGGTGCACCCTTCTGCTCCCTAAAGCCCCTGCTCCCTTTTTTTTTTAATTTTTCAACGCGACGGGAGAACAAATTGGCTCCATCTGTCTGGTAAATCTGGAACACTTGCCATTTGCGTAGCTTCCTCTCTTTCTCGAGTGACATTCTTTTACCATAAGCTTGAAAAGTTATTGACAATGTTATAAAATACACTTTCTCATAAAAAGTACGTACATTTGATCTCGAAAATACTGGAAAATCTTCCGTTTACTCAAATGCAGTTCCATGGAACTGCATTTGAGTAAGTAACTAGCTCATAGATGGCGCCAGCTTGCCAGTCTATTCTCTGGTCGCAAGGCTGCACAAGGCTGCACAACGCACTCGGTTGCGACCAATGCAAGTGTGCGAACCAGCCTTAACCAACAGCGCACCGTCACACATGGCGCCATCTGTCGGGTAGCTTTGAAACACGCCGGACCTGCGTATATAAAGTTCCCAAGCATCATTATTTCGCCGTAGGCGTGAAATAATTCTAACAGTGTTATAAGCGACTATTCCTTATAGGCCGTGCGCACATTTAAGTTCTCAAATCCGAATTCAGAAACCTCACTCGAACTACACTCAAACTTAAGGGCCCCTCCACTTCCTCGAGGAAGGCGCGAGGGCCGGCGCTGGCCAATCGCGACGACGGACCCGCCGTCGCGATTGGCCAGCGCCGGCCCTCGCGCCTTCCTCGAGGAAGTGGAGGGGCCCTTAAGTTTGAGTGTAGTTCGAGTGAGGTTTCTGAATTCGGCGGTCACTCTCGTGAAGTGAGTGAGCGAAAATATGTTTAGTTATACACAGGTTGAAAGTGTTCAGGTCTGCCCGATGTATGGCCGCTAGTGTAACAGTATGTCAACCGCCGTTACAAGACATCACAACACATTGGGTCAGAGCGTGACGGAGCCAGAGCGACGACGTCGCATCGCGTGGGGGAAGAACGTTAAGCCTAACGTTTGAGGACTCCTCAACGTCCTTAGGCCTCTTTTGTTGATGTCTGCTTGGGTTGGCTCCTTTGTCTAATCGGGGTCAAGCGCGCCGAGGATCGCCGACGGTGAAAGAATGGACCTGTCTCGTGGGACGGCCCCGTGATTAATGACGTTGTTCGTCGGAGGAAATGGCTGCTTCTGCGACGAGAGGCCGACGTTGCTTCGGCCCCCGCGGCTAAGTCTTCGCTCGTGTTCGAAGCCGGTATGCATAATGTCGGCGTAGCGGGGATTGCAAATTCGGGGTGTGTGTTTACTTTCTCGCGGCCCGCATTCCCAGCGCGCCGTTCGGGCCTTCATCGCGTGACGTCAGAAGCTGTGGCTTCTGTCGCCACGCCAGGGGCTGGTGGTTGGTTGTGCACGCGGAACGGAAAACATGGCGCGCTCGAAACATTGGTTCCTTCGCACGCAGAGTGCAAGTACGGTGGCTGAACGGACTTGTTTATAAACATTGATTTGGCGTTTAGTGCTGGTTCTTACAGAACAGGAAGCGCAACACGAGCCTTTGGTTTCAGTTATATTGTACACAGCATAGCGGATGAAACCTTGAATGCGAACAACTGGTAGAGTCGTTCAGATCAGCAGATCACGCGTTTGGCGAATATTGAATAACTTGGCAAGTAATCGTCGCTGAGTATAAATAAATCTGTCTTCTTATTAAACAGTCGATAAGACCACCACTCGTTTTATTAGGACCATCTCATACCAGTTGTATAGCTGTCCGTATTAGACGCTAACGCATAAGCAAACCGCATGAACAAACTATAAAGGCATGTTTACGAAAACACGGTGGCGTGTGCCAAGCCAAGACCTAAAATGCAAGGCAAAAAAAAAAAAAAAAAAAAAACAAACAAGTAAAACAAAAAGAAAGAATTGAATGTTAATATGAGACCTTCACATTTTCCGTCTCTTTTCGAATTTCGTGGTCCGCAGTCACGGTTCTTCATGGTTCGCTTTCATCAGATGGCCTGCACTTCTCATATCACATTCTAGTTTCGAAAACCTTCCAAAGTATTGCTCCAGCGGGGTGGATTCCTCCCACCGACCATATCGCGACCGGCGCGCTTTCGCTTAGAACCTGTGGTGCGAGACGCGCCCAGGAATCCGGCAACGCGGAAAAAAGAAAGAAAGGATTTGCGGATGGCGTTTTGTGCCGTTAGCCGACCAGGAAGTGTGGCCAGCAGCCCCGGTGGCTCTTTGGCAGCGTGCCACGCGTTCGCAGAACCCGCCTTGACCAACTGGGCGGGAAAGACGACGCGCATGGTGCCGTAACCACTTATGGAGCATGACCCGTCTCATCGCGGATCGGTGGCCGAGTCCGTTAACACACACCGCAGCTAAAGGAGGAGCACGTGGAGCGAAACAATTACTTTACGTGGGCGAAACTTAATTCCGAGGAAGGCAACAGCATACTAGAACTAACGTGTTTTCACACAAGAAGCGCTCTTTTGAATACCTGAAGTGGAGGTTCGGTTGTCAAGCGCGTTAGCACAGAAAGAATCCGGACCACGTGGAACGGAAGCTCACGCTCTAGGATCCGAGAATTTTGGGTTCATTCTCCACCCCTGCCCGTTTTGATTTGGATGGGCATATTGTATCGGCGTGCAGTCGTGTATCACTAGTGCGTAATGCACGATAGAGACCCTAGGCTAGCAGTGGTACAGACCTATAGCTAGATTTCGCGTCTACAGCGTACACCAGTGTCGCCGAAATATATATACCTCAAATTCAGACTGACTTTACGTTGTCGAAACGCGACCGCATAATTTGCTTTTCTTTTTGCTCCAAGGCGTTAGTTAGAGTCAAAGAGCTTTTCTTGGGCCCTAAGTAGCCGTAGTACGACTTTTAGGTGGTTCGCCCAAGTGCCAGACATTAGCCAAATATACCACGCGAACACCGAACGAGCGGCCATTGAAGCCGAAAGATGCCAGATGATAACCGAACAAACAGAAGTGTAGCCTAATTCTGGCATTTACTCGGGAACTAAGACCCAAAGAAGCCAGGTGACGACCGAGCAATCAGGCAGTTATGCCTAAAGCCTGATTCACACGGTGCGCCTTTGCTTGCGATTTCGCAGTTGCAACGTCGCTCGCGTGCAAAAAAAGAAAAAAAAAAAAAAAGACGCGGGGGAGGTTGCGGAGTTTAACACTGTGCTACTTGGGATAGACATCTACGAGCAGTCACGCTTCAAAAGCTAGTCTAGCCTCCGTGAATGGAAAACGCTCTGCCTGGGAACCAATTTGCAGACTTGTACGCAGTTCAAGTACTTTACTCAAGTTACTGTAGTTTAACTACTTTTCTGAGTAGTTTAGTAGCTTAAAATTACATTAATTTTGGTAATTAGTAGTTTATTTACTCTTTCTGAGTAACCTCTACTCAAATTACAAATTACCTTCGAATTTTAGTGGTTGTTTTGCCTATCAACAAACATTCCTGCACAAAAAGAGATAAGATGTTGGAAGTTCAGCTGAAAGTTACAAAGAGGGGGAAGCATGTGGCGTAGGAGAGTGGGGGGGGGGGGGGGAGAGAAAGTGGTTTGGAGAGTCCGAAACCCCCCAAAAGTTTCACGAGTCCCCCACTGCAACAACACTGCTACGAGGCTTGGGGAGCGAACAGACACTACGTAAGAGAGGCCGAGTAACTGTGGGATTTGCGCCAAAGACTGGCCTTTCTTTGTTCCCCGAAGCTCAAGGAGACTTGACCCATTTGAAGAAAGGGCTGGTCCCCGCTTCTCCCCAACGAAGGAACTCTCGCCCAATACAGGAGGTGCACACACTACATCCTCCCTCAAAGGAGGCAACGAAAGGCAGCACCCGCTCTCTAGTTAATCTGGTGCTCCCATTGTTTGTGCTGTACTCGAAGCATCGCGTGCTAAAGGGCAAAGCAAAGGTGGCCCTTTTGCGTTGCATTTCCTCCCAAAACTCAGAATATGCAGACCTTCAAAGATTCGAAGATCGTTCGAGAAACCTTAGTAATTCCCTCAACGTTTTTATATAAAAAATAATAAACAAGCAGTGTTGGGAAGTGCTCTAAGCACATGGTACTAAAAGTGCAACTGTTTACAAAACTTGTGCTTTACTTGAAATACATTCTCTGAGCATATACTTGCACTTTACTAAAGCATTTTTTCTAATACTTTCTGAGGAAAGTAGAACTCCCGACTTCAATGTACATTCCCTATTTGAAAAAAAAAAAAGGCGTATCGTCGTGTGAAAACGCGCTCTTTCGAGACGTCATCTGGTCGTTTCTTTGAGTGAAGTAAGAGCGGCTATAAGACCGACACAAATAAGTGCCTTATAAGTAGATTGTGTCAAATAGCTCGTCAGCGAGAGTAAAACAACTACTTTGTGGCGACTTGATTTTATACAATATTTGCTACCATTTCCGTAAAAAACTGATACACCTCCGATTACCCCTGGAGCAATGCATACCAGTTAAACAAACACTGTACAGGGAATGAAAGGGCGTCATGAAAGATTGTGTTAAAAGTACTTGTACCTCCCTTGAAATATATTGTATTTATAGTACGTTACTTCAAATACATTGCACCCGGTGTACTTACTACTTTACTTGAAGTACACAACCTCTCATTTACTTTGTACCTTACTTCAAGTAATTTTTAGATGTACTTTACGCAACACTGTAAACAAGCAAGAACTGTCTGAAAAATCAAGCTCAGGTGGTGCTAAACTTCAAAGTAAATGATACATTCGCGGTACATCATTGACAAAAAAGAAAGAAAAAAGCACAAAACAATTAGGCACGCGTGCAGCAGAACCAGCTATTAAGGAATTTCTGTGAAAAAACAAGCCGATTCATTTTGGCTAGCACAATTTCGCTAACAGATCAAAACCTATGTACTTTCTTGTTACCATAAAAAAACATATAAAAGTAACTTCAAAAGTAATTTGCTACTTCTTTACGGTAATTAGTAATTTTCTAAATTACTTTTCATTTGAGTAATTTCTACTCTACTCAAATTACTTTTGAGGTCAATACTCAGTAACGTAACCTAATTACTTTTTGTAGTAACTTGTACATGTTTGCCAGTTTTGAAACCTTGGGCACGCCTTAGCGATTCGGTTTAAGTTTCAGGCTATAGGTGGCGCAATCTACACCTCCCGTTAGAAAGGGTACAGCCGTTAATATCTATCCATTTATTCGTCCATCCATCCAGATTTGACTATGAGACGATACACAAGCGGTAACATAATGGCGCCCAAAGGCCGCACTTGCAAACATCTATACAGGACAAATTTCCCCCTCCGAGTCGGGAACTTGCTGCCAGCACAGGAACAATGACGCAGGCGAGGTTATCGGGGCACGTTCGGTCTCTGTGTCCCAACGACCGGAAAGCCGGGTTTGCCAAGGTCTGTCCCTTAGGATCGGAGATTCCGTAAAGACGTTTGTATGGCTCGCATGATCGATGGTATAGGAAGATGTGAGGTTTTCGCTGCGTGAGATCAGCTTCTGAGTTTACGTGCTGCATGGGAACGTTTCTCGTCGATGTAGAGATGGCGTCGTGACTGCTTGTTTGCGACATTAACGCGGTTCCGACGAACATATCCTGATGCAAATCATGTCCGAACCGTAACTGGAGAGGTTAGGCTTAAAATCGATGAAGACTAAGTAGGTTTCACGGTTTTAATGAAAACATGATGATACCTTCGTGGATTGTACACTATTCGTACTTTTTCTGCTTAACGAAAAAAAAGCTTCTTCAATTGTTTTTTTGTGTATATTCCAGGGTTACGACATTTATTTTTATTTTTATCGTGTATCGCGTTACAAGGTAAAATTCCCACGCAACCTTGGGTGTTGAAACGCCTCAGTCTACGAGCTTCCCTCTGGACGTGTCTGCACAATGTCCCTTCGTTAATCAAAACAACAACAAAAGTATTCATTTGCTGAGAAACCTATCATGTAACACAAGAATGTGAAGCCAGTGGGCAGGTGCGAAATCGACACCACGGTGTACTTTACGCATTGCCACTCTTAAAGGGGCGATGCAACAATTTTCGTACTTTGCGCAAATACCGCTTAGAAAGGATCCCTGACGTTAATGACCTACGAAACACCCGTTCGTTTTTCACCCCACGCAATAGAAGTCCAAGAAAAAAATTAAAGAAAAACAAGCAGCGTTCACCCCCTCAACTCGCAGCCAGAACAAGCGGCCACGTGATTTGGAGCCGATTATACGCCGGCAATGTTGATCATAGCCACGCGCTGGGGTCGGCAAAGCACAGGACACGCGCTGAGTTCCAGACATTGTTATGGCTCGGCTATTGTCGTCGTTGCAGCGATTGGACACGGGCCACTACCCGAATGCTTCTCCAGCTAGTAATGGACCTCTTGGCGAATATGTGCTGCCACCTAGACACGCGAATCGGTTCGAGACTAGGTGACTGGAAAACAACGCGCGCCCAAGGCCTGTCCCACCCGTTCCACACCCAAAACGTCAGCTACATCCTGTTCACCCATTGAGGCGATGTGACCTAGATATGGCTCCCTCCCCCAAGCTCACCTTTGTCCCCATCGTGCGTAATCTTCCGCCCCGAGGTCGACACAACGAAACCGACGAAACCGCTCAAAGGCGAGAAATGCAAGATGGCGGATTGTTTGGAACTAGATACTCTCGAACCCAGGCGCATAAAATACTCCGCGCATGCGCACCTCGTATTTCTACTAAAGGTCCATTATCACGAGCCCAAATCGAGTGCCCACGCAATGCTCGGGTCCAATCTATGAACCGCATTCAAATATCGTCATATGGGTGTACTGCGATCCCCACGTTACGTCATCAAATTTTGCTAAGGAGAGATTGAATGAAAATGATCGCTTTTGTCCTTGAAATTACACTGCAACAAAGGAGTTTCTTGGCCAGTGGCGTTGCGTGTGGGTATCCTTGAGTCCCAGGTGTGCCAGTAAGCTCGTGTAAAGTGAAAAACATTTATATTGAATATCGCCAGATTCACATAGCGCGATTCAGCTTGCGATTTCGCAGCTGCGACATCGCAGCTTCCACAGCGCTTTTTTTTTTTTTTATCGCAACTGAAATCGCACTACCTGAACCAGGCATAACTCTGCAAAAACAACGTGACTTGAACACTTTTGTTTTTGCTTTACGTTTGTGCTTTTGTTTTCGATTGCCTCCGTGGCCTTCACGTGAAGTTTCGGCCTCCATGCGGCAAATTATAAAGGGTTCGATTTGTGGGTATAGTCCTTTCCCCGAGGAGTTTTTAGGGCGTCGCTCATAGCCTCAGTTCCGCTCGGAAAGTGCAGGTGCATCCTTGATTCAGAGAATGCATAGGGCATGGAAAGCAACCCTGGCTTCCTGCCGTCCGAGAGGGTTTTTACCTTCTGCCCGGAAGTACGAAGATCATGGCGTGAGCATCAGGAAACGCTATCGAATTCCGAAGCCGTCACGATCCGCTATTAACGCGTGCCGAAGTTAATCGGCCCTTGGAAGCCTTGAAAGGATGCCACGCTTTTGTTCTCGCCGCGGAAGAGACTGTGGAAAAGCGGGACTGCCGACCGCACTGCGTCGTCATAGCCTTGGGCGTGGAGAGACTCGGCAGGCCGACCTATCAATATGCAGAGTTGAACCTCGCTAAGTTATATTGCTTTTCCGCCAAGCAAGCTGTGACGTACGGCAATGGACGAGGTTATTTCGTTCCATACAACATTTCTTTTTGTCCACCCGCTGCCTCGTCTTTTTTGTTTTCTTCTTGAACGCCATCGGGTTTGAGCTCACCTCGATTGAACCTAGAAAAACAGCCACAACGTATTAGTAGTGGAACGTTCATGGCGCGGCTTGGACTACGGCACCGGCCACAACGTCGAGAAATTAGATTCTTCCGATTAAAGTCACTTGGTTCTGATGTGTCTCAGCTTTATTAACCTTTTGTCGATCACGGCCTTGGAAACAAGAACCCGTGTGAGGCCACGCTCGAAGTGCGACAGCTCCTCGACCAAACATCAGGCATTGCCAAAGCATATGCCCTCCATAACCAAACGTCGTAAAAAAAGCCTTCGCAGATTTGACCACCACCAGACACGAAGCAGTGATTATTAGCACAAGTGCTTGAGTAGAAGGTATTCGATATCTTGTCTTCATTTTTCAGATATTCAAAAACTGTAAGGCCATACAGCGTCTGAGACCGGAGGGATAATCCCGTGGTCTTCGGCGGATGTCGTCACAAATTAATAACGTTTGTGGACACAGGTGTTTCGGACTAGCTGCGACTCTTTGCCTCGTAGCTTCGCGTGATGTAATCAAGAAGAGAGGGGTCCTGAGAACGGATCACCTTTTGTCCGTCCTCCGCCAGACGTGCACGACGCCACGGTCTCGGCTCCCCGAGGCTCCTCCGACGCGGAAGAACACGACAACACGCGCCCGATTGCTCGCAGCCGTCGTGCTGGGAGCGTTGCATTGTCTTCTGGCCGGCGAGTCGCCTGGTCATCTTGCGACACGCTCTTTCGCTTGTTTGCGCTCCTAGCACGCCGCAGCGAAAGGCCCCGCGCTTCGTGGTGCCGCATTGTTCTCCGTCGTGTTGTTGTCAGGCGCCGTCCGTCTTCGCGGGAGAGCGCTGCGCGTCGCCGGGGAAGCCAGTCTGCAATGGACGTCGTCTTGGATTCCGAATCGCGGCAGCATTTGAGACGTGTTCTTCTGTTCGCAACGCATGTCACGTGCCTTTAACTGGCCCCCTTTGTGAGGTTTTGTGGTGCAGCCGAGAGCAAAGAACTTTTAATCTGGAGGAACCTCTATCGGCCTTGGATGGCAACCGATGAACTACTTTCGGTCTCGTCAATAACGCCTGCGGAGAAGGGTACAGGCGTTCTGGACAATAATGCATGCAGTGTTTGGCTCATAGTCTGGCATCAATGGGTGGTTCAGATCTCCTAAAATAGTGCTTAAACTAAAAAAATAAAAAAAAGCGCATCACTTGGGGTAGGGACGGTCAAGTGAATACGGATGTTCGTGAAACCCACGAGGGTTACCGGAATCCCTGGGTTCCAGGGAACCCAGTTTGAGAGCCCGTGGCTTAGAGTATCAGCACTCCAGTCCCCGATTATCTACAGCGTGTCAACTATAACGCTTTTAAAACACTTTAGATGGCCCGCAAAGGTCGGTTTCTCAACAGATAGTGCTGGGATTTACTACAGAGGTGCAAGCAGGTGGTAGAAGATTAGAGTGGAAAACAAAATCAAGAAATAAAATTACCTCGTTTAAAAGAAAAGAAAAAGAGATATAATTATGTTCTAATTTAGGCCACCACTTCGCAGACAACGCAGGCGTAGTAAGAAGTGCTCCCTCGACGCGGTTGCTTTTTTTCTTTTCCTTTTGAACGAGGCACGTTCATTCCTTGATTTGTTCATTGTAAACTTCCCCGGCCCTGCTTGCATCTCTTTAGTAAATCCCGTCGCGATACGTCGAGTAACCGATTTTTGCGGGTTGTCTAAAACGCCTTAAAGGGTAACTGCGAAGAAAAAGAAGTGTATTTTTAAACAGCCTAATTGGGACAAGCCTGTCACAAAACAATTTTTCCGCCAAAAACAAATTTTTTTACAGCAATATTTGTTGCGCGAGACTTGATTTTAGTTTGCGGTTATGTCCGTTTTAAATCGCGCGCCACAAAGTTGGTATTATACGTCACAGAGTGGCTGCTATACGTCACGGAGTGACGTATGACAGCCACTCCGCGTGCTTCGAAAGAGCGGGAGTTTCAAATGTGGAGAGGTTGTGACCCCGACTAAATTACGTCCTGTGGCGTAAATATTGCTAGAAAACAATTGTTTTTTCGCGGAAGATTTGTTTTGTGTCATGCTTGTCCCAATTAGGCTGTTTAAAAAAAAAACACTTTTTTTTCTTTGCAGTTACCCTTTAAAAGCGTTAGTGTACATGCCGTAGTGGGCTCCGCCATTTTGGTGCATAGTGCAGAGCTGGAGAAAGTGGCGATGATTGCGATTCGACAATGCGACTTTCTGACCTCAAGATACGGTGTCAGGAAGCGTTAAGGAACAGTTTTTGCACTTCCTATACTGTACGATGGGGGCCTCCGGTACGATTTTTGTACTTGAACAGCGCAAATGAGGTAAGGAAGGAAGAGACAACAGGAAGGAAAGAGCGCTGACTCACAACTGAGGTTTTAATGAAAAGGTAGTAAAAGAGAAGAAAGATGTCAAGTGCGGTAACATTAATCAAGTAAGGAAGAAAGAGAGGAGGTAGAGTTACAAAAATTAACTTCTCTCTGAGAGTCATTTTAGAGGAATGACAATTTACATTATTCCCAAGGGAATATATCTATGTACAATTATTCACATGTGAACGACAGAGTTGACGGTGACCCGAGGTTATCACAAGAAGGGAAAAAATAAGAAAAACGGTAATAATTTAGGAACAGAAATTTAAAAAAAAAGATTCGAGCTCTTTCGCCGTCAGAGAAATCGAAGGCGCACTTACACAGGCTAGGCCTTTATTCGCGATCTTGCACGCCTCGTACACCTCTCTAGTCTTTTGTTCCTTAAAATGTTTAAGCACCTTTGTCTCGGAAAACATTGGTACGAACTGCACGTATGAGAGCCGTCCGTGGTGGCGCACGCGCAGTTCGTAACGAAGGGCCCTCCGTACCGTAGGGGACGTGCAAAAACGGTTCACTAAAACTCTCTACTGTTTTACTCTGTCGAAGAAACGTTGCCTGCAATTTTACGCAAAGCCTATGCCCCAGTCCCACTAGAGCCACAAACAGAAACAAGCGACAGCGACAAGCCTCAAACCAGTGTATTTCGCGATTTGATAGGCTTTGTAGAATAAAGGAGGCTATGCTCAGACACGAGCATCATGCATGCGAGGGTAGCTTTGGCAGGTTTGGAATCACTCGTGCTTACTTCACGAGCACCGAACGACTAAACACCTGCCAAAGGTACCATCGCTCTGTTTGTCGCTCTAGTGGGACTCAGGCATTAAGGGCTGTTTATAGACCCTTTTCATGGCAAACGCCACCAGGAGTTGTTCTAGTCTTTGACGTCCCAGAGAACTTCCGGTTCATAAAAAGTATGAACAAAGCCCACCCTAACACCGCTATTTGAAATGTTGATGAAACGTTTAACCACCAATTCTCCAGGTGAACGCCAAAAGAACGCAGAACCCCCAGATATGATAAATATTTTCGAATACTCTTGTAAACCAACTTGCCTCCTCCAAGACGTTAAATTGACCAGCCGAGGGCCCTCGTTAAATCTCCAACTTTGATGTGCGTGTAGCGTTTATGCTTTCTAGCACTGGCGACATAGGCAAGCTCGACATACTTTCAAAGACGGAGCGACCGGAAGTTGCTTGGGACGCAGGAGGCAGTTCATGTTTGTAAACATGAAAAGGGTCTATACTCCGACGTTGAGCGCACTGAACGCAGCGTAGCGCAGAACGCGCGCCTTTTATTGGCCGGCAACCAGGAACTCGATATCTGCAACCAATAAGTACCTGCGCGCGCTGCGCTACGCGGCGCCCGACGACGTTACGTTGGAGTATAAATGTACCTTTAGGATAACTGGCAACGATAATTTTAAGCACCAAAACCGGTTGAAGTGACATTACTCCGAAGCGTTGCTCATATGGTAGCTTTTAGCGCAGCCTTTTGTATAGGAGCGTCACGCATTGAGTCCTTTGTGTTTCTTCAGCTTTAACGGCTTGGTCTTTTTGCGGACATGACACCGTTCTCTCCTAAGGCAAATGCTTTGTAGATAGTTGCGTTATTCCAGACTGATAATTTAGCCGTACTGGCTGTAAACATTTACTGAACATCTGCGATTTAACGAGAGCACTTCACCCAGTGTTGACGGTAACGCGTTACAGTGAAACGGGATTACCGGTAACACGTTAGATTTTTTTTTCTCGGTAACTTAGGAACGAACTCGTTTCGTTCTCGAAACACTAACGAATAACATACTTACGTCACTTAATTAGAGTGACGTGTAATGAAGTTTTATTACTCCTTACATCTTCCCGAGACTTAAAAAAAGAGTACATTCCAATTTTCTTTTTATTTTATGCTAAGCCTTGCATGCAGTTAACCCAGATACATACCTTCCAAACCATAATCCTCAAATAGATGATGTAATTATGTTATATTTCTGCGTAGACATATTTCTCGAAATGTTGTGCCTGTGCGTACCGGTAACGTCAAAACAGTAAAACGTTTTAATTAATTAATAAAAAAGTGACAGAACGTTAACCTGCGTCACTTTTTATCCCTAACGGAAGCACTAGTAAGGCGTTCCTTTTATTCGCAAGTAGCGAGTGACGTAGTTCGTTACTTTTTTCCTGTAACGCCTACAACACTGTCCTCACTGCAGTGCGGTGCGCATTAAACACCCCAGGATAGTAAGCATATTACCCTGGCTAAATTACTTATCCATTATCACCGTACCTTTATACGGCAGACCGGCATCTGGCTGTCTAGTCATTGTCATATTTAGTTGTTGTTTTTTTCTCACCGTGGTGCTTTCCATCCGGGCGGTTGCTAGAGACACAAATATCAAACATCCAGCGCACAACAGAGTTAAACTTGAGTTTGGCAGACACAACCAGGGTACCATTGTGCACGCGTCCCAGTTAATACGCGCAAGAAAATAGATTAGAATTATCGTCTTCTTTGAGCATAATTTCGAATCTGAACCATTGAGGACGTTATGTTAATTCCCTCGTCAGAATCGTTGGTCGAAGGAAAGTCACCGATCCAGGTCCTGAAAATAGATGATAGCGTAATGTCGCACTGAGACGCGAATAACGCAGTGGTTAAGCGAAACATCTTAGCGTATACACTTAGTAGCTGCAGGTTACCACGTGGCGAGCACTGTAATGTGGCCCAAGGGCAGCGGCTGATAGGCCTAACCTCTACTCTGCTTCCACATTACAGTCAGTTCAAGGAGAAACGAAGCTGTATAGAGGCCCTCGGTTTCCGCGTTGATGGGATAAATTTAAGTTTACCCGCAGGCACCTTCTAACGCCACAGTTTAATCGAGGGACGAGCAACAAAATAACACCTCTTTTATGTCTATCGCTTTGTTTCTGTGGAATTCGAGATAGCCACTGTCGCGACAACATTCACTACGAAATTAACGGGGAAACTGGGCCATCATGTCGTTGGAAACTTTCGATTACACGGTATATACCTTTCAATTACGCGAGGAGCCTTTTTTTTTCTTCTCGAAATCAAGGTCTTCTTGCGAATCAGCGACTTTTTTTTTTTTTTTTTTTTTTTTTTTTCCCCCTGACCGAACTAGACGACCGTCTCTCCTCTCGCATGGCGTCTCCTCGGGGTCACTCATTGCGGTCGTCTGCGTCGCTCTGCGCCGCGCAGACTGGGAACCAAATCGTCCGAGGGCATGGGAGCGGACGCTTGACCCAATAATGGCGTAATGAGCGGTGAGAGTCGTCACTTGAGAAGGGTCCCTTATCAGCGTTGTTTGTGGCAGACCGGCGTTGCTCTAGAGGCCTTGCAGTGCTCGGCAAGTTTCTCCCGCTGCGGCGTCTGGTGCACCGCAGCAGTGATCAGTGGCAAACGATTTCTTTTCATCAAAAGCTCTTTCACATGATACGAGTTTTAGTGCGATTTCGCACTTGCGATGTCACTCGTGCACCAAAAAATGAAAAACAACAACACCACCAAGAACCTTGTGGAAGCTGCGGGTTCAGTATCGCAGTTGCGAAATCAAGCCCGATTCACGTGGTGCGATTTTTCTTGCGAATTCGGAGCTGCGACGTCGTGCACCACAGCTTGACCCAAACTTTTTTTTTTTTTCGTCGCAGGAGCGACGTTGCAATTGCGAACTCGCAAGTAACATCGCACCATATGAATAACGTTTTAGGCTTAAAAGGCGAAAAATCAACCGAAATTCGCACGGAACTTGAAGCATGCAAAAATTGTTTCATATTTCCGAAACAACAACAACAACAACAACTGGGGTGTTAACTGCGCGTAAGTACAAAATCAAAAAAAAAAAAAAATATTGGATTTTTTTTTTTTTTTTGCCGCAAACATAAACTATTCTTCGCCGAACGCTTATTTTCCGTCCAAAGGTAGCGCTGGAGGTCCGAACCAGGTGCCAAAGCTTCGACCCGAACCGTTATCTTATTAAAAAAGTTATAAGTGATTTTCTCAAAATTTCAAGGGGAAAATAGCGGCCGACAGAACTGTTAAATATGGTTAAATACATGGAGCTCTTTGGCGCCAGAAACCGAAAACGGCCAAAAATGAGCCCATAAATCCCATTGCAACTATCACAAATCACTTATAACTTTTTAATAAGATATTGTTTTGGGCTGAAACTTTTGCATCTGGTTTGGAGCTATAATGCTACCTTTGGGCGGATAGTGAGCGTTCGGCTATGCGTAGTTTATTTTTGCGCTAAAAAAACTCTGTAATTTTTTTTTTTTGACACCCTGTAGAAGGCACGAGTTCGATAAAAGTAAATTTGATATTTCCGTGCGATAATCAACTTACCAACCCAAAATTTGCAATAAAAAAAAAAGGGTGAAACTATTTTGTTTTTATGTCTTAAAACTCGTGCGAGATCCGCACGGTTTTTCCCACGCGTATTTTTGCCTTTAGGCGTGTATGTTTATACCTTCCATCATGCACGTCCTCGGGAAGTCGTTTGAAAGTATGGCGGATTCATCATACTGTCGAGATTCAAATGGCTGCAGATAGGTGCATCTGAAGTGCTTTTCGCAACGTCTACTGCGTTCCGTAGTAGAAAAAAAAATCAGTCAGACAAGTTGGAAGCTTATGCGGAGAGCAACATAGAGGAAAAGAGCGCCAAAGACACGGACAAGTCGAAGAACAGGACAGGACAGGAATAATAATTGGGGTTGTGTGGATATTTAGACAGCGTGTAGTTGGTCAGCCATTTCAAAGTTGCGACGAGTCACTCGCTTTAGATGAGCAATTTAGCCAGTGCAGTACCACCGCTAGCCAGGGCTCTTTAACGTGCACCACGCAGTAGTGATACACGACCGCACGCCGGTACGATGCTCATCCAGATCGAAACGGGCGTAGGTGTGGGGATTGAACCAAGGATCCCTGGGTTCGGCAGCGCGAGCTTTCGCTCCACGTGCTCCGAGCTGGTGTGCGCTAGCTAATCCACTCGGCCACAGATCCTTTTTTTTTTTCTTTATTGAAACTCTCGGCCACCGATCCCCTCAACAGGACAGGACAAAGCGCTATTATCCACTGGAGTTTTTTTATGTGCAAGAGGAGAAAGAACCAGGAGAGTTTTTTAGTGATAGAAAAGGAAGGGGAAGGTTGCTGTCAAAGCAAAGAAACTAAAGGAAGGAAAATAATATATATATTTATATATATCTTTTTACGAAAAGCTATAAAAGAAAACAAGACTGGGGAAATTAGACTAGAGCAAGAAAAAAAGAAAGAGCAATTAGGAAAAATCTAAAACCTTCTAGATTTTTTTAAAACTTCGTCTTTCTTTTTCTCTAATTTTTTGTTCCTAATTGTTTTTTATTATTTTTCTCTAGTCTCATTTCCCTAGTCTTGTTTTCTTTATAGCTTTTCATAAAAGTATATATATATATACTATGCAGATAAGCAGATGAATGAACCGTACTTAATCCAATGAATCAAAGAAACAAAGCTTTCAGGAACCCGCCGAAAGCCAAAAATCGGCGGAGCCAGGATATGAACTCTGGGCCTCCCAATGTCCGGTCGGGTGTGCTAACCTTGGCTTTCTGGCGTTTCCTATCTGTCTTATTAATGCACAACAAACGAAATGCATCCAATCGGAGGTGTTCTGGAAACACACGCCGCCGCGTGGAACGCGGTACGACGCTTGGTGTCGCGTAGTACGTGCTCGTTTGTGCTCCAGAAATCCTCCCACTGTTCGTCTCGTCACGTGTACATGTAGTAGTCTTCTTTGTTTATGAGCTTTTAGAGACACGGTATCATCATCATCATCTGCGAGATTCAAGAGCCACGTTATTGAATATACAACACGGGCAGTTTCACGTCATCGTACGTGGTCTCCGAGGGGGAAATAAACGAACATATGCAGATGAATGAACCGTACTTAATCCAATGAATCAAAGAATCAAAGTTTTCAGGAACCCGCCGAAAGCCAAAAATCGGCGGAGCTTTCGGCGGGTTCCTGAATGTATGATTCTTTGATTTATTGGATTAAGTACGGTTCATTCATCTGCATATGTTCGTTTATTTCCCCATCGGAGACCACGTACGATGACGTGAAAGTGCCCGTGTTGTATATATATATATATATATATATATATATATATATATATATATATATATATATATATATATTGTTTTACTTTTTTTAGTTTTTCTGCTCTGACAGCAACCTTTCCCTTCCTTTTCTATTACTAAAAAACTCACCAGGCTCGTTCTCCTCTTTCACATTAAAAAAAAAAAAAAAACGCCAGTTGATAGTAGCGCTTTGTCCTGTCCTTTCCTGTTCTTCTTCTTGTCCGTGTCTTTTGCGCTCTTGTACTCTATAATGCATTACCAACTAGCCTAGCAGTCAATGCGGAGAGCAAGTCGTCTAGTCCTTGCGGTGACGTCAGAACGATTCCGGGTTCTGATTGGCTTTGATTGGAAGGATAGTGGGTAGACTTCAATGCAAGATGCCTTGAGGGCTACCCATTATTATTATTATTATTATTTTTTTGAATCAGCCAATAAGGGCTCGGTGTTCTGACATCATCGCAACCCTTGTGCAAGAAGCAGACGAACTTGCGCTCCGCATAATGCTGCAGTCACACTGCTCCTACATTATACACTAAAGACACGGTATTCGCTGCAGACATAAGAGGAGAATCATGTGCTTTCGCGCATATGTGTGCTTCGGACGTATCTGCAGAAGGTATTTGTATGATCAATGCAGAAAAAACTGGAATACAAAAAAAAACACAAAAAAACAGCAACAAAAAAACAACAACAACGCAATAGACAATGTTTGCAGACTGTCTTTGGTATGATGTATTGGCAATGTGACCGAGGCTTTAGTCATCGCATTCTTAAACCGACGCCGTTGAAGTTGACGGTCCGACATTGGGGAGTTTTGGTAGATCGTTTCAATATCTCCAGCAGGCACGTAGCCAGGATTTTGTTTCGGGGGGGGGGGGGGGGGGGGGGCGCTCCCATGACAAAATGCTTTATGAAGGGGAGGGGGGAGAGGAGGCCCCAGCAAAATGGAAGATTTCGGGGGGGGGGGGGCGGGCCCCATGCCCCCCCCCCCCCCCCCCCCCCCTGGCTACGTGCCTGATCGCCAGTAATGATACCCGATAAGGACATAACGAATACACAAAGGCGTCTCAGTGGAGTATTTGGGAATCGCAAGCTAACAAAACAAACTAAAAAAAAAAAAAACTCTTTTGGTTTTATTTTTGTGGAGGAAAGCAGAATCGACTCCGTTAAAGACGCCACAGTGAATGTGTGGGCAATCGTGAAAGGCTGACCTCCTCCGAGACGATATTGGTCGAGCACATCGTCGATACTCAGCGACGACGTTTCCGTGGCGTATCGAAAGAAATTATGAGTGCGCTTGCGTATAGCTTTGCTTTGAGCTAAAAGTGCACGAGCGCCTGTGTCACTTCGATTTCATTGCCACCCCGAGTATGGGCAGTGTTATGCTAAGTGACTCCAAGCTAACGTCAACCTCATTTGGCTCGTCGTTGGCACAGAGGCAGCGAAGTTAAGGGCCCCTGGACGCTCGTTAATGTTTCGTTAGCGAATAAACAGCCTTAGTAAGCGTATGCAGGCATCAATGCGAGCCGCGAACTTTGTTTTGCTATTTCATCGAAAGAGATTGGAGGCGACGGGGACTGCGTGAAAGCCGCGGGGAACGCTCGGTTCATAGGACATGCACTTGGTACGGAGACCTGTATCTGATGCACTACAAACCGTGAACGGGGAAGATGCGATCCCATAGCGTGCGTTCGCCAACGTCGACCGGTTGCAACCGCTCATTATACTTTTTTTTTTTTTTACTTTGGCTCAGTTGTCACGACCGGTGCCTTGAGAAATAACGGGTCTGGCGGAGAGATTTGCTTTTGGACAGGCAAAACACAAGGTGTCGAAGAAGGCTCTCAAGAAATGTGTTTGGCGGCTCGGGTCATTTCACACTTGTCGGTTTGTGTTAGGGGGTTTTCGCGATAGATGTAGAATTCGGCACACAAATAATTAAAAAACAAAAACCATGACGCTAAAAAAAAAAAAGACGAAAAGTAGACAAAAGGAATGGGGAACTTTAATGGTGAACTCAGAGTGATCCGAAAAATGCTTCATGCTCGTGCCTTTAAGGTGGTAAACGCACATGCTTGCATGCGTGCACAAGGAAGTACTTACAAAATGCACCCCCAAATCACTTTAAATCTACCAGAGGAATTCCCCCTAAAGGAGGGTGGAAAATCGCACTGCTGCTTCCATGGTACGTCAATGTTCTATTTTAGTCTTGACAATAATTACCACTAAATAAGTCCGGTGTGTGAAAAAAAAAAAAAAGATTGTGCAAAACGGGTAAACATTGGAATGAACACTTTTGTAAGATTACGCTGAAAGCATTCAACTAAATCAGTGATCGAAAATTCGTTCAACCAGGGCCTTTTACATAGTGTTACAGTATACAGTATATTAGAGCATAGACTATACAGTACTTTAAGCCTTATAGTATGTTACATTATGCGGTATATATTACAGTATGCAGCATGTTACGGTATGCAGTATGCTACGGTATACAGTACAATATTGTATACAGTATGTATACGTTAAAGTACGCACTATATTCGACTGTACAGCATGTTAAACATTACAGTATGTTACATTATATAGTACGTTACAGAATACACTATGTTTATTCTGTAGCGTAGAGAATACACTAATAGTCATATCGCCAATGGTCATATCTCCAACCACGAGGGAAGCCCAGTGCGGAAGACGCAACCACAATCAGTCGGCGACGACGATTAGCGTTCGCTGCGGAGGCCTTGGAGGCGTCTTGAGCACGCGTTCGCCCGCGTCCCCGATCGGATTAGAAGAAAAATGTCGCTCGGACAGAAGCCCTGCTCGGACGTGCGGCCCTGACGACGCCTTGCCCGCATTTTCCCACGATGTTTTCTCCGACCGTCCCTTATCATCGAACCGTCGGCATCGCGCCGCAAGTCTTTTTCTTTCTTTGTTTTTTTCCATTGACGTTAGGCATTTCGTTACAGCTGCCTTATTGATGAAATTTATATGAATGTGTCCAATAAGCTTCTTAGAGCATATAAGATAAAATATATATAAAAATATATACGCCTTATAGAGTAATTTGTGTAAGTTTTAATACATATTTATTGGACGAATATCCTAAAATACGCGGATGAAGGACAGACCAAATTAAATAATTCTTACGAAGCCACCAAAGTCAAACTCATTGGCGGCTTTTTAACAATTATTCCATTCAACCAGCACGTTTCAATCATCTGCATATGTTATTTTCTTTCTAGAGACCAGGTAAGATGGTTAAAATGCCCCGTGATTGGATAAACAAAATGCTATCTTTTTTTTTTTTTTTTTGGTAGAATGTTTTACGCGGGAAGGGGGTATCCTCGAGCTTCGCACTCGGCCATTCCAAGTTTGACTCAATGTTACGTGTTGATCCACCTCACTGTCCAATCATCCGCTTCTGCAAGTGTCGCAAGGGCGATCACGTTGTTTCGAATCGACGATTTCACTTCACGACTACGCTCACGTGTCATGCTGGTCAAAGTTGACGGGGTGCGCTCCGCAGTGTACGCCGAGAAAGTGAGGGAGAGGAAGAAAGGACAGCGCGTGGGGACCTTAGAGCGCGGAGCTCTCGTACGGATGATTAGTGCATAGGTAGACCTAAAGCTAGCAGCCTTTTGTTTCCACTGCACTCGTCGGACGCGTTCGAATGCGAGAGCCAAATGTCGGACGCCGGCGTTCCAAATAAGTAATAGAAGATCGTCAACTTTGGCAGTGTATGAAAAGAAGGCAATTATTTCATGCTTCCGCTGCGCTTTTCACACACACCACCGATCAACTGATAATAAATAGCTAGGATAGCAACTCGCGACGTGTAACGTGTTTCAATAGAATGTGATGTCACGACGACGAACATTCCTGGGTATGTCATCACGGAAAAGAAGTGTAAGAGGGCGCCACCGATGCATCCTGGCCATCTTGGCACTGATGTCTATTGTAGTTTGGCTGAGTCGAGGACCGAGGCTTGCTTGATATGCGCCGTTTACGATAAGACTGCAGCCGATGCGAGAAGCACGAGAGCACGAGGTCCTCGCTTTGAAACGTTTTTGCGCAGAATAAACGCTCGCGCTAAAAATGCACGTCTCAAAGCCGGGAGCATGAGCGAGCTCGAGCTTGTAGCTTTGGCTGTAGTCTCAGCTTAAGGGAAAACAGAGTATCGAGTCGAATTATGATGGGCTAGAAGAGCAGCTGCGACGATCACGGGCAAGAGCGGATCCGCGAAATCGCTATTTGTTCCAGGGCAACGCATGGTCGGCAGCTATTAGCCCCGTACGCGACCGAAAGCGTCGCTGTGGTCGGCCTTCCACGATTGGCCGAACGCTGACTATGACGTCGGAAAGGGGATTTATCATCGACGGAAATAAGAGGAATGTAAGAACTTCAATTTTGACGGTGTTGGCAGTGTTCCTTTGAGAGCACAATGATTTCAAGCTTCCACCATGCTAATAACAAACACCATCGAACTTGTTGTTTGCAAGGTAATGACGTCACAAGGGGGAACCACAGGAGGGCGCCACCAAAACCTCTCGCCGCTAATAACCCGCGTGGCTGGTGGCCAAAATAGGCAACTTTGCGAAGGCCTATACTCTGCGTCAATCATATTGTGCTACATTAGGGACTTCTAGCAAACCGTTACCGTGTTCCGCGTAGCTCACTACCGGACCCTTTGAAGCATGCTTTTAAGCGCGCGCCCCCAATCACGGTATCACCCGGGCGCGCACTTAAAGGGGCCATGAAACGAATTTTGGGCTGGGATAAATGATTTTAAATTGGGACTTTACTAATCGCATATCGTTTAGTTGGCCAAAAGAAAGAGGGTAGAAAGTTAAAAGCCAGCTTTTCGGTACGAACATTTAAAAGTATAGCGGACTATTTTGTACCTTCTTTCCTTCGAAAGCTCTCCGCCTTTTCACTATGATACATCCGCGGTTCTCAAAGCGCGTCAGCGGTGCCAACCTGACGTCAGCCGAGCCCAGCTCACGCATTGGACACGAGAGCTGCGTCACTCGGACTCATGCGCTCGTCAACAATCAATCCGTCGACGAATATTCGGATTCGCGTTCGTGGCCAATGAGTGCCCTGACAGAACTTATCGTCACTGGGGAATGACAAGTTCTATGGTGTGCATAAAAAGCACGGTGGAAGCTAGGAGTCATCGCACCGGTGCCGAAGAATGTCACGACGACGTGATTTCACAATTCGCATTTGAGTTGAGGATTAAAACTAAGGAGGAAGAAGTACGAAAATCGTTTCATGACCCCTTTAAAAGCAACCTTCAAAGGCTCCGGTAGCGCGGTACGCGGAACACGGTAACGGTTTACTAAAAGTACATTGTCAAAGCTAGCGTAGCTTAAACTGTGCAGCAGACCCGCACTGCTGCGAGAGCACCTGGCTTTGTCTTTTGCGCTTCATTTGCATGCGCTCGCGCAACTAGCGGTGCGAGTTGGAGCAATGTGGAAGCAAGGCTAGCTTTGACAACGTGTAGCACAAAATAGTTGACGTACAGACAACTGCAAGCGTGGAGCCCCGACTGGTGTGCCCGTGAACGTAGCTACCGACTAGGCCACGCAGGCACGCTTGCAAAGCTTGGGAACGAGCTGAGGATTATATTTAGCTATCGCTTTTTATACTTTTTTTTGTTTTTGAATGGTATATAAGGAGTATTCACTGGGCGCCATATTTGTGGGTGATGTCTAGAGCGCATGCTCTGAACGAGCCCACATTAATAGGCTGCTAAGACCGGCAATCTTGAGGGTGCGAAATGCACGTTACGAAAGAACTGTGGAACCTCGCCATCAGCACGCGCTCAGCAGTCGTGCACACAGCTATGGCCGCCAGTGAATACTTCCTATAGTCACTGAGCGATTGAACAGGAGCACAGCGACACAGCTCGTGAAGGAGCTTGGATACTGGAGCTCGAGATCAGGCCCAATGATTGCGGCCACGGACCGTCCTAGAGTTGCGAAAATTCCCCTTAAGATATCATCACCTGTGAAAGCAAACTTATTTGCCCGGTAGGTTTGCCGGCGGCAGTGCCACCTTGCACGACAAGAAAAAGAAATGCTAATAAAAATGGGCAGGTTGGACATTTTATTCCACTATGTAGAGGTATTGTTCAACCGTAAAAGGAAGCATGCCCCCTTATGAATTGTTTATGTCTTCTGCGGGTTCTTTTTAATTCTAAACCTAATTTCCAAAGAAATAATTGGTCTTCTGCCATTCTGGCGATGCCACCAGCTTACAGACGCTACCGTGGTGAGAGAGACGCACACATGAAGCGTGGGAACGTTGTCGGCCGCTGGGAGAAAAGCACGCGATAGCCACACCTAGCCTTTCTAGCCCACCATAGTCGGGGACCTCCAGCAGCCATCGATCGCTTGAAACTAGCAAATGCACTATATGGGAAAAACGGGGAAAACTGCAATTTCCCGCCTTAGTGCGTTGTTCATAACAACGAAACTATTGTGATGTTTTCCGGGAACGCCATTTAATAGTTTGTGCTGAAACGTCAAGACCAATAGGACGACATGTATAGTCTTGTAAATAATTATTTTCTGGTGAAAGGCTCAAGTTGCGACTTTGTTAGGCAAACTAAAAAAAATAAGAATCGTAACTAAATGTGTCATGGTGGGGGTCTAAAAAAACTGCCGCAAATGCGAAAAATAAAACTATTTTATTTTATTTTTACAGGAACAGTTTTGATCGTTTTAGCGTATCCAACCGAAACTGACTATTTATACCCACCCAAAATTAAAGCCACCATTTTTTGACGCTTATATCACGGCGCAAATATTTGAATCAATGTAACTGCGTTCGTCTTGTCTATACTTCGTATATCTTTTTTTTTTGCGATATATTTAGAAGCATTATAGCGCTATAAAATAAGGTATATTTAGAAGCACTATAGTCGCACTGTCCTGACCAGTCAAGCAGTTGTGCCTGAACTTGATTTAACTGAGTATATCCCATACCACCAAGACCTTTCCGGTCCGTACGTATACTCACCAGTGGATTGGTGCACCGCGGCCCATAGATAGCGTCAGCATCGCCGCCAGTGCGTCGTGTTGCCGCTCACAACGAGCGCGACGCTACCACGTCTCGCGCACGCCTTGTCGTCTGTGTTGCATTGGTATAGACGCTTTAGAGCAGCTGTGCATGGGCGCCGCCATAACTGACCTTCAGTTTTTGTTCCCTCTTATTCCGTTCGCTTGACTTCATCATTTCCACAGCAGGACAGGTTATTGCCATTTTAAGTGTTACTGTGTCCTTCCCCCCAGCATAGGCCGTTGTGGACACTCGTCAACGCCCGCTTCAGTGGTTCGGCATCTCAGTAAGACAAGAGAAGAGCGGCTATGGCGGCTCAATCTGGCGCGTGTGTAAAGCGTCTATATATCAGATTGCACCAAGCATCGCCAGCGCTTTCCAGTATGACCCTGACAGGCTTCGCTGGCCGCCTAAAGGAGAAGGAATGCCGTGCCTTTCCCCGTTGCTTATACATACATTTCAGTGACATCTCTCCTGATTCCAGCTGGGTTATTTTACCGTTTGACTGCATTTCCTCGATCTTGGTATTCTCAAAGTGAGGGGCGGCCGACGACGAAGCGCTGTGTAGCTATCGGAGTGGCACGTTACGCGTGGCAAGGGGCACGATAGCTTGCGATGTACAAATTTCGAGATCTATGTTTTACTTGTAACAGGGAAGTCTGATGCGAGAAACACGCATTCAGCAATGTTATACCTAATCAGCGTCTGTTGATCCGACGAAATACGTGTACAAAATAAGACGACGCTGCGCGACAATCACGTGACCTTGTAAAGTACAAAAAAAAAAAAAAACCTATTTATAATAATGTCAGTTTTGTCTTCCTTTTTTTTTTTTTTTTTCGGGGAACAAAACTTTATTTTAACGGGATCTCAGTACCCCAAGTGCACGCATAAACCTCCTCACAAGATGAGCTGCAAAACTGGATCTGACCTTGTGCTACGCCTACGGTCCGTGTAAGCGCCACCAAGAAAAACGTTTCTCTCGGTTAGCCATAATTTTCCTCCGCGGTCTACAGACAGGATGCGTATTTTTTTTTTTCGGAAAATACGATACTTTATCGACAGTTCAATTACTTTCGGTGTCAGGTAACCATTAATGTAAGCAAACACGTTCCCTTAATTGTGATTAATCACTTTTTTGTGTTACTTTGAAGATTCGACAATTAGCACCAACAGTTCGAACAAGATCACATGGTCATCTACACAGACGCCAGTTTTAACGACGGCAAGGGGGAAATGGCCTGGTACTGCCCCACACGACCGGAACTAAATGGCGCCCATAGCTGTCACCTCCTCTATGGGGACGCACGGCAGGCTGAACTCCTGGCAATATGGGGAGCCCTTTCCTCAATCCCCGGCCCCCTACCACAACACGACTCCATAAGAATACTAACGGATGCCAAGAAAGCGCTCAAAGAAATCGAGAACATTAACACGGATGACGCCACCGCTCAGGCCATAAGGAAACGAGTGCACGACTTACAAGAAGTGGGCCTCGACCTACGTATTCAGTGGACACCAGCACACACCGAATTGACAGGAGGGAACGCAGTGGCACATAACACAGCCCGGCAGCCCGAGGAAGTATTGACTCAGTCGCCCCTTACCCTCCTCTCAACCCACCTCATAATCCCAACGCATGGATCACAGACTCATCCAGAACGTCATATCGATGGTACCTCTCCTTTATCAGAGCCAAACACCGCAGGGAACGTAAACAATTTCTTTCAACAATAACACCTCCGCCCCAAGTCGATCCGCAACTACGACTCACACGCGCCCAAGAAGTATTCTTAAACAAAGCATTCGCAGACGCAGCCTTCACACCGCATATCATCAGGAAATGGTTCCCCAGCCGCGGACACACCAGTTCGCTGCAGTCACTGCGGATCGGAGTGCAAAGCTAATCTCCTGGACCTTATCTGGGACTGCCCACGCTTCTCCACCGGCAGGACAGATATTCAGGATATCCCACAGGCCGATCATGACACATTTGCACACCTCCGAACATATCCCCCTAGCCAAAACAAGCTAGCCCAATATGGTAGTAAGAGTGGCCTTGCGAGAGAAGTGTGAGGTGGCTCCCAGTACTTGACCGGCAGATTCTCATACCGACAGGAAGATTGAGAAGCAGAACGACCGCCAGGATGCCTTCTGCACCCCAGAGAGATTGTCAAGCGTGCACAACTCCTCGAAGATACCCTCAAACCCTAATCCCACACCACGGCTTTAGCCACCCCTTCCCATGTGGTCCAATAAATAAATAAATTGTGGCGCACAAACACCCATCCCAGCCCGTAGCTTCCTTCTGCGTGCTATACACCTTTCCATCGCTTATCTCCCAAAATAAAAATGCTGAGTCATCGGGTCTGAACGCATGCGCGGTGTCTGACATATTTCGTGGAGAAACGCTGTTGCGCACGCGCAGAACGTCTTCCACAGCTTAGTAGAAGATGGCGTCGCACAGAGGGTGATCTTTGGAAAGGTCTATACACCGGGTAGGGACTATAAGGGAGCTTTGGTAGTTCGTTCCGGATACCACCGATAACGATACCTGATGACGATACGACATACAATTAATTCATTTTTGTTTTGATTACGGTTACCGACCGACGACAACCGCGCTAGCGGAGCTGTACTCGGAGAACACCGATCCCAGGCAGTACGAGTCTTCCAGCGACGGGAATCAACGGGGGCGCCCGTCGACGTGTATATAGAGGGGTAGGTCGACTGGCACAGGCGAAGAGCCCCAGAGCGGTCGGGGACACGGCTTGGCAACGGTGCCTGTAGCCTTGGCGCTTATCGAACATCGGCCATCCGAGGGGGGACCCCTTCTTGTGCGGCGCGATCTCTTGACTTCGCTCCTGGCTCGGCGCGCTTCGACTGTGCAGCAGAGCGCGCGGCGGGATTCCTTCGCTTCGGGCGCGCTCATTTGCGTTCGTGTGCGCGGGGGAAGGATTGCGGTCGTCGGCTGACAGAAACAATTGATCCTCGGCGGCGCTTACGTCGCCGGAGCCTGATTTCGACGGGTTTACATGCGGCTGCCTGGTGTCGGAGTTGATTTTTGTCTGACCCTGTTTTTAACGACTCGAGTTAAACGCTTCTTTGTCGAGTAGGTAGTAGTGGCAAACATTCCATTGCTATGAGTTGTTTCGTATTTTTGTTTTACGTATTTCCTGCCCTTTGCGTTTAGACAGAATGCTGGCAGTGTGCACTGCAAATCAATTAATCTGTTCCTCATTTCAGTCATTCTAACTTTTTTTTTTTTTTTAATGTTTTGTGAACTTTATTTAGGATAACCCCCAAACAGCGCGACCACATGTTGGTGGTAACAAGGAACCCACCAAACTTAAACACGCTTTCACAAACCGAGCCATTGGCGATTCGGACGCGTGTCACCACGAGATCCGCGCATCGAATGCCGCGTGGCAATCAGTTCAAGGAGAAACCTGGCACGCGGCATTCGAACCAGGGATATCGCGGTGACTGATGTTTGCAGACTGCGTTTTGTATAATGTATAAGCACTGTGGACCACATTGTGACGAAGAAGTCAAGGTAATTTCAAGCAGGGTAATAGTCATGGTGTACAAAAATAAATAAATAAAAAATAAAAAAGAACTAGGGAAAGCAATTTGTTTTAAGTCTAAACTGTTAACTTTAGATCTCAAGGACGTCCAATTCTCGGATACCCCGTTTACAGGTTGACAGCACCACAGACAAATGTATTTCCTTCTACTACTTACGAGCAACGAGCGCACCCTAGATGATGAAGACACACTGAAACACGCTTCTTAATTCTACCTAAAATAAATAAACAAATAAAACCAATTCACATAGTTTTCTGATCCAATTCTCTGCTTTCTGCCGATGAATATCCCGTGGCCGACCGACGACTTTTGGTGTAGCAAGGCTGCAAGTAAAACGTGTCTTTCTTACTTTATCGATATATACATGATTGAAAATATACAGGTGAATGAACCGTACTTGATCGCATGAAACAAAGTCTACGAATTCGCCGAAAGACAAAACTCTTTGCGTAGCACACCCGGAGTTCGGAGTTCAAATTCCGGCTCCGCCAACGATTTCTGCCTTTCGGTGGATTCGCAGACTTTGATTCATTTTATCGAGTACGGTTCATTCATCTGCATGTTTTCGATCATTTTCTCTTTGGAGACCACGTACGACCATGAACGTGCCCGTGAGAGGAATATGCCTAATATGTATATAAACATCACAACACTCTTGGTAACTCATTTTTTCGTTCAGAAGCTATAATATATCATATCACATTCGTTGAACCCATTATCCTAGCTGTATGCATAATTCAAGTGGGTACATAACAGGTACGTGCCGTCTGCTTCGTTGGTTAACGGATAATAAAAAAAAAGAAAAAAGACCGAGCGGCAGATATGTCAGTGCGTAGGCATCGCTTAGAAATGCTATCGCCTATATACACAAAAACATATTGCTGGCTTATCAGGCTTGCAGAAGCTGTAGATGCTCGTAAAATTTCAGCACCGACCACATTTTTTTTGTTGTTGTTGTTGCTGTTGCTAGAACAACTTTAAACAGCAGGGTGCTGTTCGGCACCCGAGAGCTGTAAAATATACTACGGTAATATCCCGAGAGATAGCCCACCTAAAATCGACAGGAAATCGAATGAAACTAAGGGGTAAACATACTTCCAGTGTGCCATAAAAAAAAAAGAAGTTTAAAAGTAGCTAGTTTTAAATTTTGTCACCCTCGAAACTTGCGATCGCAGAAAATGGGCACGATGGACCATAGACAACTGTCCTTCCCAGTCAGCAATGTTCGCTTATCTCCCGCCGTGGTTAGGTAACAGCGTTTCAGCCTAGGTCATCATTGGCCAGGGCCCTGCAATTACTCGAAATAAACCATATTTCGGTGTTTTGGGGGGACAAAAAGCAAATGATGCCGAAAATAGGGGTGGGCTATCTTTCGGGGAGTGGGCCATCTCTCGGGATATTACGGGTATACTCCGTTTCGCTTTAAGTCAGACCGCAGCTGACACTATATACGATCCGTTGGAGTCTATCAAGCAGCGCCAAAAGTGTACATCACCATTGCGCTCGTGCTCTCTTTTTTTCGTTTTTTTTTTTTTTGGGGGGGGGGTTATTTGACAAGCCAGTCACGCACACGCACACACAAAAAGCGCTTGTGGCGGATTCACCGTGCGCGTGATTGGTATAGTCGGTGATAGCAAACGCACGAAGACGATGAGCGCCATATGCCGCTTGACTGACTTCGTCCGATCGTATAATGCCGGCCGCGGTCGGACTAAAATAAAACCGAGCATAGACCAAAAAAAAAAAAAAAGCTTGAGCTACACTTAAGCATTTCTTATGAGTTGTGAATGCGAAAGCTTGCAAGCCGCTCGTTCGCTCCCTTTGTCGTCTGCTCGTCCACTCCCTTTGTCGTCTGCTGCCAACGTTACTAGAACCCTCAGTTGGGAAACTCACCGTTGAAACCCGGGCCGCTGGCGTCCACCGAGACCGAGCTTAATACGACAACAGCGCCACTTTTTATCATTTGTCTTTACTGTGGTCACCTTCAGCTTTCAGAAAGCATGTTTTTGCGTAAAAACCAACGGAAAAAACTCTTTTTGTAGTAACGTTTATTGGAGTTTAGTACAAAATGAGGGGTGCGTGATGTTTCCTAAAATTTTTAGTTTGCAAGGTTTTGCAGCACAATTAATATTGTTTTTGTACAACCATGCTTCAGCGGTGATTTCAGGTAGCGCGTCCCGACCTAGGCGCATATTAACATCAGTAGTAATTTGTGGCGCGTCCGCTTGGGAGATTGGTGTGGCACCCCTGAAACCGCTTCCACCGTATCTGTTTCGGCGTCAAAATGGCCGATTAAAGCCAAAATAGAAGTCACGTGCAGTTCCTCGAGTGGCCGCTGCGGGAGAAATGCCGGCGTTGTGATCGCCATTAGCTCGGTTCTCGAGTACGGATCGGTGCCACTTCTTCAGAGCAGTCTCTATGGCAGTTTCCCAACTGAGGGGTTTAGTAACGTTGTCTGCTGCGAATTAGCGCGCGCGCGCTTCGGGATCTCGGAGGCCATGGCGCAGCGGCCAATCCGAGCCTTGTCGATGCGCGCCAGCCAATGGAACCGAAGGCGAATCGCTCCTGATCGCGGAAACTAAGAGCCGTTTTCGCGCTTCAAACTGATGACGTCAGCTCGCCTCATGAGACATAGTTATTTATTAAAAAAGAACACCGACATATACTGCTGCGCAATTTGCGCCGGCTCTGGGGAGATACATCCATAACGCTGAGGAAGTTGTTTTTACCGACCCTTGCCAATTTTTGTACACTTTAGTAAAAAAAAAAAAGTAATCAATTACAATTACAATTGCTCTTGGCTAAAAAAAGTATTCAATTCGATTACTCGATTACGCGAGAAGAAAAGTAATTGGCCGTTGGTTGACAAAAAAAAAAGGACCGTTACTTTTCCGATGACGTCAAATTTTCAAAACAACTGATTTTTCTGTCGGTTTGAAAACGGTGGGTCTCGTACTGTTCGATGCTGGATTAAAATCATCGAATTATAAATCACTTATACACTTAATACTCCAATTTGAGTAAACCGTCCTTCTACCGGGGACTTGGTTAGATGATTCCTCGATCGGGAACTTTTACAAATAAAAGGCCCCATTAGAAGGGGGGGGGGGGACGTAACGGTTACACGTTACTTTAGTATTTACAAAAGTAATTAGAGTGCTCTCGTGATCGCTTCCTCGTGAATGTGTTCGAGTGATTACAAGATTACTCCAAAGAGTAATCGATTAAAAGTAATTCGATTAGTTGTAACGACTAGCGTGAATGTCTGCGGTCCTCTTCGGCTTTCCCCGTCGACGAAGTCGTCGGAGTGGATGAACCAGAAGCTCGGAGAAGCTACTGGAGCGGCCTCCACTTCGCGTTCCGGTTTTCTTTGGTCGGTCGCGGTCGCCCTGAAAACGACCGATGTTCCCCCGCAGTGCGCTCGCTCGCCCCCAATCCGCATCCTCTCTCCCTATTCTCGCTGTACGCCGTGGTTCACCTCACGATGGACCGCATCAGACACCACGAGCCATCAAAGCCGATCCACAGCGCTTTCAGTCTATCACGTGACTCTCATCCGGCGCTTCTCGTTGCTCCCCCCCCCTCCCCCCCCGCTTCTGGTCAAGAGATCCAACGAGTCAAAAGATCCAACGAGTCAAAAGGTCCAATAATGGATCTTTTGACTCGTTGGATCTTTTGACTCGCCAGACACGAGTCAAAAGATCCAATGTGGGTCAAGAGGTCCAACGAGCCAAGAGATCCAACGAGTCAAAGATCCACGGCGAGTCAGGAGGTCCAACGAGTCAAAAGGTCCAACGAGTCAGAAGGTCCAATAGTGGATCTTTTGACGCTTTGGATCTCTTGACTCGGTAGACACGAGTCAAGAGATCCATTGTGGGTCAAGACCTCCAATTACTCGAGAACTGCCGCTTCATAGTGCAAAGGAGTCACGGAAAGCAGCTCACCAGTCGCTGGGAGGCGTTGTACAAGAAAGATCAGTAAACGATTTTTTTAATAAGATCATTAGTTTTCGTTTAAAAAAAAGTTGGAACAGATTTAAGTTTGATGCGCCACTCAACTACGTACTGTTTTCCGGTTTGCGGGCTCGAGGGGGGCACCCGGAGACGTTCAGTTTCATGTCACTGTGGCTATGGGGAGTGGGGCGGGAGCGCTTTTCTTCGCTTCGGGTAGATGGCGCCTCTAAAACTTTGCGTTATAAAAGTCGAGAATATCAGGCTTTTGGCGCGTCTGTTCACGCTTTCACGAAAACATAAAAAAAAAAAAAAATTAGCCTCAAATTGAGCAGACATTTACTGAGCTTGCTAACTCAATACACTTTCAACCAGTTCTCGTCATGCGCGTAGTTTTCTTGGCCTACACAAGAGGCTGCAAGACAGAAAATAGTCCCTTTTCCTCTCCGCGATTTCTCCGGACACTCGCGACATTTTAAAAGCTCAAGGCGTGTTTCTTGTTTTTTGTTTTTTTACTTGTGTTAAGGTAAGCCAAACAAAAGTGACACGACCGGATTCTTTGAACATTCAAATCATTTCACGGCCCCTTTAAAGGGGTCATGAAACGTTATCGGGTTGGAACGTTCATGACTTTGCCGGTTCGTACTGGTCCAGGCCTGGCACAAGTATACTCGCACAGACCGTCACTGATTCAGAAACTTCTTTGTCGCGGTGAAATTGTGAAATCGCGAAGATAAAAAGGGACGATTTCTTTCACTCTTGCCTTTACAAAGCTCGATGACGTGATTGTGGAATCGAAATCACCCGCCTGATGTCAGTAAAGCGAGGATCATGCATGGATTCGACACGAGAACTACGTGAGCACTCGACTTCAGGGGGGCTATGTTGCGCTTTTTGGACTCCCAGGAGACTAGGGAGAGGGAAGTGACGTCAACAACGCAGCAAATGCAGATTGGATGTTGATTTTGTTTTCTTCTGTCAACATCCAATCTGCGTTTCTCTAGTCGTTGACGTCACTTCCCTCTTCCAAGTCTCCTGGGAGTCCAAAAAGCGCAACATAGCACCCCAGCTCGTAACAATCAATGCCTGGGCGGACACTCGGGTAGTGGCTCGTGTCCACCCACTGCGGTGATGAGAATAGCCCAACTCTAATGCCCGTGTCCCACTAGAGCGACAGACAGAGACAAAAGACAGCGACAAGCCTCAAAACCATGCAGCATGCTCGTACCTTTGGCAGGCGTTTAGTCGTTCGGTGTTCGTGAAGTAAGCACGAGAGATTGCAAGCCTGCCAAAGCTACCCTCGCGTGCATGATGCTTGTGTTTGAGCATAGCCTCCTTTATTCTACAAAGCCTCTCAAATCACGAAAGACTCTGGTTTGAGGCTTGTCGTTGTCTTTTGTTTCTGTATGTCGCTCTAGTGGGACACGGGCATAACCATCTCTGAGCTCAGCACGCTTTCTCTACTTTGTCAATCCCAGCACGTGGGTAAGATTAACGTTAAAGCTCGTGTCCCACTAGAGCGACAGACAGAAACAAACGACAGCGACAAGCCTCAAACCAGAGTATTTCGCAATTTGAGAGGCTTTGTAGAATAAAGGAGGCTATGCTCAAACACGAGCACCATGCACGCGAGGGTATCTTTGGCAGGCTTGCAATCGCTCGTGCTTAGTTCACGAAAAGGTACCATCGCGAGCATGCTGCATGGGTTTGAGACTTGTCGCTGTCTTTTGTTTCTGTCTGTCGCTCTAGTGGGACACGGGCATAAAGGTATAAGATAGGCACCAGGCCACGTGGCCACTTGTTCTGGCTCCGAGTTGAGGGGATGAATGATGCTCATATTTCTCGAATTTTATTGGCGACTGCCATTGCCTAGAAAGAACAACCAAGACAAGTTTATTCAGTTATCAACGTTAGGGAGTGATTCTAAGTACTATTTAGCAAAAGTAGAAAAATCGTTTCAAGCCTCCTTTAGGATGCGCCTTAGATGGCGACTTCAAAGAGAGGAACTCCCGATAATTCATCGGTTATTTTCGTGCAGGAAAGATATATCGAACTTGGCCAATCTGAAAGCAGTATATGACGAAAAATAATTCAAAATAATAGCTTAAAACATTTTTAAAGGTGGGTTGATATATGGTAAACTTATCCTTTCTAATAAACGTTTAGGTTCGATATAAGATATATTGAAATTTAAATTAGAATTTTATAAGCGGTTGCTGTAATGGAACATGGGATGCAAGGTTCCAAATATGTCGCGAAAATGTGGAAGGTACAATGTGTTCTTTTTTTCTCGGCTTGATTACGTGCGAATAAAATAATTCAGTTTGCACGAAAAAAAAAATGACTAGGTGCCGTACATTAAAATAAGTAATATATGATTTCCGTGCTAATGCAGACCAAAACCAACAACAAGAAAAAAATATATATACGTACTATTGCGATACATGGAAAGACGAATAAAAGTGTGCGTGGCTTTTGATCAATACGCTCAACCTGAACACGAGCCAGAGAAGCTTGTGCATGCAGAGCAAGACAAGTGGTAGTAAAATGCCTCGAACACAAAGGTGTTCAAAACGTCGCGCGGGTCGAGATGTCCCTTGGCGCCCTCGGTTTCAAACTCAGGCTGCGATCCATCCTTAGGTGAAACGGATTATAGCCTGGGGTCTTTGGGTGCACCACGCAGTAGTGATTACACGAACGCACGCCGATGCTGGTTATCCGTACAGCGTGGTGCCATTCAGCAGTCAGGCTGCACTGGCCGGCAAGATACTGCGACATGTTGACCCTCTGGATGACTGCCATACATTACGCTGTCCAAATGATCCGCACAACCCTTCCTCTCAGTTGAGCTCATGCTGCGCGTATAAGACCAACGCGCTGTTTTCATACAAGCCCTCACGAGGTGTGGGAAAAGGCGCAGTTTCAGCACGAGGTGTGGGCACGGCACGTGCGCAGAGAGTGCGTCAAGTGGACCGTCTGCGCGTGCGCAATGCCGATAGCAGCACCACCGCAGGGGCAGGACGTCAGCACCACGTGTTGTTCTATACGTGTCGTAATTCAGTCACCGATTGACTGTTCGTTGATTTCTAAATTCGAGAAACAACCTACGTCCCCGCGACCGTGCAGCGTGCACAGCTCCCGGGAAATTCCTGTGCTAATTAAGCATACCGCACGAAGAGATGGCGCTGGTCACCTGCCGATTGAAATGGAAAGCGTACAACGCCGTGGCCCGTGACACAGCCAGCCATTCAGGATCCCAAAACCTCTCGTCCCCGAAACCACTGTATCCTCTTCTCTCATCTCCCTCTTTTTTGTTGCTTTGTTATTAGACGAGGGATCTCATCCCGCCGCAGTGCAGTGACCGTCACGCCCCTCCTTGTTACCCGAAAGCCGTCATTCATCGTATATTTTTGCTTTTCTTTCTTTACCTGCTCTTCTTCAAAGCCCATCCCCCTTTCTCGGTGATCGGGCAGGGAGTCAAGAGGTCCAACGAGTCAAAAGGTCCAATAATGGATCTTTTGACTCGTTGGATCTTTTGACTCACCAAACACGAGTCAAAAGATCCAATGTGGGTCAAAAGGTCCAACGAGTCAAGAGATCCAACGAGTCAAAAGGTCCATGGCGAGTCAAGAGGTCCAACGAGTCAAAAGATCCAACGAGTCAGAAGGTCCAATAATGGATCTTTTGACGCGTTGGATCTTTTGACTCGTTGGACCTCTTGACTCGGAATCTCCCCCCCCCCCCCGTCTTTTTTTCTTCCGGAATGTCACGTGACATTTACGCGACCTTTCGACGGGTCGGGGTCCACTAACGAAGACGTCATGAGCAGGCCTCTTCTTCTAGGTGGCGTTGCTCTATACTGCGTTTCAACTTGGGATGAACCGCAACGGACGCTATACGAGCCATCGCAGCCAATCCAATGCCGCGTCAATGTCACGTGACCTTCGGTAAAGGCGCAGACACACGGGAGGCGCGTATAGTCAGGTAACACGTTGACAGCGCTGCATTGGCTGGGTGTGCTCGAGGCATCCGTTGCGATTCCTCGTTAAGATGAGACAGAGTACACCAAAAGTAGCCCCCCCCCCCTTCCCCCCCCTCTCCCCCCGTCTGTTCCGGAAAGACGCGGCGACCGGCACGAGTCGTTTTGCGTTTTCGCCTGCCGTCGTGGATCGTCCGCTTGGGCCTTCCGTTGTGTAACGCCAAACACTGCCGCTTGAAAAAAGAAAAAAATATATATATTACGTGTGGGGTGAGATAAGAGCGCTTTGTTTCGCCATCTGCAACTGTCTGCCACGGGCCCGTTTCAAACTCTGTTTCACGGTTTTTTGCGCGTGCGTGACGCGGTCGGGTGAACGTTCGGGCAAGTAGTGCGCGACCTCTCGCCACCGAATGCGTTTGACACACCGCGCGGTTTTCCGAATGGCGCGAGGGAAAAGTTATGTGGATGATCGCGTAGAAAGAGTTTTAAGCCTAGGCTATCTAGTGGTGAAACCCGCTGAACTGACCATATAAGTATGCTGTGGCAGAGTTTAAAAAGCGGAGCGATAAGTGTCTACCCATCGCATATTACGATACATTTGCTATTTAATATTTCAGAATCAGATATGAACAAATTAAGAAGAAAAACGTGTAAACACACATTGTTATCCAAGTTATCTTAGAAGTTATTGATGGCGATTTTAATTAATACCGCAGGGGGTTTCAGCGAAGGGTTTCAAAAATCCCTAAACTTAGGGTGGTTAAGGAAAAGAGAAGCTTTTTCCTGAAATAAACTACCAGCCATGGTGGACGTCAGAAATGGCAAAAAAGGCATGCGAATTCGTCATGTAACTAACTAAAATGTACTATTTACCTTTTTTAATTAATGAACATAATATATCTGGTTCCAATGAGAAAATTTCTAAGCGTCATCAAAAAACACTAGATCAACTGATTTTTAAAAAAAGGCCGAGTCGCGTAACACACGTGCGCCACACTTTCCTCAATTCTACGAGGGGTGCGAGGCGGTGGCGTTGCGCCTCGGCCACCGAGGAGCAGGGCCGCTGACGCAAAGAGGCGCTCAGACAACAAACCGAAACCTAGAAACGCGTCCAAATTGGGTGTTTGTTTCGGAACGCCGTAAGATGCCATCCCTGCCTTATATCTCACTAAAATGTGTAGATTTAGTGGTTTTCGACGATGCTTACCACGTTTCTTGTATGAACCATATGTTTTTTTTTTTACAAATTAACAAGTTAGTTAGTAAATTTAGGTAACTTATTTAGTTGATTAGTATAATTTTTGCAATCTTCGACGTCCGCCGTGGCTTGCAGTTTGTTCCAGGAAAGAGTTTCTTTTCTTCCCAACCAGCTCATGTTTTAGGAAGTTTCGAAAGCGTTCAATGGAACACCCGGTACATGCGAGTTGGCTCGCCTTCAGAGCACGAGACATCAAATCACGATGAACAACAAACAAATCCCATGGAATGACGAACTGTGGAATAGGAATAGACAGAAAAATGCGATGGGTGGCAGGTCAATGGGTATGACGTTTTACTCCCTCTTCGCCCCTACGCACAAGGCATTTTTTTAGGATATAATAAAATTTATAGCGTCCTTATTCGCTTGGATTTTTCTGTTGTTCGCCAGGATTCGTTGTCTCGTGTTAAAAACGGAAAAAAATAAGTTGGATGAGTTTGACGAGCGTGTTGGGTTAATACTCAATACGAAGAGAGCAAAAAGCAAACAGAAGACAGAGGCATACATGTACAAGCTGTGCTTTGCTTTCTTCTTATTAAAAGAAAGCCTACAGACCATTCTTTTTTTAAAAAATGGGAGTAACATGAGTAAATATACTTACGCCCGAGCGTGGGTACAAACTTTCGTCGTAAAAATACAGGGTGTCCCCGAAAGAAAGTTACATGGTTTTTTTATCCGCCTAACTAGACTAGGCATTGCCGGACGCTCATTCTCCGTCCAAAAATAGTGCTAGAAGTCCCAAACCAGATGCCAAAGTTTGAGCACGAACCGGTATTTTATTCAAAAGTTATAAGTGATTTTCTGAAAATTTCAATGGGAAAAATGATGACCGACATAGCTCTCGAATACACGGAGCTCTATGGCGCCAGAAGCCAGAAGTTTCAGAAAAGCATTTACTAACTTTTGAATAATGTAACGGCTCTTGCTGAAATTTTGGCATTTGATTCGGACCTCTAGCGCTACCTTTGGGCAGAGAATGAACGTTCAGCGATGCGTAGTTATTTTTGAGTTGAAAAAAATTTTTTTTTTGTGTTATTTTGTTTAAAGCCTAAATAAAATAAAATATAATAAAAGGTTAAGAGGAATTTAGGAGATGCGAGCTGTCTGACTGAATGAGCCTTCCGTTCAAGTGCGTGAGAGTCTTGGGGTCAGAATCGGAGAGACCGCGCGAAGCAGAGCAGTGTTCTGCGGGAGCGAGCGACGCGACCACCTGGGCGGGTTGGCGGCCTTCCAGGCTATCGTCTCAGCGGAGCCAGTGAAATGCAAATGTCGGGATTGTGAGTTTTAAGCAGCCGTGCATCGCACTCGGATTCGAAAATCGCGCGGCGACTCTTGAGGACGGTGACATCGAGGACGCAATGCAGATCAGCGGGGAACCGCGCTCTCTTGAAAGCTCGCAAGCGACGAGCGTCTTTTCCTACTTTCCGGTGTGTGTATCAATCGATTTGCGGGAGATGATTTTCGACCGACCGGTCGGAGATTCGCTTGGTCTCTGAAACGGTGCGTTAGAAAGGGAAGGCTTTATGTTGACGTTTCACGGACTCAACAGAAAGCGGAAGGAAAATTTTATGCAAAAGTATAGACTAGGTGAAAAAAAAAAAAGGTATTGCAATGAGACTATGAAACAAAAGCAATCCTTGGCAGTGACGTTGTAGGTTGGTGAAATTACTTCCGAATTTTTTTCTAAAAACAACTCGCCCCCCAAATTAAAAAAGAAAACAAAAAAGAAGGAGAAAAAGAAAGAAAGACAAGCGACTTCGCTGCTCAGCCAACACCACCTACAATACTGGATTCCCGTGCACTTGCATCTGATTCTGGTGTCACCGAAGTCTACATGGCCTAGTCAGTAGCGTGTCCGTCTCGCAACCGAAGGGTCGTGGGTTCGAATCCCGCCTAAAGTCTTTCAAATATATGATTTTAAGGCAAATGAATTACTCTATAAATTCAAGACATGCGGCGCCCGTTTGTTCGCATTACGTCTCATGTTTTAATCATTCCCATTCCACGTGACACGTCACGTTTGACGTGAGCGTTGTTAGTGTGAAATTCCCTCAAGGACATCATGTGGCTGTGACGTGTGATTCTATCACGCCACCGAAGCCGGTTTTTCTGCGACACGTGCTCTTTAACACTGTCACGGCCTACACGGTTGCAAAATGGTGGCTCCTGTGAGCCGCCATCTTGCAACCGTAACGTATCCGCCATTTTGCGGTGTGGTGTGCATTGTGGTGTGCGAATGTGGAGAAATGCAGTAGCCATGAGGAGTTCTGTGACGTGTGGGCATGTGCAAAAGGAGAATGTTTTGCACGGCCAAGACAACAACACGCAGACAAAAGGCCTCCGCACGGGTCATGATAATCAGATAGATGGAGGCGTGGGATTGGGCACGAGTGCTGTGTCAGTGTTTGGCTGGAGCTCGTGTCCAATCAGCGCGTCGAAGGTCGGGCTCGGGCCAATAGACGAGTTAGCGCGATTCGACTCTGATGACGTTTCATGAAGGGAGGGGAGGCCATGTGGAGGCTTTCATTATGCTAGGTGGTGCAAGGACGCAGGAGGGCTGGGCCCAGCAATGGTTTGCGTGGCCTGCTCGGATAAAGGTGTGTTATTTCTGTGTGCAGCCTGATTTTTACTTCTTGCGGATAAGCAGAATGCACTGATCCCCAAAGACGTCAGCGTACGACGTGCAACTTGCGTTGTGGACTATTTTTCCCTTCGGAAGGACAGTGGCTGGCGGCAATGGGGGTGTGAAAGGAGCTCACAGCGCATTCTGATATGTGCTTTGAGACTTTAGATATTCTTTTAATTTTTCGATTTGTTACTGGTTTGGGCATTTTATTTAATTGTTTGTGCTTTTTCTCGGTCAAAGATAACATATTTATGTTTTATAAGTATATTTAAAGAATCTCGCGATGCTCAGTGGTGTCTACTTCAGCAAGAGACGCGCGGCAACATTGCACGATAAGCAGCGAACGCCCCGGTTGGAGAGTAAATCCCCCTCACCTCGGCGTGCAGTTCGAGGTTAAGCGGGGTTGCAGGGCCGTCAGAACAGCAGGGAACGAAACGCGAAAGAGTCAAATAATAATAAAAAAAAAAACAATAAACGTGATTGATAATGATTCCAGTTTCATAAGATGACCAAATTTATTATCGAAGAGTTCAGGCGGCATCGAAAAATTAAGTTATTCGCCTATATGTTTCATATACAATGTGTGTAGCGTGGGGAAAGGAGCAGATGACAGCTGAACACTTTAACTTTTTTAAAAGGCTTCACTCCGCACTCGCCCAAGGCAATACTGATGTTGTAGAAGTTTCAAGGTTTTAGGACAGTGAGTGAAAAAGAGACGTTGAAGAGGTGGACATAACCAAGTTCCAAATTATCTTATGGTGGCATTAATGGAGGAAAATATAAGTATTTCCTTATCCTTTCCTCTCGATCCGTAGGGCGGAAGGTGTTCGCAACATTTGCGAAGAGTCGCTTTCGTCGCACGGATCGTAATTTTTACGAGTGTTACTATTAAAAAGCTTAACCACAATGTTCTGTGTATTAAATAAAAGTTAACTGTTGAAATAAAAAATGAAAAATCTCGCTAGGTGGTGCAAGCTGCCGCCCAATTGTAAAGGCGGCCGGCGACAACATGACACTTCTATGATGTCATTAGGCGGAAATGCGAAGAACCACATGATCCGTTACCTCCCCTACCTAGAGTCCAGCGCATATCACAAATTGGACAAGAGGTATGCGTCCGCGTTCGGACTGAACGCGAGTTCCAGCAAACTAACGTTGGTTCCATCCGAACGGCGCTGACGTGACACTCGTGTTCGATTTGTGCCCAAGTGCTGGCCCTCACTGAGTGACGTTTAAAATTCAGCACTGCGGATTTTTCTTATCTTGTGTTTGGGTCAGCCTTATGAATCCATTCATCCTTCTAACCATTACGCAGTTACGACGTCGCCAGTCGGAAATCGGGGGGACAGGATTAAGGCCCGATAGACGCAGCAGGGGTCAAATTTTGGTCAAGGTGAAAGCGAGAGCATCTCGGCTGCTAATTGGACGCGGTGCTAAAGCTTGCACGTAATCGACCAATGAGGCATTTTTGAACGGTTCGCGATATCAGCTCGTGTGCAGCAACGGAAGAACTTGACAATTTCCCACGAATCGCGGGTTGGCAACGGCTTCCAACGCGAAATATAGCAGGACGATCGCAATTTCAGTTGGCATCCGATCTCACTTCGCCGCGGCGTTTGGTTGGTAGCAGACGATCAATTTTTTTTTTTCGGGTCTGTTAGCGGACGACACACGATGTTTTTTGTGTTTTATTTTCGTCTGCGAATGGCGCTTTAGAGTAGACAAGCTGCAATCTTCGCACGCGTTAGCAGAGGAACCGCCAACGAACGTATCTTCGCTCGCTCCGCGAGAAGCACATTTGATCTCGTCCTCGTTCTCACGGTGACCAAAGTCGGACCCCCGGTGGAGACGACTTTCATGGCTCCACACTGTAAACACTGCAGGGTAAACTCCTCTGGAATCATGTGCCGAACGGAGCCCCGCACAATCGGTCCCTTCTTTTTGAATTGGTTCGGAAGCGGCTTCCGGGGCAGCCGAGTCGACGGCGAAGGGCAGCCGCGGCGTCGCTGTCCCCTCGTCGTCCGGACGGCGGTGACCGGTGGGAGACGCAACCGGATCCCTTTGCCGCAGTGTGTCGTCCTCGGACTACATTTCGTGCCGGCGCTGAATTATTTACAAGCGTGCCGTTTTTTCGCCTTGAGATGGGCCCTCCGGACGTGCCGGCTTTCACGCAAGGAAGGACACCTCGTGGACGACGCGGGTCCGGCGCTCCTCTTCAGTCTGTTATTATTATTCATTTTTTTTTTAAACAAGCTCGGAACCATACAGTTTGCATTCCCACGAAGTCAGTTGTTGTATTGCGTACTGATATCTATGCATATCATCCGCCACTCTTCCTCGCTGTATGGAGCATGTTTCCTCCTTGTAGGGCGGCCCAGTCACATCGCTGAAACAAGCACTGCCTGTAGACATATTAGGCTAGGTGGCGCTAGCTACCGCCCGTTACAAAGGGCATAGTCATTAACATCCATCCATCCATTCATCCTATCAGGCAAACATGCCTCGAACAGGCTTGAAGTGTATTCGCAGGGAAAATGTTGTTACGATATCTGCAGCGAACACTGCGTCTTTTGTATGATGTATACTATAGTGCCACTAAATAGGCTAAGCTTCAGGGTAACGACACTTGGCCATATTGTGGCTTAAAATCATAATTGCCAGTTATCTGAAACTTTATCTGAAATTGCAGAAAACACTTTTCCGCCTTTCAGACATGTTTAAGCAGTTCGCGACAGAGCGAAGCAATATTACACGAGCTTCCTAACACCGAATCTAATGCTGAGGAAGTCGCACTTTTGAATCATGACGATCGGCTGTTGCGTCTGCTCTGCATACGAACCAAAAATGGCGGCGCCCACAAAATGTCGGGGAACAGAGTGACGATAGTCTAAGCACAGCTCATTTAGTGGCTCTAATGTATACGAGCAGTGTGACTTCGGATTTAGTGTGATGACGTTCTATGGAGGTATAAAGGAGGCTTCTCACAGACACTGATTATCCTATAGGTGGTGTCGCGTGAACATGTCGAGGCGGTTGCTACGCTCGCGTATAAGGTACAGCGGGAACGAGGAGTCGGGACAATATAAATAAAATGTAAAAAAAAAAGAACGCGCATCTTTTTGCTGACAGTTCCGAGGTCGCACGGGGATAAAACCGGAATCCACTGGAAGCGAGCAGAAATTACGCTGTTGCATGCCACAAACGCCAACTTGTCCCTTCAGTGTGTCCCCGCAGAACTGGGTATTTTTTTTTTACTGTTTTTTTTTTTGTTGATCTCGACGGGGGTTCGCAGGTTGACGTCAAGGGAATCGAATGCGGAGTCAACTGCGCTTCTCCGAAGTTGCTTCCGCCGTGGCCGCTAGTTCGGCGTCGTATTGCAGTGACTGGTTGACACTCATTTCATATTTTTTTCGTTTGTTCGGAACGGTCCTTAGTAAGTCCTCTAACCTTCCGCCTGAAAAAAAAATGAGCTGCTACCTCATTTACAATTTTATTTAAAAAAAGGAAAAAAAAAGAAGGTGTCTCGAGGTATTATATGGCACAGGTGTCATTTTTCCTCCTTCCTTCTACTTCCATTTGTCACGCTTTTCCGAATATCAGAGTCATTCGACTGAAACTTCAGCTTCATCAATAGAGTCATCAATTCGTCCTTCGTCGTCTCAAGGACGTATATGCTCCTACCGCCGAACGACATATCATAAAATAAAGCGCGGGGCGACGCCACATTTCTGGGATGGATTCACAAGATCCCAACCACTCCGCCAGTCGGCGCCATCTTTCTTTCTCCGAAACGATGTCGGCCGTCGAACGAGGTTCTCGATCACTGGGTTTCTGATTCTTGCACCTCCCGCTCACTTTGTTATATTGAACATTTGTCGCACCTTCGCTGGCGGAACCACCAATTTGCGCGTATGTACAGGTATCCGACGCAATCTCAATCGTTTATGTAATTCGAAATCGTTCCGCAATTTTCGGCATACGGTAGTCAGAAGGCCATTTGTCCGCATTAAGCGAGGTTTCAAGCTGAGCGGTATGTGCGGCGGTGCGCGAACCGTGTCCCTTAACAACCTTTAGAACGGTCCCCGAGGCATGACGGACGCCTTGAGATAGTCCCTCTGGCCGAATAGAAACAGCGCCGGTGACACAATACACTCTAAACAAAAAGGGTGTAGTCTTACACCCTTTTGTCCCATATAATACACCTCAAAACTTCAGTCGACGTAGAGCTTGAAATCATTGCGCTCTGAGAGCAACACTCCCAACACTGTCAAAATGAAAGTTCTTGCATTGCTCTTATTTCCGTCGATGAGAAAACCTTTGCTGACGTCGTAGTCGGCATTCGGCCAATTGCGGGAGGCCAATCACGTTGTCCTCGTGAGCATCTCTATCGATCTTCATAAAAAAGATAAAGAAGCACTTGGTTTACGTATCAGACACTGAATGACGTCACACCGAAACCTTGTATGGAAGCGGTGCGTGTGCTCGCGAGCGTCTGTATAGTCAGCGACAACCTAAGAATCGCATGGGCGTGGCCAGATCTTCAAGTTCCTTGCTTCCTAATTTTCCTAATTTGATCTTGGGGCGTTTTTAGCTACTATAGGCCATATGCGAAATCCTTGACAGCTATCATCATCATGCCATTAGGAGCCGCCATATTGGGGGGTTTATCACATCTTCCAGTTGTGGACGAGGCACATCTGCATTTAACTCGGTTTTCATGATATTAGGGCAGTTTATTTGTACACTCTATGGGTTGCTGGTTAGTTTCGGATCAAAGAAGAAAAGAAAGACGGCCGCCAAATTCAGGAAAAGGAATTGTCAGCAACGAGGTCGCAAGACTCGTCACTCAAGCAGTGAACTGGGCCATCCAGGTCAATGAACGGTATTTCTCGAAGACGTCCTGTGAAGGGTTCGTACTGGACTTGCAGCAGGTGATCATATTTTAGTTCTACGACTTAAACTTTGCCGGGACTATTGTTTTTCGAGCGAAATCGTCGGTACGGGAACCCCCCAATATGGAGGAAATCTGATCATTGATCATGAATACACTAGATGGCGCTTCTTTTTGCATATGGTCTATTGCCTCGGTCCTATTGGCAATGGAGCGATAATAATAATTAAAAAAAAAAGGTCGGGGCACGTCACGCCCTGCTTTCAGTTTCTGGTGACTCGAGCGTACGTATCAGAAGATCAACGGTGTCGCCTAGAAGACCTCGCGTGTGACTCCTGTTCTCATTAGCTTTTCGCGTTCTTTTCAGACAGTGTTTAACGTCTCACGGGGAAAGCTTTGATTTGAAGCGGTTTTGCTCAACAGTATTCGGCGTACATCTGGAACGAGGGGACGCTGAATAGTTCTCCCCCCCCCCCCCCCCCCCCTTTATTCATTGCCGCCCGCGTCGTTAAAGTGGTTGCATTAACAAGCCGCACGAACTCGTGTCCCCGTCACCGCTGTGTGTCGCGCTGAGGCTCCCGAGGCGCGCTCTGCGGAGCAGCTCCTCCCAAGAACCAGTCCGCTCGAACACGGCCCGAATCTCGCCGTCCGGAAATTTATGGTGGATCCGATAAGGTCGCCTCCGCATGCCTCGCGCCGTCCGCCGTGCTTCGGATGGGGGGCGCCATTAGGCGGTAAAATGGCGTCCTTGAGGGAGGGGGGCGGTCTGCCGTATAGCATTCCTCGGCCGAAATGAAAGCGCATAGACCATTTCAAGAATCGCCCTTCTGCGCGTTGCCATCTTCGTGTACTGGGTTGTAGAAGGCGTTCTGAGCATGCGCTATAGCTCTCTCCTGCAGAACATCGGACGCCGCGCACGTGCCCAAAACCCGGCATGTTTTGTGCCTGGTCTGATAACCTCTGGAAAGGTGAACACAACGCGGTTTGGGAATTGAACGAGCTTAAGAAATGGAGGCCACAGTCTGCGTATCTTAATCTATCCGTGACTGCAGCATTCTGCATTGTGTGACATACGGTGCTCATTTTACACGCAAATAGTGCAAAGCGTTTCGCTGTGTTGTATATGCAGAGGGAATCGGTGATCGAGCGTTCGGTCTAACCGTGTCCGACTGCGTTGTCGCAGATCGATGAAAATAGAACACGTAACGCACTTCGTTGCTGTGGTTCGAATAACTGTCGCGACGAGTGATTTGAAAAGTTACAAGAAAACATAAAGGTTCCTCCTGATACGCTATGTGGCACCTAGAAGCGAGGCGAAAGGGTCGTCACGTTCTAGTTTCACCCGTCAACGACCGCGTACGACGTCCAGCTTGTCTATAGTGCTAGACGTCTTTCAATCGATTACGGTAGGAGCGGCTCGCACGGCGCATGCTGTATACCGGCACCCGAGCCTCTTGAAGCGGAGCCTCACCTTAACCCGTCTACCCCTAAGCTGACAGTGCAGTGGAAGCTACATGCTCGTTGGACCAGTCAGGCGTCGATCTTTCACCACGTGATCACGTTACCGCCCATACCGACGCGCAGAAAGCTCGGTGATGTAGTGAAAGGGGAGGCGGCTTATTGGTTTTGGGCGAGCGCGTAGCTCCCACCTTGCTTCCAGCTTTATCGGGGTGAACGGAGCATAGGGGCCAAGATGGCGTCCTTGGGGTTCCTCCGTTGTGCCCATCGAGCCGGGAGACTGTTTGCAGTTGGCGGCTTCGCCCCGATTGCGGGCCGGGCAAGCGTGCGTGTCTTGGCGGCCAACCCAAATTGACCACATTCAAAGGGACGGCGTGGCCCGCGCCGCTTTCTCTGTACCTCCTCCGTCGCCGCACTTTCCTTCGATCGTGACGGATTGCGACTGTGCCGGGCAGCGGGACACGGACGCCTGGATTGCGTGGCGACGTCGCTCAATGGCCGCGCGCCGTCACTGCTCTTTTGTGTTCCGGCGCCCGCGCGACGAACTCAAATGCGGTGTCGGAAAACGGTCGACACGCTCTCGCTTCTGCGGGCGTGTTGGGCTTCCTTGCCAGGTTGCGGTGCGCTGCTGGGGGGACGATTCGCGACGGTGTCGGCGATGACGCTTCGGCTCACTTCCGGAATTGGTGGTGTTACCGGGAATCGGCATTCGCTGGCAGGATTGGATGGGCATCGAGGACGAATAATGGCTCAAATCTTGTGATTTTATTATTAAAAAATAAAAGAAAAATTAATCGTTGTGAAATTACGGTACAACTCGCCCAGACCCACGACACCTTAGTTGAGTTAGCTTTAGAAAGGGAATGATGTGTTGCAGCTTGTAACGCCTTGAAATTGGGAAGTCGCCCTCTGGTGGGTGTTTTTTGAAGTTCCAAAGTGAGGACATTTCTACCATGTTATACGTTTGTGTTCGTTCAACGAGCGGGACTGTTGGAATGCGGCATATTCCATGTTTTGCTTATAAGTTCATATGGCGCATACAAGTTACTCAAATCTCACGACGTTGTCGAGTCTTGATCACCGTGCGTCCGAAACGAGAAAGAGTCATCCTTGGTCTTGGAAGAGCCGGCTTTGATGTTGACAGTGTACGTCTCGCAGAGTAAAGCGCTACCCTCCGAGGCGTCTTTGCGGTTTACATAGCTTCGCTTATTTGCGACGCTGATCGCCCCAAGGAGGAAATGGCCGGAAGCCAGAGTCGAGAGAAGTCGCGCTGTTCCTCACATGCGCTGGCAGCAACGTCGACGCTTCCCCTTGCGGGTCGTTTAGATGATTCGCGCGTCGTCGCTGACCTCTCTTCAGTGACTCGAATGAAGCCGAACAGATCAAAGTGTTCTTAGAGTGCAGCCAACAAGCTCTAACGGATCCAGAAAAAAGGAAAGGCATTGGGCGCTCTCGTGGTGCAGACAGCCGAGAAATCCTACGTTGCCAGGTGTATTTTGTAAAAGTGCCTTAAAGTCTTCTTCTCCACAGAGACGATTGAGAGCCAATCATTAGCTAACTTCACATGGATGCGACTGAAGCGCATCAGATCGGAAGGGGACTAATCACGCGCAACCCCACCACCTCTTTCTTCCACTTCTATTCAATCATTGTTGTTAAATCTTGACACTTCTAACCAATCATTGTCGGAAAATCACGACATTTCTACCCAATCAGTGTTGTCGAATCTCGACACTTCCACCGTATCGTCTTCAAATCGGATCATTTCTACGCAGTCATTGTCGTAATATCGCGACATTTCTACCCAATCACTGTCGTCAAATCTCAACACTTCGACCATATCATTGCCGTCAGATCGGGATACGTTTACCCAATCATTGCCGTAAAATTTCGTATTTTCTACCCAATTATTGTCGTCAAATCTTCACATTTCTACCCAATTATTGTCTTAAATTTCGACATTTCTAATCAATCATTGTGTCTTCAAATCCTTGATACTTCTACCCAATGATTGTCGTCACATCTTGATTCGATGCTCTACGTTCGCATCCGCGCACTCGTCGCCACTATATCTGCTGAAAAAGTTCATCAGCGAATGACGATGCCCGGATATCACGTGAGCACGTAAGACGTCACGGTCGGTGTAACGGCGCAAATTTCATTGGTCGGTCAAATGTGTTTTCGGCCGCTTCATTCGTCGAGATTTAATCTGCCATTCATAGTGATTGTACCGTATTTGCTTGAGTAATTGCTGTACTGTTTATGAACAAAGGACTGTGGGTCTGCTTTCCCGTGGAACGCGGGGATAGCGGATCACCGCGATGGGCAGAAAAAATGGCAGCGATTTTCGGTACAGAGATAACGTCTAGCCGGAGTTGCCGTCTGCTCAGATCGCAATTTTACAGCGAATCGTGTTATCGACCACGTGATTCGCTTTTTTTTTAATGCTGAACGCGATGATTGGCTGTAAGTGTGTTCTGCAGGAAAGTAGATAAAAAGTGCGGCTATTACACGAGTAAATACGGCATTTCTGCTTATTCTGCGGAGAAGTCGTTGCACAGAGATTTGAAGGGTGTATTGAGTAGCCCTTGTAAAGACAGTTACAAAGGGCAAGTTGTTGGCACTACCTTTGTTTTTCAGTTTACGTGATCATTCGAGGCTCGTAATGTATTCCCCGTTCACTCTCGAGGTCCGCTGTATGTGACCGCGAACTGCCATGGTCCCACTATGGCGACAAACTTCGATTTCGGCCCACCAACAAAACAATATTGGCTTTCTTGGCGGCCCTAACAATCTATCGTAGTACCATTTGTACACAAACAGTGGCCAGTTAGTGACGCTTAACAACGTTGCTAACAAGGTGTGTTTGACATGTCGGCGGGTAGTGTTTCTTGTTGGTCCACATGGTGTGACAAAAGCACCAACACCCGTTCAACGATTTCGATCTTTGATTCTTTCAAAGATCGAAACTTCCATCGAAACTGCGACTTTTCACTTTGTCTACGACAAGAGGACCGATTTTAATTCCCGGTGCAGCTGGTCCAATTAGGTTATCACTGCAAACCCCACAGTATTTGAAAGGTATGAAAACTTTCGCATGCCACCACTCAAGATGGAGCTATCAAATCCCGAGAGCTTACCTGCATAGACTACATTAAACTGCTCATATATACTTCGCTGTGGAAACTCAATCAAACACCCACCGTCTTCGTCGTCGTTCTCTCGAGGAGGCAAGGTGATGGCCTGTGAGTAGCCAGCTGGATCCAACCGGACAAGCTCCAACCAAGTCATTGCAGCCCACCATAGCCAAGTCTAGCCAAGTTCCCCCCATACCCACACCGTTGCCTACCCAGATAGATGTGCTGCCAGAACTAGCCGGTATTTCTTTTTCTAAGCCGCTAGACGGCGTCGTCGGCGCCGCAATTCTCAAGATGGCGGCGCCGTTAAAGAAAAGGTCTATACTTCGTCTCACCTTAGCATGGACTATTGTTATCCGTCGATGAGAAATCCTTTGCTGACGTCATAATCAGCATTCGGCCAATCGTGGCAGGCCGACCACAGCGACACTTTAGATCGCTCACATCGCCAATAGACCGTTCCGATCAAGGGCTTCTAGCCGGTGCCATTTTGAGTGCTCGTTCGTATGGCGCGTGCTTTGCTCGTTTTGAAATCAACAAACACGCGCGTGCTGGGCTGCGGCTGCGATTTTGTAAACATTGTAATGATGTACACACGAACACAGTGTTTACAAACAAGCCCTCGTCTGCCCAGACGGGGCGTGGGCACCATGCGCGCGCGAAGAAACCAGATCCGTGAGAAGTGACGGGTCTGCGCATGCTCAGTGCTGACAACAGCGCCGCCGCAGTAACGTGAAGTCAAAGAGTTCAGTTGGTCTGTCCAGAGCTTAGGTTCGTCTGCTTCTTGCGCGGGGGGTTACGGTGACGTGAGAACGCCGAGCTCTGATTGGCTCCGACTGGAGGGATAGTGGATAGACCTCGAGGCAGCAAAAGCATCGATGTCTACCCATACTACCCCTTCAATCAGAGCCAATCAGAGCTCGGCGTTCTCACGTCACCGTAACCCCCCGCGCAAGAAGCAGACGAACTTTCGCTCCGTATAGTCATGACAGGATGCAAACGGCACGGAGGTCATTTATGTCGTCCCGCCTCAAGCGAGTTGCCCATCTTCGATGACGCTTCGGTGTCTCGTTAACTTCGAGCGTACACGCGCAGCCAAAGCACGACGGAAGGCAACGAACGCGTGCTAAAGCAACACCGCGTAGAAGACGGGGCCTGCTCATTACGACGGTCGTTAGTGGTTCTACCTGACCCACCTCAAGCGGCATCTAGACTCCTGAAGCTTCAACAACGGTCGCCGCAAGGCGGCAGACGCGTGCGTCTGGGCGTCGTCGCTTGTTCGCGTCCCGCTTATTGTGAAACGCTGCAAGACGCGCAGGCAGAAACGCTGACGCGAGGTATAGGCAGCGCTACGTGGAAGAAATATACCTTAAAGACCGACGACCAGGTCGCGCTTTCCACTTTTCCCTTTCTTCCTTCTCTCCCCCCTTCAACCCTGCCCACCGTTGCCTGTTTCCTCCTCTCCCATGGTGAGCAGAATCTCAATTCTGGTGGTCGGCCTTTGAGATAGTGGATTGACGGGCGAGTGTTTCTCTGACAGACACGGCAAAAGAGTGGAACATAAAAGACGGGACACAGAAAAAAGCATTTCCGGCTGGCGGCAGGAAATCCGAAAGAGACCCTCCTACCGTTTTGATCCCCTCAGTGACTATAGTTCACATGGTTCGCGAGTGTATATACTGCTCGAAGCTAGTCCCCGCGTATACGCAGATATGGGCGGTGACCTCGTCTCAATGTCGTCGGAGTCGGCCTGCCGCGGAGAGGCGGCGATGCGTCTTTCACGGCGTCCGCGAAACGCGCTCGGGCGTCCCTGGCAACTTGTACCGTCTCCTCTTTGCGCACGGGCCGCACAACCAGTTGCGCGCAGACGGCGCGTTCCAGTTATGAAGAAGGGGCCTCTGGCAAGTACAAACGTGCCAACCAAAAGACGAAAAGCAACAAAAGAAACGACAATCGGTTTGGCATGAAATGTCTAGACGTGCATGATAGGAATCGGGTAATCCGGTAAAAAAACATTTCTAATTATGATTTTGCTCTGTCTCGTCTTAAAATGAACGTTCCCGGGGCTGCAAGCGTGATGTCGGGAAGCTTTGGTTGGCGCAGGAGTTGCGGTGACGACAGAACGACGCTGAGCTCTTATTGGCTGATTAAAAAAAATAGTGGGTAGACCTTAAGGTATCTAGCCTTGACGTCTACCCACTATCCTTCCAATCAAAGCCAAGCAGAGCTCGGCGTTGTTGTGACGTCACCGCAACTCCTGCGCAAGAAGCAGACGACGTGCTCTCCGCATAGAACGCTGTCAAAGCTACTGGCGCTAGCGCGTGTGACTTTATGTGTGCTGTCGTGTGTGCGTCGGTGTTTTCTTCGTCAGATAGCTGGAACGGTTCAGAAATATCGCAGGAACGGCGTCGGCCGAAAGCATTGGTTTCCCACGCTGAACGCGTACCTCTTCACAGTTGATGACTTGCACGCAATCTCTAATTACGTACTGTGGTTCGAAATGGAATTCACACACAGCAGAGGTCTCATCCAATGTCTTGTCCACTCGATGCAAGTTCTTAGCCCACAGTTTCGCCTCTCCTCATCTTCGCGTATACACCGAACAAAGACACCCCTTTGGCGCGACCTTCACGCGAGCGAATCCTGTTCTACAGCCAGGCGCAAAACAACATAGTTTCGCCGGCAATTAGGCAATCTGGCGTTCGAGTCAAAATACAAAACCGCAAAACAACGGTAATCACAGTGACCACACGGCAAAGACACGTAGACGCGCACGCACGAACTGCAATCACTCACTCAACGCTAGCACGCCGAAGCCGAACACGAACACACCCGGCCGGGCACGGCCGCACTGGATACGAAAAAGAAGCGTGCGAATCCTCTCCGGCCATGGGCCGGGCTAAGTATCCGGGAGATGCAGGGCGCTTCAGGAGGAGTCGACAGCAGCGCCCCCGTCGGCCTCCAACATAGACCGCGTCACATCAAAGCTTGAGCGAGAGAGGGCGGTGAGCTCACTACCCCATGCTAGGCACAGGGCAAGAGCCACTCAAGCCGCGGTCCCACTGTTAATACATCGTACAAAAGAGACAGTCTACGAACACTGCCTAAGGCGTGACTCCTCGCCGGGGGAAAGAGGCGGGGGTGATGTCTTTACAGTGGAGCTGTTAAGGGCTAGTTTCCCCAGTATCGTGTCCCCCGCAAAGAAATGAAGACACCGAACTCTAAAACGCCTACCGCCATCTATGAGCGACGGCGGCAAGAAATGTATCTGGTTGCCGCCGTCGCTCGTAGGTGGAATCAGCTTTTCCACTCTGGGTTGCCGACTTGCGGCCGGCCATTACTTTCCATTGTACAGCTCCGCTGGTCTTCCTTCTTCACCAGAGTGGAAAGGCTCAAAGGTTTTTTTAGTTTTGTTTTGTTGCCCGATCCCCCAAAGGTCATCCCGGTGATATCCCACACTGCCTGGTGATAGCTAGGGGGAGAAAATTGGCTTTGAAGTGCGAGAGGAATCATCTGTTTGTATTTTCCGACTTAGGCTAGGTGGCGCAAGCTGCCGCCCGTTATAAAGGGTATAGCCATTATACATCCATCCATCCAGCCATCCGTCCTCCTTGTATACGATGGCCCTGTCATATTGGTCGCACAAGAACTGCCTGCAGACAGGCATGCCTATGTACGAAGCAACCATGCTTCGAAGGTGCTTGAGGCCTGTTCGCAGATCATTTTGTCCCCATCACGTCTGCAGCGAACAACGCCTGTCTTTCTGTATAGACCAACTCAACTCACTCACGTCACGCCACTGCGGTGGCGCTGCTGTCGGTACTGCGCTTCCGCAGACGCTTCACTCCTCCAGAATTTGGTTTCTGCGCACGCGCAGTGCCCACACCTGGTGTGGGCAAAGCAGGCTTGCTTATAAACATTGTGTTGGTGTATACGGTGTATGAGCCGTTTGACTGCGGGTTTAGAGTGTTGGTATACCTCATTCTCCGCCAGTTCTGGTGCTTAGAGCAGAGCGTACGCTAATTGGCGATCGTTACCGTTCGAAAATGTGACTTCCCGAGGTTTAGGTATGGTGTCGGGAAGCAGAGGCGATATCAATTTGCCCTGTTGCTGACCGTTTTTTTTTTTTTTTTTTTAAGACTTTTGGAGAAGCCAGAGAAAACCGCTTCCTGCGATTTCAGATCAAAAGTTTTAGATAACTGGCCACAATGATTCTCAGCACCAAGATGGCTGAAGTATCGTTACTCGGAAGAGTAAATTATTTCGTGACTCTAGGTATATGGTTAGGTATATACACGGTGTCAAAAAAAAAAAAAAAATACGGTTTTTTGTTTTGCCGCAAAAATAAACTATGCATCGCCGAACGCTCATTCTTCGCCCAAAGGTACCGCTAGAGGTCACAACCAGATGCCAAAGTTTCAGCCCGATCCGCTACCTTGCTTAGAAGTTATGTGATTGTCTAAAAATTTCAATGGGAATAAAATGGCGGCTGACAAAGTTTTCGAACACATGGGGCTCTATGGCACCAGAAACCGAAAACGGGCAAAATTGGGCTCCAGTTTCCCATTGAAATTTTCAGAAAATCACTTATAACTTTTGATTAAGTTATCGGATCGGGATGAAACTTTGGCATCTGGTTGTGACCTCTAGCGCTACCTTTGGGCGGAGAATGAGCGTTAGGCAATGCGTAGTTTATTTTAGCGGTAAAAAAAACAAAACCTGTACATGTTTTTGTTACACCCTGTGGTTACGATGCCTAAAGGGCGACTCTGACTGGTGTATTTAGCGTCCTATTCCGGCCTTGGGTCAAAAGTGTCCCGGAAGTGGCAAAACAAAAAATGACGTCAGAATAGCCAGAGTGTCATGCTGCCGGATGTTGCGATCCTGGTGGTTGGTCGTAGAAGTTGCGGCAAAAAGCACGAACAAACTCGAGTGTCGCTTTCGTCATGGAGTCCCAACTCCTAGCCGTCGCAACTTCCGTGGAGTGTCAATCTGGAAAGCAACCTGCAGCAGGGCGGGCGTCTGCCACATCCACCACCGCTGGTGGGACGCCGCCAGGATCGCTGCCGGCGACAGCCTGACACTTCTGTGACGTCATCGAAAGGAAATCGAGGGGTCACATTTTGGACGCGGTAAACGCACCATTCGGAAACCTATTCTAGCCTCCAAGCACCATACTGCCAATAAGATTTTTTTTTTTAAATGTAGTGGCTGGAGATTCCGTTGAACGAGCGGTCGCGCAGCTAAAGCTCTTACAAAAGCGAGAATCTTTGCCTGGCGAACTTGTTAGATTACTAGTGAAATGTGCTTTTAATATGCCCTAACACTCTGTAGGTTTACTTTCTGAAGGCTAAACGTATCATTGTTTCTCAGGTGATTCAAAGTTTACCGATTTCATTTTGATGCAATCCAGTTATTGCAAGTAGCTTTCGGCGGCTCAAAGAAAAAAAAAAAAGGGAAAAAAAGGAGAGGAGACCCCATTCTTATTTTCTGGAGGTGACGTAAGCAAGACACGTACCCGGCCAATCGCACCGCATGAATGGAAGTCTCAAAAAACTGAATTTGATCAGCGGCCTTCTTACGGCAATATCGTGCGATTGAAGTCGCTCACGTTTCTTCGCCATTCCGAGGAAGGCTGTTAGGCGTCATTATCCTGATCGATCGTCCGGGATCACGAGTACATAAATGCTCGAACTTCGGATATGTCTCGATCGTGCCCGAAAGAGCCTTTTGTCGTGCGGTTCTCGACCAGTTTACGGACCTTGGCGAGAACGATACCGCAATTTGAAGGCAACCTTGTCCAAACTGCCGTAATCGCTTACTCTGGCGATCGAGCGAAGTACTAGACCCTCCCAGTAATTTTGAAATTGAGAAAGACATTTCCGAGCGACTCGTGCGTTTTCTTTAACTTTTATCGTCAGTTTTGTTCTCAATCAAAATAGATGTAGCGTGCATTGAACAAGGAGCAGCCTCCTTGCTTTTGATCGTGTCAAGCTGCTTAGTTTTTTTTTGTGAAGTTAAAGTTTCTATACACCGCTGTAACTGGGATCCTGGCTTAACCTCGAACCGCGCGCCGAGGTCAGGCGGACTATACTCTCCAACCAGGGCGTTCGCTGCTAGTCGTACAACGTTGCCAGGCGACTCTTGTTGAAGCAGACGCCACCGAGTGCCAAGAGACTCTAGAAACTACTTATGAAATGATACAGGTGTTGTCTTTAACCACGAAAGAACACAAACAATTCTTTAAAACACTCAAATTATAACAAAACAAAAAACTTAGGAAAAAATATCTAGTCCAAAGCGAATATCAGAATGCGCCGGAAGCTCGTTCACACCTTCATTTGCAGCCAGCCAGTGTTCCTCCGAGGAAGCAAATAGTACGGCACCAAGGTGCGCGTCGCGCCGACATCTTTGGGGGTCAGTGCATAATACTTACGTTCAAGTAGTACAAGACACGTTTTACGCAGAAAGAGCACACCTTTATCCGAGCAAGCCCAGCAATAGACCTTTCGTTAAATTACCTAAGCATAAAAAAAGAATGCTGGGAATGTAGTTACACGGGCTGCACGCGCTCGCCTTCCTTATACAAAAGATTCGATATAAACGACCAAAATAAAGCGGTTGTGGAACGTGCGTGCGAAGTGCCATTTGTTATAGATGTTTGCTTTCGAACAGTTACAGCTGCAGGCGCCAGCACGTGCCAGAGGCGGTACCTACGTTCCCGGCATTCTCTTTGATGCTTAGGAAATTTGGCAAAAGGTATACTCATTGCCGGGCCCAGCCCTCGTGCGCTTTTGGCCGCGTCAACGTCTTTCTTTTCCGCATGCCCACACGTTACGGAATTCGTCATGGCTACTGCATCTCCTGGTTGGTTCACATTCGCGCACCCTAATGACGTGCCCGTAGCACACCCGAACATGGCGGAAACCTTACGCGGTGCCAGCATCTCTCAAAACGGCAGCGCAGAGGAGCCCTCCTTGCGAACAAAAAAAGGGTATCACGTTACACCCTTTTGTCCTATATATAATGCACCCCAAAACTTCAGTTCAACGTACAGAGCCCTATAGTCGAACAGACGGCCCCAAATTTTACGAGGGGCTTGATAACGGTGCGATATAACTTAATAAATAGTTAAAGTACGTATCAAAGACCACACGAAGAAAACACTGAGGTTTAGCAGTAGGGCCAAGAAAATCCCGATTATTTCTTTTGTAGTCAGTAACATGTATATGAACTTTTAATACGTTGTATCACACGGCTATCAATCCTCTCGTGAAAGTGAGTACCGTCAGATCGACGTCAGTGCACTGTACGTCGAACTGAGGTTTTGGGGTGTATTATATGAGACAAAGAGTGTAATAATACTTTTTTTTTTTTTAGAGTGATATAGACATATGCAAGCATGGAGCTCCGACTAAAGACCCTCAATCCTGGGAAAAGTGGCGCGATTCATTGTTGTGAAACTGCTCAAGACACGTGCATGCGCGCAACTTCTGGGAAGAACATGGTGTCTGAAATCCAGCTAAGTGCTGCGCTGTGCCGCCATGATCTTCCCAAAGGCTGCACGTCGCACGTGCCTCTTGCATCGACGCACTTTGCGCAACTTTAAAAACATGAAGGGGCTTTGGCCCCGACTATAGACGTTTCCACTGTTTACAAAAATCACAATCCACACGTGTTAAATCACAGTCCAGAACGCGCACGTTCGTCGCTTCGGAAAGCGAGCAGATCACGCGCCATACGCACGAACACTGAAAATGGAACCTGCCAAGTGTCCTTTTTTGGAAAGGTCTATAGACCTTTCCAATGTTTACAAAATCACAGTCCAGCGTGCGATCTTCACAGTCCAGCACGCGCGTGTTCGTCGCTTCGGAAAGCGAGCAAAGCACGCGCCATACGCACGAACACTCAAAATGGCACCGGACACACGTTCTTTCTTGGAAAGGTCTATACTCTGTTTCACCTTATGTTGTACCGCAGCGAAGGCTAGACGCGCGAGCTCATAGCTTTAAAGCTGCTCCTAATGCACGAGAGCTTGTGCCGCCAAGATGTGCCCCAGAGCAAGGAGCTCGCGCTTGTAGCCTTCGCTACGATACAACATAAGGCGAAACAGAGTATAGTGCCCAATGCGTGCAAACGCGTGCACCGTGCGCGTGAACGGAGCTTTGACAAGCTTGCAATAGACCTTTTGTTTCACAAAAAGACATCACCCCCAATTGGCTAAAACTCCAACTACGTTGGTGTATGGAAATGAAGCTGCGATACCTTTTCTGCCTTCTCTGCGGCTCATCCAAGTCGCGGAAGAGACAGGAGAGGCAGTGCAACCATTCTTCCTGACGCCAACCGAAGTAGAGCTTTTGCCGCTGCGAGAGGAAGGCCTGCGCATGTGCGGAACCCTTCATGAAAAAGGTCCATTGCACGGGCGTCCCCGCACGAGCAGAAGCACGGCGGCGGCCAGTCGCCCTGCTTGCAATCGTTTGCAAGAAAGGCTCCTGTGCGCTGCCATTTTGAGTGATGCTGGCGCCGCGTAACGTTTTTGCGATGCTGGGGTGTGCCAGGGGCACGTCATTGGGGTGCGCGATGACAAGCTGACGGCGTCTGATGTATCGTCGACGGCCAGCGTTAGCGACACACTTACTGTCGAACGCAGGAGGAGGTATCCACACAGAATCGTAGCATCAAATACTGTAGGGCGGGGCATGTTTAAGGGTTGGAGCTGACTATATAACAAACGCAGCCTCTGTTCAAGCGCGTCGTTGAAACCAGAGCTAGAGTGTACTAGAAAGAACGAGTGGGGCCACCGGAGTGCTATTTTGGTACCTCCGCATGTGGAAAAAAAAAAACGGCTAATCCAAGCCACTTCGCTCGTAGCGCCCTCTCGTGCGCTTCGAGCGAAGTGGTTTGGATTAGCCGCTTTTTATGAAAAATCCGTTTTATTCCAACGCCAAGCTCGACCGGCACACTGGTCGAGGTCATAGAAACTATAGAACGTCGGACTATATTTTTATACAACACGTAAGGCGTCACGCACATGAAGTCGCCGCGACCTGACTTGTCTTCACAACGCCATGCGACATCAGGACGACGCCTTGACGTCAACGTCGTCATCGACGTTGACACCGTGCGTTACACGACATCAAGACTGCGTTCTGACGTCATATCGCGTTCACAACGACGACGATGTCAACGTTGACGTTGATGACGACGACCACAACGCCACGGGACGTCAAGATGACGGCGTCCTTGTTAATGCAACGTCATAAGGACGCTTGGTATCAGTTCGTTGACGTCATTGTCGACATGGCGCAACTCGACGTCACGAAGACGTCCGGACAGCTTCGCGACGTCGACATCATCGTCGGCGACGTTACACGACGTCAAGACTTCGTCGTGACTGCGCGTCGATGTTGATGCGGGCGTAGGCGACGGCGTTACACGCCGTCAAGGCTTCGTCGTGACGTTGACGTTCACGATGACGTCAGAACGACGTTAACGTGACGTCATAGCGATGTCTGACGTTGCGTGGGGCGTCGACGTCAACGTCGGCATCGACGACCACGTCCACGTCGTCCTCGATGTGGCGCGCGACGTCATGACCGCGCTACAACGGCGACTTGATGCCGCGTAACGGCGTCGTCCTCAACGCGATGCGATGTCACGACCGCGTCACAACGGCGACTCGATGGTCGCGTAACGGCGCTGTCCTCAACGACCGCGTTACAACGGTGACTTGATGTCGCCAAACGGCGTTGTCCTCGACGCGACGCGATGCCACGACGGCCTTTTGACAGCAGTTTGGCGTCGCGTAAAGTCGTGGACGATGACGTCGTGGCGTCGTCGTGTCGTGGTGCGTTGATGTTACCTCTGACGTCAAAATATATTTCCCATATGACCTTGATCTGTGTCCTTGCTTGATCGTAGCGAAGGTGGCGCTGCGATCAAAGCGGCTTAATAGACCATATGCAAAAAGAAGCGCCATCTAGTGTATTCATGATCAATGATCAGATTTCCTCCATATTGGGGGGTTCCCGTACCGACGATTTCGCCCGAAAAACAATAGTCCCGGCAAAGTGTAAGTCGTAGAACTAAAATATGATCACCTGCTGCAAGTCCAGTACGAACCCTTCACAGGACGTCTTCGAGAAATACCGTTCATTGACCTGGATGGCCCAGTTCACTGCTTGAGTGACGAGTCTTGCGACCTCGTTGCTGACAGTTCCTTTTCCTGAATTTGGCGGCCGTCTTTCTTTTCTTCTTTGATCCGAAACTAACCAGCAACCCATTGAGTGTACAAATAAACTGCCCTAATATCATGAAAACCGAGTTAAATGCAGATGCGCCTCGTCCACAACTGGAAAATGTGATAAACCCCCCAATATGGCGGCTCCTAATGGCATGATGATGATAGCTGGCAAGGATTTCGCATATGGCCTATTGAAAGCATGAGCGGAGCCTATAGCTCGTGCCACTCGTACCTTCTAGTACAGTGTTCTAGAGAGTTGTAGTGGCAAGAGCGGCGGCCACCGCGTGAAGATTTCGCGCGTAGACGACACCGTAGCGCTGCTGTTCTGAGCCCTAGGAACTGTGGCAAGAGGCATGGAATAAAGAAGAACGAAGCGCCGGCGACACACGCGCTTCATGTCTACTTCGTTTCAGCTTCGGTCCAGACGCAGCCGATGCTACAAGCGCGAGCATGTGGTCCAGAACAGTGCTTGCACTGCACGAGCGCGCGTGCTTGGCAGGGATTCTGAAAGCCCGGAGCTCGCGCTTGTAGCTTTGGCTGCGTCTGGACCGAAGCTGAAACGAAATATAGAGCCCAGCGGACAAGGTCCGTCTCGTCCTTCCTATACTCCATTTCACCTTACGTTGAACCGCAGCGAAGGCTATAAGCGCGAGCTCGTAGCGTTGGCAGCTGCCCTTGGTGCACGAGATCCTTGTAACGCCGAGATGTGCAGTAGAGCAAGGAGCTCGCGCTTGTAGCCTTTCCTGCGGTACGACACAAGGCGAAGCAGAGTATAGATATTGCTACAGGAACGTGCCCCGTCAGCCTCGTCGTCTTCTTCGCTTATCGCACATCTGCCATCTGCCAGAAATTCTCCTAGGGCACATGGGCGGGACAATGCCGGCCTAATCGGCAAGGCTAAGTCCGCCCAAATATTTTAATAAAACGTCACCTCTCTCTCTCTCCTAGGGCACAGAACTCCAGCGCCACTCGTGGCATCTACGTTGACCGTCTTCACGCGGCCCATTGTAAGCGGGCGCCGCACGTGCCACTGGTGCCACTACACCCTCTAGAACACTGTACTTCTAGTACACTCTACCAGAGCTGCCGCGCGCGCAGCCGTCGTTGATGCAGTGGCCATGCGGCTTCTGTGGCGTATTGGAATGAGCGCTTTGTGACTTTATATAGTTTTGTAATTTTTCTATTTGTTAATGGTTTAAGTATTTCATTGAATCGTTTGTGCTCTTTCGCGGTCGAAGATAGCACCTCTATGTTTTGTAAATATTTTTTTTTTGTTTATTTCTTTCTGCGTTTTGTGGTGCTTCAGCAAGAGACACTTGGCAACATTGTACGACAAGCAGCGAACGTCCTGGCTGGATGGTAGGTCCGCCTTAACTCGGCACGCGGTTCGAGGTTAAGCCGGGATCCCACTTGCAATGGTACTCAATATTCACTGGACGCCATACTTGATTGCGCTGTTCAGAGCTCTCGCTCAAAACGAGCTCATATTAATAGGCTGCGCAGACCAGGAATATTGATAGTGTGGAGTGCACGTCGCAAAACAACTGTGAAGGCTTGCCGTCAGCACGCGCTTAGTGCATGCGCCATGCACTATGCGCGCGCTTTTATATATATATATATCGACCAACACATTGTTTACAAACAAGCCCGCGTTTGCCCACCAGGCGAGGGCACTGCGCGCGCGCAGAAACCAGATTCGGCCTAGGCGAATCACCTGCGCATGCCCAGTGCCGACAGCAGCGCCACCGCAGCGGCGTGACGTCAGAGAGTTGAGTTGGTCTATATATAAGTAAATACAATCTCTTTCAGTGGGGCTGGGCGTGTCCAACCGAATCATTTGGTGATAACACACCTAGAAAATTTAAATTGATAAAAATCAGAGACAGAAAACAATAGTATGAACGACACACACCTCTTTTGAGTGCTGTCTATTTTATGTTTTTTTTTTTTCGTTCCTCGGTTTCGGTTTTTTTCATTGTTACTTGTCAATCAGTTCGCTTGTTTCTTTTCTGTTATGTCTATCCTAACAAATTAGTTTAGGTAAAAACTAAAACATATATACGACTACAATTATACCAACGTGTAACATGAGATACGTTTTCTCCCGAGCAGATTGCCAGAAACACACCCCTAGCACACAGACAACCGAGAAATACGCGTTGTTCATCACTCATAGAACTCATATTTTCTAATGTTAGTCAATGTGTCTCAAGTCAGTGAGCCCACCACAATGGCCGCTGATATGACGGTACAAGGCAGGTACAAGGCATGTATACGCTGATCACAAACCACCCCGAATATGCCCACACCAAGGGGGGGGGGGGGGGGGGGGGGGCAACTACGCGCGCACTGAAAGCAGATTCGCGTGAGGTGAGACGTCTGCGCGTGCGTGCTAGCAGCAGCGCCACCACAGTCACGTAACGTCAGAAAGTTGTGCATATTTTGCTTCCTGCGTGTCCAGGTGCAAGAGCCAATCGAGCCACGCTTTCCTTCTTGCATGCTTCCTCGGCCAAGCAAATGGCCCATACTGAGCTCACACACACCCTGTTGCATTCTGTTGTCAAGAATCGACTATCCACGGCGTCGTCGCAATGCACGAGGTGTGTCCATACATCCGGCCTTTTTGGTAATGTGGTCCAAACTGTCCATGCTGGTTTTTATTGGCACAGGATCGAGCTGTCAACCGTGGCCTTGACGTGTCCGGCTTGTCCGCTGACCGCTCGTTCCGTGGTCCGACGTAATCTTTAAAACGAGGGCCTCCGCAATTCTGTCGGCGGAAATTAGACTGGCGACTGCTCGGAAGAAAAACACAAAGCAGCGGAGAGTTAGCGACCTTGCCTAACCTCGATCGAAAAGTTAATCGTTGGAACAAAGACGGCTGGCTTTGAAGCGAGATGTCTTCGCGCGCTTTGAATGACCAGACCTTCACGGTGCTCTCTACTGGTCTAAATCACTGTAGGGAATTGAAATAGTCGTATTCTAAACGCCGCAATTTTTGTTTGATGGGCTGTGGAACCCGTTGCGCGCATGCGCATGCCAGTGTCACGTGACCTTTGGGAGAAGCGCAGCAGCGACGCGTGGGGAACAAGTCACGTGATACATTCACTGCGCTGGGGTCAAGGCGCCGTGACCCTACTCTTTTCATATGCGTGTTCGTCTTTTTGTCTGTATCCTAGGCTTTGACCACGCTCTGGCTTTTGGTAAAACAAAGTAGCGATGGGTTCTGGCTAGAGGTCGTGCGTGCTCTACAAGTTCTTCTTGGAACACGTTCGATAACTTTTACATACATAAAGGCTACCCGGAGGACATCTCAATTGGCAGTACGATGAACACGTATATGCCATAATACAGGTTAAGGATCATATTTGTTTTAAAACAGAATGGATCAGGATCACACTGTGTGATGATGCATTTTGTCGTAGGTTTCACGGGCACAGTTGAAACCATCGCTTCAGCTCGTAAAGTCTCACACACGCGGAGGTCGCAGTGGACCTCGCTGGTTGTTTCCGGCTTGCACGAAAGCCGGGAAATTTTCACTCATCCTTGCACTTTGCCGCGGCTCTTGCATTCCTCCGAGCGTCGTGTTGTGTCCTTTAAAATTAGGCCAGTTTGGCTCATACTGTATTCGATTTATGCAGTTTGTCATCCTAACAACTGAACGTTTAAAGCTCCCGCTAAGTGGAACTGAAAACAAAAGCAACATGCTCCTATCTGTTGCATGACTCTGTGAATTGACACCGACGCCGCGACTACCCACCTCCGGGCTGCGTGCCAACCGGACCGGAGCCAGGATGCGTCGGAACTACAAGCATTCCCAGAAACATTCGTACTTGGCGTGCAAGTTTCGTCTGCTCCTTGCCCATCTCGTAGGCTTGTTTACCCGTTACACGCTCCCACGTGCTTTTGTTTCCTCCAAATATCTAACCTCTGACGACGCGCGACTGGTTGCCTCATTATCGCGAGTTGGCTGCGCGTTCTCTACAATGCCCTTCGATTGGTATGCCACTTCTTGCGTTCCGATGCGTCCAACACGTATTTTGGACGCGCTCATTGTTGTTGCACGTGAAAGTGTTTGGTCCCAGAGCCGATGTTGGTTCGGATGGTGACACTGATCACACCACGCACGAGTCCCGAGCCCCAAACTGCAACATGTTCAACGCCGGTTTTCTTCGCAAAACAAAATACGGGACAAAAAATAAAAATAAAAGAGAACAGAAAAAGAAAACGGATCAGCGAGAGCAGGCGGCTGGTGCGGTGTAAATCGGTCGGCAGAGAGAAGAGTTGTTTGCGGGGCCTCGGGCGGAGAAAGGGACGACCCAATTCGCTTCCCGTTTATAAGCCGCGCACATCGGCGACTTGGAGGACGCGCTTGGTTGATCCGCGCGGTGCTGCGGTCGGAGGAGCATGACGTCGCCGAGCTTCTTCCGAGCCGTCCTCGGCGGGCACGCTGGGACGGCGGGCTCTGTCAGTGTGGACGCCGCTTTTAGGGCCAAAGCAAGTGGGCGGACACTTGCCAGTTTCACGGTCCAGCTGGTTGTTTGTGGTCGCAATGGAGGGATGGATAGATGGATGAGTGAATGAACCCTTGGAATGGGGTGGCTTCTTGTGCCACCTAGCGAGATTTTTCTTATATATATATAATTTTAGTAGTGAGGCATGGTCTCTGATATTTTCTGCGCGCACTGCTTGTGCGCGCGTGCGTGTGGCTTGTGCAAACCCTCGGCTGCGCTCTCAGGTCATTGCATTCGCGCGGTAGACACTGTTACTGCGGGGCACTTGGTGGCGCTCGCAAACCAACCAAACAATACAAAGAAATAGGCGCGAATTATTGTCATCACGATCTACGGAACTTAGAAGCAGCACGAAATGTGCTCCCCGCCTCTCGCCGCAACACACAGACCTTTGGCAAAAATGAAGGTCATCGAAATTTGAAGGTTCCTCTTTTCGAAGCTCGAAAGGGGTAGAACAGATGCCCCCGATGTTGTTTTCAAACAAACTGCGCATCTCATCATTTCAGTAAAAAAACAGAAAGGCGAGTCAATCGAAATCAGGAAGGCGAGTCAAAATATAGATTCGAGCAAAATAGTGATAGTAATAGTGATAGTTATTTATTTCGTCTCAGGAGAGCCGCGGTGCCGCAGAAAGGCAAGTAGCCCAAACCTCGAAGGCCCTCGGCGCCGCGTTCAACGACGATGAGATGTTATTGCACGGACGAATTTTTAAAAGAAATCGTGATGATGGTTTAAATGGAGCTTGTGGACGAGGGCGAGGGATTGATGTTGCGGTTGAAGAGTGTGAAGAGCGCTAGGCTTGCAGTGGTTTTCCCGACGGCGGTCTTCGGGGGGCTGCCATGGGCTGCTGACTTCTAGCAGGCCGGTATCGAGAGCCTGGAGGGCTCTCGCTGCATGCTCAGCTTGCGGACGAGCCGCCCGTTAATTTCCGGTGACGCAAGTAGTCCAGCACTTCCATGGTGGAGCAGGGGTTGGCGCCGGTGTTGGCCGGGCGACAGTCTCCGCGAAAGCGGGCTCTGAAGTATCCCAGTTTGCGGTCGAGCTTGTAGCCGAGCAGCGTGACCACCCTGTTGATCGAAGACACGGTGCGTACCGCTGGTGTGGCTCACTTCCTAATGATGAGAAAAACACGTCTTCGCCCAGCTGGCTTCCTCCTTCTCCGATTTTGCATTCTGAGGTATCCTCCAGCGAAACAGCGCAAATACCGGAGCAGCGAATAAAAATGAGGAATCAACAAAGATTGACTCACCTTTCTCTATTCTGTTGATGAGAACAAAAAAGATGCAAGCTTCATGTCATGGGCTCACACTTGACAGCATGGTTTGAGGTGATTCTGTTTCCGTTTTTGGTTTGGTTCTAAGCGCCGCGTACTGGTTCGGCTCGCTTTTTTTCTGCCGGGCGGCTGAGCGTTTGGACAAGCCGGAGCGGAGAGCGCAAGAAATATCGGAGGCCATGAGCGAGCCGAGCCAGTTCCCTAGATCTCCACATGCGGCGCTTATAGATGCTTTAAACACGCGCCAGATTGAGCCGCCATTGCCGACCTTCTCTTCTCTTACCGAGATGCCAAGCCACTGAAGCGGGCGTTGACGAGCCTCCACAAAGGCCTGTGCTAGGGAGGAGGACACAGTAGCACCTAAAGTGACAATAACCTGTCCTGATGTGGCAATGATGAAGTGAAGCGAACGGAATAAGAGGAAACAAAAACTGAAGGTCGGTTATGGTGGCGCCCATGCAATGGCATGCAGAGCTGCTGCAACGCATCCATAACCAAACCAGAAATGAAAACATAATCGCCTCAAAGCCCGCTGTCAAATGCGAGCCCGCGGCATGAAGCTTGCATTATCATCGTTCTCATCATCAGAATAGAGAAAGATGAGTGGATCTCTGTTCAATTATAATTTTTATTCGTTCCTCCGGTCTTTGCGCCGTTTCGCTGGATGATATATCAGAATAGAAGATTTCGAGCGAACCTATATTTGTCCTCTGCGAATACTGTCTTGGCCGGCGGAACCAGGCATAGAAATATTTTGTCGGCGTGCATCAGAACAGATTTGGGAACTTCCCTTACGTGCAACATATTTGTTCTACGCCTTTTTGCGCTTTAGAAAGACGAACCTTCAAATTTCCATCAGCTTCTTTCTTGCCAAAGGTCTGTTGGTTGCGGCGAGAGGCGGGGAGCACATTTCTCGCTGCTCTAAAGTCCCGTAAATCGACGATAATAGAGATGATGATAATTTGCGGCTATTTTTTGTACTGTTTGGTTTTGTTGCGACCCCTACCAAGCGCCCCACGGTAACAGTCTCTACCGGCGATTGCAATGGCCTCAGGAGCGCAGCCAGCGCGCGAAAAATCTCGGAGGCTATAAGTGAGAGTTGATATTTTATTAAAAAACACTGAAGGTAATGGTCTTTTTGGTGGTACTATTTCTGAGCATTGAGATTCGTGTGACGAGCCAATCGGACGCTCGCACCTACCGCCCTACAGATCACCAAAAAGTAAATAAGGAAACATATATTTAAAAAAAAGTATGCGGACATTGGACTACCTCACGTGTTGTGGCGTGGAGCGGAACTCAGCTCTGGTCTAGGTTAGCTTGCTTTAGTCACTGACGCCTCACGCATTCGTAAACGTCTACAAAAAAAAACGCAAAGTTTGTTTGCTTTTTTTTGCTAAGTTGGTCAGTGCAAGGATACACCAGTCTCCTCATACCGTAACCTTATTCAAAACTCAAATGAGAAAATTCAGGATCATACCTGTCATCAACGAGGTTCGTGAGACTTAAACCGGGGTCAGATTACTCATACATCATACAAAATACAATCTGCAAACACGAGTCACCGCAATAGTATTCGTGGTTCGAATGCCACGTGCCAAGTTCCTCCTTGAACTCATTGCCATGCGGCACTCGAAGCACGGATCTCGCGATGACTAGCGTTCCAATTTGAATGAATACTGTCTTTTTTATGATGTATAGGCAGTGTGACCTCGGCTTTAGACAACGAAATATCCACTCTGTGAACCTCTGTATTGTAAACAAATGCCACGTAATGCAAAGGGACGAATGACTGTCGTTGCAGCGTCAGACAAATGGAAAACAAGAGTTCCGATTCCTTGAGCTTCAAGTAACTCTGTTCAGCTGAGAGGCGTCAATGTTATAGCGTAATTTAAACTGGGTTTCGCAGTTTTCTGAAAGTTTGTTTTTTATCACTGTTGTAGGCTAATCAATGTGTTTCACTGATACAGTAGCTCATCTGAAAAATCGAATTTTGTTTTTTATAGTTACACATTTATTCGCTTTAATTTGTAGTAACTCTTTTTTTTTCTCAAAGTATAGATTCCATCTTCCAAATAGAAATGATTCCCAAAACTAAATGTACAATGATGAGATACGATTGACTGTGCCCCGAATTTAAATTGATGCAAACTCCGTGACTATATCGACCCAGATTTCAAAGCAAGCGAAGCTATCCTGTACCTTCACGTGCTGGCCGAGAATGTAAACAAAGAGCAGAAGGATGTGATTTGCTCTCAAACGTGTCAAATATCTCGAATCGGAATATTTAAAATTTGTGTCAATGGTATTCTTCTTTCCTTATCCTACTTCATCTACCTTATTTTATCTTACTTTATCTACTCGCGCCACTCATTATAATTTAAATATGTTGTTGTGCTGAGGTCTTGAGAATTCGTCACCCATCCACCGTAATGTTATTTCCCTATGCTTCTATACTTGAAAGAAGAACTGTACTGAAAGACGAAAAGATTAACCGAGTGTCTATACTTTGTCTCGCCGCAAGTCAGAGCGCATCCGATGGTACGACCCTGGAGGCAATCTAGCAGCTCCAAAAATTGGAACGTCATCGGCGTTTTTCGTCTATATTTGCACGTGCTATCTCCGTCTAAAGCACTCTGACACAGTAAACGCACCGTGACCTTCTTACTGTTTAGCCTTTGATTCCTTGTCCGTATGTTTTTTAGCATTTCACTTCGCACTGAGTTACGATGAACCAAAGCATACCACGTAAAACCAAAATATTATGCTCCTTAATATTTAATTGCTGCGCACAATCGTCGGCAACGTGCAGGTGAAGCCATCACGCGGACGATCTGCCAACCAACATCGTGTTCCCGCTAACACAGCAACGATACCGCATCGTCTGCCTGATCCTATTTCAAGGATAACGCGTGAGCTGCATGCCGGGCTGCCGCAGTGCGATCCGAAGAAATGAACCGTGACACAGATCAGGCACTAGGAACGTTACCAGGTAAACATCGGGAAACATGGTCCGTGTGGTCTACAACGGACGTTCGTATACCATTGTCCGGTCATGAATGGAGGTGTGATTTCTCGACTCAGATTGTATCTCGTCTCTTTCGCCGTCGTGACCGCGATAAGCAGTGTTGAAAGTGAAAGTAATCTTTATACCGGAAACAACAACAACAATGACCGGAAACAACAATAACAACAACGACAACAATACCGACACAATAGATGCAGTATACGTGGACCGGCTGCAAGGTGTAGGTTGTATATGAACTGGCCTGTTGTGGTTGTTGCCGTTGCCACTAATTTCGCGTTAAAAGTGATGTTCCATAACGGCTTTGTGGAGTCCTCGTCCCACTTGCAAGACATACGACGAAGTCTGCCAATGTCACGTTGCACCTTGTAACGCTTGAGCGTCGCTGATTAGGTCACACGAGAACTTCGTCCGTGACTCAGCGGTAAAGCGGAAGGATACTAAGCTGCTTTCGTTAGGTCGGCAGGCTGTTTGTCGTTTGTTCGTTTAGTGTGAACAGGTATCTGATGTGCGTCTCACTGTGTCAAGATTGTCGTTGCCTGCGGGCGATACGTGGAAGCTCTTCCTGAGCACGCGATCGATCATCAACATAAAGCTTTGTCCATGGCGACCACCGGTCAGTGTGCTATGGCCACTGGCCGCATGAGAACGCAGTGATGTCTTGAAGCTGTTCCGACTGTAGAGCAAGCTTTCTACTTTCGATAATGCTTCGGCGTCTAGCTTCGAGCGGGCACGTGCAGCCAAAGCACGGTGGAAGGCGACAGTGTGAGGGCTGAAGTCAGGGCATCGGAAAGGAATCCCCTGACTTTCTTATCCTGTCGGATATAATGGCTTTAACTTGTTTTACCTGACACGTGAAAACAGACGAAGCTACACACGCGAGTATCTTATCTTGAACAACGCTCGCGTTGCAGAAGCCCACGTGCAAACGTTTAATTAGGACGCAGTTGCGCTGGACAACATGTGGTACTGCGGTCCACGGAGTGTCGAATTTGTTGATAGCGTGATTGAAAGTAACCACCGCCAAGTTCGCAACCACTCGGAAGAAACAAAAAATGTTTTCCCCCAAAGGACGAATAGAATTCAACGGGCCGTACATCATTGCTTCTTTTTTTTTTTTTTAAGGGCAAATGACTCAGTGCGTACACATTCGTTAATACACGCTACTTTATGAGAGCTGCATCGTTTTATTCGTGCCAGTAACTGCGGAAGAATGGCCGTATTGTTTTTTTCGTTTCGGTACATTTGACTCGGTATGCCTAGCGTGCCTGTGCTCTGCATTGTGTTTTGATTAGCCAGAGCGTTCGGATGCACGACGTCACGTATTTGCAAATAGAAAGAATCTGCTGAAGGCTTGGGTTGATTGTAGATTGTAGCGTCTTTACTTCTTCCTTGAAAATTCCGTTTCTTTGTCGCACGCGTGCGTTAAAATAACTACCTGTAGTATATTTGGTAACAGCAGGGCATGCACACTTGATACGTACGTGCGAAAAATGCGTGCATGTTTTTTTTGTTTTTTTTAACGCACATTCGAGTTGTTAAATTTAAGGCATCGCTAAAGGTATGCTACATGCGAACAGGGCAAAGTCGGCGTTATAACTTTTTAAGCCACCGAGTTTCGCGAGTGCGTGTCTCAACAAAAATATGAAGAAATATAGTAAGGCCAGAGCGGCAACAAGATATCAGCCGGTGTAAAGGGATCGGTTGGGAAAATAGGGTACAGGTTGCGGTATCCAAAATCCGATAAACAAGTATATGCATAAAAATACGCGAATGATATGGCCTTCGTAAGGATGACAGTAACAAGTTTTTTTTTCGTAAGAAATGTTACAGGGACTTCAAAACGGCTTGCTCAGTTTTCGACGAAACCCAATAAGGTTGTGGTTCTGAATACCTGGGTGCATTGAATACGCTGGCAACGTGTAAACACGTGAGTTGGTCGAGCTTTGTGACTGCCTGCCTCAGCTATAGTGTCATGTTAGCTAGCCTATACAGTAATGTTTGGAGGTCGGCTAGTCGGTGGTGCATAGTAAACATATAATTGAAACAGCGCAAAAAAAACAAAAAAAACACCACGAGGACAAGTAGAGGAAAGAGGGAGAGACGCAGTATACATCGATGTCACAAGAATGTGTGCATCGCTGTAAGAGGCACTGGCGCGAGAGCGTAGCTTTGCAGTACTCTTTGTTTGCAACAACCCTTCCGGTGTGTGTAGTACATGTGCGTGCATCTGGGAAGGGGATGGGGGAGCGTTTACAAAATGCCCCAACGCGCTGAGGCATTGCAGCATCTGGAACTACCACGGGACTCTGCCATCATATACTTTGCACAAGTCTACGCTCGTATAGTCACTACTGTGTAGTAAAGGTAAAGATCCCAGACCAGCAGCCAGCCTTACTGTGCTACTGCCGAAGTGCTACTAACAGCAGACTTAGGACGTCATCTGTGCATGGCCATGCAGCCAATTCGACTCGTGGTTTAACTCGCCACACAACAAAACCTTCTGACGACGCGTGCTCGGTGTTCGTGTGCTGGATAAGGCAGCACTGCAGCACTCTTTAGACGGGGATATTAAGCCTCTCAATGCTACGCGAGGAGACGCGTCATGGAAAAAGGATTCTTGTCTCGCGCGGCGGCGGCCGCCGGGGGACAACCTCCGATCGGGAAGATGGCTCAGGCGGCCCCGATATCCTTCGCGAAAACCGGATACGCATCCTGTCTCCAGCGAAAGCCTCGCTGCCGCCGTCGGCCCGTGAGAACCGTCCTCCCTGACAACACGGGACTGAGGAGGACGCCTGCTGCTCACCAACACAACCGACGTCATCGAGTAAACACCAGGCGCCGGTGCGCCGTTTGTCATAACAGTCGGTAACAAAAAGAGGCTGGTTTACGGGGTACCTTAACATAAACAAACAGGGCTGCCAATGTGCCCTCAAGTCGACAATGCTACAAATTTTAGGTGAAGATCGATAGCGACGAACTGCAGTACTGCGCTATGTCCAGGTGACATCCGCTGGCTAGTATCCTCGCAGAAGAGGACGACGCATCAACTTTAGCAAGCGAAAGTGCACGACAGGCTGCTGCAGTGGCAGTGTTACACGATCTATGGACGTAGGATGCCCTGCTCGCAAACGAGGAACAAAGGAAAACCGAATTGTCATAGTCTGCGCGTTAGTATATTGATCCGCTCTTTTGGAATTCGTTTCGACTGCGGATGGACCCAAGAGCATCCGCACATCGACATTCGTGCTGAAGAGAAGAACCGTCAAGTTTCCCGCACTGCATAGGTATACAATCCGGCCGGAGTACTGAGCCGCATGACGTATTCTTGGGCAGTTCATTGCAGCGGGTTATTCCAGCATTGTCAATATGAGGTAGGGGTGTTACGAATTTCTGGGAGAGCTCTTGGGGACGAGGGGTGGGTGTATATCGGTTTGTGTACTTTGTATAAGAAATTCTATGGGGGTGTGTGATTCAGCTTGGGGAAGGGACGGGGAGGGACGTTAGGGGGAAGAAGTATAGATCACTTGTCTATTGTTTAACCCGCCCGACGAACCCAGTAACACTGCACATCCACGACACTCAGTCGGCCCAGCTGTCTCGTTGGCCCGGACCGCGGTCCAGGCGGACCGTGTACCGGCTTAGAAGGGGGGCCGGGCAAGCACTCACCGGCGAAGCAGGCGACGACGACGAGGAGCGCGACACCGCTGAGGCAGTTCCTCCAGCCCATGGCCCCCACCGAGGGGAAGGCCGACGACACACCGGGCATGCTGGCTGATTTCTCAGCGTCGGTAATCCTGGGCGGCGTTGTGCGTCCTCATGGCGTCTTGACCGGCGGCGCCACGTTTCGTCCTGTCGTTCTTGCACGCCTGCCGAGACGTTACTGAGGCGCCCCTGGTCCCCGGCCGCCCCGGCGGACGGAACGAGGCCACGGGGCGGCCAACCGGTTTGCCGACGGTGAAAGTGCACCGCCAACCAGCGCGCCGCCGTATACGATGTCGTGTGCCGCTGCCGGCTCACATGGACGTGCAGCCGGCCACAGTGTGGAGAGTCTTTGCGGAGTGCACTGTTGACTGCAACGCGCCACGGTTCGAGCCCTGGAGGGAATGCATCAACCTGCTGTGTCATCGTGCCGTCGTACAGGACTCGGATCAAGGGAACTAGGGGGGACGTGCTGACCGTGTGCAGATGTAGAATGAAGAACCTGTCTCTTCCGTTTGATGTTTGTTTATGCTGGTTGTGATTAGAGAGTTTTAGTAGATCCTTCCGATACCCCCGATAGCGACAACCGATAAATTACGATGCATGCTCAAAGGCGGCGGCGAAGTGTCGGGTACCGTTATTGGAGTCATCGGAACGATCTACTAAAACTTCGTACTGTTTTAACAAAGGCGATGCTTCTCGCTTAGTTGCCCCAGTCCAAGAGTAGCCATAATGGGTCTTGTACGCGTTACTGAAAAAAGAACAACACGATTACTCTTACAATTACTTTATTGAAAAATGTAACTGATTACAGTATACCATAGTACGGCATCACAAAAGTAATTGAGAAATTGTCATACAGTAATTGATTAGTTTTCACATTACTTTCACACTACAGGAAACAAAGCACTCTTGACAACTCGACAGCCTGTTGCTGAGCGCGTTGACATTGTAATCCTTCTGGTATCTTGGTATCTCTCTTTCGTTGTTTATTGGTAAAAGAAAGTGCCCAACGTTGGTGCAACATGGACGAGTGACGACGCGCGGGCACACAGAGCGATTTTTCACATAAAAAGACCGAATGATTTCAGGTATTTTGGAAAAATATAATTCATTAGTTGTAATCGATTACAAACAAATACCGCAGAAAAAGTATAACGTGGATCGCCTTGAATCTTATTTAGAATTGGGGTAACTAGCTGGAGTCGTATAGATACACCTTTGCAGAAAAATATTAAGTCAGATATGGTCTCCTTATAACCTTGTCTCACTTGACGAACACTGAAGAAAGACTAATTGCATACCGTCAGATACGTCTTGTTTGTGGCCTTTTAGACATCCGCGTCCCCAGACGCTTACAAAACAACATGTTTGCAGATACGGTCTATAGTATACTTCTGGAGATCGTTAAGATTTTGATAAAGGTGCTTTCCTTGGGTCGGCAAGCCACCTTGGTTGTTGATAACTTTACTATAAAAAGAACGGCTTACTGAGAAAGCCAGATAAGTAAATGCTCGAGCTTTTTTACCCCTTGCAAGAAACGCCAAGGATTTGTCGCCTTATCGTCTTTTCGTGTCGTGTTATATTTTTCCACGATCAGTACCCACCGGCTCGTTAAAAAAAAAATAAAAGCTCAATGTGTTTGTCTCATATCTGTGTGTTTCTTAGTAGCAGGTGTCTTTCAAGCTGTAAAGTTCCCAGCTCGGTTACCTTTGAAATATTTTGGTTGACTCTTTTACACCTTTTATAAACCCTTTTTGCTTACTCTCTTTCCCGGCCACCTGGTAGGCACATCCGGTATGGGCGACGAAAAAATAAAAAAACATTTCAACTTGCAAATAGTAAAAAAAGAAAGGAAAAAAGGGAAAGACGTTTACAATCTCCTGTAACGCCGAAGTAGAGCGCAGCTCTTGAGGAGGAGGAGGAGAAAACACGAAGAGGAGGGTATACCCGTTCTCCTCATCCGTGCCCTCCCCTTCTCCTTTCCTGCTCCCCTCCCATTTAGCGGTAAATTTTCGCTAAATTTCCCACTAAAGTTAGCGGAAAATTTTCCCGCTTAATTTAGAGGGAATTTTTTTTTTCGCTAAATATAGCGGGGAAACTTTTCCGCTAAATTTAGTGGGGGAAATTTACTGCTAAATTTATTGGTAAATTTTTTCCGTAAAATTTAGCGAGAAATTTTTCAGCTAAATTTAGCGGGGAATTTTTTCCGCTAAATTTATCGAGGAAATTTTTCAACTATATTTAGCGTGGAAATTTTTCAGCTATATTAGCGGGGAATCTTAGCCGCTGAACTCGGTGGGGAAATTCTTACGCTAAACTTAGCTGGAAAATTTACCCATAATGCAACGTGCGGTGACGTCATACGTGACGTCACGTGTGACGTCCTTATGGGAGTCGTTCCATAATGCAACGCGCGGTTACGCCGACGCCGCTCAAGCCGGTAACGGGATCCTAAGTGCTGCGCTCTAAAAAAAAATTAAAGACGTATACAATTATCTGTAATCCTGAATTGGAGCACAGCTTTTGGGGAGGAGGAGGGGAGGAACCGGAGGGGAGGCTACACCCCTCCTTTCCTCCGTACACTCCCCTCTTCCTCTCCTGCTCCCATCCGATTCAGCGAAAAATTTTCGCTAAATTTCCCTCTAAATTTAGCGAAAATTTCTCCGCTAGATGTAGCGGGGAAATTTTTTCGTTTCCGCTTAATTTAGCGGGAAAACTTCCCGCTAAATGTAGCGGTAACATTTGCCCGCTAAATTTAACGGGCAAATTTTCCCGCTAAATTAAGCGTGAAAATTTTATCGCTAAGTTTAGCGGGAAATTTTCCCCGCTAAGTTTAGCGGAGAAAATTTCCCGGTAAACGTGTGACGTCGCGTGACGTGAAAATTCAAGAGTGACGTCACGTGACCTCACGTGTGACGTCATTATGAGAAACGTCTCGCTACATTTAGCGAAAATATTTCCAGGCCAATTTAGCTAAAAATGTTCCCGCCAAATTTAGCGGGAAAGTTTTACCCTCGGGACGTCACGTGAAATTGACGTGTCACGTCACGTGCGACGTCACATATCAATTTCACGTGTGACGTCACGTGCGTCACGTGTGAGGTCACTTGACACGTGACGTGGAAATTCACGTGTGCGTCATTATGGGCAACGTCCCATAATGCAACGCGCGGCTACGCCGACGCCGCTCAGCCCGGAAACGGGCGCCTAAGAGCTGCGCTCTAAAAAGAGAGGAGACAAAACAAGAATGGGTGACGGTTACGCTTATAACCTAAATGTCTTTAATTGGCGTGGCGACGGCCAAGCAGTTTTCACCCATACGGGAAATGACAATTCTCCAAGATGGCGGCGCCCTCCTGAAATAGGTCCATAGAGATTATTACATGACAAGTCCTGTCATGTCGTTGCGTTCCCTAGACGCACCACCCCAGCACGCACCAACATTTAGAATATCCGAATAAATCTTCAACGCTTTGTGGATTACACCGAGGATGGAACCACATCAAAGATGAAGCAGCAGTACCTCTGCAGCACCGTTGCGGGTCAGGCTTTTCGAGGGCGCGTGACTAGCGTCCGGTCCGAGGGACACGTCTTTCCTACCTCGCATGCTATTCCGGGGGAAGTTCACGCGCGCCTGTCGCCGCGCGTGCGTATGGATGGTTGCCGATGCGACAGCGGTATTGATTACTCCAACGAGCTCCTCTCTTCTTGTGCCTCGAAGGAGCATAGAGAAAAAACAAATATTTCCCATCGACCCGTCAACGCGCCGTGCCCGGACATGACCCTTCCGGACACCTCTTCCAGGACTCCCAGAACTTCCAGGAGCCCTAAAAGTGCGCGTGCAAAAACAAAACAGTTCCGCCATGGCCACTTTTCCTTCCCGGCAGGTGTCTGCTGGAGGATGCATTCTACCAGGATGGCCCTTGCCAGGCGGGAAGAACCGCCGAGGATGCCGAGCTCTGCCGGTGTCGAGTTCGGAGGAACGTCTTGGGTCCTTCATGAAGCGGCGACGAGCGCTGCTTGCCGAGTGCGTGCGTGGCCAATCGGCGGCGTTGGCACGTTGTTGCGCGCTTTCTCCTTCCCTGGTGGCCTCCTCCAGTGACGTCTCCGGTTGAGCGACAGCCGCTTCGGGGAGGAAGATGGGTTGACAGGCGGCCTCCGTGCGAACACCTTGGGTTCCTTCTGGTAGAGGCGAGGACGGTATGGGGGTGCGGGCCGCGGAAGTGGCCCTCTTCCGACGTCCGTCTCGAAGCTACACGTTAACAAAAACAATACCTGTTTGAGAGTGAGGTGCCGCGAAAATCGAGACGGACAATACAATGTTGGAGTGCTCTAGAGTACTTTGTATACGAGACATCTGAAACAAAGTAAACATAAGCGAGGAAAAGTAGAAAAAAAGTCCAGTGTCTTTTTTAGTTTTCACCTACTTGACGAAATATAATTAAGACCCGGTGACATTGCTAATGCATCATCAGTGATGGAAGTGCTGCACCATTTGCTCCAAATTGCACCGCACCTGCGCCAACTAGGCTTTACTCTAAGAAAGGAAAAAAAAAATATTTAATTATTGGTATACCCTAATATTCAGAGAAATAGGCGGAAAGGAAAATGGTACAAATATGTACATATTTCACAGCGTCTCTACTTACCCTGTAGTTTATCTCATCTTAGGTCAGAGCACAGTCGAAGCTTCGAAAGTGTACCACCACAAACGCACATACTAAAATAGGAAGTCACGGGACACTTGCTGTACTTGATAGGTCTTGCTGATGGGAGAACACGTATAGGAATATGCCGAATGCCACGATGTCGCTATTTGATGCTGGCCGATTGGTCCCACTGCTTCGTCTGCGCTTTGACTTAAGGCGAAGCAGATTTCTCGTCAACCGCGCAGGACGGTCGATGCGCTGCCTGGTTGATCGCCGACATCTTCTGTATTCCCAAGCAATGTCATGAGCGAAAAGTTGCTGGAAAATGTTGCAAAATAGTAGAATGGTAGATAATGACTGGGATGCCCATGACTTTGGGGGTGGGGGAGGTGAAAATGCATGAGTATATTATGAGTCGGCTGGATTTTTTTTTTTTGGGGGGGGGGGCACTTAAGAAGTACCCTCTCTAGCTAAGCCACTGCTCCTGATGAGATCACTTGATTATCATGTCTACCAGATACCACCGTTCTGTGGCACTTGCGTCCTTCGCATCAGCCTTCACTGCCTCTCACCAGAGCGCGCGCGTCGAGCTTCGCCGCTTCGCACCGGAGTGCTAGGAGCAGCGGCTGGCATGGGGGAGCGTCTGGGTTAGCGCGATAGGCTCGGAAATTATGCTCAATTCTATTAGTGGTCTACCTTTCTTGACTTACGTGATCTTGACTGTAAGTTAACCTCTAACTTTAAAAAAAAAAAAAAAAAAAATGCTGTGCCGAGGTTTGGCGTGTATGCTTGTTTTTGATGGCATTTTACGGATATTATATCTGTGCTAAATAAACAACCGACTATAAAAGGGGAAGGGGAGTGAGGCCTTATCTCAACTGAAGTGTTGCTCAATGATTCATTTTTCAACCATTTAAAAAAAATCAATTTTAAATGGAACCTACTCTGACCATAGCCTTATTTCTAAAAGAGAAAGCTCAGTGTTGATGAACTGAACGTAAAAACGCAAACGAGCTGGTCAATATTAAGCATGACAAAAACACTGAGACTGCTGGTAGAGACAACACATACACTAAAAAAAAACATACGCAATTTTGTTTTGTGTATGTGTCGTTTTTATTTGCAGTCTAGGCAAATTTGTCAAGCGCTGTGTTCCCTTGCGGCCCTTTCTACTCTTATTACAAAAGGTAATAAGTAATATTCTCCAGTATCAGAGAGGAGTCCTTAGTCATTACCAAAGGTAAACTCGTTTAACAATGAAATCATTTTTTTTTTTTTAATTTTCAAGTGATGTGGTAACAGATCTTGACATCTGCTCCGAAAGCACAAGTAACTGCTCCAAACCAACGTCTCGCCTGCTACAGAACCTCCTCCAAAATTTCAAATACCGCTTCCATGACTGCATCGTACAAAAAAAGACTGTCTCCAGACAAGTTCGTAGCAAACGTATGTATGAAGCAGACATGCTTGAGGCGCGCCCGCAGATGATGGTGTCATCGTGCCTACAGCGAATACACCGCGTGTTTTTTGTATGATGTATATGAGCAGTTTAACTGCTGCCTTAGACGCGCATTTATCGGTGTCTTTCGGTAAATACAGCAAAACAAGAAAGAGGAGTGTGGTACGACGGCTATGAGGCGGGCTCTGCAAGTTCCACGAAAAGGGAGCGCTCCCAAGACCTGCGCTTCGGTGCGGCGCGGTACAGGCGTGGAATCGCGGCCACGCGTCAACAACAGCAGCCGTGGACACGGAGCGAAGACAAAGGCGCCGGATGCCTCGGACAATGATGGGCCGCGAGATCGAACGACGACAAATCGATGGTCTCGCTAGTCCGGTCTTTGTCGTCTCGGCGGGTACACTCTGTTCTCGGAGAAGAACAATGGCATTTCCGTTTTCTGTGCGCCCGCTGCTCTTCCTTCCTTGCATTAGAAAAAGGGTCTTTAGTTTGCCTGTAACCGACTGCCCGCAGAAAAGTGACCTGCTGTACCACGGCCACAAACAAAGTGGCCCGAACGGCCCAGCGAAACTGCCGTATGACGGTTTCTATGGGCCGTTCGGCATGTCGACTTGAGGAGTGAACCACTTCAACTATCGGGATATACAGTTTGCTACGTGACTGCTGGTTTTACCGCACTACCTCATACGGTTCAGTCGTTTCCGTAGACTAGAGTATGCGCTCAACTTAGCTCTCAAAATTCAGAGCATTTTTTTTTATCAGAGTAGGTTGTTGAGCTAGTTGGTTTTGGAACTTGGAATATATTTTAGCGCTCAAAACACAACGACACAAAGACGAGAATCAGACACCACAGTGCTTTTACTAACAACTGATCTTATTACATGAAACGTCACTTATATACCGTCCGTGTTTCTGATATCACCCATCACTAGCCAACCCGATGCCAGGCCGCGTCATTGAGGAAGGCACGTTAGTTGTCAAGTAGATTAATTGAGGCCTTCTTAATTTCATCTGCCTCGACTATCTCTCTCACAGTTTTTACCTCGTGCCTCGCCAGAATCTTGCACTCGAAAAAGGACGGCACACACTTGCGGCGTTGACAATGATCAGACAGATGACCATCCCGATAATTTCCTACTTTAAGTTTGTGTTCCCTTAGCCTATTATTAATACACCTACCGGTCTGACCTATATACTTGTTTCCGCATGTTAAGGGGATTTGACACACTACTCCCTCCGCACATTCAACGAAGAGATTCCTATGTTTTACCTCACAGCCAAAAGGAACCTTACGAAAAGGATCTGTCATCCTACATAACTTACTAAGTTTGTTTGGTGGGAAAACACTACTTTTACATTCGATCTATTGGCCACCTTTTTCAGGCCATGCGCCGTTTTGTGAATGTACGGTATCACCGCGACCTTTTGTTTATCTCTGAGAACCCGTTGGGCGAGGGCAATTTTCACTACGCAATCTTTTTTATTTTGTTTTATTCGTAGTGTTTTCTAGCTTGGCGAATAAACTTAACAATAGACTTGACTACCGCAGTGACTACAATTAAAGGCAACAGGGCAGAATAAATAGCGAGGGAGCTGCGCTAGAACTGCACAGCTTTAAGTTTCAAGCTTTAAACCGGTGAAGCTTTGCACATCCCCCGATTTGTGCATGCCCCGTTTTGCCCATGCCCAGCTCTGCATATGCCCAGCTTTAGCACATGCCTAGCCTTGCACATGTCTAGCTTTGCACATGACTTGCTTTGAACATGTATTGCTTTGCTGATGTCTAGCTTTGCTGATGTCTAGTTTTGCATGTGTCCATCCTTGCAGATGCCCGGCTTTGTGTGCGTCAAGGTTTTCAGCATCAGTTCCACCAGCTCTCGCGTTCTACCTGGCCGTAGTTCAATCTCAAGCAAAATCCATTCAAAACAACTTTGGACCGCAACATAGGTAACCCTATGTTGCGGTCCAAATGACCAGGTTCCCGTTTTAAGAGATCTCGTCCTATGGGGCTCTTATCTTAGACTGATGGGCGTAAATCTGACTTTGGAAGGAACGCTCCACGTTTATGTCATCACAGCAGCTCTACGTACTGAGAAAACATTACACTAGCTTGATCATGCTCACATAATCTTGGGAGCACAGAATCTGTGGCTAATGAACCGGGCACATGCCATGTGTGCGTGTGACAGTGACGTCACGTCGTCAGGTCACATGACCGTGACATCACACGACGTTATGGTGAACGTCACTTCACGGTGTCACATGACATGACATAACGTGACGGGACATCATGACGTCAGGTGGCCGAGTGAAGTCCGCGTCACGAGACGTCATGATCGCACATGACAGTGACGTCGCAATATCACATGACTGACGCCACACGATGTGATGGGGTCACACGACGTCGCATTGTCGCATGACATCACAATGTCGCGTGGCGTCACGGTGTCACAAGTACGTCAGGGTGTCAAGTGAAGTCACGGTTCTTCGCGCAGGTTTTTCACGGCGCTTCTTTGCGAAGGTTTCTCATGAAGGTTTTCCATGATGGTTTTCTCATAGAATTCGGCTGATAAAGCACACATCTCTGCGGCAAGCGGAACGAACCACGGACAAATTCAGACTACCCGAGGAGGCAGGGAATCCGTCTCGGAAGAGCCTCTGTTGTGGTAAACGTCATCACGGGCGTCGCGTACAGAATGTCTTCTACGGCGACGGGAACAGCGCGCCGACTCCTCGCGTTCCCGGAATGCCGGTCGGCGGTCCTGTCCCCCGGGGAAGGCGCGAAAAGCGAGAGTGGTCGGATCGTTGCCGCCGCGTGTCCGACGCGAATGTGTGTCAGGCGGGCGCGCCCCTTTGTGTCGCCGCTCCGAGCAGAGCGCCGACCTTGTTCCAGTGGCCAAAGTGCGAGCCCTGACCGCTATTATCGGACAACTCGCCGAAGCACGGACCCCCTCGATCGGCTGCAATTTCCCGTAATGGTTGACTCCGAGTTCTTGTATACGCACGAGAAATGGCCTGCTCCAAAAGGTCTCGTCCCGACGAAAGTGACCAGAGCTTTGTTTCAATGGTTTGCTTCTTTCCGCTTGACTTACGGTTATGATATCTATTGTTTGCACGACGAGGTAACACCACCTCACCCGTTTTGAGGTGGTGTTACTTTGCAACAGGTGAGGTGGTGTTACATGAACAGACTAAGAAAAAGAGAGAGAGAGTGAAATTGGCCTTTATTAAGCAATGAGATCAACCAGCCCTTATCGCTGGTTTACTACACTGTGGAATGAACCGAAGGCAAAATATTAATTAGAAAAAGATAAGTAGATAAAAAAGGAAGGGAGGGGGAGAGCGAAAGGGAGATTATACAAAATATGAATATAAAAGCAAACAAAAGCAAAAATAGAATGAAAAATATATTTGCCAGAAGTGTGATTTCTTATATCGTGCACCTTCACTCATTAGGGATATATACGTATTTAGGGTGAACTAAACCGTTTAAGTTGAGCAGTTCTTCTCACCTCAGTATTTGGGTTGTGCAGCTGACAAACTTAAGTATGATAGCGATGTTTGTTTAGCCTTGTCTTGTGTACAACAACGAAGGAGTACACTTATATTTCTTCCGGTATCCTTTGTTTCGTTTCTGGTCTCCTCTTCTCGGTTACATGGTCGACTAGTCAATAGGTGTTGGACATACTAAATACCACTTTCACTACACTTTTTACTTAAATAAAAAAAGTACAAGTTTCGCAACTGTGCCTATTTTAGATAGAGTTTCTGGATCGAGAACTTGCCACTTTCAAATCCGGCTCTTAACTGGTTGCATCGGAGCATATTTATACCAACGTCTGAACACCTGATTTCAGTATGTCGTTTTTGAGAGGAGGTGGTCAACCCAAACGTGTTTATGTTAAATGCTTTTATCTTTACCACTTCTTTTCATGTATGGAGGAATGTACTTCATTATGTTATTCACTCTATGTGGCACCTGGTATTGCTGAGGCACCGCTCGTGCACCGCTCAACACCGGTGCGCTAACGACGAAATAAAATGCCCATTTATCTTCACTCCAGAAAGCGACACAAATTTGATCCCCGCAGTCTCGTGCATTTGTGGGGCAAACCATTGGTAATGCTCAGCAGTTAATAATATTAAACTGAACGTTACCTAAAATAATAATAAACAAATATGAAGGCATCCACCCTGCATGATTCTAATCACGCCACGCGGCACATTTGGCTCTGGCTATTCGGCGTCTGACCTGTTTGGTCTTGATCATGTCACAAAGCCCATTTGGCTTTGCCCATTTTGCGTCTGGCCTGTAATGGTTCTAATCATGTCACGAATCATGTTACGCCGGTACATTCGGCTTTAGCGCATGCAAAACAGAACGCTCGAATCCGCTCTCCGACACCTCCATGCGGCACACGCAGTGTCGCCATCTTCGAAAACCGCAACTTCCCTTCATTTGAAGATTTTTGTAACAGATCGCCCCAATACGCGATGTCCGGAAGACCTAGTCCAACGATGTCCGGAAGGCCTATGGTCATCGTAGTCGTTTCCACATTCTTCGCGTAGATTTGCATCGAGGAGTTTGCGGCAATACACACCCCGGGGGTATACTGTTCGTCCATCGTCCGTTGATTGCGGGCGGCCGCTGCCCGGCACGCGCGATGCCATCGAGAAAGTTAAATGTAAATCGCCCTCATTCCCGTTATCTGTCCGTAACCTCCGGCGCCAGTGCTTGCAATACACCATTTTCAAAAGTCCGCGCCAACGACTGCCCGCCATTGCTTGCTCACATATTCTGAGCATGTATTGGACACGACGGTGACAGTTCGGCGTCAACTCGGCAGTCTCGGCTCAGCTCGTGTTGATAACGAGCGCTGACGTCACCGTTCGGCGAGGACTCGGAGCCAATCACACACCTTGTGAGCGAGCAATGGTGACCGAACAATGTTGCTCGATGTACTTTTGAAAATTGTCTATTGCTCGCGTACATGTACTGACGCTGTGCTCTGTTGACAATGTCTTACACTAGTGGGCCTCGATTACTGAATGTTTTCAACTGATCGATCGAGTTCACGTGGTTTACGGGCCTGCGATACAAGCTGCGTGGAGGGACGCGAAAGCGTCGATTGTCTGTTTATGAGTCCTTGATTTTGGCTCTGCCTCTCCTCCTCCTCCCCACGGTGAAAATTCGCGCATGCGCATGAGTCTCCAATCTGTGCAGGAGGACGTCCATCAAAAAAGGCTCCAGCGGGTTTTTGAACTTATAACAAAACAAAAGACATGTTCGAAATACCCGACTTTGCTCTTCCCGGCAAGCTATTTATTAAATCTATACATTCAAAATAGCTCTTGAGAAAACGACAACTAACGACTATGCCAAAACAAAACATTCAAAGTTCTACACGCTCTGGAGTGGGGTGACGTCCCATGTTATATAACTTGCAAGTCGAACAGGCAGTCTTAAAACAAAACAACAACAACAACGACAACAAGAACAACAACAACCACAATTTGCGCGGTTTTTTTTTTTTTTTTGCTGGTGTGTGTGTGTGTTTGCCTACATTTTACGCCATCAAACTTCTTGTAATCTGCAGGAACAAGGTGTGTTGCTCCTATATGGCAACATTTGACGTCACGTTTTCAATGGGGCCTGTAGAATATCTCGGCCTCTCAGACCCAATTTAAAAATATTCTATAACATAGTGAAAAAACAACAACAACAACATAATGACTTGTATTATTGGTTATTAGTTCAAATACCTCTATAAATGTGTTGAACCAATTTGGAGACATCAATGACAATCGATATTTCGCTATAAATTGCAAATGCTCTCCGTGGTTTGAGTTGGTCCCTCTCTTAAATCTTGGCTGTCTGACGCAGACAACTGCTGCGCCGCTATCGGTGCTGACCGAAGAAACCGGGTCTTTTTTCTTTCGCTTTCCACGGGGCAAGCGTCGGGCGCGACCTCTGGAATCTCTTCACGCGTCCGGCAAAAAAGCTCCCGCGCAAAAAAAAAAAAAAAAAAAAAAAAAATTTGAGGCGGTGTTTGCACGTCGTGAGTCGACGATGCGGGTAGTGTGCGGCCGGCAGCGGTATACATATATGCAAACGTCTGTCTCGTCCGCTTGGCACGCACTGACCGATTGTTCGCCATGGTTTTCTTCGTTTGTTTCCTTTTTTTCCCCCTTTCCGCTTCATTCGCGAGGGAATGCGCGCTCTTTGAACTGTCTTGTCGTTCGACAGCGTCCATAGAATGCAACACCACGCGCAGGCTGCAGCGATGCTTCTGGAACGCGTGCGTCGCGCTCTTCCCTTTGTCCCGTCCGTGACGCTTTGTTTATGGATTACTGGTTCTCGAGTCTGTCTCTCTCCCGATTAAGCTTTTGTTTCTGATGATGTTCTCTTTGTAAGAGATACACTCAAGACGAAGCAGTTGCGTGACCGCCGACGCTGCAGCCCTATACAGTCGGTGACAGTTTAGGAATCTGCAGTAGACGCTCCTCCCGAGCGTTATTCTGCCTTTGATAACGCTTCGTCACACGCGCGACCGAAGCCTACCGTAAGGCAACGAGCGCGCGTGGTGGAGGCGGCGCGCCTCCGCTGGTTTCTTAAAAAATGTCACGGACTGTAGTCGACGTTCGGAAGTCTCTCACCTTGCAGCCTGCTGCTATATATGCGCTCATTTAAGTGGCAGTCGGACTGGTCACACCTCCTACGAAAGACACGGAGTTTCTCTGCAGACACGATGCCAAAGTTGTCTGCGGTCAGTGTTTGTACGGACAATGTGACAGGGTCTGTCGTACAAGGAAGGGACACGCATCAGGCAACGTCTGCATTAGAGCACTGCACGGGCCTACTTTTTGAGGCCTGGCCCGGCCCGGGCCCGCTGGCACGCAGTCTTACCCGACCCGGGCCCGGCCCGGTGGGACTCCCCTCTAATTGGTCCCGGCTGCTGGCGCCTGCACTCAGACATGGCACAGGCTTGGACACGCCTCCTTGTCCAAACACAGGGAGAGTGGGCTCGAAAAAGCCCGCGTCGGTGCTCTCGGCCTGTGCATTAAATATCTATTACACGACGAGTTCATGGCTTTTGCAAGCTGCGCGAGCGCTCGTGCTAGGAATCGAAGCAGCTTAGAAGGCTATAATCTTGTGCACGTGACTCTGGTCAGTTAGGACAGTACATTATTATCTTATATAAAACATATTACATAATGTAAAGCCATCAAGTTAGCCAACGTCATTTGCAGAGATGTTTCCGTAACGGGCGCCAATGCTAATTAGTTCGTCTGCGAGCTGAACAAAGCCGTCTCCGTGAACTACATCAAATGGCCGCATATCGTTGGCGCATAAGCCAACGCAAGCCGTTGTCAACTTCTCTTTGACAATCGCAGGAATGCTGGACTTCTTCGTAGCGAAAAAAGAAGTAACACTCGCACACTCAGAAGTGGATGACTTACATTTGTGCCGGCTCCAATGCGAGTTCTCAGTCTTGGTGCCGTCGTAGGTCAAAAATGCTTTGCAGTGGCTGCATTGAACATGTCCCAGCGGTGCTGACGTGGTTGCGTCAACAACTTTCACAAATTTCTTCCACACATCACTTTTTTTGGATTCCTTTGTGACAAGCTTCAGCTGCCCCGATGAAAGTCCTTCATTCAACTTGGCGACGTTCATTTTAAACTTCACGAAAGGGAAACTGAAGACCGCATATAAAATTCAATTGTCCGCTTGCGGCAAAGTCAACTCGACGTAGCTGAAGATTAGTCATGTCGCAGTCACCTCGAAGCAATTCGTGTTAAAAAAAACAAGAAGTGAAAGAAGGGTCAGTCATGTAAACTTCTTTAACCAATCAGGCGGCTTCGTTCACGCGTCCACGCAAAGAGGGCTGTAACTCGACGTAGGGTAGGGAATTCAGCTCGTTCTCGTTTCAGAACGCCGAACAATGTGTCCCCCTCGTCCCGGGCCGCGATAGCGTGTACCCGGCAAGAGTTTTCGACTGGTCTAGTACAGCCAGAAATACAGCAAAGATGGTTCTTGCTTTTTCTTTCGTTTTTTTTTTTTTTGCGTCGGGAAAGAAATACTTAACAGCACAAAGACGGTCCTCCAGAACCGCTGACAACTTTAAGAAAAACAAAATCGCTGGCCGGGTCGCAGACTTCTCCGAAGTCAAACGATCGTCCGAGAGGAGCCCACAGCCCCACCCCACACCACGAGGTCCCCATCAACGCTCACGGCCATTGTGCTCACAGCTCGGGAACAGTACTCGTCCAGAGCCACGTGCACCTACAAATCCCTGTCAACCGTCGACGGACCCGTAGGCGACCTGTTTTTGGACACCGCAACGCATGAAAACCCCACATCGAGGGCGCGCCAAACGATATGACCCCAGCAAAGGCCTTGCGTTCACCAACAGACCCGTAGAAAAAGAATGCGGGGACAAAGAGAGTAAAATATAAACATATGTTCAAGGGGCGCGTTTCCCCGAACCTCCGGACCGCGGGCGGGTGCGGAAGTTCGAAGAAACGTCGAATTGCGAAAAAAACGAACGACCCTCTTTTAGACTGTCCGTCGGTTCAGTTGGTGTTCTGTATGTATATTGCCCTTCTGTTTTAGCGATTGAGTGAACTTCTATGCTTTATATGCGGACGGCCGAGATCCGTGCCGGATCTGAGGCAGATGGCCCGAATTCGTCCCAGGTGTGGCCCGGGCCTGGCCCGGGCCGGACGGCCCGGATGCCTCCCGGGTGTGGCCCGGGCCCGGCCCGGGACCGGCTGAAGCGTACGCTACCCGGCCCGGGCCCGGCCCGCGGGCCGGGCCGGGCCCGGGCTTTCAGGTAGGCCCGGGCCCGTGCAGTGCTCTAGTCTGCATATATCCTTTTTAGGACGTGGTATCGAAGTGTGGCCACGGCTTTATAGGGTTCGGATCTCCTGCATGCTGCGCTTTGACGTATTTAATGCTGATATACTATTGCATTAAAAAGAGAAAGTGTTCTCGGTTTGTATTTTTTTTTATCCCCGCACTACGCGGATAGCCAATCACTGTGAACTAAAAAGCGGTCAAGCGATTTATAGCGCAAAAAACTGTAATCATAAACTTAAAAAAAACAGAAAAAAAAAACGCCGGTGGCCTCCGTTTACGTTTTGTTTACTTGTGGATGGCTATATAGACTCTCATCAAGAATTAAGGCAAGGTCTGTGTGTGTATGTCCATCTTTCTTGTTTTCTTTGTTTTGGGTTAGAGTGTGGGCATTTTTGATGTGTTCTTTCGCCAACGGCAATGTTTTTTTAAGGGAGCACATATACGAATGGAGAGGACTCAAAGGGCTCCAAATCATTTCACCGCGGAGAAAGGTTGATCAAAAGTTGCCTTCGTCAGCATTCGAACCACGCTGCTACCAGTCTCCCCAAGAAACGCTCCACCTTAGTCACCAAGAAATCCGTGCGAAGAGTTTCAGCGGCGAGTCTTTCGCTCCACCACGTACCCCTCGGTTTCGCACGCTATGCCTTTCTCAACGCGTTGCCGGCCGTACCTGCAGAGAGAAAGGTTGATCAAAAGTTGCCTTCGTCAGCATTCGAACCACGCTGCTACCAGTCTCCCCAAGAAACGCTCCACCTTAGTCACCGAGAAATCCGTGCGAAGAGTTTCAGCGGCGAGTCTTTCGCTCCACCACGCACCCCTCGGTTTCGCACGCTATGCCTTTCTCAACGCGTTGCCGGCCGTACCTGCAGAGACGACTGCTAGCAGTCGTTGCCGAGCCCGCGTTTCCTTGCCGCGGTTCCGGCAACTTGCGTGCAGCAGTGTGTCGTTCCCGTGCGTCGATCTCGGCTAATGGCCCCTGGTGGCGCCTGGCAGTGCTGCTACTATCCTGCTGCCTGCCTGCTCTGGCCTCCGCGCGCCCTGGTCAGCGTGCGCACGCGGCCCACATACGCTTCCGGCGACTGCTAACTGTCGACGACTTTTTTTGCTTCGGCCCAAACGTGGCTATACACATTGACATCTTAAGAAGCCCAGGGTGTGGCAAGTTCCAAGGATCTCATCATCGTACCGCAACCAATGAAGTTGCGACATCACCCGAAAAAGAACACCTGAGAAGAAATCACGAAGCGAGACGCGTTAACATATACTGTGTACAGCCGAAGAAAAAATGTAAAAAAAAGCCAAGCGCTATTTAAAGAAATTAAAAATATATATATATCGACTTACCAGCAGGCATGATGCGCACGGGTGACATTTGAGCGGCTGTTCGTTTCTTGTTCTCACTCCCGGCTTAGATGGCCAGCTGTTGCTGACCCACTGCTTATCTCGGCACTGACCGCTGACTTTAGACGAAGGTTGCAGCGTTCAACAACGGCCGAATAGCGAAAGCGATTGTGGCTCACCCAAAAAATGATCGCCCTGTTAAGTCCTCCGTGTGTGAGCGATCGGGGATGAAGCCGTCAGTAAAGGAATCAGTAAGCGGGGAGTGATTGCAAAAAATTGAACAGCCGCTGGAATGACGCTCGTGCACATAATAGCCCCGTCAGAGTTCAGATTTCTTCTTTTAGATGGCGCTGGGTGCTTCCGAAGCCACGCGCTCGCATGGAATTTTTTTTTATATTTTCCCCGACTGTACGCCACGTCCAACGTTAAGCTGTGAGTGACGTCACCGACAACTTAAGAAACGCGGGGTGTGGCGAGTATTGTACATCTTATTGGAGTTCCGTAGCCAATGAACTGCGTTAGCCGATAACAACGTCAAATGCGAATCACGAAGCAAAAGCGTGAGCAGAGGGGACCAGGCCCAAGCTGTAAGGTGTCGGTTACTATAAAATATCTATTTTTTTATTTATTTATTGTGCCTACCAACAGCCATGTGCCTATTACGGCACATGGCTGTTGGCACAAAACACAAAAAAAGTTCAGAACTCAACGCTGCAAAAACACACTATACCAAGAGCGGAATGCTCCTCTTGAACGATAAGAGGTCATCCTTAAAAATGTCAACAAACGATGGGTTGAGATGATTAAAGAAGTTCTGAATGCGATCGAGCGGTGGACAAACAATACATGGGGTTAATGGCGAATGTGCGATTGCAGTGAAAATGTCTCACAGGAACGTTATTCTGGATGTTAGATTTGATAACAGACCAGTCGTAATACGCATGCAAATACTCGAACAAAAATATAAAGTCACCGCTTTCTCGTTTGGGTTTTATCTCGGCCAAAGCCAAGAAATTAAGTAGATTCTTATAAAAGTAGGGCTGAAAAATGTTTTGTCTTTCCTGAGGCGTGCTCGCGAATCTCTTTTGATCTCGTTCTAACGTCGCCGCAGTAGTGGCACTGAGGTTGTTCCAAACAACTAATGAAAAATCTAGTTTTGGCAAAATACAACTTCTTAACAAGACATAAAAAACAAAATTGGTCGCGAAACACAAAACTTAGGCGAGTGATGAATAGGAAATGAGGCGAGTTAAATTTGAATTCAAATAGGTGCGTTCGTCCGGTGTACACAAATAGTGTGCCTGTGGATTTTAGAGTGCTTCTATATTTTTGATCCGGGTCACGGATCTTACGGGCCGCATTTGTAATACAAGCTACGAGGAAGAGCTGAAAGCATCCAACTATACAGCCACGAATTAAGCTACGTTTCGGAGTAGCGATACTTTGGCCATCTTGGTGCTTCGATACATTGTTGCCGATTAACCTCAAGCTTTATTTGAAAACGTGTAAAACGCTTTTCCGTCCTCCAGGAATGTTATAGAACACTCCGCAATAGAGCAAAAATATTTCACCTGAGTTTCCCGGCACCGTATCTATAAGCGCGGGAGGTCGTATTCTTGAGTTGTAATAATCGTCAATTGTGCCTCGTCTGCACTAAGCACCAAAATGGCGGCGTCCATACGGGACTCTGAGAATAGGGATCTGATACTGTATAAGCGAGGCCTATCTAGTTGCTCTATACGTCGAGCTTCTCCGAGCGTCTCCACCTTGCTTTGCTCCTCCGCTTCCAATCCTCCATGCAACGCGACAGTGTACGCGTGCGCGCGTGCACCCAATCGGTGCAAGAGGCGTGCGCCAGTAACTTGCGAGAGGCCTCCTTGGTTAAAGTTTTCTTTGTCTCTAAAGTCTAGCCTCTCTTATCGTACTACACGACACTATTGTGTACGGACGAAGAAGCCATCAATACGCGGTGCCTTGGAATGGCAACCTGATTTGCGGAAGGGGTCTCCTCTCTGCTTCGTCGTGCACCGCTCGCTCGCCAGTATAGGGCAAGCTTGCGCGGAGCTCGCGTGAATCGTTTCGGCGCGTACGTATAATGGCGGGGTCCAGGAGCCCTTGCTTTGGGTAACAAATCATACTCGATTATATAATTGGGGTTTGTGCGGGAGTTGTAGATTTATTGCTCCTCTCTCGCTCGGTTACTTGTCTTACTCAGATATCGGGCGTTGTATACCAGAGCGAATTGGTATATATTCACTGGGTGGTGCACGTTAAGCCTCGGTCACACTGCGAATGCATCATCCAAAAAAAGTCTGGAGACGCGCTGTAGGATGCGTATTCTTCCCTTGTACGATGGTCCTGTCATATTGGGCATACATGCACCCTTTGTAGACATGCTGAACGCGTATATCTGCAGACCGTGCCTCTTGTATGATGTGCGAGCCATGTGACTTCGGATTTAAAGGCCATTGTAAAGACACTGGCCAAGTTGGCTCTGCGCGATAGATATACAATTCTCTCCGTTGCAGAGAGAAATGCCATTTTATCTTGACAGAGCTCCCGCCATGTATTCATTCGACGAAGTTGATTTCGCTGTTTTACTTGGGGAGCACGAAGCCGCTATATAGCTTTCTCCAGCATCGAAAGTTTTCGAATCAAGACTTGCCTATAGTCTGCTGAAATATAACCTCTGCAGAACATTCGCTGCAGAGCATGCGCATAAAGAAAAAGCACAATTTGTTTTGCATCAAAAAATAGAACGCAACTCGATGGCCTTTTGCACACGCCACCAAGCACTAGTTCAGCGTAAGGGGGCCACTGGTACGGCAAGGCATAGCAGCCCTCTTCTGGGTCGGCACAGTTTTGGTTCTTGTGGGCAACCTACGTGAGGCAGTCTGAACGAAACCGGTGCAGAGCAATCGCACAAGCGCTCGGATGCCATCGCACTGACGGTGCGATCTTCACATATACCTATACTCGGATGACATCTTTTAGAACATTTTGTTTCATTCGTGTAAGGCTTCTTTTGTCAATAGGCTCGATTCGGGCAGCAGCTCCTAGCTGACAAAACGAGAGTGCAGAATTTTCGAAATCTCCTAGAGAAGCGAACGCGGGGCGCGGATTGGACGGGACTGCTGACGTCAGCGTCCGGCCGAGACCCGCGTGCTTACTGATTGGACACGAGTCTTACCCGAACGACGACGTAGCAATCGTGTCCAATCAGTGGCCCCCGTTTGCCTCTGTGGTGACGTTGAAAATTCAGCACTCTACATTCCGTTTCACTCAACGTTCGACCTCTGCTGACGCTACGATCCGGTGGAGCCAACCAAACAGCGGCAAAAAATGCATCATCACTGCGCTCGTTGTTTCTGTTCGTTTGCTATCGCCGGCTAAAGCAATAACGCACTCTAAAAGCCTACAGACCTTTGCAAAACTCGCCCTCTGCGCGCTGCCATCTTTGTCTGCTGGGCTGTCTAACGCCGTCTGTGGATGCGCTGGAGCTCTGTTCATGTTGTGCGACATATCAGACGCTACGCATGCGTCCACAGCTCAGTGATTCAGCATTTTTTCGCCCGGGTGATGAGCGATGCGAAGGTCTATAGGGTGACCGGACGTCCCGTTTTGGCGGGACTGTTCCGTTTAAAAGATTTACACCGGCCGTCCCGTCAATGGGGACTTTTAGCAATCGGTTACCGTGTTCCGCGTGCCACAGTATACCGGAGACTCTTTTGTAGCATGCTTTTAAGCGCGTGCCCCGCGGTCACAGTATCACCCGGGCGCGTGCTTAAGAAGCATGCTTCAAAGGTTCCGGCAGCGCGATATACGCGGAACGCGGTAACGGTTTGCTAAACATTCCCATTATGTCTGACTAAACCCCAATGTCCCGCTTTCGTGGATCTTGCTTGCGAAATCAGTAGCAAGCGAGTGAAGAAAACAAGAAATGGTTACTCGTGACAGTGTGTTATAATAAACATATAGAATAAAAATGTTATCTCCAGTAGAATGATTGTTTTTAGCTTCTTTTTTTCTTTGATTCCACTTGCCGTTAAGTTTGGTTCACAGATACCTGTGCACGGAACGCTTTTTTTATATTACCAAGTTTGGCATGCTAAGGTTTCTCAGAATGGGTAAGAAAGGTGCTTGTGAACTCAGTTATACTCAACGCAAAGTTGCAAACCCCCAGAAAAGTGTGCATTTTCGCGGTGAACTGAGTAGTAGCGGAGGTTTTCGTTTTTGTCTCTCTTCGACCCTCCCCTTTTTCTCAAATTTTTCTTGGTGTCCCGTTTTCTACGCGGGCGAGTATGGTCACTGCATGAATGCCCCATGATCGTGCGCTCTTTTTGTGGCGAGTGATTGGTTTAGTCCCTGCTTATTTAGCACGTGTTGATAGGGCACCTTACCTGAGGCAGTCTGGAGGAAAGCAGAGCCATGACTATTCAACGAGAGCTTGAACGCTGCTACAGTGCACTCTGCGATCTTCGCCATGCTTATACTCGTTTGCTATCTCTTATAATATTTTCTCTCAGACAGCGTCATGCAATTTTCTTTTTCGTCAGTGCTCGTATTGGGCAAGCGAGGCGGCAGAAGCCTTATTGAAGGCTGTTGCGGTCAGTGTCTTCACCCGTTGTGGTTGCGAGCGTTGCCCTGGGTGTAAGCGTTCGACCCCGTCGTCGCAGTCCACATCTCTCGGCGAGACTTCGATCTCTCCGATATCCCGCCGGCGTGAATAAAACATCGGCGGCCACGGTGACCGAGTGGGTCAAAGCGTTTGACCCCCGCGGTGGCAGACTGAACTGCAGCGAAAGGAGGACCAGGGCAAGTCGGTCGGGTTTTTGGGCCTCGGCCTCAGCCTCGTGGAAGCTGACCTACCCTCCAAGTATACGCGACTTTGGAGAACGCCCGCGTTTGGAATCTATAAAGACAACATCAATGAGTTAAGGTAATTTCTCGGACTTCAAGCGCCAGGGGTTTTGAAAATTACAACGGCCAGGGGCGCTCTTGGGCGGTATGACAAGTTCAGCTGAATAGCTTAGAGTTATGTATAGGTAACAGACTATTTTAGACATTGTTTTTGAAATCTTCCCCTGATTGCCGGGCGGTGTTTCAGAGAGAGAGAGTTTCGTCACAAAACAGAACCCAATTTGTAGTTGCTAACGACTTCAAATCATCATCGTCCCCCGTTACTTCAAGTGTGCCACAAGGGTCTGTGCTTGGCCCTCTTCCCTTTCTCATCTACATTAATGACCTTCCTAACTCTACCGACTCATCCATCAAGTTGTTTGCTGACGACTGTGTCATTTTTCGAGTCATCTCTACTAGTTCCGATTCCTATGTGCTTCAGTCTGACCTTAACAAAATCTCTAATTGGTGTGATATCTGTAAAATGCGCCTGAATACTAACAAGTGTAAAGTAATGAGAATTACGCGTCAGACCGTTTGTGGCAGCATTTACGATTATCAACTTTCAGGCAGTGCACTTGAACAAGTAATGTCATAGAAATACCTAGGGGTTCCCATAACAGCTAATCTGTCTTGGCAAATGCATGTCAAACATATAGTAAATAACGGTAACCGTATGCTTGGATATTTGCGTCGTAACTTTTATATGGCACCATCATCTTTAAAGCTTCTCCTTTATAAAACTCTCGTCCGCTCTAAACTGGAGTACGCATCTTCGGTGTGGGACCCAGGCCTGGAATTTCTTATTAATAACTTAGAATTGATACAGAATCGCAGCGCGCGTTTTGTCTTGTCAAACTACTCCCGTTCATCTAGCGTATCTATGAAGGCAACCTTGAAACCTTCCGAACCTTTCTCTGCGCAGAAAAATATCGCGGCTCACGCTATTTCATAAAATATATCATTAAAACCCGCACCTCAAAACCGAACTTTTTTCAGAGCCATCATACGTTTTATCTCGTTCGGACCACCATAACAAAGTAGGCGTGCCACATTGTCGCACTAACTTGTTTTTCGATTCATTTATCCCAAGGACTAGCAACGAATGGAACCACCTGCCCGCCTCCATCGCAACGACTACCGACGATTTCACTTTCAGATCCGCCATTGAGTGTTATGTACTTTCTCAATAACCTGCGTTGTCTGCATTTTTTCATTATCTGTTAAATTTCTGAATTAACTACCTTGTTTGTTTTATGATTGGTTTAGCATATGCTTATTGACAGGGCACCCTCCCTGAGGCAGTCTGGAGGAAAGCAGAGCCATGCCTATTCAACGAGAGCTTGAACGCTGCTACAGTGCACTCTGCGATCTTCGCCATGCTTATACTCGTTTGCCATCTCTTATAATATTTTCTCTCAGACAGCGTCATGCAATTTTGTTTTTCGTCAATGCTCGTATTGGGCAAGCGAGGCGGCAGAAGCCTTATTGAAGGCTGTCGCGGTCAGTGTTTTCACCCGTTGTGGTTGCGAGCGTTGCCCTGGGTGTAAGCGTTCGACCCCGTCGTCGCAGTCCACATCTCTCGCCGAGACTTCGATCTCTCCGATATCCCGCCGGCGTGAATAAAACATTGGCGGCTGCGGTGACCGAGTGGGTCAAAGCGTTTGACCCCCGCGGTGGCAGACTGAACTGCAGCAAAAGGAGGACCAGGGCAAGTCGGTCAGGTTTTTGGGCCTCGGCCTCAGCCTCGTGGAAGCTGACCTACCCTCCAAGTATACGCGACTTTGGAGAACGCCCGCGTTTGGAATCTATAAAGACAACATCAATGAGTTAAGGTAATTTCTCGGGCTTCAAGCGCCAGGGGTTTTGAAAATTACAACGGCCTGGGGCGCTCTTGGGCGGTATGACAAGTTCAGTTGAATAGCTTAGAGTTATGTATAGGTAACAGACTATTTTAGGCATTGTTTTTGAAATCGTCCTCTTGATTGCCGGGTGGTATTTGAGAGAGAGAGTTTCGTCACAAATAATTTGTTCTACTAGGAACAACCGTTGTTTTAGGCAACCCAAAATGGAAGACCATTCTTGTGAACCTCGGTTGTAATTTTCAGTTGAATAGCGTAAAGTTATGTGTAGGTAACGGACCATTTTAGACATTGTTTTTGAAATCTGCCTCTTGATTGCCGGGTGGTGTTTGAGAGAAAGAGAGATTTGTCACAAATGATCTGTACTACCAGGAACAACCGTTGTTTTAGGCGCCCTAAAATGGAAGACCATTGTTGTGATTCTTGGTTGTAATTTTCAGGTTAGTTCCGAGACACAAAAACAACAGCCGGATTTGAATAACTTTATTTAACGCAATGAAAGCGTAGACGCGAACCATTCTGCGGGTGGGCGCAGTTTCAAAACAAACTAAAAGAATTCAGGTAACGCATGTTGGTCATGGAAAGAAAAGCCCAAGACGACTTAATTTTCACGTCTCCCAAGCATCGCAATTATCCCGTTACCGAGCGATGATAATTAGGCTAGTGACAGGGGGGCGTCCAACAACCCGGAGAGAAAGTGGTAGCCCCTGTTATCAGATTCCAAGTCATTCAGCCGTCGCTTGCTTAAGAAGAAATAGTAGCAACGAGTTTTAGTCGGGCGTGTAGGCGCAGGCTACGGAAAATGAAAACAGCGCGAAAGGCGTAAGGACCATCCTGTACTTCGTTTTAAGTCCAGACGCAGCCGATGCTACGAGGTATACCAATCATGAAGCGTCCAATGCGGAAGTTATAGGGCTTCTTTTTGTTTATGATTGGTTCAGCGATGATAGAACACGTACAGAAACATGGCGAACACCAGGATGGTGCACTTTTAACGCTATCTGAGTGATTGGTTTCATAAACTCGAAGCGTAGAAGACGGACACAGAAACACCGCTACTTTGTTGTACTACTTGTCTTTATGGTTTTCATGCTCTTTCGATTCGGCACTGAATTCCCCCAATAATATTTTTAGTGTGCAAATTACAAAATAAACACATTAAAAAAAGACGGCGCAGTAATTACGTTACGAGATTTATTTGAGCGATTCCAAAATGTGGGTATTTCTGGCTCAAATCCTCGAAATAGGAGCATGTTTAGGAATCGCTCCTAACTAAAAGTGTGACTCACCACGTAAATATTGCGCAAAAAAATATTTTGTTGGGAAGTTACTTTTTTTGTTTGGTGACATATGTATCATATTCAAATCTTTTTTTTTTTCTTTTTTTGGGGGGAGTAGTTTCGTGTCCTCTTAAAAATGAGCTTAGGCTGCGTAAATTGTTGCGCCTTCCATACAATGAGAGCGCGCATCTGCTGCTTTGGTTTTGTTACTATTTTTGAGCCGAAACGTTAGCTCTACTGTCAGACTTTGTTGCAACGTTTTTTAGATGTGCCCAGAGTTGCTTTACTTTGCATATGAGTCCTAGATTCACTTTAACGTTATTTACAAAAACAAGGATAATTGACGCAACTGTGACATTTGAATTAAACATGACAACAGAAACTATACGGCCACTCTGGTTGGATTTTTTGTGGCACATTGTTTTCTGTTTTTTTATTATCAAAGGGACACTTAAATGCAGTTTAAAATCATCCTTTTATGGCGCAAACTCACTATATATTCTCCTTCAACATAGTAGAAAACTAGATATTACGACCTATGCCTGAAAATGTTTCCCTATTAAAAGCGCTACCAAACACCACACACGCTCTTTTTCTGAGACATCTTAAAAAAGGGGCGTATTGCGATGTTTGGTCCTACTTTTGAGAACAGAAAAAGACGCGAGTCATTGTATTTTTTTAGGAGGCTTAGCGTGCCTTGATTCAGTTCGCGCCATAAAAAGACCATCTGAAAAATCCACTTTAGTGCCTTCGTGGTGCTGCGAAAACGCAACCAACTTCGGCTGGTGGCGTTCGCTCTGCGCGTTGCGTGAGAACAGGGCTTGTTGCGCCGCGCGCAAAGCAAACTTCCGGCCAGGAAACAAATGACTGATTGTTCCTTCTACCAAAACGAGTGGCTCAACGCGCAACTCTAGGTGACAACTCTCACCTGCAGCTCCTTCGTGACGATGCTACGAACATTTGGTGGAGGGAGTGAAGGTGGGCCAACATCCAAACTTCGCCTACCGTTTTTTTTGTTTTTTTTGCAGACAAAAATTTAGTTTTTTACACAATGTGTCCAGTGAAAGAGAGTAATTATTTATACCTCTAACATCATGATCACCATGCTAATATATAATACAAAAAAATCTTTAGACAAGTAAAAAAAAAAAGAAAATCAAGTTCTTTTTGTTTAAAGGGTATCGGATTTATTAGATCTAAATCAGATTAATTTGATTGAAATCACTGTGACTGAAAAAGGACTGATTCTTTATCACTTATTGTATCTTCAATATGGCAGATTGATTAAATTCGTTCAATCACTTAAAACGAGGAATAAATTATTACTCTACATTTAAACTTTTTAAGTACAGTTTCTTTATAAACTTTTTATTGCTGTATGCTCTCTATACTAGAAAAACTGCCCGTTTTTTAGTTAGTGAAATAGCTGTATTGGCTTTTTCTTTCGCGTTCTGATTTGCTTGCAATAGGACATTTCTTGTTTTGGAGTCTTTCGCGTTTTGATTTGCTTGCAGTAGAACATTACGTAGCTGGCACACGAAGTGGAACGTAGAAAACAAAACAGGGTGCAGGTTGTCATTCTGCCAAACGCGTTTAAATGCTGTAGCTTTATAAGGTGCGGTGTGCTCCTAGTTCGGTCGCAACCTACACAGTGAACTTCAAAACACCTATATAGGTATAACCTGCCCTTTATCTAATATGATCTATACCTCACAACTTTATATAGGTGTTATTGCAGCATTAAACCTTTTCGCGAGCAACATTGAAGTTTCGGCGTTACACCTTTGCTGTAGGTTTTTTTTTTTAATTCATACACCTTTATTATTGGTGTAATGTGGCGACAGAAAGACGTTTGCCGGTTTAAAAACAAACAAATCTTTATCACCACAATTAAGAAAGAAAAAAGGAGCTGCTAAAAATCCATCCTGCTGCTGCCGTGATCCCAGCCAGTCTCGACGTTCGGGCAGGGCTCGTGCTCTGTGTCTGGTACGCGCCACTGCGTGCGTCACGCGGCGTTGGATCAATGTCACGCGTCTTGGCGTGGCAGGCATTCCTGTATTTATAGCTTGTCCGCTAAGAGTCCACTACAGTAACTGAAGCATTCCACCTAATGAAGCAATGTTGTCTCCCTTCTTTATGAGGCCATACATTTCTTTGTTGTACCAATCTTTTTTCTAGACAGCAAATACACACAGCCTTGGAGAGCACTTGAGCGACACATGGCACTTAACGGAGTGCTCTAAAGATAGATGTAACATGCAAAGAGTCATCTGTGGAGCTGAATTGCTTTACAAAGCAGTTTGTGTCTGCTTTCTAAACAAAAAAATAGTGATACAACAAATGGATCTTTAAAGAAAAGGAACAACGTTCAAAGCGTCACGAGTATACTTTCACTTCCCTTAAGTAAATAAAAAAGTTCCGTCGAGGTACATCTTTGTTCGTCAAAGATACCCAAATATTTGGCCAGAATACAAGGTTATTTGATGGAGTAAATTTTCCATAGTACATGTGTTGCACTGCACAAAAATGTTGTCCGAAACGACGGATTCACACTCAACAAACATGTAATATTTTATACACGAACCTCACAGCCAAGCTTTGGTTTCCCAATAAAACCACATTTTTATGACCAGTTTTGCAAAGTCAACATATAAAAAACAGCTCAATTTAGAAGAGACAGGAATGCACTGTATTGCAATTAATTGATTTATTAGTTCATAAACACAATAAATAAATGAAATAACACTAAAAAGAATGCCTTTTTGTTTTTCTCGACAGACTATAAGCGCCAAAATGGTTTGGTGGCGCCCTCTTATCGCTTCCCTTCGTGACGTCACGACCAGGATTTGCCTCGCTGTGACGTCACGAGTTGTCGTCTTAGCTGCTTATTATCAGTCGCAAACTAAGTTCGAGGGTGTGTGTAAAAAGCACGATGGAAGCTTGGAGTCATCGCATTCTCAAAATAACACTATGAAAATTGACAGTCTGACATTGTTGTTATTTAAGTCGACAAAAGCAGAATTATTCAAGATAAAGATCATCATAGTGAGCGCTTGGCCAGCCTTTGAATGCCGACCAGAACGACATTTTTGGTCGCCCATGTCCCCAATAACCCTCCTGTTTGTTTTTTCTTCTTCTGCTGATGCGCTCCCCTGTGTGCCACTTTCTACTTTTTTCCTTACCACAGTCTCGGCTGTTGCACAAAATGATTAACTATCGCAAGCTCGTCTATACACACTCCCTGTCTTTTTGTTAGGCCATATCTGTTCGCAGAAAGATGTCCCCTGCTTCCTCACGATTTGGTGTGAGACATCCAAGTGATCTGTTACTACCGATTCTAGGTGTGCTGGCATACCATCCCGACGTTATCCGCATATTTTGCACATAGTTCTGTAATAGCGGTGTCAGGGTCGTCTGACAGCACTTTTGTAACTGCCAGTAGTCATGTCTAAAGTTTCGGGTCCTATAACCACTTCAGAAAAAAGTGGCGATAGAACCCAGAACTTTGGGAGTTGTTTCTGAACGCCCCATGTACTATCGGACAACCCCAGCTGCCGCTATTCCAAAACAGAATTTCCTTCAGAACAGATGGATTACGTCGGCAGGTATGGAAACGCCACTGGAATCAGTGGTAACCAGGAGTCCTTTTTTTTACATTTCCTACGAGTAAGCAAAGGGGACTCTACCCAGTTGCTCTACCTTACACATATATTAAGTCATTCATGACGAAGAAATTAAAAAAAAAATAGAAAACAGTATAGACAACCAGAAATAAGCAAAATGACTGAACATAAACCCCAAAAAACCCGCTGCCTGCAAGAAAACAAAACAAAATATCCACCAAACAACTTTTAACACAAAACTGCTACCCTCGCAACAGCGTTTGCGATATATAATCACCATACTAGTTCACGAACATGACGAAAAGAGGCTTCAGCATCGTTATTTTTAGTCTGGAAACAACTTTTCAGTGGCGGATACTGTACTGCGTGCCTGTCTACGCGTGCATCATCTGCGAAGTGGCTGCGTAGATTGCCCAAAGATAGATATTTTTTTTTCTTTTGAACGAGGAACGCATATTTCTTGATTTTTCAATACAAACTTCCACCACATGCCTGCAGCTCTGTATTAAATTGCAGCACGATACGTTGAGAAACCGATTGTTGCAGATCGTCCGAAGTTCCTTAGAAGCGTTGGTTTACATTCTGTAGTCTTGTTTTGTACTTTCAACTTTTTTTAGATCGACGACGGGAAGTGAAGGACACCAAGTGATAATGTGCGTCTTCAATAAGCTAGAGGCTCTAGGCGCCCAGACAAGAACTAAAATGTCTACCTCGGTTATTGTGGCTACGACCTTTTTTTGCAATATGACCACAGGAAGAGACGCTCCTTCTTCCGCTGGAATAATGTTGACCCCTAACATCTATTGAAATCGATGTGATAATAACAGAAGGTGCTGCTCAAAAGACATTTTAACACTTATCTTCTTTTAGAGAACAGGGTGTCTTTTTCATGCTGCTTTTTACCTTATTTGACCAAGACCAAGTTGCTTTAAAAAGCCTCTAGCTTGTTTGTGGTCTAACCTCTATACTCCGTTTTTCCCTAAGCTGACAGCGCGGTATAAGCTAAGGGCTCCTTGTTCCAATCATACGTCGATATTACACGACGTTATCACACTCCATACCCGCGCTGACAGAGAAGGGCCAGGCATTAAAGGGAGGCGCTGTTCATTGGTCCGGCGAGTCCATTCCCACCACACTGTCAGATTGGGGGTGAATAGATAAAAACCACCTAGGAAATTATAGACCTGTTCCTGTGCTCCCAGTGTTTTCAAAGGTGCTAGAGTAAATAATACATGCCAGATTATACACCTTCTTCAAAAAAACATTCTGTCCTTACATCTTGCCAGTTTGGTTTTAGGAAGGGGCATTCGACGGAACTCGCGCTATTAAAACAGAAATAACTAATTTTAAACAACACCGAAAGAAAATTGATTACCTTGGGGGAGATCATTGATATTTCAAAGGCTTTCGACCGTTTAAATCATAAAACTTTGTTTCAGAAATTAAATGCATACGGGGTTCGAGGAGTAGCCTCAACGATGATCGAGGTTCTTTTTTTAAATATCGGCATCAGTGTGTCGTGATAGATAGTCAGCGCTCTAGCTTAAAGAGATTGACGTCAGGGGTGCCGCATGGAAGCGTCCTTGGACCCCTTCTGTTTAACTCGTACATCAATGATATATAGTAAATATAGACGACAGTGCAGATTTTATAATTTACACAGACGACACCAGTTTATTCTTTTCGGGGAAAGTTGTCCACTAGGTTTTATGTGCGACAAATAGTGTTCTGCAGAAGATAAGTGACTGGACAATCTCAAACTCTTGAGTAATTAATACAGATAAGACGAAAACAATACTTTTTCGATCCAAAAATACAGTTTTTTCATCTATTCAGGAACTCTTTCTTCAAGGACGAAATATTGACTTTGTACATAATGTGAAGGATCTTGGTGTGATATTTAATGAGTATGAATGAGCTGGGACGCCGAAAGTACAATGTATAGCTGGCAGACTTTCAAAAGTTGTGGGCATTATTTATAAATACCGTCATATATTACCCCTTTTCGGTCTTAATCCTTCTTTATAACTGTAAGCAGTGATAGAGTGCAGGCGAGCTGGTAATTAATCGACATCTTGGAAACGCTGAGATGGGGAACGATAAAAAAACGGACGGACACAACTCCCTCTTTTAACTCCCTCTTTTAACTCCCTCTTTTAACTCCCTCTTTTACTCATGCTCTAATTACTGCTTCTTTGTTTGGAGTAGCACAACGGTTACAAATATGCGTCACTTGCGTGTTCTCCAGAAGAGAATAACCCGAATTATGTGCAATGCAGAGTTCAACGCTCACACATTACAACTTTTCAGAAACCTTCATACAGTTCCTATTACAGAGCATTACAATTACAAACTTCTTCTAATATATCAAAAGTCTGTAAGGCAAAATCAACTTGTTTTACTATCAATCACCAATATGAAGTGGAGTGTGCCTGCATATGCAGGCCGTTGTGTTGACACATGGTCAACGCCTCACTCGAGAACAGGCTATGGCTTCCAGATGCTGCAGTACTCGTTGCCTAATGCTATAAATAGTACACGTATATTTGGCACGGATTTCATGAGTTTGAGCAGAAAGGATAGTCATTCATTGTTTCTCTAGTGTTATATGTGCCTATTCTTGATGGCACCTCCGACCTGCAAGAAATGCTCGGGATGTATGTCAGATATTTTTTTTTTTCTGTTTAAATTGCGTGTTTTGCTCCTATGTAAACCTTGTTTTACGGGTCACTAGTACGTAAAATAGTTTCTCTTGTTGCTGGTGGGGAGGAGAAACTCTGTCAAGCGACAACAGTCTGCTTTTTTTTTTCTTCCTCCCCCTTTCCCCTGGAGAGAAACAATAAAGTTGAAGTTGAAATGGATGGACTGACCTTACTTCTGTATTCCAGGTCATCAGCATCCTTTTACTTTTGTGTCAGCTCCTTGTTAGCTCTTCGAAAAGGGTTGTTTTCTTTCCCCTGTTTTTACCCCTGCAGTACACTTCTTTCGAACACGAAGTTTTACTAATACGGTGAGTAAAATGGTAGCTGACGTGGATTCCGGAATTGACGAGGGAGTTAAACTCGTGAGTGAGGCTTTGTTCTCTGTCATTCGCTGCTCGTGGTTTCAACGGACGTCTCTCTGGAAAACACTGGGGTGCACTCCTGCCGGCCCGTGCTTCGTGCGTTTTTGAATTGCATCAAGAGAAGGTATGTTCAGCAAACGGGTGTCTTGCGTTGTCTTGTTTTAACTGATGTCATATTGACTGTTCTTAGAAGTCTCCAGGTGTTTGTATTTTTTAACTGATATTTATATAGACAGTTTATTTTCTTGTTTGCTAATATATATATATATATATATTGGAACTTATACAAACTAAGTAATATATATATATATATATATATATATATATATATATATAATAAGTCGTTTATAATATATAATATATAATATAATAATATATATATATATATATATATATATATATATATAACTTTATTTACCATTTGTCATGTGTTACTACCCTGTCTTATTAACTTTTTGCACCACCGTATTGCGATATTTGCCGGTATATTTATATTAGATTGGTTTAATTAGGTCTACATAAGCCAAATATTTTTCCAGACTTGGTCACATGTATGGCGACTTGTACAGCTTCGCGATTACGACAGTATCAAGCACCGGCTGCAACGGCAAAGCTTTGCTCTTTCCCCAGGGTAAAGAGCGCTTCTATTGCTTCGCCCAAGTAGCACGATGCAGTGCACCAATCATTCGTGAAACACACTACGACACTCCGACCCAGTGTCCCGGTTGAAAGAGCGTTAAGCGTGGCAGTCGACATATTCACGAAGAAACGAGGCAAGCTGTCTGGCGAGACTTTCTAGAGCCCGTTTTTTTGGTCAAGATACTCAAGGCCAATAAGGTGTGACTAGCGGCAGCAATAAACACTTGAACAACTCCAATTGATGCTTTTGGTCGAGGACAGTAATGTTGGAACTAACTTCACGATAGTAACGCATTACTTTTTGATGTAAGGGTCACTTCCGTTGAAGCGTTAATCGTAGTTTTCATGAATTACAATTTAGCCTTGAGTAATAGTAAATGTAATTTCTTACCTTTTTGTTTGTATCATGTACAAGTGTATAAAGAAAACATAATTCGAACATCATTGGGGCATATACGCAGGTAATACTGTCATGTCTGTGGCGAGCACCGTGTCCTTGGTACGATGTAACAATGCGGCTGCAGTTTTACGGTGCACTATGGCTACTTGCATCTTTCGGGCTACAGGTACGTCTTCCACTTGTCCTTTCTCCAGCAGGAGACCGTTTTTTTTTGTGCACTCGGGGACAACAACTTGCTTGGCATCTCAGATGTGAAGAGTGCGCTGCCTTGATGGGCCTTCAAGGTGCCCGAGCTCACGCATACCTATAGCTTTACGCCCATTGTCATAGCACGTTGTGCATGCTTGAGCTCGACGCCGGAATATCATTCAATATAAGAGCCTTGCACCGATAGTAGAAAAGCGGAATAACACTCATGTCGTTCTAATTCTGCCAGTGACTATACATGGCTTGCACTGATGTCCCATCAGCGCCCATTATGGTGGACTTACTGCTGAGCGCGAACCTACTTCGGCACATATTTAACACTATCAAATTGGGTTTTCTCTGCAAGAACAAAAAATGACAACAGGCATGGTGGGATGACGTCATGTGCAAGCCATGAACTGATGTCTCCACGACCAGATTCATGCCTTATCCCCACAGCAGCTGGATGCATTGTTCTCTCATTTCATTTCATTTCATTTCATTTATTATTCCCTCAGGGCCCGAAGGCATTACAGAGGGGAGTGGGCGGTTAACACATAAAAGTAACATAGTTGAACAAGGCAAAAAACAAAAAAAAAAACAAAACAAAAAAACACACACAAGCACACAAAAAAAAAACACGCGCTACGGAACATCTGTTAAAAAGTTGGTAATGACATTTTTAAAATCAACTGTGTTAGTTATCGAGACTATATGTGCGGGAAGGCGATTCCAATCAATGGAGGTTTGGGGTAGAAAAGAGGCATTAAATGTGGATGTGCTGCAATGGGGAATCCCTACCTTTAGGTCATGGTCTACACGTGATGATATGTACGATGGTTCTAAAAACAATGCTTGACGGAGAGCGGGGTGTATGGATATTGCCGCGAGCGCAGCTGACCAAGCAGGCAGCGCGCTCGTGGCCTAACGGTTATCGCGCGTGCCTTCCACGCAGAAAGCTATAGGGTTCGATTCCTGGCCGCGTGGACGCATTTTTGTTGACTCTGACTCTGACGAAGTTCTGGTAAATTCGGGAACCGTGTTGCTCGTTCGAGGGCGGAATGTTCTACACGCAGAACCTTCTACGCCGAATCTTCCAGAACCCCACGCGTGTACATAAGAGGCTCCGCATGGCGAGCCGCAGTCAGTTTCGCCCCAGCGTTCGACTCTGCTCTTTCGCCGACTTCGACGCCTTCGATGCTCTACTGTTATCTTTTGTTTCCTTCTTTATCTTGGGCACAAGTTCGCCCGATTAAACGTTTAGTTTACTCAGTTATTGGCCGCCTCATCACTTGTCATTCGTGACAATATAAGAATCTCACTGGACCGTTTCACATTTAGACGTTTGATGCCCTTTGTATATTCCGGAGGGGAAGACATCAGATGAGAATGCACACTTCCAGTTACGTTCTTCGCCACCAAGCGCTGCCATCATCGTAATACAATACAATACAATACAATACAATGCAATGCAATGCAGTACAATGACTTTTATTTTCCCTTCAACACAATAAAGCAGAACACAGAAAAAAAATGCTGTAAAACAACTTGATCATCACCACAATCGCCAGCCGCCCCATTTTTTTATCCGAAAACATTCCAGTCGCTCGCCTATATGTGCTACGAACTTTAAGCCATAACGGCGGAACTGCCACTGAGACTAGTCGCGGCGGAGATCGCCGTAGATGCGGTCGGCCGCTTTTCTGCGACAGTATCGGAGGCCGCAGAGCATCCCGGAAGAAGAGGAGAGGGCGGGCCTGCTCGGTGGTACTGGTCTCTTTGCGTGCGAGATGAAGGCCGATGACCCTCTTCGGCCTTTGTTCTCGCCCGCTGGGCGGCGGGCCAACACCCGGCCCCCACTTCGCGCTCGTCCATGGAGTCCGAGAGTGCTCGCGGCTTCCGTCATGAGTCAAGGCAGTCCGTCAGTGTAAGGGCCATTTCATTAATCGCCTTCTGCGGACTGCCATCTTTGTTGGTGGGTGCTGCGGATCCCGTTGCGAGCACGCGCGGGATCTGCCATCTGCGAAGAAGGTCAGTCTAATGGCGGCTATAATTTGGCGTGTGCTAAAAGTGTCAGTAGCTATGAAGGGGAGACAAAGAGACTCTATTAGACCAATACCGCCTATAGAAGACGAGGCCTTTCTTCGGCATACGTCAGCAATAGTGGATCTACGCACCGAGCTTGCGTCTGCAACGCCCCCAACGCGCGTCTCGTAGCGTCTGACAACGTCTAACAACGAGCACGACGCTAGGAGGCGCTGACGCCATGACGAGCTCTTATGAGGAAGGCCCAACACTGCGCTGTACTATGAAACCAAAATGAATCAGTAATTGCAATATTAGGAACTTTAACTCATCGATTTAAGCTCTACTGATTATGTTACAGTTTCGTGCTTCCAAAAACTACAGTGTTATTACGTGCGCGTGTTTGTCGTCAATAGTTGTGTATGCTTGCTTGAATTTAACTAATGTTACAGTGAGCAAAAAAAAAAAAAATCTCCCGTGATGGAAATTTTTTTAAGTCTTTAGGAGTAACATCTCATGTTCGCGGTTGTGTCTTTAAAAAAGCCTCATAACTTTCAGTCGGCTAGCTTTCTCTAAGAGTGTACCAACGACTCATGCCCGGACTTTCGCTTTCACGTCGCCGGTGCTATACCCGCAACAAAACGGTGTCCAGACGTAGTACATTATTTCCCCATTCTTTTCATTTTGTGATAAGTCATGTTTCTGTCCTCTATGTTCTCTTATATTCTTGGTGACTGGTCCGCGCAGACCAAAGAAAATCGCGAATTTTCGCGCTTCCCTCGTTCTTGTCGCGTCTGTTTGGTCTGCCCGGTCACCCGGTGACCCTGCCGCTTGTTCGCCATGTCGCAGTCTTTTGCGAAAGCGAGACCGACGCACGAGAAACAAGAAAGCAAGAAACAAACGAGCTCGTTGGCTCCTGCGAGAGAAAGAAAAATTAAAATGCGACTGCTTTCTGACGACAAAAAAACGTCTCGTGTACTGCACGGAGGGGAAAAAAACAAAACAAAAAACGTTGCAACTTTCGAGACTAGGAAGTTGCACAGAGGAGTGGAGAGGAGAAGGTTCGTAGTTTGTCTTCTTTCCGTTTTTTTTTCTTTTTCTTCTTGTTTTACCTTACTCCCGTGGCGTTACTTCCTCGTGAAGCGGTACCGTTGCCGGACATGAGACTTTGTCGTCGGAGCTGGACTGGAGGTTCTTTAGAAAATCGACTCTTCGTCGTTAGCGTGAATCCGACCGTTTTTGGCTCCCGCCAATACCATTGGCCGTTGACCGAGGAGTGGCTTCCCATCTACTCGGGGCTACCTCTAGCTGCTGGGCAGTTTGCGTCAACCGACGTAGCTCTACAAATAGGCTCGACCGAAAATAGCTCGGCATTGTGGTCTGAGCGAAGTCAACGTAATAGACGCGTCGCAACTGAGGCAGTCTCCAAATCCAGTCTTTTTGTTCCAGCGAACGTCTCAATAGGCAGTTTTCGTGGACCGTTTAAGCCCCATCGGGTACGCTCTCCGCAGGGAAGATGCTACTACTGCGCACGCGCGCCGTTAGCGTTGTCTGGAGAGTTTTGGGTTTCGTAGCTCTTTGGGCCGGAAGAGCCTTGACGGGGTACGAAAACGATCTACGTTGATTTCTAATATCTAATGCTCGCTCGCTACTTTTTTTTGTCATATAAATTTTAAATACAAGTCATAAACATACCTCGGCGAACTCGCTCACTTACAAAGCCACTCACACTTGCCGCGTGAGTATGAGATGACATTGAGTGACTCCTTGATATGAATTGGAGTTCGTGAGATGACGTTGAGTGACTTCGCGATATGACTGAGTTCGTGAGATGATATTGAGTTGCTCCTTATTTTTGTCTCCAAGTTTGCGAGATATGATCGTGTGACTCCTTAATACTAGGTTGTGATACAACATATGATTGACTTCACGATTAGATCACGAGTTTATCTGCTCAGAAATATATCTTTTGGTGCAATTTTTTTTTTCTGGTTTTATACACGGGCACATTATTTCTGTTTTCTCGAAAATGTCCCCCCTCCAAATAATACCTCTGGCGCTGCGGTATAACCTAAAATAAATAAATAAAGTAAATAACTAATATAAGACCGATAAAAATACTGTATATATACTAATGTAGAACTGAATGAATGCTAGCACGTCGGCAATTATTTAGGTCAATTTAAAATAATGGAAACACGAAGGACGAGGACAAACGACCACTCACAGTTGTTTCTAACAAAAGGAGAGTTGTCGTCTGACCTTGTCCTTCTTGCGTGTGTGTTTTTTTTTTTCGTGTTTTTTTTATATCCAAGTATTGTTGTAGCGGTATACCCGTAAACTTATATCCACACATAGAAGGCTGGGTCATTCCATGTCAAACGTCCCAGACGTTGCGCTCGACCACCTTCGATTTCTAAAAAAAATTCATGGCCTTTTGCCGCATTATCCGTAGCCATGCCGTAAAATATTTTTGAGGAAAAAAAAATTTGATGGCGTGATCGCGGTTTCAACTTTTAAAAATAGCGTGAAACTAGGTATCACTCCATAATTTATGAAAAATAAGCTTTTTCATGAAACACCCAACAATGTTTTTTTATTAAATCTGCACGGCTTTCGACTTGCAATGTGGTTGGGCTTGTGCAGTTTTGTTTAATTTAAATATTTTTTAAACACAATTTTGTTTTGAAACTTTTAACATTTTTGTTATTTTATTAAAAAAATATATAATTGCTTCGGGGACTTAATATAACTTTTCACCGGCTGCTCTGCAAGTATATAATCTATAAAAAAATGTTTAAACCGCTTAATTAAATATCTCGCAGTAAAAAAAAATCCAGAATTTGCCAAAAAGTTCGTTTTGACGCATAAACAGGCGTTTCTTTCACCCTGAGGTGGTCCAAGTAAAAATACAAAATATAATGGGTTTGGAAGAATAATCAATAGTCTTTTGATTCTGGAAGTTTAATCAAAGTAATTTTCTTTTGAAGCGAGAAAACAATTTTTGAAGTTGAACTCTCGCACCACAACCTGGCGTCGCTTCTTAACGCCTTTTCGCCGCACAGCACGCCACCGGCGACGATAGCTGACATGATTAGGTCCAAAGAAAGAGGGGAGTTTGCTGCCGCTTCCCCTTGTCTGTCTTTTCAGCTGCAAGGGAAGAAACGGTGGGCACCGTGTTGATAATCGGAGGTGCCGCCAGTGCGTAGCCATAGCAGGCCCGTTGTGCCCTTTGTATCCGAGGGCGGCTCCTCACACTCCGAAAAGCCATGCCTAATTGACGGGCGGCATCAGCTGACGTAGACTTCTCAATGCGTCAGGCGACGTGGACTTCTTCATAAATATATCTTACTTCTCCATGAGAAGTAAGATATATTTATAGGAAGGTGGAATATTTTTACCTAAAAGCCACACGGTATTTGGATTGCTATGTAATAAGCATAATAAATATTGGCTTGAAGCAATTTAAAAAAAAAAGGAATATGTAAGAATTTTAGCATTTTTGATGTTTTTTTTTACAAACTATCTTGTTCCTGCAGGTGCATGTAAAATTCTTATTGACAGCCCTGTAGGTATACTGCACAAAAGAAAAAAAAGTTTCATGCCGTACAACTAAATATCACCCAGAAAAACAACTAAATTTGTGCAAAATTGCGTTTCGCCGTTTCAAGAGCCGTCAATTCTGCCTTGAGGTGGCCCAAAGAAAAATACGAAACATGGTGACTTTTACAGTAGAGTTTACTGCCTTTTGTTCTTGAAAGTTCAAATAAAATATATTTTGTTCTAAAGAGGAAAAAAAATATTTTGAAGTTGAGCTCTCGCGCCGCAACCTGGCGTCGTTTCTTGCGCGCTCTTCTCTGCACAGCACGCCACCGTCGAGCCTGGCAAAGCGTGCGACGGTGTCACGGTTTGCGCACGCAGGTAGACAGCAGGAATTCGAGTTGTCGGGTACATCTTGGTGGGAAGAAGCTTTTTACCACTCTTATGGCTTTATGGATTTTCCTATTTCCACTGTTTTGCGCGGCGGTGTCCTCCTGTGGTCTTCCACTGCCTTGATATCAGGAGATGCTTAGCACTGCCGGGTCAGAGCACCCACTAGTAAGCTTGCTGTTTCTTACGTACACATCGCAATCACTCTCTATTGTCAGCGTCAGGACACTATTTGAACAGTAACACAAAATCCCAGTGAACGGGCACTCTCAAACGACGAGGCGATGTGTTTGTGTTAACAAATGCGCGCCGTTGGAGGCTCACGCCTCGTTTGTGTTAAATTGGCTTTGAAACGACAAATTCTTGCGTCGCTGAATAGTTCCGCTTTTAACCGCAGTATGCGTGACGTCTAGACCCGAAAACGAACAACCCTACATATCTGGTATGCGGGACGAACGAAATGACGAGAGTTCTCAACCTGGAATAGGCGAGAATAGATAGGTGACACGAAACAAGTATCTGTGAGAATCACACATTTTTCGTGAACACTTTCCAGCGGCGTGGAGAGATCAAAACTATGTTTTAATGCATACCAGCAATGACGGCATTCGAGATGGTTGCCCCCTTGCGGAAAAAGGTGTATACGATAATCTGCGTTTCCCCAACTAGCCATAATTCGTGGTTACCGTAGGAATAAAATGCATCTTATCACCATGGTTCGGTAGTCGGAATGCTGGCATTAGTGCAGGAATGTAAAAAAAGCACGATCGTTTTCAAAGGTTGACGAGAATTTTTATCTTCACGTACGGGATATGAAACTGTCCTCGCTCTACTACGCTGTTGTTCGAACACACCATGAAAACAGTCCGCTGTATAGGCATTCCGTGATGCGCGTTTTACTCGAAACTGTAACACGAATACTTCTCGGCTTTCAGCACCAGCGGGAGCCCCATGCCCGGCTTGACGATCCGATGTCGTTGCGCGCGAACGATTCATTTATACGTTATAATTTACGGAGCATCATTTCAAGTTCTCCCTCAACGCTTGCCAACACATATTGGTTGTCTTTGTTATGGAGCATCCAACTTGCTTGTTTTTGTTTTCAAGGACTGGGGACGCATTTATATTTTGCTGACGGCTACTTTCCCTGTGAATCAGGGTGTATTATTCTTGACTTGCCGTTCGATTTTCTTGCTATCGGGTACGGCATTTAGCCGGTGGCGCCTCGTTCTTTGTATGGTCGATTTTGATAGACAATTCCACTAACCGCTTCGATATCTTTCTCGTTTCTATGGTGTGTATGAATCCAATAAATGCTCCGCCTCGAGCGCAAGCGTTCTGCCTTTGATAACACTTAGTCGCAGGCGCAGTCAAAACCCGTCGGAAGGTGTCCACGATAAGGAGGGTGAGGGAACAGCAAGATGACAAGTGTTCTTTTTTTATGTAATCTATTTCATATTTATGTGTAATAGATTTTGTTTAGAGAAATAATACGTATTACACGCTTTTCAATTACTCTCACAATACATTTTTAATTGTAGGCAGTAAACTGACGCCAGTAAAAAGCTGTATATATTGATTTCTGCGTTCTTTTCTACTTCTACCATCAGCCCATGTTACTGAAATGTATGTACAAAAATAAAATAAGTTATACTTTTTTAATGCACCGTTTCTGCGTTGCTAAGAAATGTTTTAGCAACGACTTCAACGCCTTGGTGCATGCACTAAAACGGTATTTTTAACTGAGCAACAACAAACATCCCAATCGTCCCCGGGAATATTCAAGATGACAGTCATAGAATATTAACAAACACTAATTAAACTTTTGGAGGTGTAAAGCTTTTATTCCCGGCTCTGCTTTTTTTTTATTGAATTATATGGGCCACATTTACGAAATTATAAATTTCTGCCTTCCTTGACAAAATGTCGTAATGTTCCCAGGTCTGTATTTGCCTAGGTATCATAAAAGGCAAATCAACTAATTTTTTTTTTAATATTTTCCTAAGTGGATCGGTGGCCGAGTTGGCTAGAGCAGACCAGCTCGGAACACGTGGAGCGAAAGCTCCCGCTACAGAACCCAGAGATCCTGGGCTCAATCCCCACACCCTGCTCGTTTTGACCTGGGACCCCAAACTCGTCAAACACAAAGTTGGAGCCGAAAGTTCGCGGAGCGCGCCGATTGGACGTCGGCGACAGAAGCGCGAAGTCATCGTCGTTATTGTCCAATCGGTGCGCTCCGTCAACTTTGGCCCCAACTTTGTGTTTGACGAGCTTAGAGGCCCTGAATGAGCATCGTACGGTCGTGCGATCGGAAATCACTACTGCGTGGTGCATGTTAAAGACCCAAGGCTAGTGGTTGTACTGCCCTGGCCGAATTTTCTCATCTACACCCGAGACACCAGACGCCCATTAGGGGCGACTAACTTCCGGCTGTATAAACTTACTCACACCACAGAATATTCCCTGAAAACCTTTTATTCCACGGATTGTCCCAGGAAGTTGGTTATAGTTATAATTTCGAACTGCTTCAACCATTTTATCAGCCGCGGCATTAAAATAATTAACCGATTAATCTATATCCACCAACTAATCTGTTAAAATTGTTAGGCTGCGCACGGCCCTCGCGTGTTGTGTATGCTCATTAATCTCGTGCCGCTCGCTTCGCTATTGTTCTACAAGGGGTGTATTTTTCCCAAGTGCGTCGAGGTAAGAGCGTTCTAGTCGAGGAAATGAATAAAGCACCACCTCACGTTCCACGGAACGAGGGACACATCCGCCATGTCTTGATGTGGCGCCTGATGTGTGTCTGCAGGAGCTGATCTAGTCGGCGCAAAATAATCGCTAACCCGATGTCTTTCGCGGTGGGAACGCGGTGATGATAACTCCAGTGCATATTGGTAACGCCGGTTCATCGAAACCGACAACAGTTGGAAACAATCACTATGTAATCTCCGGCAACTCAAGAAACAGAATCTTATCGCTCCTCTACCAATGCGATTGTTACCTTTGCTACTATCAGATAAAAACTCCTAAGAATGAATCACGGAAGCAAGAAGTCCGAAGATAATAATAGCGAGTTCGTTTCGCACGCACTGGCACCGCTCGAGTTCTCTCCCAGAATGTGTCGCACTCGCGGAGTGTCGCACGGAGAACTGGCCTCAAACAAACTTGCCAAATACACAGAGTGCAAAAAGACAGATGCTGCCGCCATCTATGCTGTAGAAAGAGTACCGACCTCAAACCGAAACTAGCGCATTTCTGTTCGACGTGATGGGTGGGAATGCGAGAGTGCAGTCGCTACCAACGTTTATCTATAACCGTTGGTCACTACAACCTGTTGTTTTTATTTGCGATGACTTCAAGAAACTCGGCTGTCGTAGAGATATTTACAGACGGCTTAAATTTCCGCAACGAGCTGACTACAAAGCAGCTGGGATTTACAATGGAAAAAACTGATGATGCTGTCCGCGCAGACTCTTGATCCTTTTGAGCATGGTATTATGCTTGAACCACTGAAAGGGTACGGCTTAAAACTAGTCTGTTGGAGTATCCAGCAAAACGTTTCGTGGGACTTTCGATTTCGATCGTCGTTACAGATCGATCAAATTTTAGCCTAGGTGAGGGCGTCGAGAACGAGAGCATCCTCAAACAAAATACGACGGGGCAAGATAGCTGACGTAGGTAAATGTTAAACATGATGATGTTGCCCAAGCGTCGGGTAAAGTCACTATGTTTAGCTTTCTCGGATGCGTATTGGGCAGTCACAGGTTTCTGCTGGGGGATCTTTGTCGACAAATGTTCAATTTTTCACCCGCACACGGATAATGATAAAGATCTCGGGGGCCGCTGATGCGTTTGCTCGGAGCATTTCTCTGCACACTGGTATATTTCAGCGTCTATACGACAACAGAGCGTCTAAAAACTTGCAAATAAAGCACGGGTTGTCAATTGCTTCCTTCGTGAAATAGTAGACGCTCACAATTCAAGCTTGTGTTTGATTCTGATGCCCGCGGGACACGATTTCTATCAGAAAAAACTAATTTTTTTCCTTTCGGTTTCGCTGTACGAATGAAACATCGCATATCAGAAGACCCCTCTTCGCCTGCTCCCGCTCCTCGCCGGAGCGGGGCATGACGGGATTGCCATTTTGCGCACGCTCGATTTCCTGGGTGCAGAAAGTGCATCCACGCGTGGGGTGTCGGTGCTGAAACGAACTCGGAAAGTGCAACCACTCGTGGAGCGTCGGCTGAAACGAACCCGCTCCACGCTGCGGCGAGTGGGCACCCGTGGGCACGAGTGCCGTGAAACGAACTCGCTATAAGACACGTCCTGTGCTCTCAGCGAGTATACTATGGTACTCAGGTGTCGAGGGGAGAGTACCTAGTGGATGCATCCGACCTGGTTAATGTTCAGTTGCTTCACGGTTGGACCTAGTTGAACATAAAACTCGATAGAGAGGACATTGTTATGGGGTAAAACAGACAACTGACAAAGTCGTCTAGCTTCTTCCCCCTGCTTCGGGTAAAAGTTCGAACATATGCAACCTTTCTAGCGTGACACTCATAGCGCGAACAACGGATCGCAGGCTTTTGCTTTCTTTCTTAGCATTTAAAGGTTCTTATAAGCAAAGCGGCGAAAATTGGTATCCGCCAAAACCGTTTACGAGTAATGCGCGCAAAACGCTCCGATGCCGCGTTTGCGCTACCAGTCTAGCGCAGCGGATACGTGCGAGCATTCTTCCTCGGCCAGAGGTACATCTAAAGTGGACTCGCTACGCCACCTGTTGCTCGTGCAGGAAACCATACACACACAGAGACCCGGTTTTCCCGGGGAAAATCATTGCTCTTTGTAGAACTGGTATGTGTGCTTCACCGCAGAACGTGAGGACAACCAATGCAGTAACAGGTTCTCCAGCTGGCAGAACATGGTAGGAGGAGCAGGCCTGTTTTGTGACATATATTTTTCTATTCTTTGCGTGATTTTCAGGCAAGTAGGTGTTGGAGCGCTCTTAGCCAAAATATTTGCAGATACAAGCGCAGCGAAGGGTCTCTAGCTTTGTTTTTTGTTCCTGGCGGAAAATTGCCTCCTGACATAAAAGTTTGTTTAGTTGTTTGACCGTACCTATGTCTTGCCTTCCCTTTTCGTTGCTATGCACTTGATATTCCATGTTTCTTCACTTCATTACCCTGGATATATCACCCTCGATCATCATGAACCACTGATAAATTGAATGGTCCACCTACGAATGCGTATAGAAAATCATTATTTACAAGTAGCATTAAAAAGGCTTAAAGGAGAAAAAGAAATTGATGGTTACCACTAGCACACATCGAATGCATGTTTGAAATACCAAAACAAACCGGCGTCACTAGTGCACGATTTTATAGCCTCTCAATTGATTTTTGACAACTTCGGTTGGTTCTTGCTTTTTTCACATTAAATCAACGCCCGTAAAATAATATCTACCAAAGAATCAAGCAAAGATAACTTGCCTCGACAGGCCTTGGCTTTGCGCGTCGCCACATCGGAACCAAGTCAAGCGCTCTTCTTCCGGCAGTCCTATTTTATTTTGGAATATGGAACCGCGCCACTTCCTCGCGTTGGCTTCCTCCTTTTGTACCTACTACTGCGTCATTTTTATTGCTTATATATATGTTGTAATATATAAGTCAAGGACGAATTCTCCGTATTTGCATTCACACGTTCATTGCCTTGAACCAGCACAAAGACCAGCAACGTGTTTAGTTGGTGAACCATCAATCTTTTCACCTTCAAACTTCCTGGAAATCAATATAAGGCAGATCAAACGTTGTACTACGTTTAAACAGCGTTAAAACTAAGCTTACATAGTATGGTCGACACTGGATCTCGTTGTAGATTAACAATTTTGTTAGTGTAGTATTGCACGACTGCTAGCCCAAGGTCTTAAACGCACATCTCGCAGTAATTTTTATTACGACTGCTGCCCAGGCCCGTTTTGTGGCTGAGGTCTCACTAGATATATTTTCCTCTTTTAATTGACCTTTCAAAAAGTGTTTTTGTTTTTGTTTTTACAAACATTTGTAGTAGTGATTCACGACTGCACGCCAATACAACGGTCATCCAGACCGAAATAGGCCGCAGCGGTGTCATGTCTAGGATCCTTGGGTTCTACAGCGCAAGTGCTCCGAGCTGCGATGCGTGAACACGCTCACTCACCAATCCCCCTCCTCATTTTCTCTTGTTTCACTTTTTAGGACACTGCCCCTTACCTCCTTACTGTTGTGTCAACCTTTATTTTATTATCGCTGTGCACAGTCATATCATCTAAGAGATCTTGTTTTGCCACGAGAGTGGGTTCTCCGTCGGTCGGCCTGTCGATCCGGTCAGTGCTTATCTCTGACCGACGCGACCGGTTTTTGGCTCGGGCAGGGTGCTGGCATTCACCCCCCACAGCAGTCTACCTATCAGCTTGCGTACTGCGGTGGCATACGAATAGGAAAGAAGGACGCTCTCCAGAAAAAGTTAAGGATCTTGTGATCTTCTCATGGGCGTGCAAATTTCTGTGCTTATTTTTATTTAACAATATTGCCGGCCACCTGATAGGTGGCCAAGGCAAGGGTGAACCCTGTTTTGCAGACTGTACAAGAAAACGGTACAACAAAGTCTTTATATTCCGTTTTACTTCGAGTTCGACTGCGGCCGACGCTACGATAAAATGGAGCCGATTAAACATCGTCTAAAAGGGACCTTCATGGCGATCGTTTTCTTTCTGCGTCTGCTTAGAGCCTCTAAATACCTCTAAATGAGTCCGTTACCAACTTGCCCAAAGAGCCTCTAAATGAATCCATTACCAACTTGCCCAGCAGACCAAGCTTTTACTCTAAATAAGCTTCGCTTCAGAGTGGCAACACTTCAGACATCTCGGTGCTTAAAATCATGTTTGCCTAAAGATCATCTGAGGCTTTATCTGAAATCACAGGAAACGCTTTTCCGTCCCCCAGAAACGTTAACGCCGTTCAAGACAGAGGAAAACAATATCGCCCGGGCTTCCCAACACCCTATCTAAAGGTGATCGGGAGGCGCAATTTTGAATTGTGACGATCGACAGTTGCGTCTCCTCTGCGCTAAGCACAAAGATGGCGGTGCTGACTGGCAGATCGGGGAACGGAATGCCGCTACTCTAAGCGTAGTTCATTTAGTGGCTCTAGGTTTGCTATCACCAGCTAAACCAATAACGTATAACAAAAGCGCGTGATTGGTATAACCGGGGAGAACAAACGCACGGAGACAACGAGCGCACGAGCGCCGTGACGGAGCACTTTTTGGGGCTTCCTGATTGGCTCTATCGGATTGTAGCGTCGATTACGGTCGGACCTGAAGTGAAACGGAGTAGAGTGAAACGTCGCTAAGGCTTCCAAGTGCTTTCCATCAAGTTCTTTCTTTCAAAATGACTACAACCGAGCGTTGTTTTTGCGCATATTTGGGATGTTAGCCGACGTCCTTCCTTTGCTGAACTGAGCCACCATGAAAGATTAAATGCAGTCCAAACACAGGTTGTGCAACTTTGCACATAGTATATGGCAGCTTCACGGAAGCCTCCGTTTTCGGGTAAGGACAAAAACCTGGAGTTTTTTTTTTCTTTTTTTTTTTTTTGTTTGTGATGGGTCACTGCATAGGCCCCAAATGCTTCTTCTACCCAGACAAGTCTCAACACGTATAACGCAAGCACTCAAGTTCACAGGGCTGAGCGTTGGCCATCCAGAGTCCTGTCCTGGCACAAGAATGACCTTGCGTCATTGGCGACCTCCAGGAGCACTTCCTTCTTCCAGACGAACCCCGACTGTTCTCGCTCACCAGCACCTAGAGCCACGAGACACTGCAAGCTGCTTTTGATGAAATCCAACGACAACGGACTATAGCTACGAATGCGTCCCGTCGCCACATCTTGCCGCAGGCGTTCCTGACACGCAGTGACAACATCGCGTTCTTTTAGGGCACCCTGAAGCGCCACAGAGTCGGCGATGGTGGCAAGTCCCGACAGGAAAGGCTCTAGGCACGACGCCAGGAACTTTGTCTTCTCCGGCGCAAGTAGGACGTCGCAGCTGGACATTGTGTCCAAGGACTCTCGGAAAACGTCTCCTTCCCTCCACTCTTCGTAGACAAACTCTGTTTGAAGAAGTTTGTTGAGGGTCCTGAACGCCTCGATGCCCCGTGACCCGCAGAGCGCCAGCTTGCAGCAGGGTTCGATCCACTGGAGGGCTTCGTTGGAGTACTGAGCCAGAAGTAGCTGTGGCAGGATGTCCGGGTCTCCCTGGGCCGTGTCTCCCACGCGGACGTGAACGATGTCCCCGTCGATGGCCAAGAAGTTCCGGTGTAGCTTGACCTGTTCATGGAACCACAGGGCGGATGGCTCGGACTCTAGGCGCACTCCAGAGCGCTGGGCTAGAGGTGCCAGCCAGTTTAGCTGCGCCAGGAGCGAGGTTACGGAGGCGGAACCCTTGTGGGCGCCTAGGATCAAACATGCCAGCGGGAAGTGCGTGGAGAGCGTGCCTCGTTGTTGCTGCTTGACGAGGAGGGTGAGCATCTGCGGCACGGAGAAGCCATCTAGGGCGAGGGTCTGGCGCGCGGACACCGGCGTTCCGAACCGCACCCGAATGTCGCCGAACTTGTCACCCAGGATCTTTCGGGCGCTCAGCAGACTCTGCAAAGCGGGTAACCTTGTCAGATGTTTCCCGCATGAAGCAGTCGGTGTATAGCATTATCAACAGCTGGCTTGTAATGTAGTCAGGCTGTGTACAACGATACATGAACTGACAATGTATGTGTGTCTATGAGCTTATAATCAAAGCTCAAAAAAGCTGCAAGATATGGCGCAAAACCCGTTTTACGCAGTGCGGTGTCTCGGAGAAAGCTTACGGACAACACTGCAAAGCTGTGAGAGTCATTCTAATTTGATAATCCCTATACCCCAAAACCCAATATAACTTTTCTTTATTTGAATTATGGAACAAGAAATCTAACTGGAAATATTATTGGAAACCTGAAATCCAACATGAAAACCTGAAATCCAGATAAAATCTAATAAGATTTCTTGTTCCATATTTCAGAAGCGAAACGTTATATTGGGTTTTGGGGTAAGGTGGCAATTTTTATGCGTTGTAGCACGCTTTCTTTCGGAATACACTTTAAACGTGTCAGTTTAGGGATCCTACCCACGCGATGACGTTAGCTTGGAAGGGTTTCGTTTGCATACTTCCAAGTTTTCGAAGAAAAATTACATCAGATGTCATTGAGAACTTTGTTTGTTTAGACCAGTTTTGTGCCAAATACTCAATAAATGTATTGAAGATTAGGTACTAAATACGAATCTGAAAATGTATTTAGAGTAGTACTCGCGTTACCTTTACTACGAACTATCTTAAGCAGAATACAAGTACTTTGAAAAAGTAATTGAATTACTTTCGAAGATACTTGGCAAGTAGTTTGCAAGCTGGTAATATATGAATATAAAAGTCAAAAGGGGGCTCTCTACTTGTGATGACTTCGCTGAAAATCACGTTCTGCTGTGATCAAATAGGACTTTCAAGAAACGCGCTCAGCTACTGCAATCAAATTTACTTTAAGATAATTCGGGATATGCAACATAATGGGTGCAGAAACATTTTAGGAACAAAGGGGGCTCACGTATTGCAGACATGACACCTGGGGTGCTTTAGTTTGGCGGCAGGCTCGAATCATGAAGCATTCCGCAATAATTTTGTAATGTGCCTTGCCGCGATTCGGAGGACTTGACACGTACTTAGGCACTGCCTATCCCTAACAGCCGAACTAGAAGTTGATCAGGCAACCAGACTTATTAATGAGTACGCTAGTGAACGACAAACGTGCATGCTCAGGAGAAACACCGGCTCGTGGACAGCAGCCTCTGTCGCTCATCAACAACCAGGAGCGAGTATCTATTAAGCAGTTTTCGTAGATTGTTTCTTCCGTCCCGCAACACTCTCCGCAACCCGCTACGATATCCGGAACTCTGCAGTGAAGGCCAGCGGCGCGCATGCGCAGTAGCGGCGTCTTCGTTGCGGAGAGCGTCGCGGAGTAGGGAAAACGATCTACGAAAACTCCCTATTGTCTTTCTTCTCAAGGGCGAAGAGGAGCGCCTGTACCTTCAAACTGTCTGTTTGTAAAACTTTATTGTCAAAATGACGCCCCGTCCAATGCTAAAAAGGGGGCTTGATAAAAAAAAAAAAACATAGAAAAGAAGAAAAAAAGAAACTATTGGGAGGGTAAAGAGGGAGACACAGGTGACAAAAGAGAATGTCCGCGAAACCGCTTCCAAACCCCATTCCCTTGCCCCCCTTCCGCATCAGCTCAAACCATTCTTAACGCATTCATGTCAAGACTCCCGAATCAAAGTCCACCAGTTTAGAAATAACTGGCTCCACTTGGCGGAAAACTGGGTTCGAGGATTCTGACAATGAAACAATGCGCGCGTTAGGAAGAAGACTAAAGAAACACTTTTTGGGAGCAAAAGTTAAGCCACATTAGGCACACAAGGGGCTTTGGGGAAGCACAATCTAGGTTTCTGTAGCTCAACAAAGCCAGCAGGATTTAGCTTCCTTGGCCGAGAGAGTGTTAAGGACGGTCCAAACCAAGCCGCAAAACGGGTCCGCAAAAATAAAAAAAAGCGAAACCCGTTTTTTTTTTTTTTTTTGCTAATATATATGGACGACTCCAGCGAAACCGACGCCGCGCAGCGGCAACGCCGAGAAGCTCAGGGGAGGAGGTCGTTTCAACTCTGTCGTCTGATATCGCTGCTTGCTTCTCGTAGGCATGCAGCATAGAAACAAACATCGCTTCCAGTAATTGTTCTTATGCTTCCGCCGTGTCATTCCGACGTACTGACTCGAAGAAGGTTTCTACCGTCGAAAAATCGCTTTGCTTTCATATATAACACGGATTTGACGCTGCAGTACAAGAAATTTATGGTGGTCATCGTGCTGAACGACGAAAACGACCTCCTTTCGTCCACCATTTTGCCTGACCTGCGCGCCCCCTATAGTTCGCTGGAGTCGCGAATAACTTCCGCCTTCCGTTTTAGTCCAGAAGCGAAAAGGTTGAGCGGGAATCGGTTCAGCTTTTCTTGAGTCTGACGATTCCTAGTTCCGTAGATTGTTCGGGAGACAAATATTTTCCAAAACTAAAAAAATTATTCGAAATACTGTATACAAGATAGTGAGACATGTAATTAAGATAGAGTAGCAAACACTCCAGACGAAATTCATTCGCAGGATGCCAAAATCAAAAGTATTTGAAAAGACGGGTTTATACCAGCAGAAACGTTAGTCAGCCCCACTTCTCATCTGGTGTCTGTGGACGAGAAAGTTAGCCGGTGAACTACTTCTCGTCATTTTTACTAAGCAGAAGATTAGCACACTGGTTGCAATTAGACGTGGTTGAAAGTAAAAGCACGAGCAGGTATCAAATCGACACAAAACGACACAAATCATGAAACGAAATAAAACAAAACGTCACAAAACGCAAGGACAAACAAAGCGACACCTCAGTCGTGTTTTCATTTTCAATAAGATCTAATCGTCGTCCTTCTTGCATACGTATTTACATGCAGCCTTCCATTGAAATGCGCTAGCGGCAATCGCTTTAAATGTTTCAAATGAGCCTTCAAAAACGACCCCCTTTGTTGACATCAAGAGGGGATAATGTACAACCGTTAGTTCTTCTTTGTGTCGTTGGTCATCGGTGTTTTTGAGTCTGACAACCCTATTCTACACTCTAAGAAAAAAAGAAATCCGTTCTTCAAAGGTCTTTAACGTCCCAAGCATTCTTTCAGCTAGCGAAGAACTGTTTCGTCGTAAGCACTATCGCCCCCGGGCGCACTAGAAAGGCAATTGGGCGATGAGTAACTCTTTCGCACAAAAACAAAAAGAGCTTAAAAGAACCACTTATAGGTTTTTCACGATGAACCGTTTGAAGGAATGCTTAAAATGACTTCTTAATTAGAATGCAAAGTTTGGACAAGCCGAAGAACCCCTAAAATTTATTTTTGAGCCAGGTTGTTTTTTTAAATGATAGTAGCCAAGGTGCCTGAACCTACAGACGAAGCGACTGCACTTTGATATAGAATAAAGCCTATACACAGTGGCCCTCGAATTCCAACCACGCGCATATATTAAGAATAATACCCCTGTCAGGCGGGCACCTCAAAGGACCTTTACGCCAAAGGACCTTTAGTGTAAATGTCATTTAAGCAGTGCCACACGGCAACTTCAAATGACAATTAGCGTAAAGGTCCTTTTCGTGAACCTGAGTTCCCGCAACTCCTTTACGGCTGTTAAAGGCCTACTCTCGTCAGCAGCGATCTACACGTAGAGAAGAGAATTGAAATGAAAGATCGTACTGATATCTAAAATCAATGCTTTTGTGTATTTATTATTGAAAAAAAAATCGTGTTTCACGTATATTCTGTACAGACGTTGTTCTACTAATAGTTTTCTGTACTCACAGCACCAGCTCTATCTGGTAGGCCTCGTCATCCCGCTGCTCGCCTGCTCGCATCGTAAGCTTCGGCACTTCGGTTTTGACTCCTCTCGATTTTCCTTACAACCATAGTTATCTAGCTTTTATTTTCTACTTTATATTTATTATCTATTAATAGTGTATTGCGAACTCTCGCGTCGTGCGATATGTCGAACGACGGAGGAGCGTCCACGACTACGAAGGTGCCGCCGCGCTTTCATTGGAGCGTTAAGGCGACCTGGGCGCTGATACGACTTTGGGAGGATCGGCTGGAGGACCTCCGACGCGTGCGATGAAACTCAAGCGCGGGTTCGACGCCGAACCGAACAGCGCAAAAGCGTAGCAAAAGCACGGAAAGGAGCGGGAGCAAATGAGCAACGTTAGGACTGAGCACCGTGGGACTGGGTGAGCTCGGAGACACTCAGGGTTGCCGCTAATTGCCAAAAAACCACTTTGCTTGGGCTTAAAATGGACTTTGATGTAATCACTCGACTGAACTGGTCATTTTGTCTTTTTTTATATCTTGCTTGCTTAAGAAAAACTTAAAAGAATATTTATATCGCCAAAATATTATTTTTCTCTGGCGTGAACGTGACCTTTGAACGAGCTACAAGACTTCAGGCGCTGTAAACATCGTCTAAATGACATTTGCTTGCGCTGTCTGGCACGGCAGAGCTTAAAGGTCATTTGAAAATCCTAAAGGCCTTTGGCGTAAAGGTCCTTTTAGGTGCCCGTCTGACACAGGCAAAACTCGTTATTCTCATTATATGCCCATGCAACCGTTTCGCGAATGCCCTTCATCAACCGCCATTGCGAGAGCAGCTTAATTGTAACCTCCAGCTAGACTATTTGCCACTACTCGTCCGCTCTTCGGATGTTTCGGCGTCCTTCCTGTAAAGCCTTGTTCACATGGTACGATTTTACATGGGATTTCGGATTTGCGACGTCGCTCGTGCGGCAAAAAAGCGTGGTGGAAGCTTTGGTGTTCAACGCCGCATTTGCGAAATCGCAAGCAAAGTCGCACCATGTGAATCAGGCATTAGTCGTATACACCAACTCAACTCTCTTACGTCACGCAGCGGTGGTGGCGCTTCGGGAGCACTTCCGGTGTTTAGGTGTGGGCGGAAGCCCCCCCGTGGCACGGACATTCATGTGCTGTTTTAGAAGAAACCCGACTAACATCTGCCTTCTCGTCAAAACGCCACGACTGAGGCTGTGCGAAAAGAGCCGGGAAAGGTATGAAGATAACTTTTCATGTGTTTTCTGCCTGCTCGGTTCGTCCGAGGATGTTGATAGGTGCCGTGAAAAGAAATCCAGATACCGTCTGTCCACGATTGCTTGTGCGAGAGGCACTTCTTGTTGTAATTCAGTGATACTTCTGGTCATTAGATTTATTTGTTTGGTTCCAATATGAAAGCGGGAAAACCATTAAATTGTCCGGGGCACCCGCGGACCACGTTCAAACAGCCGTGTGATCGTTCAAACTGCCGTCTGCTCTTTTAAACTCATTCAAACTGTCGTGTGCTTGTTCAAACGACAGCCGCCAGCAGATTAAACGTTGCGATAAGAAGTAAATGCAAATCTCAAAAGACTTTTTTTTTTTTAATTCGAAGGTTGTTTGGGGTAAGTAGATAGAAAGATATCTTGATCATTGTTACTAGTGGTAACAGTGATCTACTGAATGGGTTCCCGCGTGAACGAGCGGCCGACCAGTACCGCTCGTCCACGCGGGAACCCATCGCTCGCGGGTGGCTGACAAGCGCCGTTCATATGCATATTCAGCAAGGTTCGGTAGCGCCATCTGTCGTTCTGCGCCAACGTTAAGTGTCAGGACCTTTGATCACTTTTTTAGTGCGCGAATCGCCCACGCATGAATGTAATTTAGTGTTTTTTTTAAGGATGCTTAGAGCTCGTAGATTGAGTTATGACCATGAAACGAGGAACTCAAAACACACTATACGGTGTCCTTTTAACGATGCGTGGAACCCAACACGCGCTGTGCTCTGCCAACCCCAACGTGTAACTATAATGATAAAAAAAAAATTGGAGGTTTATAATTGATTACAGACCACGTGGCAGCTTTTTTTCCGGCTGCGAGTTAAGGGGGTAAACGGTGTTCGTTTTTCTTTGGTTCCTTTTCTGTAACTAGCATTACGTGGAGAGAAAAAACAACAACAAGGTGCTTTTATAGGTTACAAATGTTTAGAAAAAATCCTAAGCCGCATTTGTTGAAAGTACAAAAAAGGATTACATCGCCCTTTTAAGTCCGACTGCAGCAGACTTACAATCCGATGGACCCAATCACGCAGTGCCAAAAGTGAATCGTCACATACATCATCGCCTGTGTGCTTGTTATCAGAGACTAACCCGATCGCGCACAGTAAAAACGCAGCGAGCTTGATATTTTTCTTTATTGTGCGTGATTGATTGAGCCGGTGATATCAAACCAATATATACACCTTTTCCACAAGCGCGCAGCCATCTTGAATATCGTCACTTCTGGTATGCGGTAAAACATCTTTTTGATCTCTCCCCGCAGCTGGAAGGTGTTTACGAAAAATGCGTGATTGTCACACATTCTTGATTTGCCTCGCCTATATTTTCTCGCATATTCCAGGTTCAAATGTTTTATTATTTTTTCGCCCCGCATACCAGATACGGAACCCACGTGACTGAGAACGACAGGAAACAGAAAAGGTCTATACAACAAGCGCCGTGACGATGCATTTTGTCGCTGCTTGATGGCTCCATCAGGTCGCAGCGTCGGCCGCAGTCGGACTTGAAGCGAAACGGAGTATATATAGATGTTGCCTATACATGTTCCCGCGCTCCTATAAAAAAATAACCACGAGTTTGCTCCTTCGATAATCGCGTTAATAATGTCGTTTATAAGTAGTCGCAAACTACCACTATAAAGGCTTGGCGCGCCATCGCGGCGACTGATACTTGCTTGACCTTGTTTACCGTGCCGAGTATGGGGGAAAGACGCACGTCCAATCTATCTATTTTTTTCTGTCGAAGGCCGTCGCACAACCACGAAGCCTATATGGACGGCAGCGACTTCTTCCTGCATTTCCTTCCTTGTGGCCGGTACACAATTAGCGCGTCTTGTATGACCACTGTACTACATTGGAGAAAATGCACACACGTGTCCATCTTACATTTAGCTCGGTGGCGCACAACGGCCTTCGTTGCTGTTGCTACACCGAGCTCCTAATCATCATCATCATGCCCACTCTATCCGCCGAGCTCCTCGGACCGAGCTAATAATCACTGTGATCTTCGCGAATGTGGTCGAAAACACACACACAAGCACACACACACATACACACACACGCGCGCGCGCACAGACACACACACACGCGAACAATAAAAAAAAACAAGAACATTACTCTGGTTTAAAAACTAGGCTTACTCCGAGACACTGACATCAGTCAATGGTATTAGATGATGTTGTGCTATGAGTGTCACAGTGGAGCTAATATTTCCATCAGAAGTTTTTTTTTTTTGTATTATTGGTTACCGAGTTTTCTGTGTGCGCATAGCGGGAAGCAGATATTAATTTCCCTTGATCGGGGGCCGGGGGGGGGGGGGGGGGGGGAGGGGGGTAGAGGGAGGGGAAGAATGGAAGAGGAGTATATTTTAAGACTTTCCAGCGCCTCTCGCTTATACGAAAAAATGCTGAGCCACTGGGCTATGGACAGATGTTCTGACATTCTGCTGAATAGAACTACTGCCACAGCCTCTTGTACAGGAGGCTATGCTACTACACATGGTGAGAATGCCTCTCACAGTCCAGTAGACGAGGATGGCAGAAGGGGGTTATTGGAAAGGTTCATACGTACAGCTATAGTTTCCTTGGGCTTGGGCAGGCCGAGCATTTCCCGGGCGTAGAGCGTTTCTTCCAGGACCCTGTCGTAGCTGATGCTGACCGGAACGAACAGAATATCTGACACCTTCTCGGACCGGTACAGTTCTAGGCAGGCCTGCGAAAGGTTTCACAAGGTTGCCAGGTGGTCGAGCTTGCAGATCGCCAAGTTCGACTCAAAGTAGTCAACAAGTAGCTCTTCACACTGCTTTACACTAAGGCGGCATTGCTCTAAAGTCTGCATATCAAGTTGTTGGCCAGTCTCCAAATGCTAACCCCAGCGACCCTCGGTAGCACACGTCGTCAATATCTGTAAACGTTGAAAGAGCACGCACCTGGACAAATCCTGTCCGCGGTGGCAGCGACTTGCCGGTCCTGCTTCGGGTGCCTTCCACAAACACCTCTAAGGGATGCCTTCCATCCAGAAGCATCTGATGCAGGTACTCGGTGACGAGAGCGCGGTACACGCAGTCGTCTCCGAACTTCCTGCGGATGAAGAATCCTCCGGCGTGCCTCAGGGTGGAGCTGACCCAGCGCAGGGACAGAAGGTTGTCTCCCGCCGCAGCGCAAGGCAGCGGGGCGTCCAGGTGAAAGGTGACGAACGACATGATCAGGAAGTCGAGGTAGCTTCGGTGATTGGGCACCAGGACGACCGGACAACGCTGGCAGGCGGCGCGCAGCTCCGCCGCTCCCTCGGTCTCCACCAGGATTTGATCGTACAGACGTTTGAGTAACTGCATGACATTGTAGCGGTTGGCTATCTGTGTCGTTTCTCTGGACTTTGCGGTAAATTAATAATCCTGTGGCCATGTTTTCCGTCTACACTTCCAGGATAGGTTGCGCGCCTATTGGCTTAATTGTTTGTCACAATCACTCTGCTCAAGAGTAAGAAGGCGGGTGTATCGTCGTGCCATGGAGGCACCGTGTTTTGTTTATGAGCAGTCGTGCATTTAGTGTTAAACGCTGATCTGATTGGCTCGATCATGGCTATAGCTCGATACGTTGGCGTTGAAACACGAATAGGAAACTTGTAACGTTTGAAGTCGGGATAGCGGTAAACTGGAGAGTTAAGTAATTTTCACTAGAAGTACTGTATGATTTTGATCCAAAGCCATATAATTTTTCGGATCTCGTGGACGCATTGGGGGGGGGGGGGGGGTTACGATTCATAAACACTGTGTTTGACGAACACCATGTAGACATAAATTCGTAGTGCTGCATTTTCTACGTCGCCTACTGAGTGGTAGAGCGGCCGGGTCACAGATTGAACAGAAGGACTGCGTCAACATTCAGCTCGGACTCGTGTTCAGTCACCATCCGAATGCTGGCGCAGCAGTTATGTCCAATGTGTGCTCCGTGTCGGCCTTCTTAAAGTAACATTCAAAATTCAGCGCTACGGCTTCCTTATCTAGCGGGTGTTGTGTTGGTCTCTCACTATCCTTGGAAAAGGGCACTTTACCTAACCGACGCCCATGTCCTTGTGCCAGGGCGATACTCTCAAAGACGTGTACCATCGGGACCACGCAACTGTGCGTATAGTCTCACGTCTATGTCCATGGTGACGCTCATAGGCTCACCTTAGACAAGAAGAAGCCCCAGATGCGCACCACGGGCATCTTGAACTTGTGCGCCAGAATGGACAGGCACGCCCGGGCCTCGCGGTCCAGGTCCTTCGCGGACCGGTCCGAGTTCCTCTGGGCTTCGGCGAGGGCTTCCTGCAGCCCCGAAGACTCGAGCACGGCTCGACACAGCTGCGGCGGGCTGCGCCGCGTCGACCAGACGGGAACAGGGTAGCTCCATGTCCTCGTGACCCAGCGGAAGTCCGAAGGACGTCCCAGACGCCGGTTCTTGAGCGCGTCGTCCAGCGGCGACAGCTTGTCCTCCGCAGACTCTGGCGTTGCGGGGTTCCTCCCAACCACTGCCGACCTGCAAAGCGCCAACCGTGTGACGTTTAAGCGGCAGACACACTGCTCATACATCATGCAAAAGACACGGTGTTCCATGCGGACATGATGACAGAATGTTTTGCTGACACGTCTCACGCATGTTCGAAGTGTATGCTTTGAATATGTCTGTAGACAGGTCTTTGTATGAACAATCTGACAGGGCCGACATACAAGGAAGGAACACGCCTCAGAAAATTTCGGAAGGGCGTCTTTTGCATACGATCAGTTAGTAGTGTGACCGTCTTTGCTTATAAAGGTAGAAAACATGGATTTCACGAACTCCTATCCTAGCTCAAGGATCGACTGACTCAGAAAACTTTCGAACTTTTTGAAAAAAAAAAAAAAAATTCGACAAGTTCCGTTTTTTTTTAAGAGGGTTGTCTGACTTTAACGCGCAACTTTCTAGTTTTGGGGAAATAATTCGAGCTGTAGTTTTTTTATGCAATTTAAAAAAAGTAGTGACGAATGATTGAACGTTATAAATGAAAAACATAGGAGCCTTTAATGATTAAGTTTTCTTTTAAAGGAAACAATGTTTATTTATTTATTACTTCATTTGTCGGTCGCTCAAAGGCAGCCTGAATAGGTTATTGAAAAAACAAGATAGAGGTCAATTCTGGGATATTTTTATTTAGTGAATCTGAATATCATGTTTGTTCTCCCCAAAGATGTAACTACACGCGAAAAACATGAAAACCTTCCTACCAGTCGTTGCGACATAAAATTATCTTTAGGCCGTCAAGCACGTTTGGTTTGACATGACGGATCAGTTTATTTTTAATAATATTTTGTCGTTAAACTATTTGGTGCCAAATGTAGAACTCTGTAAATTCGTCTGCGATGGTGTCAAGTGTGGAAACCGCTTAAATGGACTGCAAACGCTGACGTATTTGCGCTGACATCCCTCCCCCCGCATTTCGTCGGAGTGAACGACGAAGCTGAGGAAGGAATGGCGCCTGCTGTCCACGTCACACACATCGCCGCGCGAATTTCTCTCTCGTGTGAATACCTCTAGTATACACGAGGGCCAAGGCAACTAAAACAACGCAATGTAGAACAGCACCGTTTCCCGTGACACATTGGTCACTGTACAAACACTAAAAATTAGGGAAAACAGGACAATAAAAGACAACACCACATTTATGAGGTAGATATTACGCACCTGATTAACAATGCACCCTTCCTCCGTCAGGGGGCGTCAGATTGTTTTTAATTTCCACGCACGCACAAAGTATTTGAAATTCAGTCGAACTTCTGTGGAACTTAGTGGTAAAAGTTCGATAAGTCGAAACTCAAACCCATGCAGGTTCCCGACCTCTCTATAGTACTAGTAACATCTCCACAAAGCAATGTTCGAGCCCATACATAGATCCGGGCAGGGCAAACTCATCAGACCGGCGGTCGCGTGCAGTGTCCCCATACATATCCTTTGGGTCGTTAATCTACAGTCACTCTGCCAATACATAATACAAAAGACAATCTGCTGACATTTCCTGAGGCGTGTTTCTGCCTTCCATGACTCTCCTTTCACATCAATCATAAGAAAAAGAAAGAAAAGAACTCTTTGCAGATAAATTTGAGCATGTACCTGTATCTAGAAAACACGCTTCGAACAGGTTTGCGGGCATGACACAGATAACCATGTCATCATGTGTGCACCAAACACCCTGTCTTTTACATGATGTTTGAGAAGTGTGACGCCGGCTTTACCCCTACTGAGCTTTCAATCCCCGCGGCTTATACCTGATTCACATGCGTGACGCACTTTGTGTTGAGGAGCTGTGTTCTCTGTGTGCGCACCATTATCTTGCGAAAGCAAAAAAAAAAAAAAACAACCAAAAAACGTCACTATAGAATGCCGTATGTTTGCTGATGACGTAGACAGTAATAGGAACTGGCGTGTAATCCTATACTCTTCCTCGGACAGTCTTGTTATACTCTCAAGAGGAATGACATACGTTGGGAAGATTATTAGGTGTGGACATTGTGGAACCGAAGATGAAGGCTCATTTGGTTAATTGTCTTCTTCGACGTTCAAGTGTTATTAATTTCGCCCATGATTATAGATCTCGACAAAACAATCCTCCTTCCGACTAGTGTTACAAAGACGTTCGTTTTTTTTCTCGTTTTTCTCTTTTTCGGTTTGGTGTTTTGATGGCAAAAGGAGAAAGCTTTCTCTATACGCGACCATGAAAGTTCGAATGAAAGTGCGATGCTTGAGCTGTGTTCTTTCGACCCTGGCTTAAAGATGTCCTTATCCAATTTATGTAGATACAGCTATCCCGAGAGAGTAGTCAGTGGAACCGATAATTCCTGATGCAGTCGACTGCACTGGCACTGTATTTACACAAAGAGCACACGGTTATATGTACTGGGAAATATTACTATTATTAGATTCGTTGGCGAAAACCAATAATATACATAACGTGGGCCGGGAATTCAACGGTTGTTTTCTTCGTTTTGTTTCTGTTATAGTGCGTATAAGTGGTACAAATTTGACAGGAACGCAAACACCAAGGTTTTGATAATGCTGCATTCCCAAGGACATGCTATAAAAATCACCCCCCCCCCCCTCTTTTTCTCTCCTCCCCCTCTCCAAGAAAAGGAAAAAAAAAAAAAAAGACTGCTTTTCCTATCCCCAATGCTGCACTTTCGCTCGCTATCGTCTTTACGTTATTTTGTTCCCAGTTATTTTATGGGCTAGATCATGCTATACAGAATTCCCACCGATAAATGCCATTTTATGTTTGTGAAGCTATAGCTATGGTTTGTTGTGAACCGAAATTAATAATGAAAACAAGCCCTCCCCCCAAATCCCCCCCCCCCCCCACCCCCGGGCAAAAAAAAAAAAAAAATCACTGATTTAGTATAACGCTTTCAATGTCCATACTAATGCAAATTGTCTAAAACGAAATCTAATTACGCAATTGCCAGTTCTACGATACCTTATAAGAGGATGCATAGATCGACTCGTGGCTCCGCCATATCACGCCTTTGTGGTGGCGCTTTGCCGTCGGCATGGCGCATGCTCGGGGGGCTTCACTTCCGGTTTCTGCTCACGGGCAGGCCGGCAGGCCACACACTGTGGTGTGGGCAAACACTAAATTGTTTCGGAAACAACGTGCTGGTCTACAGTCACGGACAGGATGAGAACAGCAGGGAGGTCCTTCGGCTGTCCCGCATCCGGCGCAAACTTCCTACACCTTCGATGACGCTTCGGGGTCCCGTGAGCCTCGAGCGTGCACGCGTAGCCGAAGCACGACGGAAGGCAAAACGAGCGCGTGCATGGAGGCCGCGGGCATTCGAAAGAGACGCCCTGCCGTTCTCATGCGTTCGGTGATTCTAGGGTAGGGGCATAGATATACTCACAAAGCCTGACAGTTCGACGACGGAGCCATAATGTGCCCGGTCGCAGATTTGGAGCGCGAGGATCTGGTAGCACAGAGCATTAAAATGCCGTTTCTAGGGAAACCTGGACGGTCAGCGCACAGCTTTTGCAGCGGCGAGGACCCGGAACACACTTGTTCCCTCGGGAGAAGCGTGTTTCGGCGTCTCGCCGCAGTGGGGCGCTAGTCACGTGGCTCTCCTCTCATCCGTTGTCTGCCGCTCCACCGTTTCCATTTCGGCGGCCGCTTCTCGTGGCCATCTGCCAGGCTTTGTCAGTATATTGCAGGCGTCTCAAACACGCGGCCCGCAACTCGCTGGGATGCGGCCCGCGCTTGCATTCCACGGCTGCGTGCCTCCGTTCCCATGCCTCGTGCGCCACGTACGCCATAATTATTGGTTTTCATATCGTCGATTGGTTTACGCACGAAAAGGAGTTCTATACTCATATGACGTGTTCACACATTCCAACTGGAATGGCAATGACACTACTAGGCTATAGACCTTTTCTTTAACGGCGCCGCCATCTTGAGAATTGCGGCGCAGACGACGCCGTCTAGCGGCTTAGAAAAAGAAATACCGGCTAGTTCTGGCAGCACAGCTATCTGGGTAGGCAACGGTGTGGGTATGGGGGGAACTTGGCTAGACGTGGCTATGGCGGGCTGCAATGACTTGGTTGGAGCTTGTCCGGTTGAATCCAGCTGGCTACTCACAGGCCATCACCTTGCCTCCTCGAGAGAACGAGGACGAAGACGGTGGGGTGTTTTGATTGAGTTTCCACAGCGAGGTATATATGAGCAGTTTAATGTAGTCTATGCAAGTAAGCTTGCGGCATCTGATAGGTCCATCTTGAGTGGTGGCATGTAGACTTTTTCATACCTTTCACATACCATGGGGTTTCCAGTGATAGCCTAATTGGACCACCTGCACCGGGAATTAAAATCGGTCCTCTTGTCGTAGACGAAGTGGTTGTGAGCTTAAACGTGACGTTGGGTCTGATACGCATCTCTCGCGGGCTCGCAATCGACTGACTTCATAAATAAGGATTCTTGGGGACAATGCGAAGCTCGATAACTTTGCAGTCACACTCGCGCTGCAGCTTCTTGTGCTCATGGCACACTTTCTGCTATTGTTCTTATGCTTTATAAAATTATTTATCCATCCGACGACCACGCAGTGGTACCCAGACAACCGTAGATTTTCGGAAATTGCAGCACGGTAAAAAGGAGCACTCGGAACTAACTCATGCACGACGTACGTTTTTAAGCCTTTTCGCCCATACCCTTGGCGGTTGCATACCCTGTGTCAGCGGGCAATCCAAAAATTCACCAGGTCGAGGGTACGTCAGTTACTGGCTGGTTTGAGGTTATGCGAAAAAGGTCTATACAAGTGCGAGCTCTTTGCTCAAGGAGGCACCTCGGTTGCGCGAACTCTTCTTGCTCAGCAGGACCAATCACGCGGTAAACGTGCACCGATCCCGCGTTTTTTTATTTATTTTATTTGCTTGATTAGCGTAGCCGGCGATGGCAAAATCCACAGAGACAAGGAGCGCCGAGACGGTCAGACTTTTGGGGCAGCTCGTTTGGCCCCGTCAAATCGTCGCGTCGACCGCGGTCGGACCTAAAGTGGAACGGTGTGTAGCCCATAGATGAGATTGGAATACACCGCGATTCTTTCGAAGCAATTATCTTTCTTTTTTTTAAATTTTACTTAGACTGCAATGCTTCCGCGACTTCCTTTTCGAAACTTGTTGAATGTTGCTATTTCTTGGCATTTACGCTCGTGAAAATTAACCTTTTTTTATTTTTCTTCGAGTCTTTGTGATCTTTGGCAGGTGCCACGCTGTGTATTATCATCAAGAAGCGTATGAGCAATATCGTATAATAATGTCTTAATTTTGGTCCAAATGTCTAACGCGAAATTTCTTTTTCATCGCGTTAATTAAAAAAAAAAAAAGCGCCCTGGAGCGCCATGGTCGGAACGTTATGACTCTGGTCGGTGACAGATAAAGAGTTTAGGGATAACTTCTCCGACCCCTTTCCCCTTTGGCAGAGCGAACGCTGGAGAGGAACCTCTTTAGCGTTCGCTCTGCTTGAAGGCCGACGACCAGTTCGCGCTTTCCACTTTTCCCCCGCTTCCTCCTCTCCCCCCTTCTACCCTGTCTGCCGTTGCCTGTTTCCTCCTTCCCCATGGTGAGGAGGATCTTCTGCCTTGCAGAATCTCCAGTCTGGTCGTCGGCCTTTAAGTCGAAAGGGGTGGTAGGAGATTCCCCTGAACTCTTAGCCTGTAACTGACTCTAGGATTCGACGCAAATAAAACGTTTAGTGTTTCTCTCTCTCTCCCTTTCTCTCTGTATATACCGATAAATCCCGAAAGTTATTGCCCCGAGCCGGTTTGTTCAAAATCGGGGGAAACCGACAATCCCCGAATCGGAGCTGTCTTTGAATAAGAGCGCAAGCTTCACGGGAAAAAAATATGTAGCTACGGCTTTAATTTGTGTTGGCCTGGAATACAGCTTGGATTGAACTGTCCGCAAGGCTGTTTCAATTTTTTTGTGAACCACACAACTTGTCTTGTTTTCTTTTCTGTTCGGTATTGTGACCTTTTTTTTTGTCTTCCTCAGGCATTCAGGTGACGTGCATCTTTCCTGAAGGTCAGGGAATCCTTCGGTCGTGATTTGTTTTCTCCAACATAAGACGCCCGTTAAATGCCGCCTCTTTGACCGCCCCCTCCTCCCCCTTTAAAAACACCAAATCTGTGGGGCAAAAAAACCACTACAAAAAAAACCCACACACACACACAAACACACACACAAACACACACACAAACACACACACAACACACACACACAAACACACAAACACACACACACACACACAAACACACACACACACACACACACACATACACACACACACACACAAACACACACACACACACACACACACACGCACACACACGCGCGCACACACACGCACACACACACGCGCACACGCACACACACGCACACACACGCGCGCACACGCACACACGCGCGCGCACACGCACACACGCGCACACACACATACACACACACACACACTCCATTTCGAAGGATACACCCCTCAACAACGAAACCCTAGTTATAAGTAGGGTGCCTTCATGTGCGCTTCGCTTGGGGTGATGACATCTGGCCATTTTGTTTCGAACGCTTATTTTTATTTTTTGTTCTGAAGCGCGTGAAAGGGCGTGTCCCTGCACGCGCTCGTGGCGGTGACTGTGCTACGGCGACATTTTGTTTCCTGCGATTTCTTTGTATTTTCCCTGTGAGCGTGTGCTGTCGGCATCGGGTACTACAAACGATGGCATCACCCTAAACAGAAGGACATTGAGGCACCCTAGTTATAAGACGTCCTCGTGCTTTCTGCCCGTAACACAAGCGCCGGCAATTTAGCTGTTAGTGGTTGCGATGGAAAACAATTGCGCCCGCTCTTGGCGTGCGATTTTGCGCTAAGAGGAAATGGAGTGCGCGCCGTCTTCGCCGGGCTGCAGAGTGACGACGCGGCGTCTTGAGGAAGGAAAAGTGTGCAGTAGCAGTCAAGGCTGACGGTCACACCCTTTGACCGTTTTGGCCGTAGGTGAATCCTTCGCGGCGCCGATATAGTGCTCTGTCTTACTTTGGCGCGCTTTTTACGCCGGGGACCCTCAACCCGCCATCCCCTCAGGCTGATATGCAAATGGACGCCTCGCATCGATGTCGGTTATAGTGCGCCGTGATGACGCGAAAGAAAAAAACAAGTGGAAACAAAATGTACGTTATGAATATTCACGCGGCGATCTGCCTTTTAGATGCGACTATGACTACGCGATCTCTGCGTTGTTATCTTTGCACCGTTGAAATTGCAGAGAGGCCGTATGCAGCGAAAGCATAACCGCATCGTGGTTCGCAGCGCTAACCGCGCGTAAAGAAGTTCATATACATAACCTATTGAACGGCATGCAATGAAAACTTTCACAAATGTGCCTTCAAGTGGTGCTTTTATCATACTAAAATGTTATGGGTGTTGGTTTCCTAAAAAAAAAAATGCAAGCCAAATTTGTGTTGTTATTCCCATGGCTAGGGAGTAAAACGGAAACAAAACGAATCTTGTTGAGGCTGCTACTTTCACAGATGGCAACATACAGGTTCGGATCTGCTTGATCGGCTTTCGGGTGCCCATCTCAAAGAGGGTTTCAAGTTTTTGATTCATGTTGTGGCACCTGTAGCTAGCAGCGTCAACCAGGCGGTTTGTTTCAGTTTTCCTCTATGAACATACAGTTTTTTAAACTAGTTTTTTTTTTAATTTTACGCGTATGACATTTGCGTATAATAAATCGATTATTTTAAAGCACCGTTGTTAAAATGAAAAAAAAAAAAAAAACTTCATTGGAGAGATCCTCAAATAAGATCAACCTGCAGGCTTCGAGGGGTAGGAATATTCAATTCTAGCTTTTTATTTTTTTGCATTGTCCCGGAACACAGCCGGCTCTTAGCGTCGACTGAACTGTCCGCAAGGTTGCTTCTTTCCTCGGAAACTACACCACGTATCTCGTTTTTCCTTCTTTAATTTGCACCGAGGCGATTTTCATGCATTTGGGTCACGCACGTGTTCCCTGGAGGTCGTGGAATCTTACGCTCCCTCCCCCGTGTACTCTTTTTTTCATCGTAATCCACGATTAACGTCAATTTGTTGGCCCGACCCCGAAAATATGCACCAAAAAACACCGAATCTATAGGAAACCATGAACTCCGAAGTGACACTCCCGAATTCGACGAAAAATGAACCCGAAAACACAAAACCTTATTTGGCGACCTATGGATATGTCAAGTTTTGTTGCTAAAGGTCAGTCCATGGTCCTCGAAATTCTGACCAATGACTTGCACAATCACATCATTTCGTCACTGAAGGAATAGGACGCTACTAAATCACACAAAGTTTCATGGCAGAGGGCTTACGTGTTTTGTTTTTTAATGGTCTACAGAGCTTTCCTCAACAAGGCTTCTCTGCTCATGTATTTTAGTTAATGTGCTCGGCTCGTGCATGCCTCGCTTGCTGAAGTGACCACCAGTTCACGTTGGTTGGCTATAATCATCGTATGCTAAACTGTACCTTTTCAGAGCCGTTTCTTGTTGTTTTAATAGACCTGTTGCTAAATTACCCAAACATCAACGAGAATGCGGGAAAGTATTTCGATGCGCCGCACGCGTTCGCTTTCCCCGTATAAAAGATTCCAAGCAAATAACCAAAATAAAGCGTTGACGAACGCGCGTGCAAGATGCCATTTGTTTTAGGCTTTTGCTTTAGAAGGGTTACTGATCCAGACGCCATAACGTGCAGCGCGTGTAACTACACTCGTAGCATGCTTCTTGGTGCTTGTGTAAAAAGTGACTGACCAACGACTCGCTGTATAAATATCCACACAACCTCAATTATTATTTGTGCTTGGGTAGTTTTGAAAAAGGATCGCTGTTCGTGTATTTGACTGAGAATTCGCAAGCCAAAGGGACGCAGCAAGTGAACGCATCAAATAGATGCCTCGCATGGTCGTGTCAAAGAAACGCACTGAATGAGCGCAACCAACTGACGCATCAAATGATTGCAACAGATAGAGGCCTCAAATGGTTGCGTAACATAAGCGCATTGCCAAATTCGGTTGGAGGGTTATTTGACCCACGGAACCGCCGCCACAGTTGTGTTACTTTGATTCTGGGATGTCATCGCAAAATCCCGGAAACCAAAAAAATGTAAATTGGAACTACGAACTAAAAATAACGCAATAACGAACTGTGTATAAACTGTCTGGCATGTTCTAGGTTCCATTCAATGATTATTTATTTATGTATTCTTGATTATTCATTTATGTATTGTAATGATTTCCTGCAGATCCTCGAAGGCATTCTTCCAGGAAGAGGATCTCAAAATACGTGTTGGGTGAAAATACGGGTGGAAATACGATCCAACCAAGCATATTCCCTCCTAACGCTGTTCGAACAAAAACGATCGACTAACAGCAGGAGTTAACGTTTGCTACTTTCAATTGATGGCGTATTCTTTTTGGCACGTAAAATGGTTGTAGTGATGTCCTATGCATGTCATACATATTAATGGTCTAGTCTTTCTGACGCGTAAAGTACAATAAAAATAGTGATATGGTTGCCTCTCTTCTTTCTTTCTTTTAGTGCGCATTACGCTTTGAGGGAAAAAAGCACACGCAGTCAAAAATATTGATGTATCTGCTCCTCTTACTTTTTGTGATGAGCACTTTAATTGGTACAGTCGAAAAAAAAAAGAATTACACATACAAGGACAAAACGTGTCCAATACGTCCTTCGACTTTCGGTTACTTGTGTCAAAAGCCAGAGATGAGCTGTTGTGTTCGGTCCATCCAAGTTCGATATTTTCTCAAGTTTCTTCTGTGCTCCTCTAACTACTCATATTCAACACTTTGTTTGTTGTCGTCTTAAGCAGCAAAAGTAAGTCATGATACAAGTACCTAAGGGTCGCTGACACCTTTTGGGTCTGCGTCTCGACAATGGGGTTCGCCGATTATCCTCGCTTTTTTTGTTTCTTTATTTTTTATTTTTTATTTATTTAGTGTGCTTTAAGGTTTTATCTGCAGCACCGGTCTGTGTCCTTCAAGAGCGGAAGCTTGGACTCTTTCACCGCCGTTCTTCGACGAGGAGTTTGTTATTCGAGAAGCGCCGCACTATCTTTGGGTTGGCGAGACGCTCTTGCGTTGGCAAAAAAAGATCCCAAAAGATGCCGGGAAAGAGCGAGGGGAAGGTCAACCACGAAACCGGTGTCCGTGCAGTTATCCACTCGCTGCTGGGCTGCGGCTAAACTGCGTACTGGTATACCTCGGACGCACTGCTTGAGGACATGCACGATTGCGCCGATAAAAAGCCGCACGGGTTGGTCGGCGGTTTACTTGCTTACCAACGAGTTGTTTCGCGTGACATCTTTCTTTTCTTTCTTTTTGTTGAGTTTCTTTGGCCTTGTGGCCAGGGGTAAATTTGAAGGATGTCGATTTGAGAGGTATTACAAGGTTCTGACAGGAAGTGCAAGGTGTGTTGGCAAATTATGACGTGTTGTGTGTAGGGTAAGACAGCTGGAGATCAGTCTCAACGGGCGTCTGGTGTCTTTGCTGTAGATGAGAGATGTAGAGTATATACCACCGCTAGCCTGGGGTTTTCGAATGCGCATCATACAGTAGTGATTGCATGACCGCGCGCAGGCGCGATGCTCATTCAGATCCAAACGCACGGGTGTGGAGATTGAATCAACTTTGGCGAACAACCTTCCCCTTTCTCTATGGAGTGTCATCACAGCCGGATGTCGCCAACGCAGCAATTGATGCCGATGCCGATCGTTCCTCGACGCGTTGACAGGACAGGAGGCCCAGCCGCATGGTGACGCAGCCCTTGTGTCTAATTAGTCTTCGCTTGATCTTACTCTGATGATATCAAAATTTTCATGCACAGGCTTTGATTATTCGTTGTGGTGCTCACTGAAACATGGATCCCTGCATGGGTTGTTCGACGCAAGCTTTCGCACCACGTGCTCTGAGCTGCGGTGCGCTACCACACTCGACCACCCGATCCCCCAAAAGCCGTATATGGAGAGTGTTTGGCCATTCACTGGGAAGTATAGGAGGCAAATGAGGAGGCCCCATTGACCGAGAGCGGGCTGGGCGTGTTCCAGGGCGTCTTCGCAGATTCGAATGTGGCCAGCGCGAGAAGCCGCGAATAATGCCCTGGCGGTGGTCGCGACAAACAAAACTAATAAGTGCGTCAGAGTAACTCTCGGTGACTGAAAATATGGTGAGCGTGATTTTTCGATTACGGTCGTGCAATTTCGAATTCTGGGAGAACGATCGACGTGATCAGTACGCCAGGCACCGAGGGCCGGGAAAATGCCTTCCGAGCGGTCAGACTCCGACCGAGCAAAACAGAGTTCGAGCGATACGTTCGTTTCTTATTGATTTTGTATCATCATAACCGAAACATCACGTGCACTATATTTTCAACCATGAAGAGTTACTCCATTTAACTCTTACGCACTTATTAAAATTGTTTCTCGCTACCACCGCTGGGGGTTATTTTCGCCTTCTGGTTGGCCAAGAGAGCACGTCACGCATTCTATCTGCGTCTCGTGTACGCTCTGCCCGCTCCTCCCATTGACCAAACCTGCGATCCCCCCTATACTCCCCATGCGACGATATCCGCTTGGAATGTTTTAGAGCGCAGCTCTTAGGCGCCTGTTTCCGGCTTGAGCGGCGTCGCCGTCGGCGTAACCGTGCGGTGCATTATGGGTAAATTTTCCCGAAGGGACCCGAAATCCTCCCGAAGGACCTCGGGTTCCTTCGGGAGGACCTCGGGAGGACCTCGGGTTCCTTCGGGAGGCGGGTTTCTTCGGGAGGACCTCGGGAGGACCTCGGGTTCCTTCGGGAGGACCTCGGGCTCCTTCGGTGACCTCGGGGAGGGGGGGTCACTTGACCCCCCGAAGTCACGTGACCCCCCCTTCCCCGAGGTCACGTGACCCCCCCCCAAGGTATCGTCATCGTCACTGATGACGTCATCAGTGACGTCACTGATGATGTCATCGGCATCGTCATCGTCACTGATGACTTCAGTGACGTCACTGATGACGTCATCGGCATCCGCATCGTCATCGTCATCATCACTAATGACGTCATCAGTGACGTCACTGATGACGTCATCGGTATCGTCGTGGGGGTCACGTGCCTGGGGCGCACGTGACCCCCCAGGTTATGTGACCCCCCCCCCCCCCCCCAGTACCCTTCCCTCCCCTCCACAAGAGCTGCGCTCCAATTCGGCGTTACAGGGAGTTGTAAACGGCTTTAATTTTTTTTCCCTTTCACGAGCTTACTGGCATCAACTTACTGGTACACTCGCACGCAACGCCACTGACCAGGAAACTCCTTTGTTGCGGTGTCATCTCAAGGACAAAAGCGAGCGTTTTCTTTCAACCCCTCCTTCGCAAAACTTGATAACCTAGCTGGAGGATCGCAGTATCCCCCAGTGACGATATTTGAATGCGGCTCATAGATTAGACCCGAGCATTGCGTGAGCACTCAATTTGGGCTCGTGATAATCGATAGCTATACCAGCATTCGGGTAGTGGCCCGTGTCCAATCGCTGCAATGACGACAATAGCCTAAACATAGCAATGTTTGAAACTCAGCGCGTGTCGTGCGCTTTGACAACGCCAACGCGTGGCTATGATTAACATTAATCAGCTCCAGGTCACCTGGCCGCTTGTTCTGGCTGCGAGTTGAGGGGCTGAACGCAGCTCATTTTTCTTTAATTTTATCTGCGACTTCTATTGCGTTTGGTGAAAAACGAACGCGTGTTTCATAAGTGATTGACAACAGGGATCCGTTCTAAGCGGTATCTGCTCGAAATTGTTGCATCGCCCCTTTAAGCTGAGACTAGAAGCTCCGCCTTCAGCGCGAGCTCTCTGGCTACCGCAGTGCTTTATGTTGCGCGTGCCTGCGCGTTCGCACTTGTGTTAGCAAGGCCAGATCAAGCTCGCGCTGAAGGCGGAGCTTCTAGCCTCAGTTTAAAGGTGAACGGAGTATTGGCGACGTGAGCGATCGAAAGCGTCGCTGTGGTCGGCCCACCACAATTGGCCGAATGCTGATTATGACGTCAGCAAAGGATGTTTCATCGTCGGCAATAAGAGGGATGTAAGAACTTCAATTTTGACGGTGTTGGCACTGTTGCTTTGAGAGCGCTATGATTTCAGGCTTCCACCTGCTCATTACAAACACCATTGAACTTGTTGTTCACAAGGTAATGACGTCACGAAAGGTAACCAAACGAGGACGCCACCGAAACATCTCGCCACTAATCGGCGACGTGAGCGATCGAAAGCGTCGCTGTGATCGGTCTTTCACGATAGGCCGAATGCTGACTATGACGTCAGCAAAGGATTTCCCATCGACGGAAATAAGAGGAATGGAAAAACTTCAATTTGACGGTGTTGGCAGTGTTGGTTTGAGAGTGCTATGATTTCAAGCTTCCACCATGCTCTTTACAAACACCTTCAAACTTGTCGTTCACAAGGTAATGACGTCACGAAAGGTAACCATAGGAGGGCGACACCAAAACATCTCGCCGCCAATAGGAGTATGCCATAGGCTTTTGTATATCGTGTAGGACTTCTTTTATTTATTTTTTTAGAAATTGGGAGAGGAGGGGGAGGACTGATTCTGAGACTGCTCATACACCAGGCAAACAATATCCGTGGTTGGAATGCCGCGTGCCAAGTTTTCTCGTTGAACTCGTTGCCACGCGGCAATCGAAGCACGGATATCGCAGTGACTCGCTTTCGAATCTGTGTCCAGACCGTCTTTTGTATGATGTATAAGCAGTGTGACCCCGGTTTTAGGGGGTTTGTTTGGTGTATGTGTATAAATAACTGCTTGAAACTTCATTGTTTGTCAATTTCAATTTATCTTCTGCACCTTTTGGTGCGTTCGTTTATTGTAAAATCTACCGGTTTGCCACTGTCGAAATATATACGTCCTGTACTTTTTCGAGAGAAAGCAGGAACCCGGGGCTTGTATTCCTTAGCTAAGAAAACGCTTTTTTAAGGTTGGGTATATAGGGAGACATGTACACGGTACCCAAAAAAAGTAATTAGATACCGTTCCTCGTTGTAGATTCTCAAAAGGAAATCGTTACTTTACCTTAAAAGTAACGAGTTTCTTTTCTCGTTACTTCGAGGACCAAATACACAACTGCTTTTGTATCACCCTACTGAAAAAAATTATATGAACCTATATAAAAACTGATATGAAATATCCAAAAACTGGTATGCGACATATGAATGTGATATGAAATATCCAAAATCTGATATGCGATATATGAAACTGATATGAGATACCCAAAAACTGATATGCTACATATAAGAACTGATATGCAACATTTGCCAACTGATATGAATATGTCCAATAAACATATCAGAAATAAATTCATATAATGTTTTTTTTTTTTTTCGTATACGACTTGCCGCGCGGGAAAACAAACACGTGGCTTGGAACCGCAGAGGAGCGGCTTGATTTACTGGCTTTCAAATACCTACGGCATGAGCGTTTACTTTTTATTAAGAGTTTCATCCCCTCAGCCGTTCAAAATACTCTCAGAGGTATGACATTACTGAAAAAAATCCAACATATGTTGAGAATATCATTTATTTCTTAGGTGGTCACCGAAAAACTCCGTACTTACAAAACCACCTGTATAAAAGGCGGAAACGCAGAGTTCGGAAGTAGTTTTGGGTGTGCTGTTGTATTCATGTTTGCTGTGCCATGTATGTGTATGCGCTCAAGGTATATGTTCAGCTGATGCTAGTGGTATGTGTAATGTATCTACATGGTAGCGTGAGTAAATAAAAATATTTTTATAGCACATGAATTGGGCGGTACCTAGCGCCACCTAGCCTAGTGTGACTGATATGCAGCGTATGAAACTGATATGAAATAATAAGTTCTGATATGAAAAAGGTGTTCAATAAACATATCAGAAATAAATTCATATAATTTTTTTCAGTAGGGCATGGTTTATTGTTTTCTTTTCAGTAGTCGTTGCATTTAAGCAGTAGCTGCTTCTCGATGTTTTCATCAGTTATGTTTCCCCGCTTCATTGAGAATACATCTTCGGCGACACTGAAGAGTCGTTCTACTGACGCGCTCGAAGTAACGGCAGTGTTGTGCTTCGGGAAGGGCTGGTGAATCTGGGATCCTCCTGCCTCTTTTGTTCTAACTGCTTTTGAAGTTGGAAGTTGACAATGTGTTGTGAGCCTTCCCGGTGTTTGCAACCTCCGGATTTACATTCGGTTTGTACACGATTCTAGAAGGTTCAACCAACGAACCTTATGGTGTTCGCTAAGTGAATGACATTCACAGCTGTAGAGCTCGACTGACCTGTTCAGCGATAGCTGTGTGCGCGACTGCTGAGCGCGTGCTGATGGCTAGCTCCCAGGGTTCTTTTTCAACGTGCATTCCACACCGTCAAAATGGCCGGTCTTAGCAGCCTATTAATGAGGGCTCGTTCTGAGCATGCGCTCTAGACAGCACCCACAAATATGGTGCCCAATGAATACTCCTTATACTGTCATACTGTTCAGTTTTTTTTTTCGGGCTGCCCATCCGCCTTTGTCGCAGTAGACGCACACTCAGGTTAAAGTTAAAACGAGGCTATTGGCGACTTGCGCGACCGAAAGCGTCGCTGTGGTCGGCCTTCCACGATTGGCCGAACGCTGACTATGGCGTCAGAAAAGGATTTATCATCGACGGAAATAAGAGGAATGAAAGAACTTTAATTTTCACGCTGTTGGCAGTCTTCCTTTGAGAGCGCAATGATTTCAAGCTTCCACCATGCTATTTACAAACACCATCGAACTTGCTGTTTGCAAGGTAATGACGTCACAAGGGGGAACCATAGGAGGGCAGCACCAAAACATCTCGCCGCTAGTTTGAACGTTTGAACGTTTCTCCTCGAAAGTAACGAAATACCTTTACTTGTTGCTCGGTCTTAAAAGTAACGAAATACCGTTTTGTCTTTAAAAGTCTAAGTACTTTATTCCTTCCTTTGCTAGAAAAGGAACTAAATACTTTACTCGCTACCGAAAAAAATAACTAGGTAGAAGTAACTCGTTACTAGTAGCGCGCTACGTACAGTCGCCGCGGGAGTTAATAGCTCCACGCGAGCGCGCATTTTTTTTCAGGGGGCGCTTGACTGGTGGTTTGCGATAGAACTAGAGATCACGTCAGGGCGAGTCCACGCGGAGTGGACGGGGGAAGCCGTCTCAATTCAAGGGAACCGTTGTTATCATCCGCACGCCCGCACGTGGTTTCAGCTTAGGTCCGAGCGTGGCCGTTGTTCTGAGCTGCAGGTCCAATCAAACAGCGCAAAAAGCGCAACGTCATGGCGTTCTTCGCTCTTGATAGGACTGAGCCGGCGGAGGAGCACGCACAGAAAGACGGCAAACGCCGCTGGTCCTATCAACTCCGGAGAGCACGCCATGACGGTGAGACTTTTTCACCATTAGATTGGACCTTCGGCTCATAACGTCGGCCACGTTCGGACCTAAGGTGAAACAAAGTATAGTTCGAATGAAAAGGAGAGATGATTCTGAAGAAGTCAAGATCGCCGAGCACGAATGAGATAGCTGTTTGGAAAGAGAGAAGGAAACATGTCGTATATTCTAACGTCTGCCGAATCATCTCCCATTTTCATTCGAACTACGCTCACCCGCAGGCAGATGATAGCAACGGTTCCCTTGAATTGAGCGGCTTCCCCCGTCCACTCCGCATGGACTCGTCCTAACGTCATTTCTAGTCGAGCGCCCCTCGGAAATAAACGCGCGCTCGCGTGGAGCTATTATACTTCGTTTCAGCTTCGGTCCGAGCGCGGCCGATGTTATGAGCCGAAGGGCCAATCAAACAGCAAAATAGGCACAACGTCATGGCGTGCTCTCTGCAGTTGAAAAGACTATACTTCGTTTCAGCTTCGGTCCGAGCGCGGCCGATGTTATGAGGCAAAGGGCCAATCAAACAGCGCAAAATGCGCAGCGTCATGGCGTGCTTTCTGCGCTTGATAGGACTAGCTGGTGGAGGAGCACGCACAGAGAAACGGCGAATACCGGCATGGTCCTATCAACTGCAGAGAGCACGCCATGACGTTGTGCCTCTTTCGCTGTTTGATTGGCCCTTCGGCTCATAACATTGGCCGCGCTTGGACCGAAGCTGAAACGAAGTATAGCCGGTATTCGCCGTCTCTCTGTGCGTGCTCCTCCACCGGCTAGTCCTATCAAGCGCAGAGAGCACGCCATGACGTTGCGCTTTTTGCGCTGTTGGATTGGCCCTTCGGCTCATAACACCGTCCGTGCTCGGACCTAAGGTGAAACGAAGTATAACTCCCGCGGCGACTGTACATGTCTGTATAGACCTTTGCAAAAATTGCCTTCTGCGCGCTGCCATCTTTGTCTGCTGGGCTGTGGAACGCCTTCTGAGCATGCGCTGTTGATCTGTTGTGCGGTATATGGGATGCTGCGCATGCGTCCACAGCTCAGTGACTCAGCATTTTCCGCCCGGGCGCTTCGTTCGAGACTGCCGCTGGAAAGGTCTATATAAGGAATGATAGACGCAGATAACGGTCTAATTGCGCAACGCACGTACCGTTCCGGTTCGTTGATCTCAAGTGTCGCCTGACTCTGAACCCGCGCACAGTATAGCTAAAAATAGCTCGATATAGTAGGAATCAGTGTCATTCGTGATAATCCTAAATGTATTCCTAAACCGAGCTTGCGTCCTTGATAAAAAACAAAACAGAAATCAAGCGTACTAAAAGGCTGACGCACGCCTCTAAGCAACTGGGTTGATATACAAAAACCAAAAGCTTAAAGTGCAGGCGAGCTGGTGCGTATTGAACACAATGATAAACTCCAAAACTGAGGTGAAAAACAGTAAACAAAGTAAGAGATAGAGAAGAAAGTCGGCGTCTTAACATTTCAGACACCGACTTTCTCTCTCTTTTTCTCTGTCTCTTACTTTATTTTTGACTATCCCAGTCTCATGGTTTATTATCATGTTTAATATACACAAGCACGCCTGCCAATTGGTACATGATCGAGTTCCATTGGATCCATGTTTTCTGAAAAAGAACTGATATCTCACAGCAGGCAGCTATTCAACTGCCTTTTCGTTTTCTGTGCCTCAGCGCCCGTCGACAATGTGATTAACCTATCCCTAAAACGTTTCATTTATTTATTTTTTTGTTTTTTTACTTCTTAATATATTTTGCTATTCGATCTATGATGGCCCGACTTCAAGAAACAAAAGCGTGCAATAGCCTTACGAACTGCATTTCTGAAGGACTCAAAGATAGAAGCCAAATATTAAGTTCAATGAATACGTGCTACTGGTATAGCAGAATTTAATTACACATATTTTGTACCACTGTAAAGGAATCATATTTCTGAAAGTGCACTTGCTTTTGATATTAACGCAGCACGTCTATAGTTTGCTTCGTTACTCATTATCCCCAGATTTCATAATTATTGAACATATCATATCATACTTTACCCCATTACTAGCGTTGAAGTAGCCGGCCCCAAATTAATGGGCTAAAATCTTCATCTCATTAAATAAACCTTGAATTGCCGCCGCCTTCGAAATTAGTGGCTGCACTTGCAGAGGGTTCGGTGAATTGCTCTGCGATTTCAAGCTGTAGCGCCGTGGGGCCGGTGGAAACCTATTCCGAGTCTCGCTTAACCAGTCTTTCTCGGAAAGATAATTTCGGCACCGCCTGAGCTCGCCCATTCCCGATAGCGCACTCGACAGAACGGGTTCTATTTTTTTTTTTTTTTTCGAATATAGGGCTGCCAAGTTTAAGGCTGGGAAACGTATTTAGGTCGATGATGCAACTCTGGGGAAGAATTCAGTCAGCCGTTGCCCACCTGAGCTTTTTCCGCCTGTGCTAATATCTCCGCCGGTTAGGAATTGGAAAGCAGGATAGCTTCATTTCGCCGAGATACAAAACTTTCCTTACGGGTACACCCTACAGCAGCTAAAAAAAATAATAGAAAAACGCCGAAATAACCGAGAAGCGACGAGCGACGCACACGTAATTTGCACCGCTATCGAAAGGAAGACTGGTTTTTATACTTTCCCTTTATCTCTCCCCGGCACCTACACGGAAATTAGCCCACCATGTTTAGGTACTGTAATATTCAACTAGACGCCCAAGTTGACCTCGTGCTTGGAGTTTTTCGTGTTTTTTTTTTTTGCCATTGATTTGTTTTAAAAACAAAAATGGTTAGCTCCGTCGTTTTAAGATACAATAGCTTTCAAATAAACGCCGCAGTTACACCTCGTCTTCCGTGTTCGTTTTCCCACCGATTTGCTTTAGAAAAATTCCAATAGAGCGTACGTTTATCGGTGGTTTTCGGTCGGTAAACCCACCCTCAAAGTTCGCAAAAAAAAAAGATGCCTAAGTTTGCCGTTTTTTTAGGCACAACTTTCAAATGAACACTTAGCTCCACCTCGTCTTTCATTCTTGTTTTCCCAACGACATGCTTTAAAGAAAAAAAAATCAATCTGGCGTACGTTTATGGGCATTTTTTGGTCGGCATATCTCGTAAACCAAACCGTCTTCAAAATTTGCTAAAAAAAAGAAAAGGAGCTTAGCTCCGCCGTTTTTAGGAAAAACTTCCAAATAAACACCGAATCTACCTCGTCTTTGGTGTTTGTTTTCCCAGCGACTTGCTTTAAACCAAAACAAAAAATTCTGTCGCATGTTTATTGACGTTTTTCACTGAACGTCAATAACCAGAAAGCCCCCAAAATCCCCGCAAAAAAAAAAAAAAGATTGAATCCGTTGTTTCTAGGTACAATACCTTTCAAATAAGCTATCAGGCGTACGTTTATCCGCGTTTTCCGGTGAATATCGATAACCGAAATGCCCTCCAAATTCGCGAGATAAAGAAGAGGAATACTCACAGCCGATGGTTTTCCCTGAGGTCGGGAGGCATGGCTGGCTGTGCCCGAGAGACTGTTTTTTACCCGCCCGGCGACCGACCGCTAGCGCTCCATCCGCAGCTTTCCTGGTGAAGCGGCGCGCGGCGCTGGGGTTACGCCGAGCGCAAGCAAGGCTGGCTGGGTGCTTGTCAAGGACGCACATCACCTGACCTCGCGCGGGACGCCGCGCCACGAGCGACGGCGGCCACCGAGGCATCGCCGCTGCATCGCCGCTGCCGCCGTTGCCGCAAATCTCACGCAACTTTTCGCGGCGGACGGGCGCTGGCCGAGTGGGTCGCTGGCCGAGAGGATGAGCGCACCGTTCAGTTTGGACCGCGTGGAGCGAAAACTGCCGGATCCTGAGTTGAATCCCCGTCCCTGTCCCTTTCGATCTGGATTGAGCACCGTACTGGCGTGCGGTTGTTGTTCCGCGATGTCTCGTTAATGAGGAATTTTGCATTAGGGGGCCCCACCATTTGAAGGATGCAAAGCGTTGGCGCCCTCTGTTCTGTGACTTTCTAATATGGACAAATCCGTTACCCCCCCCTCCCCCCCTTCCCCCCCCAAAAAAAAGTAATAAAAAAATTAAAAACGCGTTTATAATGTGAGTTGTTCATAATAATAAGGAGACAAAAATGCATGAATCTACGCAGTTGGTTCCCAGAAATGTCGTCTATAATAAACGGGGGGGAAGGGGGGACATGTTAATGGGGTCAGCATTAACATGTGACTGCGTTCCTACAGCGTGATGCACGTTAAAGATGCTAGGCTAGCAGGGGTCCTGCACTGGCTGAAGTTCTTATGTACAGCGTAAAGCAGTGCTGCCGTAGCTTAAAGGAAGACCAGCCTCACTCTGTGTAATCAGAAACGTCACATGTAATGTCTTTTTTTTTTTTTTTTTGCACGCGCGCGAGCGGCTTAGAGTCACAGACACATGGGTCCGGCCTTTTGAACAGCCGGAGTATAGAGGAAAGGGGGGGGGGGGGGGGGGGGGGCGTTGTGTCGCATTCTAAGGAATTTTTTTTTTTTTTTTTTTTTTGCCAGCGTTTTTTATGTACTGTGATTGATCACGGGTAGTCGCAGCTTAATATTTCGATTAGGGTACCCTAGGGTGCCTTCATGTGCGCTTTGCTTAGGGTGGAGACATCTGGCCATTTTGTCCCACACTTTTATTTTTATTTTTTGTTCAGAAGCGCGTGAAAGAGGGTGTCTCTGCACGCGTTTGTGGCGCTGACTGTGCTATGGCGACATTTTGTTCTCGTCGATTTATTTGTATTTTACCCGTGAGCGCGTGCTGTCGGCATCGGGTACTACAAAGGGTGGCATCCATTTCTTGACGGCGAGATTGATTTTACGAAGTGATCCTCCAGCGCTTCCCGATTACTTTGTTAGGAGACATGAATCTAGCGACAAGATAGGGCTATTTTTAGAAGCTTCGTTATTTAATATACAGGGTGTTTTTTTTTTCTAAGCTTTACAGATTTGTTTAAGAAGCCGTGAAAGCTACACTTATGCGATGTGTGCAGGTGAGTTATACGGCCAAGGGGCCATAGCAGACGGAGCCAGTCATTACGAGTTGGCTAATTGAGTAAAATTTGGTAATTTTATTTTTAATTAGTTAAATTATACTAATTTCCATTCTATTTAAAAACTTACTGAGCGACATCCAACATCACTAAATAAACTCTTTTTAGAAATATATAACGCAGGGGAAGCATTTAACGGCGTTTTATAAAAACGCTTCATTTGTACGCGTTTCTAGGTTTCGGTTTCTTATCGGAGCGCATCTCTGCGCCCGCGATCCTGCTCCCCAGTGGCTGAAACGCGGAACAAAAATACCCCCCCCCCCCCCCACACACACACACACACGCACACATTTTATGAGGGAGCCGAGGGGGTGGTTTCGCGCCGCGACCACCGGGGAGCAGGACTGCGGGCGCAAAGATGTGCTCCGATAAGAAACCGAAACCTGGAAACGCGTCCAAACTGAACGTTTTTTTTTTTTCAGAGCGCCGTAAAATGCTGCCCCTGTCTTATATCTTCAAGAAAAAGAGGGGATTTAGGGGTTTTTGACGTTGCATATGCTTACGAAGCTTCTAATTGGAACCGTATGTTTATTTTCACTAATTGAAAAGTTAATGAACAAATTAGACTTAATTAGCCGAGCGATCATTACGATTATCCTCGTATACTATGTCCCCCTGGCCGTATAACTTACCTGCGCAAACCGCATAAGTGTAGCTTTCACTGCATAAAAAAAAAAAAACTGTAATCTAAAAAAAAAAGTTTGTATGCCGATAAATTTGGAACATTAACCCCGCTCGCCTGTCTTATCAAAACCCGGTAGATAAAAAAAAAAAAAAAAACTTCTAATTGGAGCTGTTTTTGATTACAAATGAAAATAAAATAAAAACAGAAATTTTACGTAAAAAAATGTTTATCACCAGTATTACTTTGTCTGTACCTGAAACATAGCCTCGACACAACTGTCCGGCAGGCGTGACTTCAGAGAGTTGAGCTGGTCCATAAGCCCCGATGAACTTCGAGATTTTGGCTGAGACCGTAAATATATACCCAAATACACCAAATCTGCGAAAAAAATACCCCGCTCCCCGATAACACGGAACCCTAGTTATTTTAGCATAATTTTAGACAAACTCCAGAGACTGGGGAAAAGACGAAGGACAAAAAAAAAACACACGGAGGTGTGTTTGAGACTCCGTGTGTTGTATTGTCCTTCGTCTTTTCCCCACTGCAGTCTCGGGGTGTCTAAAATTATGTTAAACCTCCACCAGCTCGTTTGCACCCCAACGTTTTGCAAGTTATTTCTCATCTATATGTCTCGCATTTGTAAGCTCGTCTGCTTTTTACGCACGTTGTGTGCTCGATTACCCGTCAAATGTGCATGGTTGCGTTTGTTTATCCTCGCTCTAAACCAATAATGGCCGGCGCCTGTAGCTGCCTCCTCATCGCGCGTTCTCTGCATTATGGTTCTCGTTGTAAAGTCCCTCGATACATCATTTCACAAGTAACCGATAACCAATATAAATGACAAAGCACATTCCGCTGAAACAAAATGACGTCATTCAGTTCCGTCCTCTGCTGTACGCCGCCATTCTCTTGCTGAAACAGCACGCAGTCGGAGCTTCAAAGAATGTCGCTACTCGTAGGAAGCTCTTAATCTAGGAACTTTAGCCCTTTGAACGGCGCGCCCCTTTTCTTACGTTCCTCACCAAAAACGCCTTGTGGGACGCTTCCCCGCCGCGTATATCGGTCGGCTTGGTCGGCTGCTAGTCGGCGCGGCTGGTGGCCGTGAAGGGAGTCTTTGGGCAGCCGTGACACCGAACGATGGGACACGAGCGTCCGCGTCACAGATCGGAGGAGCTCTCGGACGTTTCGAGCTCGAGATCGGGGTCCAGGAATTGCGGCCGCGAACGTCTCAGACTTACGAAGATTCCGGATGACACAGCGCTACCCGTCTAACCAAAACTAAGCTGCCTGAACGAAACCTCACGGCCCGGGTGGTTCACTGCTCTCCAACGTTCAGCACTCAAGGGGAAAAAAAGAAAAAGACTTTTTAAATTTCCGGATTGCAAAGATTACGCGCGGCGTCGATGATTCCGAAGAAGATAGCTACCGCGCGTAATCAGAACGCGTTCGGACCGCGCAGAAGACAACGACTGCGGTGCGCAGAAGGCTATAGTACGTCTGCAAGTACGTCTGCTTCACGCGCAAGTACGTCTGCTCCGCAAGAACGTCTGCTTCATACGCAGGGGTTGAGGTGTTGTCAGAACACCGAGGTTCAATTGGCTCCGATTGGGAGGATAGTGGGTAGACCTTAAGAGCATTGAGGTTTACCCGCTATCCTTCAATCAGAGCCAATCAGAGTTCGGCGTTGTTCTTACGTCACCAGAACCCCTGGAAAAGAAGCAGACGAACTTGCTTTCCGCATTGTATGCGAATGGTCTATATAGTCACTGCCCCCAAAAAACGCAGGCCTGGGGCGTCCCGATTATCTTACGATCGCTCCGCAGCCAACGAAATTCGTGAATCAGTCGATAAGAACGCGGAAAAACGAACATTGGGCGCGCAACAAGCAGACGTGTACCATAGTAAGACACTCCATGCGTATTTTAGGCTCCACGTGGCTATGGACCAACTCAACTCCCTGACGCGTCAGGCCACTGCGGAAGCGCTGCTGTCGGCACCCCACACGCGCAGACGTTTTGTAGCGTGAGCTACAATGGCCGAGCTTGAGCAGTTTCGCGAAGCTCCCAAAGAGCCGTGCTGCACATGCGCGACGAGCAGTGACGTCACACGGCGCACAGCTGGCGCGCCGGAGCCGCCACCGCCGCGCGCTCCGCCGCCACCGCGCGCGCCTCGCCGGTCTGCGCATTCCAGAGGAGTGACGTCATAGCCGCGAGGCAGACGCACTGGCGCCGCCGCGTGCCCAGCTGTGCGCCTCCGTTGCGCAGTAGCCAAGTCTGACGCTGCACCGGAGCCGCTTGATAGCGCCTCTCATTTTGTGCGCATAAGCTCACGCTACGTATATCCTGGCATAGCCGAGCTAAGCCACCGCAATTTTTTTCCTTCGCCATTCCAGCCCTCCTTTGTGCGCCTGTTCAGCTCTTCGTACGATGCTTTGCGCTCAGGTGGCCGTCGAGTATTTCCTCTGATGCTCTTTCACAACATTTAACCATGCAAAATAATTTTCTCCTTTTTAAAGCTTGCAAAGGAATTTTCTAATTTAGGACAAAATTAATTTCAAAAGTAATGAGTAATTTTCTCGAAATTACTGCCTGAAAGTAATTCGTTACATTACTAAATTGCTAGCCTTGAGAAGTAATTCATTACATTACTCATTACTACAAAAAGTAATTTAATTACTGTAATGTAATGTCATTATTGCCATCTCAGCTTTGAATGAATGATCGCAACGTAAAAAGATATTGAAGGATGTCTGAAAAACAATCGTCGTGAAGCGATGCATGGTGATAGAGCTTGTGAAATAATGAGGTGGGCATGTTTACGGCGGCGTGACAGGTCTTGCAACTCAGCTCGATGCTTTGATGCGGTGACACTGGAAAATAAAGAGTAGTCAGAACAAATGAAACGAGCAGCACGGTTCTGCAGAGACTCGATGTTACTTACAATGTAGGCGTGCTCAGGATCCCATATGGCGGAGGCATATTCAATTTCGGGGCGGATAAGGGTGATATAAGCAAGTTTTCGTGAATGAGCGGGTGCTTGTTGAAGATTGCGCCTTATGAATCCAAGGGAACGGTTGGAGCAAGCAAGGGTGAGATCAATATGGTAGTGCCAGGATAAATCAGAGTGAAAGTGTACACCCAGGTACTTATATGTAGAAGCGAATTCAACAGTATCGTTTCCAGAAGGTAAAAGGTTGGAATCTGAGAGGAGCATTTGGTAAATTACATATCTTTAGTTATGTTATGGTTAGGGCTCCGTGTTTTCGGAGTTTATTTTTCGTGAAATTCGGAGGGTGTTTTTCGGAGTTGATTTTTAGCAAACATTCGGTGTTTATCGGAGTTTATTTTTCGTAAATCCCCAATTCTCCAAATTTCGGAGATTAGTTTCGCAGTGTTTCCTAATAAATATAATAAATAATCACCGGATGCAAACGTATGCCAGATAAAAAATAAAACGCGCTTGTATCAATTAGGATTTCTTCAGTTGAATTTGGCGTTGCTGTCATTGGCAATACTAATTTGTCCCACGACAAAAGTCTCACACAAGTGTGGCTTCGATAAACGTAGATACCTTAAAATCAATAAACTGCCAGAGGCCGCCGCAAGGAAGCTCGTAGTCATCCCATCAATCTATCCCGCGACCGCGCGAGGTGGAGTGGTTAAGGATGTATTAGAGAAGTTTTAACTGCCCCTCTTCCCTATTTTATACAATCTCTATGGTCCATAGCTTTCACTGTTACCCCCAGAAACATACCCTCTCCTTTATCTAAATCCCAAATCCCATGGCCCAAACTGCAAACCAAAAGAGTGGCTTTTGTCGTGACACGAATAGTACGATGACCTGTTTCCCTGAACCAACCTTGACGGGACAAGCCGTGAGACCCCCTTTTGACAACGGTCCGAGGCTTGAAAGATAATTATCGTTTCATTTTCCCAGGACCATTAATCCTGCGCTGCTCAAACTGAAAAAAAAAAAAAAATGTTTTTTTTTTTGTTGTGTGTGTGTGTGTGTGGGGGGGAGGGGGGGGTGGCATGGGCACATAACAATTCGGAGTTTATCGGATAAATCCGAATTGACAAAATTTTTACCGGAGGGTGTTTTTCGGAGTTTTTCGAATTTATCCGAAAACACGGAGCCCCTAGTTATGGTTGAGAGTCATTAGCCGCAAAGAACACCACGTGGTTAACTGGTCCATGGTCTGATTGAAGAGCTTGGCGATCGGTGTTAGAAGAGATGTTACGGTAGATGACGCAGTCGTCAGCAAAAAGACGGACATGAGATGAAACGCAAGTGGGTAGATCATTAATGCATATGAGAAAAAGTAATAGACCCATCACGCTTCCCTGAGGAACTCCCTTGGGCGAAAGAGGGGTTGGAATTGTTAATGGAAGTGAACTGCAGTCTACTTGAGAGAAAGTCTTTTATCCATGAGAGTACATTAGGATGAATATTAAGCTGTGGAAGTTTTAGTAAAAACCTATGATGGGAACGCGGTAAAAAGCCCTCGAGAGGTCGAGAAAAATCGCATCAACATGAAAAACAGCATCAAGAGATGTATGTAAGTCGTGAACGAAGCCGGAAAGTTGAGTGTTACATGAGTAACCGCTGCGAAAGCCGTGCTGATACTTCAAAATAATGTTATGGTCCTCTAACTAGCGCACGGCTTGAGAATATATGATGTGTTCCAGAAGTTTACAAATAGTGCCGGCTAGTGAGATAGGTCGATAGTTCAGTGAGGAAGAGCGATCACCAGATTTAAAGATGGAAATTACCTTAGATATATACGCCAGTCTTGAGGAATTAGACCTGCAGAGAATGACTGCGAGAAAATGGCTGCCAGGATCCCAGAAATGCCTTGCGCCGTATTTTTAACTATCTTGTTATTTAAACCGATATGATCAGAGGCCGGTGCTATTTTACGTTTATTTAGTAGAGATAAAATGCCGGCCTCTTCAGTGACTATTTCAGACATAGACATATCATTAAACCTGCTTAAGGTGGGAGATGAAGTAGTGTCCTCACAAATAAGCACAAATGAAAATGACTCATTAAGGAGCTGAACACACTCCAACCGTGGAATTGAAAGGCCGCATTACTTTTCTATCATAACCTAACCCCCAAGAAAAGGAGAAAGATGATAACGGACAAGACGAAGGGTTTAGATTATGATGTTTCATAACTAGTCGGGGGCCTGCACACTTTCGCTCTTTGCAATTAGTATTTTTTTTTTTTTTGCGTTTTGATTGACTCGCAATAGGACGTGCCTTCACTGACGAAGGAAGTCCAAGGTAGAAAGAAAGCTCAATATGCTCCGATTGGCCGAGAGGAGCACTTATTTCTGCTCGTGTTCAGCTTAATATAAATATTTCTTGCTCGACGATTTTTTTTTTATTTCAGTACAAAACAAATAAATTTAGAAAGAAGCATCAAAGGATAGACAAGCGGTAATGATAGACAAGCGGGCATCATATCAATGTGTCGTTGCTCGTTGAAAGAACTGTGTCTCACCGTCGGACATTTCAGTATTGTTTATTCTTTCTGTGTGAGCAATGGCAGCGACATTTACCTTCAAAGTTCTATAATGATCATGAAATGCATTATAGGAAAATGGTTAGGTTAGGTTAGATTCCCGCTAACTTTTCCCGCTAACTTTAGCGGGGAAACTGAGTGGATGTGTAGGTCAAGTGACGTCAGGTCGTGTGACGTCGATTTCCCCCGCTAAATTCAGCGGGGAAAGTGATTTGGTGTCTAGGTCACGAGGCGTGAGTTTTCCCACTAAATTTAGCGGGTAACTGAATCGCTGTATAGATCACGTGACGTAAATTTCCCGCCAAATTTTGTGGGGAAACCGAACTGATGTTTTGGTCGCAAGACGTGAATTTCCCCCCTAAATTTAGCGGGGAAACTGAGTTAACGTACGACTCACGTGCCGTCAATTTCCCCAAAACACGTGACGTGTCACGTGACGTCAGGTGATGTAACCTTACGCTACTTTCCCGCCACATCTAGCGGAGAAACTGAATTGGTGTACAAGTCACGGACGTCAATTGTTCCGCTAAATTTAGCGGGGAAAGCGAATTGGTCTCTTTCCACGTGAGACCCGAGAAAAATCCGGCATAGGCATCTAAGAATAAATACCATTAACTGCTTCATTCCTTAAGGGTTAGTTCAAGCATTTCTGTTTTTGGAGGTTCAGTAAAAATGGATGTCCACTTACATGGACAGTGGGACTTTACACATCAAGTCGAGAAAATGAACACATGTTTTATTCAAAATTTTATGAGTTAATTTTTGCAAGTTAGGTTTCGGGCGGAAGAATAACAAAACTAGAGTGATACTGGCAAAACAGTGAGGTTCAATTCTTGGTGTGAAGATCAAAGAAGCGGTGCCGGTCAGTTTCAATGCAGAGGTAGAGATCGCAGGCTGGCAGAGGGTTTCCAAACTTTCCTGGCTGGCGGTCGGGATTCATCTTGATCGCTTGATTTGTCAGAAGACGAAGAATCTTCTCTAACTTAATTTTCTGCTGCCACAAAATGAATGTCATCGTCGCAGTCATCAACATCAGAACTTCTGACAGCGCACACACTGTCTAAAATGGCATCAGCCTGACTTATTAGTCCTGAAAAATTTAACACAATCAAACCAATTGTTTTAACTTCGCGTGGGATTATTAGCAAAACATGCCATCGCGTATTCATGTCACAACGTTTGAGTCCCAGCGTCCTCCCACGCGGACACACAGTTTGACAAGCGACTACCGCCACCCATGCTAACACTGCTGTCAATATTAAGCATTATGAACAATCTGTGAACTTTCAAGAGCACTAGGAATATAAATTAACAAATCCTCCATTTGTGTAAATCACGTAAACTGATTACCGTATTTTCCGGACTATAGTCCGCACCCGGTGTATAGCCCGCAGGGGGAACTTCAAGGTCAGAAATAAAAGTTTTTGCTTTGATAGTCCGCACCCGGTGCATAGTCCGCACTCTGTGCATAGTCCGCACCTGGTGCTTAGTCGACACGAAAATCTTCTCATACGCGGCACACCTTGACATATGTCTGCTTTCTTAGCTCACAAAGAAGCTTGTATTATACATAAATCATAACTTGCATACTCTTTTATTCACAAAATCCGTCTCGTCTCGTCATAATCAACGATATTGAAAAACGAAAATCCTGTATAGTCCGCACGCGTAGATAGTCCGCACTGCCTAAGATTTCAACTTTTAAACCTGTATAGTCCGCGGACTATAGTCCGGAAAATACGGTACATACCTTGGCGTCGCCCGTAGAACGTGCGAGTTCTGCAGGTCGCCATTCGAAACAGCGAGCAGACAGTTGTTTTCAGTGATTTTTGCTCAAACTCCTCCAGATGGCAGCACAGGCTATGTCCATGACTCTGGACAGGCGTTCTTTTCTGTGTGCGGTGCCGTTGTTTTTTTTTTTTTTTTGTTTTTTCTGAACAATTCAAACCACCCAATGTCCACTTTGGTGAACGCAAGGACTCAGGAGGGTATGTCCCCTAACGTCAAGTCACGTGACATCAATTTTCCCTCAATATTGAGCTGAAGAACTGACGGTTGGACGGACGCACAACATTTTGGAGTTTGAGGGGGGGGGGGGGGAGGGGGTTAACGTAAAAAAAAAAAAAAAAAAAAACTTCATTCTATAGGACTATTTTCGGGGTTATTCTAGCTGGAAAGATTCGATTTAAAACGTCATAGTAAAACTGGCCTGCTTTTAATCACGACTTAAGTCACGATTGAAATCATGTTTTAGAATCATCTCGATTTTGATTCTGCAGCCCATGACTCGCGACCCATATCTGCGCCCCACGTTGGCGTCCTGTAAGTGACGCGGAGAACCCAGTCGGTCCGACGGAGGGACAATCAGGCAGCGTCAAAAGTGCATCGTCACGGCGCAACACGCAACTTGTTTTCGTGTTTTTTTTTATCATCGCCTATAGACCAATCCCGCACCTAAAGAAGGGCAGGATTGCGTTACTGCTTTTACTGCGCTCGTGACTTTGTGCCGGCTCTGAGAGTACAAGCGCTCGCGACAAGCAGCAAAACGAAGGCGAAATGGGACTTCGCGTCAGACAGGAAACGTGAAATAGAAAGGCGCTGTGACTGTGCATGGCTATACGGCGGCGCAACGGAAGGAAGATGTACAGCGGTGCTGAATAACAAAAATGTGCGAAGAAAATGAAAAAAAAAATACATATGTTGAAAAAGACTAGAGAATTTCAATGCTGATGACATGGCGCTCTGCCGTCCCCGCGCGCTCTCGTCTCCTTCTCTCCCTCAGTTTCTATCCTTATATTAAGTTAAATGCCTTCGATCGTCTGGAAGCGTCTGCGCCGTGCCCGCCTCTCCGCCGGCTATCCCCCTCGCCTCTAGCCAACGCACACTTGCGGACGTGCACCTAATCTCCTCTGGGGACGTCGATCGAACGCTAAACTGAGCACAACATACCTTCATGAGTTCAGTTGCTCCCTCACTATAGCTGTCCAGTCTCTCTAGCGCAAAGTCTCGACCACGTGGCGACTATTTTTCCTCGTCCTTCGGTAGACGCTACAGGAAGCAGACAATAGTCTGAAGCGAAATTACGAGGCCCCAGGCTAGCTTTCCTCCACGACGTAATATCTGTCGCTTTTCCTCGTCGTTTTGGTCAGGTGAGACCCATCGCTAAAGCGATCTGTTAGTCGTGACCAGACGCTTCCGATCAAATTACATTCATTATATTATCTTTTTTTTTTTTTAGACGTTGAGGGAAGTTATATGTTGGGAGGGTAAGTTTTGTGACCTGCCAGTTTTTGGGGTGCCTGTCCAGTGGCGTACTATTTCAGTGGCTCTTCTTTTCAGCGGCTTTCCAACTCAGTGGCTCGTCATTTCGATGGCTGTGGCCAAGAAATTAGAGTAAAGACGCAGGCGAGCTGGTGACGAATCATAGTAGAAAAACCCAGAGACAAGGAACTAAAAGGACAGACGGTGTTCTTCTGTCCTTTTGGCTCCTTTTCTCTGGGTTTTTCTACTATGATGGGCTATAGCCAGTACGTGGGTCACTATTGCGTTCAGTTCAGTGGTCAGTTTTGTAAAGGACCGAGTGCATTTAGCGACAAGACGACCTCAAGTTGTGCAGCAAAGTGGAAAGTTGGGCCAGTTGGTTCATGGTTCTTTAAATAAAATTAGGGATAAGGGCGTTGAGTGCATAAGTGAAGCGTCACTCGCCCTGTCAAAGAGTGAGTTTGAATATTTGAGTGAAGCATTGCGAGGGACACGTTCATGACTAACAGGGTTCTGGGGCCTATAAATGCATGTACTTTTCAAAAATAAACAGTTGCGAGTGCGCCTTGTGTCGTTCCACTTCTTCGTCCTTGCCTTATTCGGCGCTCTTATTTAAAGAACTCAAGTTGTGCGTTGCGTCGCGGAGCTGGAATCAATCACACTCAAAAGGATTACGGGGATGGGGGGATAGGGTTTGGTTTCGAGAGACACAGTAACTGCATGCAGTCTATAGACGGCGGCAGCCTGCTCGAAGAAGTTGAGTGTAGAGTTTTGAATCGTCCAGCGATCACGAATGGAACCAGTCGAGAAGACGATGGCCAATTCCAATCTTGGAGAGCTTTGTCTAGCAAAGTATGACGAACGCTACTGAAGGTAACACAACCATATGCCGGGCTTCTACTAGCACTAGTTGCTGCTTCATCAGCAATCACTAGACCAAGCCGTTATACCACATGACTGGAAACATGCGATTGTATCTCCAGTTTTTAAATGTGGTAGTGAATACTCGTTTAGCAATTATAGGCCCATGTCACTTACCAGTGTCCCATGCAAACTTATTGAGGATGTTTTATAAACTCATATATAAACTTCCTTTTAGATAAAAATTTCTTTTTTTATCCATCAGTATGGTTTTAGAAAAAAAACGGTCTTGTGTGACCCCCAGTTTTTCGAATTAGTTACAGATCCAAAAACATAGATTCACGAGTTCAAACTGACACCACTTTTCTCGACTTTTTTTAAAGCGTTTAACCGTGTACCACACCAACGTTTATTAAAAAATAATTAGGTTCACTGAAAATTTATATTTCCTTGATAAACCGGGTCCGAGAATTCTTGATTAATAGAGCACACGCTGTTACCTTTCATAGTCACATTTCAACAGGGATAATTGTGAAATCAGGAGTTCCCCAGGGATCAATTTTGGGCCCCTTGTTGTTCCTCATATATATCAACGATATTGACACTAATCTTTCATCAACAGTCAAACTCTTCGCTGACGATTGCGTGATTTATCAAACAGTTCGGAACTTGAACCGATTGCCCTCACTACAGCATGACTTAGACACTCTTTCCTAGTGGCTTGATTATTGGAAAAAGAATATCTATATCTCGAAATTAAAAGTCATGACATTTACTGCAAAAGAGTCCATCGTAACATTCAACTACGCAATAGGCAACTTATCAATTAAGAAAGTGAATAATTACACATACCTAGGAGTCATTTTGAACAACAAACAAAATTGGCAGGACCATGTCAATTATGTGGCTAGCAAGGCGAGTCGGGCATTAAGTATTATGAGAAGAAATTTATATTTGGCTCCTCCAAACGTCCATTTACTTCTTTGCAAGTCATATATTCGGTCCATGCTGGAATATGCGTCAATCATATGGCATCCTACACAAGACTATCTAATTCAAGAAATAGAATCCATCCAAAACAGGGCCGTTAGATTTATTTCTAAAAAGCCCTGAAAAGAAAAAAAAAATTCTTTTTAAACAGTCTGGTTGGGACACGGGTGTCGACAAATAAATTTTACGAAAAAAAAAGAAAAACTAGAGCAATATTGACGGCGAAAAGCCGTCAATATTGCTCACGACGTCACGGTCCATGACTCGTGACGTCATGGACTTTGCGCGCAAAGTTCATGACGTCACGGGTCATTCCGGAATGACCATCTCGGTCGTTCGCTCTCTCCACCTCAACGTGAAGGCAAAGCCGATTTACCCCAGGGTAGACCGTCCGAAATGCCGAGAGAGAAAACAAGTGGAAAGGAGGTTAAAAAACATTTGTTTTTATTTTCAGGGGTCCTTTAATGATTATTCTGGATACACAAGCGTATCCCAGCTGAAAAGATGAAGCCGACTTAACATTCTTCTCTACCAGGAGAAAACGTTCGCGAATAACCTTTCTCCATAACATCGATTTTAATAATACACATTTGAAGCTTGACCTTCTCAAGAAATCAGATCACAAAAATAAACTACTACTATACAGGCACCTCGCAACATGCTCTTCCAAACATCTCCGTTACAGTTGGCAATAAACGATTGGAACAAACTACCTGCCGATATTTTAGCTCCCAATAACTATTACGAATTCAAGAATGCGTGCGCTTTGTACTTTGTGAATTGATGTGTATTTGTGTGCTACAGTTTTCGGTATTTTTATTTTTGTACTTTGCAATCGTGTTTTTACGCGTATGTTTATGTGCCGCGTGTTTTTGCTATTTTTATTTTTGTACTTTGCCGGAATGTTTTGTACGCGTTTTTTACTTTGCCATAGCATTTCTTTTGATGCGCTTTTACTTTTTTGTTTTCTTTCAAGCTGTTGAATTTCCCCCCTCGTGTATACCCTAGTAGGGCGCTTGTGAGGTACGAATAATTTAAATGAAATGAACTGAAATGAAATGAATGTTGGGGTACGTCGAGCAGTGTAGCAGGATGTGAGCAAATTCCTTTTGCGTGCGTGGTTAGTGCACATATGTAACAAAATGAGCTTTCTCCACCAAAATTAAAGGTGTATAGCATTTCCGTCGCTAGACTCATTCGAGCGATATGGAAACATGCTTTGATGTCGGGGTCGACGCCCCGACATGGAAACGTGCTTTGCAATCGCTCCTAACGAAAAAATTATACTCGCTACGTAAATATTGCGGTGAAAAGTTTTGAAGATTTGTTTTGTGGCATGCACGTCATGTTTCGGCATGGCTCCCAACTAAAAATTTATGTAGCAACCTAAAGATTTCGCTCAAATCAGATATTGGTCTGAAAAAAACTTTGTTTTTTGGCATACCTTTTCTTCACTAAACAGTTTTTTGCGGGGTGAAAGGGGGGGGGGGGGGGGGGGGGGAGTTAGTGTCTTTTTAATGCAACCAGGGTTGTCATGGTTCAGATAACTCGATTATGTTTATGGAGTAATTCGAATAGCCAGCCGTCTCGATGTACGAGCTGAGTAGAGCTATTATGTTCACATAAGAATTAATTAGATTCACATATTTAGGGCATAAAGTTCGCCTTTATTACACGGATATACATATAGTCACAAAGTAATGCCCATAAAACGAGGGGGGAAAAAAGCTCAACACTAAAAACAAGCTGGTTGAAGGAATGATGTCTCTTCTAAAGGAAATATCGGTGATGTGGCGTTGCGGCAGTGAGCAGCTGAATCAAACGCACTTCGATCGGTATGCGTCGCCTGTTGCAACGACCGCGCTTGACATGGACAAACCGTTCGTCTTCAAGCGCAATGCCCTTGTGGCCTATGTACAGAGCGCCAAAGGCAAACGGTTTAATAAAGACTAGGAATGTCGCGGACGTTTGTCGAACCTGAGGATCGACTGGTTCAGCGAAACTTCGAACTTTTAGCAAATTTCGACGAATGTCGACCTATGGACAGCTAGGGTTGCTAGACTTCTACACAAAAATATAATAATTTTGAAAAGGTGCGTTATTTGAAGTATTATAAAATGATTACCAATGTTTACACAATATAAAAGTAAAAGCATGCATGCTTTATACTTCGTTTCACGTTAAGTCCAGACGCAGCCGACGCTACAAGTTGATGGGACCAAAAAGACAGCGTCAAAGGCCCACCATCATGGTGTTCGACACGTTTCTGGATGTGTTCTGTCATCGCTGAATTAATCATAAACAGAAAAAGGCCCATGACTTGCACTTTTGACGGCTGCTTGACTGGTGCCATCACCTCGTAGGGTCGGCTGCGCCTTGACTTCAGCTGAAAGTATTCATAGTTAGCTCATTACAGTGAAACAATAACACAATGTACACAACAAATATTGCCCTCCACCTTCTCCTCCCCTAGTTGACATCAGGTCGTTTCTTAATTCCGCACATGCGCATAATTGTGGAACTTCAGTCGAACTTTGTCGAACTTTGTCGAACAAAGTCGAGCAAACTCGGTATCGAACCTCGTCAGTCTCGCGACATTCCCATTGAGGACTTTGTCTGATGGCGTCAACAGAAGATAAAGCAGTTTTGTTTGGGGCCATTGTTTCGTGGTTTCTGCGAGAACGCTCTACCATTAGGACCAGGGTGTTCTTGCTATATCTACGAGAAGATTCTCTGAAAATGGGCTTTGCAAGTTATTTTCTGCGCACATGAACACATGTACAGGCGCACGGTCTTGCGACTGCAGTCCATATGTTGGATGACGTCAGCCGCTGCATAGTTATGCGAGCTTGAATAAAAAGTTACTAATGATTTTCTTTTTTGTTTTAAGAAAATATGCGCTGTAAATTTAGCTGTGAGGCCTCGCATATTTGAGTGAACATTGACACCCGTGGCGGTGAGGAGGCGACCAGATTTGGCACGTGAGGCGATTCTCCCTTTGTACCGACAGTTAAAACCCGTTTCTGCGCGTGCTGTACATTCCCCGCAACGACCGGCTGGACTGCTCTTCGCTGGAGTCTACTTGGAGTCTTGCCGGATGGTGCAGAAGAGGCACAAAGAGATGATCATCACGATTATCTGGAGAAAAAAAAAAAAAGACCAAAGCGCGCGTTGAGTTTGATGTTGTCACACCTCGCAAGTCAGTCGTTTTTGTTGCAGAGCGGCAACCTATTTTCCAGGGGCAGGTAAAGCCACTATGGTAACTGACAGACTGTCGGTGGCTGTAGACACTTATCGGTTTACGAGCTCGGACGTCTGCGTAGGACAACATGGTCCTCACACTCGATGGACATAATGGAAGACAGTCGAGCAGCTCGTACCACTTTACCACATGGGCGTAGGAAATCTAAGTAGAAAACAAAGCAGACTACAAAGGAGATGGAGGGCTTGCGTGTAGGCCAGTAATCTAACTGCGATAGAGTAATGGGGCTTTGGGTTGAGCTATAGTTGGGGCATGATGGAGATGGAGTATTGGCGGCGGCCAAGAGTACGTAGAAGTAATCAACTACCAAGGCAATTCCACCAGATTCAATTTGCTTTGGTGGGTAATAATTTCCGTTTGTTTTATTGCCTTAGGTTCCTCAGAGCCGTGGACAATACTAGCGAAAATCTTGAGTTACAAGGTGATTTATCCCGCGCATTTCCGAACGCTAATGCCTCTATATTCCGCCCCAAATAGTGGGGTACCTAAATGTGGTTCTAATTCTATTTGCTTGCTCAAAGGCCACTAAATCGCTTCCCTAAGTTACTGCTACAAGAAACACGCTTCACCGGCCATGAAGTGGAAGCTTCGAACATTGCCAGCATTATGTTTTTATCGTCCACTTACGTTGCACGTACTGAAAATGCCGTCTCCAGAGAGAAGAAAACACACGGCAACCCGCTGTGGAAACGACCTGTTTACTGCGTATACAGTCCTTCCGAATTCGTGCGTACCGCCCCATTTTACGGCCAGATGGCGCTGTCAGCGACTGTAACTATACTCCGTTTCACCGTACGATGGACCACAGCGGACGTTACTAGCCATAGTTGCCAATCGAGCGCTGTGAACATGTGATGTAACTACGCGCCCAGCAAGTCACTGCACCTCTCCCGAAGGTCACGTGACATCCACACGGCATCGGATTGGTTCCGATGGCTCGTAGCGCCCTCTACGGTGCATCATAAGGTGAAACGGAGGATACGATATTTTTGTTTTAACCGCTAGATCCACCGCGATCTTCGCGTCGGCCGTACGTCTTTTTAATTGCTCCTCGGTGGGGTTCCAGAGGCCAAGGACACGAGCTTGCCCTCCAGGGCAAGGAACCTGATTTGTTGCATCCGGGGAAAGTTAGAGAGTAGGGTCGTAACTTTCACGATTGTTCGAGGTTGCATACTCGGTCGAAATATAAAGCATTTTTTTTTCTCTCCTTTTTACTGTTAAACGAGGCATTGATACACGTCCGCGTTCATTGCGTAGGTTGTGGAGGGAGAAAGGGTGAACGTGACAGAAATATAAAAGGAATTGAATGACCCCGCGTTCAACTTTTATGACTCCACGGAAAGATCGCCGACCTTCGATATTTACGACTAGATTTCCATGAATACGGTTTTGAGCCGGTTGTGAACTGAAGAGGGCACACGTTTGAGCTACTGGGTCTGATTGAGAGCAGTATTCTGCACGTTTACGCGGAAAATGATTTACTGCATTACTGCTAGACGGCAAAGACAACTGAACTCCAATTTGCAGGTTGCCGAGACTAACTACTTTATGCCACGCGATTATTTTTTATATTGGCTGGTTGGCCCGATACTATCCGACTTCTGTCAAAGTGTTCCTTAAGAAGCCTAAAAAGAATAAAAAAGAAAACTATTTAGAAATAAGGCGGTCCAAAATTATTTTTGTACATGGCTGAAGCGCGCATACCGCCAAAGTTTGGTACGCAAGCGGTCGTCTAGATTATGAAAACAAGAACCGTCCGGTTCGCGTGGGACAGATAAGAGTCTAACTCGCTCATATCAGTCGTAAATAAATACGAGACTGAGTTATATGCATAGAGTTGCTGCATGAAATACCCAGTGAACTATACTTCGTTTCAGCTTCGGTCCGAGCGCGGCCGATGTTATGCGCCGAAGGGCCAATCAAACAGCGCAAAAAGCGCAACGTCATGGCGCGCTCTCTGCAGTTGACAGGACCAGCCGGTATTCGCCGTCTCTCTCTGCGTGCTCCTCCGCCGGCTAGTCCTATCAAGCGCAGAGAGCACGCCATGACGCTGCGCTTTTTGCGCTCTTTGATTGACCCTTCGGCTCATAACATCGGCCGCGCTCGGACCGAAGCTGAAACGAAGCATAGAGCCTCTCGTTGGACCAGATAGCAGCAGCATTTCTTTGGTGTCTCCAATTATTCGTTGTTTAAGTATATTTTTTTCGTCAAGCAGACATTTTAAACTTTCTGCGCACACAGTAAACACGCGTACATTTCACTCAACACTAGGAGAGACTTAAAAAAAAGAATAACTCGCTATAAGGATTAGGCTCACCTGGACAAAGCCGAGCGCAAGGCCCAGGCCTCCCACCACGGCTCCGGTGCGCTCCAACAGCACTCGCAGATTTTCGCTACAACCCTGCGGAGATTCAAGACACGGAGCTCAACGTGGGACTGACAATCAATAATTTATGTGAGCTGCTCACTATTTAGGATGTGCGAAAACGAATGAGATTGAGCTCGAAAAACTGAATCAGCTTCAGTGGACAAGCAACACAATTAGTCATCGACTGCATGGAACATCGGCATTGTTAGAACCACACGCTCGTTTACTTCTCACTATGGGAACTTCAGACTAAAGTGGAAGTAGCATGCTATTGGCGTGCTATACTTACGTAGTAGAAGATGTTGTTTGTTCTGGAGCTGCTGCATGACTGTGGTATGGTCATCGAGCGGACCTCGTAGTCGTGCTTTGAAATTGCGCCGCAACACTCCAGCTGTAATCAATGAGGCACAACATACGTCATTAAGCGTATTTACTTTTATGTTTCATTCGAACTGTTTTTAACTCACTCATTTTTTAAATGAATGGCCGTTATCGGCTACATTGCTCATTGTGTGAATCATCAAGGTTAAAAGCTCAAACAAATTCCCCTCTCTTCATAGGAGGACAGTTCATCTCAGACACCCTATTCCAAAGTATATTGACGCTATGTATTCTTTATTTTGGCATAAATTCGTCTTATGGGATGCCCCAGCAAAGGAATTTCACGTGATAACACATATTTTAATTAAATGCCTTTGGTGTGAAGTCTTTAGAATGTAGTTTTTGAATAATGAAAGTTTTTGACTTGCAATGAAATGTAGTGGAGCCATTGTAAACCCTTGACACATAATTCCATCAGTGAAATATCATAATTCCTCGTAATATTGCGAGAGTTTTCAGAGGTCTGCGATGAAAGTTTGTTGGTTTTTGTTGAAAATGGATTTCCCTCGTTTTACGCCTTGCTAGTAATCGCACTGCGACATATGTAGACGTAGAAGCTATGCCAATTAACCTAGCCTTCATGTATTCAGATTCTTTAGACAGGGTGCCCTGTTTTATTGACTTATTTCAGGTTAGATACAAGTTCGAAGGTGATACTGTTGGAGACACTTACGTGCACTTGCATCAAGTCCATGAATCTTCTGGCTTTTGAGTCCTCTATTATGGTGTCCATCTTCTGCGCTATGCTTTCTGCCAGTTTTTGTTGCAACTGTCAAGAGAATATGCATTGTCGAAGCTTGTAATTTCATAATTGTATTTAACGTCATACATCACATTAATTCCTTGAGTTTTAAGTAGCGGGTCCCAGAATGTCAAAACACATTCTTTACTTCATGGAAAAAAATTTTAATTGCGATCAGTAACTTATTGGTCCTCCATTGTCAAATCAGCCAGTCTCAGCAACTCGCCCGAGGGCACTTCACTCCTGTTACAGAACATCTTCGTGTAGGTCACTTTAAATATTGCCACAAAATACAGTATAAAAGATATAGCTACGGAGTGCATAACCATTTGTTTTATTTTTTGGAAAAGGTGCACGTATAACCCGCCTCCTTGGTTTGGCATTATTTGATGTTGTTTAATTTTGCAAGTTGCCTATCTGAGAAAGTGCGTACTCGGCATTCGCGTTCTACCAGTCTCGCTTGCCTCCTAGTCAGGGGAAAAACTATTCTTATCGATTAATTACACTTTTAGCAGTAGCAATAGCCGATAAACCTCGTCGGTTGGCATTCTGGGACCCAAGGTCTCTGTGAACGCAAATTGTTTTCTACATCTGCATGCAAAATTGGTCGCTTGCTTGTGCACTGGAAATCAGCCTTTACCGAGCTCTAATACAGACAACAAGATAGCCAACTGTCTTAGCTCTCACTTAACGTCCTTGCTGGCCAAATCGATCTAATATCTCCATGGTTTGTGACATTCAAAAGGTTCAAAAGTTACCTGGTCTCCGTCAGCTACCTTCCAAACCAGTCCGGCCACGGCACACTCCAGGATGAGCAGCACAAACATGGCGATGAAGTACTACAAAGATGCAAAAATATTCTCGCGTGAGCAACGCATACCAGAACTGCGACAGGCCGGCATATACCGTTGTGGTGTATTCACGGTGTCACTCTAAGAAGACCAACGCGGGGAACAGATTGGATCCGAGCGTTGCGTCAGTGTTCGGCCTAGATTCGTGTCCAATCAGTGAGAACACGAGTCCCTGCCGAGCGCTGACGCAGTACTCGTGCCCAATCCGTAGTCCGCGTTGGCCTTCTTTAGGTAAAGTCTAAATACGAGTCCCTGCCGAGCGCTGACGCAGTACTCGTGCCCAATCCGTAGTCCGCGTTGGCCTTCTTTAGGTAAAGTCTAAATACGAGTCCCTGCCGAGCGCTGACGCAGTACTCGTGCCCAATCCGTAGTCCGCGTTGGCCTTCTTTAGGTAAAGTCTAAAATTCAGCACGATAAGTCTTTCTTACCTAGGAAGTGTACTATGATTTATCCTTCCTCAATCTTATATCAGAAGGGTCATTGCGTTCGAGTAGCGCGTTATCCGCGTAGATACTTGTGAACGCAGGAACGACCGACAGCGGCCATGTATTTAAGTTGCCTGCTGCCGTTCTGGATAGACAATGTAAACGACTGGGAGCATTCGGCAGTTCTCTTGTCCAGGGTATAGGTCAACGCGTTGTTAACAGACAGGTTAGACTTTGCCCGCGCCAGGTGTGGGCAGTGCCATGCGCAGAAACCAGATTCGCGTAAAGTGAAGCTTCTGCCACGCGCTGTGTCAACAGCAGCACCACTGCAGTGGCGTGACGTTGGACCTGCGTGTTTGTGTGCAGACGGGAGAAAAGTGTGAAACTCCCTTTGTACACGTTTACGCACACTCTTCACCGTGTCTACAGTGTTGTGCTGTATATAGTCTTCCAGCCTGTATTAGTCAATAAAAAGCTACGCTCAAAGTATCGGCACTCTTTCATTCCCCACTGTTCGACGCCACCACGGCTCATTTCCGTATGCGTTACGTGACGTTTCGTTTACCTGACAGCGGGTTGTAGGCCCCGCGCGCCATTGTGGTGCCTAGAAGCGCATACGGGCCCCATTTGCGACGGTTATGGTCCTGAAACGCGACTTTTTGAACGGTGGATATACGGTGTTATGAGATCACCGCGGTATAGGGAGTATTCACTAGATGCCATATTTGTGGGTGCTGTTTAGAGCGCATGCTCAGAACGAGCTCACATCAATAGGCTGCTAAGACCGGCACTCTTGATGGTGCGGAATGCACGTTGCAAAAGAACTGCGGAAGCTCGCCATCAGCACGCGCTCAGCATTCCCGCACACAGCTATGGCCGCCAGTGAATACTCCCTATAGACGATTTCAAGAAAAACGACTGGCCGCCGCCATGTCTCTGCACGGGCGGACAAGCTCGTGCAATTGCAAGCTTACCAAAGCTATGTTCACGCGCAAGTTGCACGCTCTTGCACGCATGGGGCACAAGTCAGAGCGCCATGGTTGCATTTGTCTATAGTTTCGCTCCTTCGTGAACTGCACCATCAAGCAAAACGACAGTAGACATGCCTGCGGTGCCTGGGACGCCTCTTGAACTACAAAGTTTACCATCGTATCCCGCCCAAAGCATCGAAAGTGGTCCCCAAAGTGGCAACGCATTGCGTCACAAGAGCCGACGTGTCATGCTGACGAATGTCACAATCCTGGCGGTTGCTCGTAAAAATGCTGGAGAAAAAAAAAAAAAAAGCGAGCGGACGCAAGGGTCGTTGTTGCGGCGTTCCTCGTGTCTGCTTTGGTTTCCGTCAACTGTCTTGCTGCAGAGTGACCTACAGTAAAATAGGAGTCTGCCTCATCCTCCTCCCCTGATGTACCACCGCCAAGATCGCGGTAGACAGCAACATGACACTTGTATGGCGTCATCAGGCGGAAATGGAAGGGTCACTTTTTTGAGGACGCGGTAAACGCACCAGTCTACGACGCGCTAAAGTCACCACAGTGTGACTGAAGTGTCACTCCTGCGAGGCGTAGCTTACGGAGTGCAGTTCTAGTCGACGGTCTCACCGTGAGCAGCATGCAGGGGCTGTCGATGGCCGCAGCGCAGCAGCCCATGAATCCGAGCACGAGAAGAAGGACCCCGACGGCTATGATGACGTAGCAGGCGCTGTAGTAGTTGGACAGCGGCAGGTTGTCCTGGTACACCCAGAAGTCCGGATCCGACCTGATCCAGATGCCCACGGCCAGCACTCCCAGGCCGAGCATCTGCGAGCAAAAGCCTTGTCGTCAGCCGGTGCGCTGCTCTGGAAACCAAATCAAACTGTCGTCGCCGACTTGGATGAGAACGGCAGGGCCTCTCTCGCTAATGCCTGACCAGTCCAGCTTGTCGTCTTTACAGCCCAGCGCACGCGTGTCCATGGCTTCCGAAAGCTAGCAATGTTGCAAGCGCCATACATACGAATTCTGAAGATGACTTCTGCCCGAAGCACTTGATTAGGACTGTCTTTCTTTGAATCCGTTCGTCTATGGGAGCACCCCGTAGCATATGTTTACTGCGAGGCAAGTCCACATGTTCACAAGGTAGATACAAGGAATGCTATAAAGCAACCCTTCTGGATATATTGCCGGCGTCAGTTTCGTATTGATTCGTGTCGGAGCCTTATGAAACACGTTTCATCTTGCCTGCGAGGCCAGCTAAACTAGACACGTCTCGTCAGAAGTTCGTTTGATTTTGGTTGCGGAAATTTAACTGCTAATGCATGAGTTTACGCATTCCCGCGGAGGTCCCAATGTTCTACACTGCCAGCGGGACCCTTTCTTGCTGTAGGAGTTAATAGGCAACCAAATTACAGCCACATAAAAAAAAAAAACAGGAAAGAGTGGCAAGGCCCTTTTGACTAATTGCGATTGCAATTATCAAAAAAAAAGCGAAAGAAATATACAATAATACTATCTCATTAAATTATGAAACCAAGTGAAACGCGTTTCGTAATTACAATGCTGAACACACAACGCAAGGTCCTTGTGTCTACCAACAATGCAGCAAGAAAGATAAAAGATACAATTGGAACACGCTATTTAATTAAAAAAGGCAAAAAATAAAAAAAATTCAAACAAGTAAAAGTCACAAGCAAGGAAAGAAAAAAGGCCAGAAATTATAGTTTTGCGCATGTAAAACCCCTTACGCAGGAAGATGGACAAAGAATGGCCGAATGAATGAAGCAAATTGTATGTCTGTAAGTGTCGCTTGCTTGAAGGAATTGAGATAATATTGATTGATTTACGTATCTATTTATAACATCTTGCTGCTAGGTTCATGCAAAGGGGGAAAATAAAAAAAAATCAAGATATAGACAAAAAAATGCACAAGACAAGGAAGCACAGAAATCAAAATCAAATACTATACGAATGCTTTAAACAGAGGAAAGAATCCAACAATAGAATAGACCAGTGTCTGAAATCCTAGCCCCCAGCAATAACAAGGGGAAATAATCATCTCAAACTGCAGGCTCTCGTGATGAGGGGGGCTGCGCATGGAACAAGATTTTTGCTTTTTACAGCACTCTTGGTATATGTGTTGTTCTGGAGCTTCGTGACTATTCATTTCTGACGTTGTTGCACTACGATATGTGCGAAGGTTTCTAAAAAAAACAACAAAAAAATGGAGCCTTGCGAAAAGCACAGTCCCCCTACTGTGTCATGGCGTCAGCATAAACAAACACGGCGGCGCCCATGAAAAGGAGCAGACACTGGTCTATATTCACGAATCACAATACATATACAGCATAATAACGCATGTGATTGCATGCAGTTAATCTTTGTGAAAGCGAGTTTTATTTTTCGTAGGAGCAAACGGGCGAATGGGAATGAAAGCCCCCAAAAATAAAGCAACGTAAAAATACGTTTTGAGTAGTAAAATGAATCGACGAATTTTATGTCTGGTTGTTAACAAACATAAATACTAGTAATGCTATAGGCTATTCGAGGTACGCGCAACTTGAGTGCCTTCTCACCCTATTAATGAAGGGCATTGCCAAATTACCGTATTATCGGAGCTCTTTCTCCACATTGTACGCTAATCCATAGAGAGATGAGCAACGAAAAATATGAGTGGAAACGAAACAACGGTAAAGTATATGCAAGTATTTTTTTTTTTTAAAACAGAGGACATGCCGAAGCTTATGACGAATTGACACGTTATTCCTATATATAGACATATTTTCAAATGTATTCTTACGTAATGTACGAGTGGAAGGTCACGTTTATTGTCCCTGTTCACCGTACACTTTTGAAAATCTAATCGTGTGCTGAGATTCGTCATTCGCCGAGACATTTTTTTTTTTATTTTTTGCCACGATTGTCTTTCTATGTTCTGCGGGAAAGTGAACTCACGGCCCTCCTCTTTGTTCCGGGTGCATACGTCCTTTCATCATTATGCCCCCTCCTGTATTTTCATTGGTGCATGCTGTTAAACGTTACTTGAACGGATCTTCTTGCATGGCATCGAGCGAACAACGGTACACAGCTCGAGTGCCGTTGGCGTCAGCGCGCAGGTGTGCCTCAGAGTCCACCGCCCACGTGATGACGCGCCCCGACCGATAACGCGGATACGCGAATTCCTTTCCCAGCACGCCGTCGACGTGCCTTACGCGTGTCTCACTTCCGCCACCTCGGAACGTGTTTTCATAAGTTTTACTAAAACAACGGAGCGTCATAGTACGTTAAACTAAGGTGTCTGTCTGTTTAACCAACGTCATGGGATCAATCAAAATAGGCGGAGGTATATTTTGTTCGGAGTCTGGTTCCTATCTCGTTAATTCGGCTCTAGAGAGATCCGCATTTATTTGGAGTCTAGTGGTTGCTCAGCAGGTTCAATATATAAAAAAAAAAAAAAAAACTAAATGGTGAGAAGCGAAGCAACCGTATAGTTGAATGTATTCTTAAATGATGCCGAATATTTCGAGATTTTCCCCTTAACTGCTGTTGTAACGTGACCCTCTCCAGATTGTTAGACAACAGCTCCGTGACATACAGAAAATACGTTTTGGGACATATCTGTGACATGCGACGAAGTGTTAACTTTCGAACTCCTGTATTTGTTTACATATTTAGTCCAGCACCCAAATTATGTCATCAAAAACTATTAGAGAGATGAATGTGCTTGTAGTGGGCCAGAACTTGAATGGTAGAATTTTTACTGTGCTCGCTATTCTGCATCAGCAAAAATGAAAAAAAAGCACAAATACTAGGTTTACACTGCGTCACACATTGTACGTAAACTATTTTATTCACGGCAATTTCCACGGGCTATTTGACTCATTCTAGCAGGAACATGATCGCCTTGTCATTTCAGGCCTCCGCAATAATTGGTGTTGCTAAGCAAGTTAGGCTTTCGACGTGGAGGGGCATTCCAGCTACCATTACCATTCAAAACGTCTGCAACAGTAGTCATCTATTTTCGCGCTTACACTCGTTTTTACATCAAGACCCGCTGTTTCCCTATTTTATGAAAACGTACACACTTCATGCAGAAAATAATGTCACTATGTTTATCTGTAAAACAAGCTCTTGCAAGAACCACTCGGAACCGCGTATGAACTATTCGAAAATTTTGTTTTCTTTATGTGAAAAGGTTTATAGTAACCAGTGGCCAGGCAGGTTACCGGTTCGTTTCCTGAATAGCGCCGCGCGATTTGCGGTGTGAAGTAGCGCTCTAGCGAACGTATACACTTTAAATGCGAGCTTCAAAAAAAGGACAAACACTGTATTAGTTTTGTTGGCAAATTATTTCACTACATTTGCTGGCAAAGTGCATGTTTAATAAATCCATATTATTGCACTATGGCGCGAAATAAAAAGCAGTACTTGCTTGCACCAAGTTGTATAAACATTATCGAATACGAATAATACAAACGTTAAAAACAGTATAGCTGGAAAGCTAACATTTCAACGGGGGCCTTCTATGACCTCTAAGGATACAATATAAATTTCTCATGAGTCATTTGTACTGCATCTCTTTGGCGAACCGAGGTACACAAACAAGAAAAAACACGAATCGAACTAAGCCTAACGTGGAAGTTCTTACGAAGCGTTTCAGGTGAAGCCTCGGAACTCACCCAGACGAGCAGGTTACAGGTGATGAGAATGTACTTGACGCATGCTATTCCTTCATCCATGATGACTTTCGATGTTTTGCGGTCACTTGCAGAACGAAATGTGCACGACGTCTGCGGCTACGATCTCCGATGATCGTTGAACGCACAAAAGGGCGGTGGTCCGCTGTCTTGTTCCTGCTGCTATCTCCCGCGCCCGAGGCACGTCGAGGTATCCTTCTTTTTTATGTTTTCTTTTTGTTTGTGTGTGCTCGGTTATCGCCGGGTTACAAAGTGCGCTCGCTTCCCCGACTCGATGTTTGCTCGCGGGTCCCAACGGTCGTTCTAACGCTACCTAGACCGCGGAGACGCGACTGCTGAGCCCGTGTGCCTCGGGCCGATGAAGTCATCAAGCCCGCGAAGACCAATCACTGAGTCAGATTCGTCAGGTGTCTTGGCGGCTGAATGTCGACGACAGAGCCACCGTTACCTCCATTGCTGTTTTTGTCACCAACGCTCCCTTGCTGCATAGATAGGTCCGGCCTGTTCACTTTCATTCATGGTTGTAAGGTTGTTTTCAGTTGATTCCGTGCAACGGATCAACGTTGTTGTTCAGGGTTTTTACTTTTCAATGAGAGCAGCGTTCTGGTGATTTTTCTTTTGCATACTGCGATTTAGTTTAGGGTACTACAGGAGCAAAAACGCAGCAATACCCTGGAAATGCAGCAAAAACGAACAAAAAAAAATAAAGGGAGAAGATTCAGCAAATAAGAATTCAGCATACTTTACACAGGCGTATATTAAGGCGACCTTAACAATTGCTGAAATAAAGTCATAACTGAAAAGCATACGTTTAACCTCATCGATATTATTCCAGAGATAGACAATGCGCGGAAAATGCTTCTAAAACAGTTAATACTTGTTCAAATAGAGTATCGTTCAAAGGGTGATATCCTTCAGTGATAAGTAACTTTGTATCGAGAAAGAAACACTATAAGTTAACCTTAACGGTTCTCTGCATAAATATAATCAGAGCAACCAGTGGTGGCAAACATTTTGATAAGTGTTTAAACCTTCTGATTGGTGAAGATGCTCCTGTATATATTTTATTGAACGTCGGAGTTGTCATATCCCACATCTGTTAATCTGAATTTTTTTTTTTACGCATTTGTTGCTATTATTATACTTCGGAAGCAAGGCGTTCAATGGTAAGAAACCCGCGACTCTCGGTGCCTTGTTCTTAGGGCTGGCAGTTATCTTTCTCTACCATTGTTACTCATCACTAGAAGCCTGTCTTGTGATTCTTACTTTCTAATTTATACACCACGAGTGTGGCATAAATGACACATCTAATACATGGAAGGTTCTGCACAAAAATGCCGGTCTTCATCTTTGTCCTTTGCTGTTGCGAACCCGCACAATTTTTTATTTATTTAACAATATTTGTTAGCAATCAACGGAAGACCGACCATAAAGGAGTGGTAAAAATGAAATATAATACAGTCGCAGCTAAGCTATAACTTCTGACTTATGGCACATTCAGATTGTAGATTTGGAGCGATCCAAAAATGCTCCATGCTCGCGTGTTTAGAGCGGTAAATGCTAGCTCGCGTTTGCACGGGCATAAAAATACCAAGAAGAAAAGCGCTCCGTAACCGCGACAAATCTACCAGCGGAATTTGCTATAAAACACATGAATATGGCAAAATGAAACTGTCATACAATCGCTACAGAAAATTGCACATTGCACATTTTCAGAACAACACCAATATACTGTCCCGTGTTGCTATTTGCATTAATTCTTATTACTGGGGAACTGAGTCAACTGTTCAATTGCTTGTAAATAAAGGAAAACGAGTTAAGCCAGGGTTGTGCTTGTGGCGCCATCTTTCGTTGGATGCAGCAAACAAAAGACGACACTCGAGTAAAAGCAGGCGGAGCCGTTGCCTGCTTGCAGCAACTATCAGCAGAAGGCGCCACAAGCACACTCCTCGGTTAACTCTATTACCTGTGTCGGCATTCGCCATTGAAAATGTGAAGAGGGTTGCTCTAATTTATCACGCGAAGAGAGCTGCGCTTTGAAATTTCATAAGGTAAAATGCACTACTAAAATATGCGTTCGCTGAAAGCTTGAGCTCATAAGGTGCAGGTGCCGATGTTTAGGGCTAATATTACATCAAGTTAATGATTTCATACCACCTTCATATCTTCACAATTCAAAACACAATCACAACAGTTTAGAATAAGGTTTTATTTGCCTGTTATACAGTAAAGAAAGAGCCTTAACTGCCCAGCCGTCTAGCTTCAATTGGCTGAAAACCATACTAGGTCCAAGATTCTTGAGTCATGGAACCTGTTCATTTTTACTTGGAAATATTAAAACGCATTTTGGTGTATGTTTCGGCAGCTAGACGTCCGACATCCGTCCGTCGGCGGTTTAGCGTGTGTCTCACATATTGGAAGTGAAAGATTGCACTTGAGTAGTTGTATGCTTCCGGGTTGATAAACACGATAAAGCTACAGCAACTTGGGTACCTGAGTTACGGGCACACATCTGCCTCATGAGGATATCAAACAGATTACTACGCCTGAAAGAAAAAGCAGGTATATGCATGTCTGGCGTGTATCTAATTTTTTCGCGGAAGAAGCGGAAGTGGAAAAAATACGGCGTAGTTGACCAGCCAGAGCGGCATTAATTCTTTATTAGACATTATATGGCGGTATTCTAAATCCCATGCAGCCTCGTGGAAGAACGAGAAACCTGGCGGCAGTATACTCTTGAGATGACATAATTTTATTAGTTTACGCATTAACCCAATTTTCTCAAAGGAGCGTAAAATAAATCGACTTCGCTCCTATAAAGGTTAGGGCTGAGCACAGGTTAAACATTTTTTTAAGATCTAATAACTGATTGCTTCGAATCCCTTAATCATTCGCTTAATCTGTTTAACGTCTTATTTGAAGGTACTACGAAATTAAAACATTGCCCATTTGGAGTCACAATTGGTGGGATTTGCAGTGTTGTAGGCGTTACCGAAAAAAAAAAGTGACAAAATGCGTTGCACGTTACTTGCAAATACAAGAAACGCATTGCCGACCCACTTTACTCCAATATAAACGGAACGCGTTACCTTTACCGTTACCGGTAAAAGGTAACGCACGTTATTTTTTTAATTATGAATTAACACGTTTACTGTTTGGCGTTACAGGTATGCATAAGCGCCATTTTTCAAGAAACGTTATGTCCATCAAGAAACTGAACTTAATTACCTTATACATTTTACAGTTGCACCTAAATACTCACAAAAAAGACACAAAGAAAAACGAAGAAAACAACATATGGCTTGGCCCCTAGAATCGTGACAAATTGAAGTGTAATTTTTTTAAGTCATGGGACGCATATGTAACGAGTGGCCTAACTACGTTACACGTTACTCGAAACAATTGTAACGTAAGTACGTTACCCGCCACCGTTTTAAAAATGTAACGAGTACGTTAGAGCGTTACTGGGTACGTTACCGGTAACGCCGTTACTTGTAGCGCGTTACCGCTGTCATTGAATTTGCAATGGCTTAGCGATGCAGGGACGATACGTTCTAAGGAAGTAATTTCGATGCAGATATTGTTTCATATGCATCTGAATACCGCTAGTGGCAGAATTATACTAGAAAACAGAAAAATCGCATACATTTCTTTTACCCACGTCAGTTTTCTAGCCACTAAGTACTATAAAAGTATTTGAGAAGTGTGAAATGTGTTTTGTTTGTCTATACATATTTATTTCATCAAGAATATTAAACAGTAGGACCACAACAAAAAGAAGCGCGATCGGTGTTGTCGATCCCTGAGTACTCTGGGCAGTAGAAGCTAAGCAATTCTAATATTGTACCTACTTTTATACATGTTCTGTTCATATTCTTATGGTAGAGTATAACACTAAACGTTCGCGGTTGTTTGTCTTAAAAATTAAAATCACGGAAAGTTCTCGTCATTGATCGAGTACTTTGGCGTCAAGTTTTGCAGGGGCGTAGATATTGCCCGTTGCAATGTCCGTGTCCAACGCGTGGGTTCATTTCTGACCGAATAGGGGGTAATAAATTTACCGCCAATAATTTCATATTGGTAGATATTCGAATAATTTGACGTCCCTACAAAAAATGTAAAATCACACCACTCTTTGATGAGGCCACTTCCCCTGTAAGGCCGACATGAATCACCTTGTGACTACTGTGGTGTTCAAGGCGTAGGCTGCGTTAGTGCTCACGCTTTGCTGCTGACATGAGAGGTTGAAACTTCAATGTCGAATTCTTTCTTCCATCACTCTTTGTCTCTTTTATCGTTACGCATGCAGCACTGTCGTCAGGCAACAACTAGTCTCGTCTCGTTAATAGTAGTTCCGCCCCCGAAAAATCGTCCAAAATACCGAGACAAAAATGCACGTATTTACACAGTTCGTCCCCACAAAACATTATATATTCGCGACTCCAGCAAAACGGACGCCACCAAGCGGGAAAACCGGGAACCAGCCGGACCAGGTCGCTCCGCGCCCCTCCGCGTCTCTGGTGGCTTTCGCGGACACAAGCTGTCGGCGCGGTGGCGAACAATGTAATTTGACGAAGGTCCGAAAATTTCTTAAAGGGGCCCTCCAACAGTATTTGAGCGTCTACTTTTTTTTTGCGGTTTCTCCACGCTAGTGGTCCCGGAAACCCAGTGGACAACGAAAGTGTTTAAAAAAATTAGCGCATCATATTTTAATTTGACAACTCGGAAACATCTCCTCCGACGGTGGCTCCGCGAGGTGCCGAATGCGCGCGCATAACGGTGCTCCCTTTCACTATACGTCACATTCACTGGGTTTCGTGATTGGCGAGAGCCGTCCCAGAAATTTTGAAGCGGAATAAAGTATATCACACGTTAACCGTTATTATTTCTCTAAAAAGTCGTTTTTATAGAGCTAATAAAGTTGCAAATTAAAGTTCAAAAAGGGCGAAAACAACGCCTCGTCGCTAATGCGCGCCTCCCAGCGGCGGAGTACCTCCTACTCGCCGAGGTGGCTCCGGGTGGCGGAGTTGCGGGAGACGAGGCTTCCGCGGCTGTCGAAGCGGACTCGTCGCGGCGCTTGCGTGGTGTGTCCTCGTACGGCGCGACGCCCAGCTCCGCACTTCTTTTTAAGAATTCGGCGCTCAAAATCCGATAAGCCCGGTAAATTCATCGATGATGGCAACCCGATTCCAAAGCTACGATGGTTGCAGCGAGGCCTAATAGCCGACCGGGCCGACGGGCTATCAACCAAACTCGCGTCCAATTGGCCAACCGCTTTGCTCCAATCGCTAAACTGTTTCATTTTACGTCATGAAGCGCAATGTTTTGCTTATTTAAAGTTGTTTTCTGCAATATTTAATTTGCTAATAACTCACAAAATATTGCGAATTTCTGTAATATTTTTTTTCCTCGGTGTTCCTGCTTTCATGGAGCTCCGTTTCAGCGCGAACTTTAAACCAGTCAAAAAATTGTTGGTGGGCCCCTTTAAGTTTGCCTGAGCGTTCACTAGTGTGGTGAAGCCTCAGTAGATTGTTTCTTCCATCACGTGTTTGAAAGCCCGTTTACTCCACAACACACGGTCGCGTACTTTCGATTTCTTGGATGGGGAGGAATCACGGAAAAATGTTTTGATTTCTTGTCTGTCTCGAATCACATTCAAAGTGACGACCACTTGGTAACTGATCAGTGGTTTCTTTATAAGGATGTAGAACAGTGGACTGAGGACGACGGACGAGGTGTTTCACTGGAGGGGACACCAATGTTGCAGTCAAGTGAATGGAAAGGTTCGATAGCTGCTTTTCTTGAGTTTGGTTGTGTTCGATCAGCTTCAAGTTTGAGCCACCCACGCCGGTCGGTGCGTTGGCTATTCATCTTGGCTGCTTTTCGCCGAAAAAGCCTCTGCACCACACTGAAGGAGTTCGGCTGATCTCGCAATTACTAGATTCAGGAAAACCTGCTCGCTGCATATGATTAATGAGGGAAATTATCTGCTTTCAAAAGGTGGGGGACGCGTCTCGCAAAGTTAGAAGCTGTCACGGCATTATGGTCTAAGCGCCTCCAATATTTATATTATACCCCCGTTGAAGCCAGCAACAATATACGTCTACATTGCTCAGATTGACCGGCCGCAAAAAATACTAAATTTCTCCGTTCAGGATTTGAAGTCAAGTTCAATGCAGAGAGGTTCTGCGTGAATTTCCGATGAAGACTCTCTTCAGTTTGTCCGCATTCGTCTCCGTGCTACCGGCTTTTATTCAGCAGTTCACCTAGTAGCTAGTCAACTAAGCTAATATTTCAGCCCTAAGAATATACTAATATCGCTTTAGTGGCACATAGTACGTAATATAATACATAACCCGCTCGTCAAAATGACTTCTCGATTGCTACGAAATCCTGATTTGAAATACGAGTATCAGCTGCTTAGTGGGGCGCCAGCGGGTTAACATGCTCCTTGGCTCAAGAAGCGCTTGCTTAATTTTCGTATTTTTCCTGCAGCCTGGGTTGTTGACCGAGCAGACAGACGACTGGAGCTGTTTCTTAAACGCGGATACGCACAAAAGCTCGATTTCGCGGACAGATAAGTCGCATGGTCGAGGCATACGAGTTAGCTGAAGATTACTCTCGGTGGAACAATTCTGTAGTCATCGCCGCTTTCCTTAGATGATCAAAACTGATTAGAGTATATTACCGTCTCCCCGGAGCCCATAGTTTCGGTTTTGAACGAAATCTCCGAAATGAAAGTTTGACACGAAAAGAACAAAAAACACCGGGAAAACAAAACTATGCTCTGCAAGTGTATGTGCACCGGCTACACTTAACCGTCTCAGTTCAAATACCTATAAAATTGGGCATTAAACAAAAGAAAATTTGTTAAATTGAATGCGCCTCCCGTTCAGGCGGCCCGGCCGAGCCGACGCGACCTGGACCCAGCCGCCATGTTTGTTTGGTGGTGGCGCCCCCTATAGGTCGCTGGAGTCGCGAATAAAGTGGGGTATTCAAATTAACCGAGCCCATACTAACATGGCACGACTATATCTACACTTTCTTCTCTTCCCAATCACACATTTAGAATAAATCTGCACTATACGTGCCCACTTTCACGCTGCCAGTAAGACCAAGGGCCAGTGTGCAATGTCAACATTCAAAGTCACCAATAAGAAATCCAATGATGGCTTGTTTTTCCATCTCACATATACATTAGTGATGGACAAAATGTCTAAGAGGAAGAAGAGAGCTTCGATATGAAGCGAAATGCTCTCTTCCTTCTATGGCATGTGGCATTCTAGTAGATGGAGAGTCCGTCACGCGCGCGCACACACAAACACACACATTCTTTTCCAGTTCGTATGGTCTAATAGGAGTTCGGAGGTAGGGTTCTGTGATGCAACTGATCTGGAAGATGGAAGACTACAGCGATGATATCCGATGTCGAGTAAGCAGGGGCTCGTGTTTGACTGCAGGACTGGAGGGTTGCGGAGTAGAGTCCGTCAGAGGGGCACGGCTAGGTATCCTCTGCGTGTTTTCGCCTTACAGCAGACCAGGATTGCCAGCGTCAGGGTCACCAACTGCGGTGGAATGCAGTGCGGAAGAATTACCGCGTGAACGGTATCATCGTTTCGCAGTTTAATTATGGCGTGTCCCTTGGCTGGTTCGTCGTTGAGTTACTATCTACTTAGATCAATACACGAGAGATTCGCCACCGATATAGTGCGTGCGACCGATTGAGGGCCCAAGGCGCCCAATTCTTACCGGTGCAATCTTTACGTTCCACATGGTTAGATTTAGTTCGATAAACTTTCTGCAATGGTGGATAAGATAGCGAATACGTATTTTGGTTAATGACGCCTCGCAAATCTGTTTTCTAGAATTTTCTCTATAGGACATTGCCAATGTCGTCTGCGCTTAGGACGCCGGGAATGTAGGCGTACACAACACAAATAAATTTCAAACAAAGGCTACAAACATATCTGCCTGAGTTTGGAGTAAGCACTTTGTCAATTGTGACTTCTCAAGGCACCGTGTTGGGTGGTTTTTGCACTATGCTCCGTTCACTCCTAAGCTGACGGAGCGATGGAAACTGCGCCCCCTTTGGATCAGTCATACGTCCTCCTCTCGGCACGTGATCATGCTCCCACCTACATACACGCGTAGAGAGCGGGTCAGGTGACTGAAAGGGGGCGTTTGATTTGTCTGGCGAACGCGGAGATTCCCACTGCGCTGTCAGCTTAGGGGCGAACGGTGCATAGTGGCACCCTGATATCACGAGACGACATGCGGAATGTAAGGACCATTCGCACTACGTCTAGCGGCTGTATACACTCTCAAGTCTCGCATGCTCGACTTTCGCCGACATTTATGGCGTTTCTCAAAGCTGTGCACTCTAAAAAAAAGCCCGTGCTCGTCTAGTTTCTCGCACAACACTCGGAAAGCCAATCACCGCAACTTACGGAGGCAGCTCAGCGAATGACGATGCCGAAACATATGTTGACCAAAAAACGCAGTCTGAGTTGTCACAGTTACGCAATGCAAGCGTGACATTTTGCATTGCGTAATGTGACAACTCAGACTGGTCAACATATGTTTCGGCATCGTCATTCGCTGAGCTGCCTCCGTAAGTTGCGGTGATTGACCTTCCGAGTGTTGTGCAGGAAAGTAGACGCACGGATGTTTTTTTTTTTCGAGTGTGGGAACTCTTGCGGTTTACATCGTTTTTTAAGTTCGTAGAATTGTCCGCCTACACTGAAGTCCAGGTTTGTGATGTGAGATTTTTTAATCGAAGAAATGTGAGACCTCGAGAGATACATCGAGGAATTTTCGAATTTTATGGACTGAATGCAACGAGCCAAGAAGTGGAGACGATATGGTATCGAATGTTTCATGAAGGGAGCTGTAAGCCTTGTTCGATCACGGAAGGTTGGGTGCTGAAAATGTAAAAAAAAACAAAAAAAACAGTTCTTTAAAACGACGGCTTATAATTTCTAATTTTGTCCTCGCAGTTAGGAAATCATTACATCACAAAATTGTTACCGAAAGCTTGAGAGAATATTTGAGCATGACGTTGTTAACTCGGCCCGCAAAAAAGCATATTTGGAAACCATTAGTAACACAGCCTCAAAACGAACGGGATTTTTTTTTTTTTTTTTTGCTATTGAATTTACCGAAATTATCCGTTCGTGTTCTTTTTTGTTTGTTTATGAGTTTTTTTTTTTTTTAAATTCGTTTGCAGCCTTTTTTTGTCTGCCACCGCAAAGTTTCTCGTCTGCGGCTAGCCTGCGAACTCACGAGGACGAACAGGGCCAGGGATTGGACCAGAATATTCCAGTGTCGGCGGACTTTCGACGTCGAAGCCCTTGGTGCAAACCTGAAAGCGGAAAAAATTACATAAATTCTATCACCTTGGGCGCATAAACACACTGTTAGAAAGAAGGAAACGATTTCGGTCACACGACTACAACGCGTACAATCGAATTACTCATTATCTGGTGTGGAAATGAAATAAAATCACGTTAAAAGTAGCTGTTGTATTTGGAATTACTGAAATGTATGTGTTAGTAAAAGGCTATTTTGTTTGTTTTTACCGACGAAGTTAAATCATGGATCTCCAAAATTCAGTTGTTGGACTTCTTTGTCGTTTCTGAAGCTCTTTTAGTTACTTTTTTTGCATCAAGAACGACTAAAATGGGTATAGAGCACGGTAATATTCTTGAAAATAGGAAAAAAATCTTAAATGTGCAACAAATTGAGAGTAGTGAGTGTGCCGCAAGCATGTATATAATTCTCACTTATCGCTTTCTTGCTCCCAAACCTAGCCAAAGTGTCTCGTCATTGCTAAACTCAGAGAAAAATGAAATGATTGCATTATACGAATAAACGACTTGCAACATAGCAGACGTGAATTCTGACATTCTAGTCGTCTTGTAAATGCCGACAACCCAGACCTTTTCCAGGAACTCACCCGCTCCCTGATGCAGGAATTCAGTTGCAGAGCCAAGTAGACCACGTGTGCTGCGGTGCACGAGCAAAGCAGAACCAAGTACTGCGTCAAAAAAGAACATGTTAGTATCTGGATAGTGAATCAAACTGCCTGGGCAACTGTGCTGTTCATAACCTTACTCGAACATTAAGGTAACCCTCGACCAGCCACCACTCGGGAAACAATTGAAAAACTACGACCTTATCATTGCGCCGAACGCTGTTTTATTATTTGTGACTATACACGATTATTATGTTCCATATTCAGTTCAGTCATAGTTTCACAGGTATAGAAATATAAAGATATATTTGAGTCTTTTTTGTCATTAATACAACGGCAGGAACTGGAAAAAAAAGCCGTAGGAACAGCTTGAAAGATTCCCAGTACCCTAAATATCTCGGCAACAGCGGCAATATATGCACAAGTTACAGAAAGCAAACGTGCACAAGAAATTGTAAATGCGGTCTTCGACGTTGTCGTTTCGTTTTTTTTTTTTTTCTTTAACGCGACAGCGCTAAGGAGTTTGTGTTGCAGAAAAGCCAGCGTCGGTGGAGTGACGCGAAAACCCTGTCGGAGCACCGCCTGCGCCGCAAGCGTAGGTGGTCAATGTACATACGGTGCATCTTTAACAAGCGCACGGTCTACGGGACTCAAACTTCCTCGTGTCGTAGACACACGGGTGAGTACGAATTCCCTCGATCAACTTCTCGACGACCGAGTCCGATTCTTCAAACATGACGCCACACGGAGTGGTGCTCCCGTCGTCTGCTATTGCTCGTATTCGCCGCGCTTCCCGCGCGAGGGCTGCCGGGAGCCAGCGCGTGATGCATCCTGGTTCGGCGTCGCTGGCGCGGCCGGCGCGGAATATGGCATGCTCCATTTTGGCGTCGAGGCGGTCAGGCTGCGTCGAATGCCGCCGGTCGTGTCGGTTACGCCACGACGCCGGAGTATAGAGCGTCGGGTTTTCGCCGACGTGACGTCGCTGTGACGCGCTCGCACGCGCGCACGCGTTACGTCGGAGTATAACAGAGCATTTACTGGTCGATAGCGTCATGACGTCAAAGACACATGGCATCGCGCGGGAATATCAAACGATCGACAACGCTCACCTGAATCGTGACGTCACGCTGGAATGAATGTGATTAAAACATGACATGTAGTGCTAATTAAAGGTCGCCACTTGTCTCAAATTTTTCGCTTTATAAAGTAATTCCTTTGTCTAACAAAAACTTTGAGGAATTTAAGGCGGGATACAAACCCCGGTTGCGAGCCAGACACGCTACTGACTAGACCACGCAAGACACGCTTGTCTCGTTTCACTCTTAAAAGCGAAGCTTAAGCGTCCTCCAAGTTTTTTTTGTTTTCTTTCGTTTGCGAATGCTTGCGTTTATTGAGGGTTGTCGCAACGTTTATCGCTATTCCCGATCAAACATCTAGAGATACACGAACAGCTCAAGCTTTTTGGTCACGCCTGCCTTGCACGCTTGCGTTGAAGGCGTTGTTAAAAAAAAAAAAAATCGGGTGTGTTTATGTTTATATACAGCCTAGAACTTAGTCTGCCTCGACGGGCGACTTATCTCCCAGCTGTAAATGAGAAATTTAGCCAGTGCAGTACAAACCGCTAGCCTGGGGTCTCTAACGTGCATCACGTAGTAGTGATACAGGACCGCACGCCGGTACGATGCTCATCCAGATCGAAACGGGCAGGGGCGGGAGGCGTTGTTCAATTGCAGCGGGCTTGCGCTTGTTGCTGCTTCTCGGGAAGGAATCCTTCTTTCGATCTGACATTACGTTACGCGCCGTTGCAATACACCCTTTTCAAAAATACGCGTCATCCAGTAGCTTATGCACCAATTATCCGAGCCGGCCGTGTGGCTTGATCACGTACTTCTGAGTTTGTATTAGACACAAGGGGTGCGTCAGTGCTCGACTTGAACTCGGATAGAATCGCATGCCTCGTGCCCAATGGATGAATGGATGCTAACAGCTCTACTCTTTATAACGGGCGGTAGCTTGCGCCACCTAGCCTAAGAAGTTATAAACCGAAAGTATCAACAATGGCCGCCACCAATGTTGCTTGATGAATTCATAGAAAGGGTCTATTGTGTAATAAATATATAGTACTTCACGGAGGGCCCAGCGCAAGAACATCTTAGACTATAGCTGCTCCTGTTCCTTTGCCCGTTACGATATACAGAGACGCATGACGTAAGGCGTGCGAAAGACTATTCTTTTTAACCAGAGGGGGCAGTCATTAAATTAATGTAATGTATTCGCAGTAATTCATTACTTATGATAGTAATGAGTAAATTAATTGATTACTCTCCGCGAAGGTAATTTAGCAATTATAATAAATTTTTCCGGGGATAATTTTAATTAAATTCCTGAAATACTATTTTAACTTCCAGTACATTTTGTGCACCTTCAAAAATAAAAGACTACTTTATTTTTACAGAAAATACATCTTCGAAAACATCGTAAATTTGGGGAAAAAAAGTGATTCAAGGTGGATATTTCCTGAAGATGACAAACGTATTAAGTTGCTGGAAGCTCACAATAACTAAAACGCAGCACTCACACATACAATAATACTCTACATTAAAAAAAAAAAAAAGACTGAAGAAATTGATAGAAGAGGGAAAGTTGCAGAGACCGCATCTTTGTTCCTGAGACCAGTATCAAGCTTCTTTCTTGAGGGAGTTCCTGGCATGAGCTTTGTCATTGCACATTTGTAAGCTCAAGTTACGATCTAGCCAGTAATTCAGGTGCACAGATGGAACCAGTAAAGCAAGTCAACATCGTTGGCTGCGTAAAAGTGCCATTGAATCGAAGATGCTTTAGTAGAGATGGGCACTGGCGCTCGAAAGTGTTGTACTCCCGGATACAACGAACATACTACGCATTCTCTTCACTGGTCAGGATATACTGTTCAAGAAAGTATAAGGTAAGTGCAGGATGGGAGTTTACAAAATATTCCACTGCTCTAGCGGGATTGAAGGTAATTTGAAAGTAAAACCACTACTTTCTTAAGCCATTTGTAATTGTAATAATCACTTTTACGCCGTGGTAATATGTAATGTAATTTAATTACGTTTCAGTAATAATAGGCAAAGCCACCATCATCACCGTTTATTTTATTTGAGGACCCGCAAGCTGAATGTAGGAATTAGTTATGTAATTTAATTACAAAACGAAAGTAATTTGGCGAGCTTTGCAACCAACCACCTGAGCAGCCGTTGCTTAGACACTCCTGTGTTAATAACAAAAATTATAATAGGTGAAAAAAAAAGAAAACAACAGCACGTATAAGACATTTCGATTTTTTTAGCAGCTTTCGAGATGTCTGATTTTTTTTTTTTTTTTGAACGAAAATGACATTGATACCAGAACACAAGCTATGCACTTTGAAATGTATCCGGGTATTATCGAGTCACAGTTCAAGTAAATCAACGCCGAGCCTGCGTGAGAGTTATAGAACGCGTCCAACGAGTCTTCAGCGCTTCATCCAGTGACATCCGTTTGTCCGTTGTTCTGGCACGCGGCTAAATCGGTTTGTCATGGAGTGAAAAAAAAAAAGAAAACTGTCTGTCTTTTCGCTAAATTTCCAAAACACTCTAAACACGACGTTATGTCATGTCACGTTAGGTGATCATCACGAAAGAACATGGTCATGTTACCTTAAGCCGGGGTCGCACTGCTTATACATGATCATATAAGAGACAGCCTGCATACAGATTCAAACACGAGTCACCGCGACATCCGTGCTTCGAACGCCGCATGGCAACGAGTTCGAGGATAAAGCTTGGCACGCGGCATTCGGACCATGGATATTGGGGTGACTCGTACTTGGAGACTGTATTTTGAACGATGTATGATTGCTGTGTCCCCGGCTTTAGGCCTCGCTATCACGTAACGTGACCTCAGGTCCCGTGACGTTATGTCAAACTGAAGGTAGATCACAGACGCGGACGCGGAAGCGTGAGAGCACGCCCTAAAAATGCTGCGCGTTCAATAGCGACCGTGTCACTGATGCTCTCTGTAACTTACAACGCCGCCACGACGTAGCGTTTTGAGTTACGGGCAGCTGGCTCTAATTCGTCACGGAAACCCCGTGCTCCCTGGATGCGACCTTTTGTATGCTGCGTTATACGTACCACGCTGAGGACACCGTACAGGTAGCGGCAGGCTCCCCACAGACCCACAGTGGCCGTCAAGAGGAGGCAGGACCCGGAGCCGATGTAGAAGGCGCAGATCTCTTCGCGCGAACGCCCGCTGTCATCGTTGAGGAGCCATTGGACCAGGTCTGGTCGGACCAACGCCGTCACGCCAGCCGCAAGTAAACACGCACCCATCAACTTGAAGAGAGAGAGAGAGAGAGAAAAAAAAATGAAAGCCGTTTACAACTCCCTGTAACGCCGAATTAGAGCGCAGCTCTTGAGGAGGAGGAGGGAAGGGTACTGAGGGGAGGGTATACCCCTCGTCCCTCCTCCTCACCTCCTCATCCTGTCTGCTATTGCTCCCTCGGAGCGGCATCGCCGTCGACCTCACGAGGGTCACGTGACGATGACGTCATCGTCATCGTCACTGATGGCATCATCATCACTAATGACGTCACGTGTCTCATAATGCACCGCGCAGTTACGCCGACGGCGACGCCGACGCCCACGCCGACGCCGCTCAACCCGGAAACGGGCGCCTAAGAGCTGCGCTCTAAAAGAAAGACATACCACGGTCCTTAGGCGTATTACCTCAGGTGTGGAAACTCTGCCGCTTTCCGGCCTAGAAATGTTTACCGCTACAAGTGTCACTGATCGCAGCACGTTGGAAAATAACATTTTAAAAATAAAAAAAAAAAACCTTGCAGTATTTTTTTTTTTTTTTTTGCTATTTGAATTAGTTGCATTTTTGGAATACATGGGGTTAACTCTTCCGGGAATGCGATTTATTATCTCTAAATTCGTAACATTTATTGATAAAATGGCGAATACAGATGATGCCAAAACTAATAATCAAGTTTCCTCGCGTTTTCTTGTATTTAATTTGATATGTTATAAAACTTGTATGTTCGACAAGGCAGTCTCTCAGTACATCGCTCCCCCCCCCCCCCCTTTTTTTTTCCCGTTCTGTTAGAGTGAGTTTTCCCGGCATTCATTTCTCGCTATCGAACTTCTTGTAAACCGTCAAGAACAGATTGTATTGCCCAAATTACATCTATCATCGCGTTTTTAATGTTGACAGTAGTGTTCTTCAGTTCATAAAAAATAGTGAAGACAAAGTTTGAAAATTTAAGTTCTCCAGAAACAAATATTTTAACCTATAATTAATTTCTTTGCTGTTTATCGGTGTGTTAATTCAACATTGAGGCAAATCAGCGTTCTTCAAAATTTCTTCGGAACTCCGTTACTTCTGAATAATAATTCGTGATTTATCTAAAATAGTTGGAACACATGTTACTTGCGAGTTTAGGCAAAACGCCTTTAGGTACAGCTAATTTCCGCGCTGCTAATCAACGCCGTCTTGGTCGACAGATAACTAATATGTTCATCAGAATTACTAGTGACTGAATGGGAATGGTTTAATTAACAAAACGCAAAAGTAAGCTCGACCTGTAATCATTTCTAAACATATTCACCTGATAACTTAAATACTCTTCTGAGAACAATAAGAGGTTCGTGAAATGGTAAAGGAACAAATCCACTCTCTGCTTCCTCAACGAGTTTTTGACAGCCATATACGTCTTCTTTGAATGCATACTGTATTCCACGACGGTCTTCTCTAAGTTTCGGGAAAAGGTCGAAGTCCCGTGAAGCCAAGTCTGAACTGTATGGTAGACATCCTTGAGTGGTGAGACTCTCCCTCCATTGCCTTACTGGGGGCACGCAAAGTATGTGGCCAAGCATTACCAAGTTGCAAAAAAAAAAAGAAAAAGAAACGGGTTATGTTTTTTAATACTTCTTAATCGTTGTTTTGAAGTTGGTAGCGTCAAAAAGTGACGTTCGCAGTTGATTGGTGTTCTTTGTTTTAAAAACGACAGAAATAGCACTTTCTGCACCCCCCCCCCCCCCCCCAAAAAAAAAAAAAAAAAAAGAAACGAAATTGTCCGCATTACGTTTTTAGCTGATGCCCGTGATTTGACTTTTGACAATCTGAATATCATCCAAAATGATAAAACATAAAACCGCGGCCCCCTTCCCCTAGTGTATGCGGTAAATAGGACTACTCGTCGTGGTGTTTTTTCATCAGCCAGAATTGCTCTATGTAACAAATTTGCAATCTTGTAAAAACAAAGTACCATAAAATAACTATAAAAATCACAGATAATCTAGCTCCTTCTAAAGATCTTCCGCAATAGTTCCTGGTGTATACAGAAAGATAAGCAGTCTGAGTGAAGTTAATTTAACAATTTCTAAAGAACCGTCAAGGTTGTTTTGAGTCGCATTTCTGACGTATCGCACCACTGGGGCACTTCATAGTTTTTGTATGAAACTGTTAGGTTATAATTTTATTAAGATATACTTTGTTGATCGCAGGAATTGAGCTATCACAAACATTCTTGTTTTCAGAAAAAAAAAAAAAAAGCTCAAGACATCTGTCGACTATGGACAAATTCAAATTATCATTCTACTCGACGCGGGTAGGTGCTGCCATCTGTTGAGTACCTAGGAAAGTGGAGGCATTGCTTTATATTCAAGACATAGAGTTACCGCCGAATTCACAAACCTCACTAAAATTGAGGGGCCCCTCCACTTCCTCGAGGAAAGCGCGAGGGCCGGCGCTGGCCCATCGCGATAACGGATCCGCCGTCGCAATTGGCGAACGCCGGCCCTCACGCCTTCCTCGAGGAAGGTGAGGGGCCCCTCAATTTGAGTGAGGTTTGTGAATTCGGCGGTTATTATGCACGCCAGAGGTTCAGCAGGTGCTAGTGTCAACGCGACTTGTGGTTTCAAATTGAAGCAGTCAGCAACCAGCCTATTTTTGCGGTGCTTTAGGCATTACCCTGGGAAAACTGGCGCGTGTTTTGTCTGTTCGCAAGAGAATAAGAGGAATCACCTTCTATACTTTCGCTACGACTCAAGCAACTTGGGTCGCAGCAAACAGTATTCTTGCTCATTAAATAATTTCATTTTGTGTTTTTTCTTATTGCCAGAGGGCATTACCAAAGGATTGGGTAATTAGAATACCATAAGAAATGAAAAACAATGCAAAGATAAAAAAGAAAAAAAAACGAAGTAGATTTTAGCAGAGGAGTAATCGCAATTACAAAAGCAGCGGTGTCTGTAATTGTGACAATAACTGCAGAAAGTCTATTTCAAACAATAGAGGTTTGAGCCAAGAAATATGTATTTGAAATCGATGTTCCTGCAACGGCGGATCGCGACTTTTAGTTGATGCTGAGTGTACGTTGCGTGATGATATGTAAGATGTTTCTGAAAATAGCGCTTGAAACATTTTTTTTAGTACAAGTGATAAATAAACTTTAAGCTTATTACTCTAACCAACATTTCGCAATAACTAAAGCAATTGCACCAAACAGTATTACTAAGTTACGGCATTTTTTTTCTGATCAGTGAGTGATGTTTAACTTCTCAATATGTCAGGCCCCAAACTAATGTCCAAGAGCATCTGTGTAAAGACGAGAGACAATTCTCAACAACAAAGTACAAAAGGTGTTCCTTAAAGCTATGCCAACGTTCTGAGGAAACTAATATTACTAATCTGCCAAATCTATGTCAATGAAAATAAACCTTTCTTGAATGTTTTCCAGCAGTTAACATCCGCAAAATAGGGGGAAAAAACGTACTCTGTCGATTTTAGCCGTCCCAGTGTTGCCTCATTTGGTCACGGTGGCGCTGATGATCAACGGACGGTGGCGCTATCTGGCACCCTGCCCAGAGCCTATGGGCGACACTTTGCAGAGACGTCGTCCTCGGCAGCTGTCGTCGCCGTGCGCGCGAAGAATGGAAAATCCTTTTTTCTCTCCCCTTTGGGAGCGAGGAGAGGGAAGTAGGGACTTTCCGTCGGCCGTACCGCGCGAAGAGAGCTAAGAGGGCAGCCCTGGAGCTCCGCCAAGAATAGTGCGACGAAGGGAGAAGAATCTTGGTCCCGTCTGCTTGATAGACTTGTTTTCAAACATTACTCGCGTTATGCGAACTCCCACTTTGGCAGTATCCAGTTTGCTCCGCGTAATGTTGTATTGTTTCAGAAACTTTCACTGCGCTTACTCACATACTTCACGGATCACCGAGCACTCGTGGCGGTCGTCAGTGGCATCCACGACGCCAACCACGATGGATAGGAGAATTAACCACGTCGCACCTCCGTCTTCAGGTACGTGACGGCACCGTTCCACCCGCATTGCGCGACCGTGCTACAGATATCGTTTTCGTTTCTTCGCACATTGTGGACAAAAAATACGAATTTTTTGTTGTTGTTATTTTATAAACCTGACCGTTTTTATCGGGCCCCTCGTGTTTCGTAGCTCGGCTGTATTTACAATGATCTCGAGTATGTGGACATGTACTGAACGATAGAACAAAACTAGATTCGCGCGATAGAACAAAACTAGATCGCACTAATTACTTTGATTTCACTTTATTTTTATCGTATATGCCCCTAAATCCAATAGAATCTTTAAAAAAATGTCTGATAACTTTTGAATCGGATAACAGTAAAGTATGAACCTTTCGCGTCTCGTCCGGGCCGCTAGCACTACATTTTAGGCTGAGACTAAGCGTACGACGACGCGTAATTTATTTTTGCGTTAAGAAAAAAAAAAAAAACTATTTTTTTTTCAGACACCCAGGTGTCTCCGAAAAACTATGAACGCAATTTTTTATTCGCAAAAAAAAAAATATATATATATTGCCGGACAGTTAGTGTTCTTCCAAATGTAACGACAGTGGTCGGTCTGGTCTAGGTGCGAAAGTTTCAAAACTAAACGCTATCGTGTTCAAAAGTTACGTTATTTTCTGTAAAGGTTCATACATTTAGTATGCCCGTGACGTCATTCGCGGCCATGCCGGTATTTTATGTGCCGTGAGCGTTCGGTTCACCGTGTTAATTTTGCGCCGTCGAAGTAGTAGCTTGAGAAAACCAGTTAGGAGAAATAACCGTCAATACCCAGCAATGGCGACACCTGCAAGCCATGCATTAGCAGCAACAGCGCGTTATAAACAAGAACAAAGTGAGAGGAATCCTGGAAATACAAGCACAGCGCTGACTATAAGGAGTATTCACTGGGCGCCATATTTGTGGGTGCTGTCTAGAGCGCATGCTCAGAACGAGCCCACATTAATAGGCTGCGAAGACCGGCAATCTTGAGGGTGCGGAATGCACGTTACAAAAGAACTGTGGAAGCTCGCCATCAGCACGCGCTCAGCAGTCGCGCACACAGCTATGGCCGCCAGTGAATACTTCCTATACTCCGTTTCACCTTATGTTGTACCGCAGCGAAGGCTAGAAGCGCGAGCTCATAGCGTTGGCACCTGCCCTTGGTGCACGAGAGCTTGTGCCACCGAGATGTGCCCTAGAGCAAGGAGCTGGCGCTTGTAGTCTTTCCTGCGGTACATCATAAGGTGAAACAGAGTATTGGCGGCGAGATGTTTTGGTGGCGCCCTCCTATGGTTACCTTTCGTGACGTCATTACCTTGCGAACAACAAGTTTGAAGGTGCTTGTAAAGAGCATGGTGGAAGCTTAAAATCATAGCACTCTCAAACCAACACTGCCAACACCGTCAAAATCAAAGTTCTTCCATTTTTCTTATTTCCGTCAATGGGAAATCCTTTGCTGACGTCATAGTCAGTATTCGGCCTATCGTGGAAGACCGATCACAGCGACGCTTTCGATCGCTCACGTCGCCAATAGACCTTTTCAATGTTTACAAAATCACAGTCCAGCGTGCGATCTTCACAGCCCAGCACGTGCGTGTTCGTCGCTTCGGAAAGCGAGGAAAGCACGCGCCATACGCACGAACACTCAAGATGGCACCGGCCACACGCTCTTTTTTGGAAAGGTCTATAGACCTTTCCAAAAAAGAGCGTGTGGCCGGTGCCATCTTGAGTGTTCGTGCGTATGGCGCGTGCTTTCCTCGCTTTCCGAAGCGACGAACACGCACGTGCTGGGCTATGAAGATCGCACGTTGGACTGTGATTTTGTAAACATTGGAAAGGTCTATAACAACTCACGTTTCTTCTACTTCTTTCAAAAAGCAGAACCACGTTATAAAGAAGACGAAAAACATTCTAGAAATTTCGCTCGTCAATCCCGCCGACTACTTCGCCAACTAGTTTAGTAGTATATCTGTATAGTATCTCTGGCCATCTAGTGATTGACTCTAGAAACTGTGTTTGTGATCTCAAGCTCACAAAATGCACTGTGTTAGCGTGGAATCACGTTCCTCTAATTATAGAGAAATTATTGAGGCCAAAACGATCGCTCTAGCGATGACAACTGTGTCAGCGCCTCTTCCGTTTCTTTATCTGCCAAAGAACTACTTATATTACTTGGCGAAGTAGTCAGTGTGACGAAGAAAGATTTCCAGTGTTAGTGTCTGGATGAGTGTGTGTGTCTGTGTGCGTGTGTTTTGCCAAGAAGTAGAAGAAATGCTTCTTTCAACAAAGAAGTTGAAGAAAGACGAGTTGTTAGTCAGCGTCAACGGTCAGCGCTGTGTTAGTCTTTCTATGTGTCATATCTTTTGTCCTCGTTTATAACGAGCTGTTGCTACTAATATGAACTCTCATCATTAACTCGTCCAAGCATCCATCGTAATGATTTTCGGTAACCTAATGGAGCCGGATGAATGGCGTCGGCTACCGCGAAGTACCCCACTTTCTCGTCGAAACTTTGAGGAAATTCTTTAAAACTTTTGAATGAGATAATGGTGAGTTCCGAAACTTTGGCAGCTGGCTGGGACCGCCAGCGCTAAATTTGAGTTTAGACTGAGCGTCTGGCGTTGCGTAGTTTATTATTATTTTTTTTTAGGTAAGAAAACAACAACACCAACACTGGAATGTTTTTTTTTTTCCTCTGTGACACCCTGCATATAACGGGATAATTAAGAGTAATCACGGGAAGTGACGGAGTAGAGGCCTTACCCAGAGTGCGAAGTTTGTGACAAGCAGGAGACATCTTGTAACGGATGCCATCAAGTCGGTTCGGTGCTCTTGGCGGTCGCAGCATGGGAACCCAACGGCGACTCTATCCGGCACCTAATGCCGCGCAAGCCTGTCGGACTGCAGGGTGCCTCTTGCCTCATCGACGGAAACGACTTCTGACCGTATACCGAGAACACGCACGTTGTTCCGTAGTCGACTCAGCGCTCGCCCGTAATCGGGAGCCCTTATCTCGAACGAAACGTTCTTAGCTCGCCCTATCAGTTTCATTCCCGGCGATTGCTTCGTGCGCCGCGGTATCTTCTGTTCTTAGACGTTATCCTATATGCGTTAAGGCGCCGCGTGGAGACGGAGCTTCCCGCGGCATTCACAACTCCAGCAGCGTTCGTTTAATAGCGTCTTTCATGGAGTCCACCGGTGCGTATACAGATCTGGGCGCACCGGATTGCTATCGGGTGCTCCATTATTGCGCGCGTCCCGGGCAACGACACTGGGCGTCTTTGATTCGGTTTCGAAAACCACGCGCCCTTCCTTTGCAGTGTTGGAGTCAACTTACAAGGAAGGTTCTCACACCGGAGCCATTCTTAGCGCCGCACACAGCTTGTGGAAATATATAATCGTCTACGTTGTTTTTTTTTTTTTTTTTCTTTTTTTGAGGGGGGGGGGGGGGGGGCGTGTTGGCAGCGATTTTCGGAGTCATTTGTTGAAAACCGTCGAATCCGAGTTTCTGAAAAGAGACTAACTTACAAGAACCCTGCCATAACAGATCGATGTTTTTTTCCTAATCTTTCCAGTTGTAGCAAGCGTGGAGGAGGAAATTCTCGTAATAATCCACCCTAATCGAACCCAAAGGTGGCCGGTATCTGCGCAAACGTCTCTATAATACGACTTCGCCATACGAGTCCCCACTCACAGTAAGATTTGTACATCGAAAAAACGTCTAGTCAGTTACCCCATACGCTATTCCATATAAAATATGCATTTGTCGACTACCATTAGACGTGTTCGAAGCGCAGAATAACACACGTCAACAGCTGATAATTGAAAACAAATTTATTATTATTCCGCGGTTTAGATGAAATATGAAGTAGACTGTTCGTTCAGATTTAAGAAGCCAACGCTTTTATTTACCACGAGGTTACGTAACGGAACGTGCAGGAGAATAAATTGTTTGCCCTTTTACGGTTCACTCGCATTGGAGAGGTTTCTCTCGTTGAGTGAATGCTTCGTTTCCAATTATCTAGATATGAGTTAGTTCATAGGTCCACATTGCGCCGAACAGCATGTATTTCTGGTCTTTGGGTACTTGTGTTCCGAAACAACTCTGGAGAAAGAGAGAGAGAGAGACAGTAAGAAGGTAAACGTAAAGAAGTAACTGTATAAGTAGCAACGTAATTCGGCGATAAAACATAGAACATCATGTAACAATGCGAATTTGCAAAAAACAAAATTGCCACAGGACGTTTTGTAACATCTACAACGTGTTCCGGAAAACAATTTACATATTTTTTTTTTCACCGCCAAAATACAGTACCCATCCCCAAAGGCTCAGTCTCCGCTCAAAACCAGCGCTAGCGTACCGGATTAGTTGCAAAACTTTCAAGAATCGATCGTTATTTTATTCAAAATGTATAATTGATTTTCTGAAACTTTCAATGGGAAAGTAAGGCAAGTTCACGGTAGACGACGTCATTCATCCTCATGTGCTCCTGGGCTTCCTCGGCCCCTGAATTTTCTTCTTGAAAATATTCAAAAATCGCTGATGACTTTTGAAGAAGATAACGGTTAAAGGAGCTGTGCAACGATATTCAATTGGAATGTTTTTCACTTTACACGAGCTTACTGGCACTAGTGGGACTCAAGGATACTCGCATGCAATGCCACTGGCCAAGAAACTCCTTTGTTGCGGTGTAATTTCAAGGACAAAAGCGATCATTTTCATTCAATCTCTCCCTTGCAAAATTCGATGACGTAACGCGGGGATCGCAGTACACCCGTATGACGATATTTGAATGCGGTTCATAGATTGGACCCGAGCATTGCGTGGGCACTCGATTTAGGCTCGTGATAATTGATAGCTCGAGAAGCATTCGAGTAGTGGCCCGTGTCCAATCGCTGCAACGACGACAATAGCCGAGCCATAACAATGTCTGGAACTCAGCGCGTGTCCTGTGCTTTGCCAACCCCAGCGCGTGGCTATGATCAACATTGGCGGCATATAATCGGCTCCAGATCACGTGGCCGCTTGTTCTGGCTGCGAGTTGAGGGCGTGAACGCTGCTCGTTGTTTTTAAATTTTTTTCTGGGACTTCTAATGCGTCGGGTGAAAAACGAAGGCGTGTTTCATAGGTCATTAACGTCAGGGATCCGTTCTAAGCGGTATTTGCGCAAAGTAAAAAAATTGTTGCATAGCCCCTTTAAGTTCTGAAACTTTGGCATCTGGTGTGAACCACAAGCACTATTATACACTTAGGCGGAATCTGAGCGTTGGGCGATGCCTACTTTGTTGTAATAAAAAATAAAACACTATTTTTTTTTGGGGGGGGGGGTGAGGGGGAAGGGGCAATTTGTATGTCTCTATTCTGGGAAAAGCAAGAACTCATCCTTACTCGAAAGGTCCTCAACAAAGACACGGCAGTCACATTGTGTTCCTCCCTCATCTCCTGCAACAGAAAAATGGGCAGTCAGTAAAATGGGAAAACAAACATTTCCCCTTTCTTATGGCTAGTGTATGCTTACATAAATGCGTTGACACGCTCATTGGAATTTCCGTCTTCAAAGCATATTTCATATCTTCATATTGCGGGAGTTGAGATCGATTTTGTTTTTTTTGGACTAACGCTGACAGATCGTGTTGTTTTCCCCTTTAAATGTATTTGTATATTATTGCATCTGTCAGCTTATAGATGCGGTGCAATGATTTTGTAATTTACGTAATTACCACGAAGAAGGAATCCTTGACTTTTGTAACCCAGGAAACACGAGTTAATTTTTATCCTCGTGCAAACGGTAGCCGCCAAAAATTAAAGAAAAACGAGCAGTGTTTTCCGCCTCGACTGGCAGCCAAAACAAGCGGCCACGTAACCCGGAGTCGAGTATATGCCGCCAGTGTTTATCCTATAGAGTCACGCGCTGGGGTTTGCAAAGCACGGGACACGCGCCGAGTTCCAGATATTATCGGGAGTTGGGCTATCGTCGTCATCGCAGCGATTAGACACCACGAGCCACTGGCCGAATGCATGTCGAGCCATTTGATTATCGCGAGCTCAAATCGAGTGCTCACGCAATCAATGCTCGGACCAAACTATGCACCGCATTCCAATATCGTCACCAGGGGAACTATGCCAACACTGCGACCTCCAAACTAGACGTCATCACGTTTTCCGAAGGACAGATTCAAAGAAAACTGCTCGCTTTCATTCTTGAAAAAACACCTTAACAAAAAAAAAAAAAAAAAGATTTATTTTCGGTCAATGGCGTTGCGTGCGAGCACACTATTGGGTCCAACTGGTGCCCGAAGCTTATGCAAGGTGAAAAACATGCCAACTGAGTAACGTTGCACGGCCCCTTTAAGAAACGTGCTGCGTGATTGGTTCTTCGGCCCCTTTAACGGCTACTGCCGCAATCTGATATTGGCTGTGGAGTGATAATTAGATGCACGGATTCGTCCACGCCCTGTAAAACTCTCCAGTGCGGGGGATATCATTCTTTGGAAGCACTTAGCTAGTTGACTCTGTGCCCCAACGAAAATATGCTATTTAGCGCTCAGTCGGCAATTCTCAAAACCGTTATGGATCAGACGATTGTTTTATGTCCCAACGTGGGTTTTACGAGACTCGGAAAAAACCGCAACACACTTCGTGAACTGGTCTGACCTTGTGGTTCTTTTATGCTACTCCCATATTGAAAAAACAAAAAAAAAACATGCACATCACACCAATATGGCTTATATCTTATAATAGCATATGAAGGAACCCTACGACCTGTCATTTGCATTTTCTCAATGAAGAACACACAGGATGTTTGGCCATGGTTGTCTACCATACTTTTCCTGTCGGATTGCAGGCTAATGACATTGTTTTCTTTCCCGTGCTCTGAATAATTTTTCAATTAGTTATATTTTAACTAGATAAATGTTGCGCACAGGACCGACAAGATTATGCGCTTTTTATGCGCATAATTTGTGTGTAAGATAAGGTAGGTTGTCTTGAATCACATAAAATTGTAAAGTCCGCCGATGAAGACAAAAATACTTATATTTTTAGATGTTTTTTTTTTTTTTATCGGTATGTTGCGTGTTATTGTGAGATATCGGTCGTATAGGTGCCTATGGTCTTCTTCAGTGGCGTCCGAAAACGTAAACTACAAGTTTACGTTTTTGTTCAGTGTAACTTCGCAGCGCAGCATACCTCATGATGTTACACCAACTAACCCAAACCGGAGCATGGTTCGTTTTAGCACCCGAAGCACGACGTTTACTAGAAATTTCAAGGCTTCAAGTAACGTATAGTAGTCGTATTCCCCAATGCTGCTCTAGCCGGTAGAACATTCGCAGAGTAATCAAAATATTTTAGGTAACTCGGGCTTTCTGCTTCCAGTTATCGAAGAGTTGGACTTCGAACATTTTCTTCGTAAATTAGGACACCAGCAGGACCAAAACCGGCTAGCTATTGAAACGCCACTTGAGCTAAGACCGCGGATAAGAAAGCCTGTCGAGCCTGGTTGCAAGCGAGTGTTCGAGACCCGACTTCACGTGCCTCTCCGCAGGTTCTGTAACCTTGGCAAGGATTTCTTTTACACAATCTCATTGCAAGCCGCGGTGATACCGCTAATGCATCGTACAAAAGAAACAGTCTGCAGAGACTGTCCCAGGCGTGTCTCTTCTTTGTATGACGGTGTCTGTCAGATTGAGCACACCAAAAATTGTCTGCAGTCATGTTCTAAGCATGCAAATATATGAAGCAAAAAAACATGCTTAAAACATGTGTCTGAGGAATATGTCCGCTGATAATTTTGTCGTCATATCTGTAGACCGTGTTTTTTGTACTATGTATGGGCCGTTCGACTGCGGTTCTTGACTTTGCTTTTAGCAAGCCGGCTCCGATATTACAAAAACTTTGGATTGCTTAGATTGGTCGCATATTGTTCCGGTTAATGTCGCAACGTGCAAGGAGTTCGCAATAAGGCATATTGCTATTATTGTACTGTTCTTTGTGCATTTCTGGCCACTCATTCGAGCCGCGTATTTTCTTTAAAAAACTGCACCGAATACGTGAGAAAAAGCTGGGGCTTGTCTCGATGGGAGCGTGAGACTCACGGGATGCAGGACGTCGTGACCCATGAAATACTTGTCGAGACAGCGATGCACGAGCCTGCTGAATTTTGCGTGATCCTTGCGAGGAAAGTAAGTAAAAGTCAAAAACCTTGATCCGGGGGTGGGGAATTTGTTTTCTCAATTCAGTTCACCTTGACTTACATCCTTCGCTTCGTCGGCGTACGCATAGCAGAGCCGTGCGATGACACAGAAGCGCTTCGTTTCCTGTTGCCACAACGTTCAGGAAATTAGACATTTTCTCAACCCCAGTGACGGTCAGTGAAATCCCATCAAGATAACTCATGGTTAACAAATAGACTATTTCCCATCTTCCAGATAAGTGTAGTCGTAAGCATGAATAACATAAAGAGACAAATACGAGGGTGAAATGGTTGTCATGTCTCGTAGTCACCCTTGATTACATTAAAGGGTGGTTCGCACGTTTGTATTTGAGCGTGATCAGCCGCTTTGCAACCACTTGTCATTGTTTACGACGACAAACCACACTGGTGACATTTATCGTTGCAGCCCTAGGACGCCTGGAATCTGGGCTCAATTTTAGAGCGCAGCTCTTAGGCGCCCGTTTCCGGCTTGAGCGCCGTCGCCGTCGGCGTCGGCGTAACCGCGCGGTGCATTATGGGAAATGTCCCATAATGCACCGCGCGAGCCCCTCCCCCCAGGGTCACGTGATCACCCCAAGGTCACGTGACCCCCTGGTCACGTGACCTCCCCCCCCCCCCCCCCCCGAGGTCCGAGGTCACGCGACCCCTCTCGAGGTCACGTGACCCCCCGAAGTCACGTGACACCCTCGAAGTCAGGTGACCCCCTCCCCCCTCCCCCCGAGGAGGAGGAGGAGGAGGGTATACACTCCCCTGAGTACCCTTCCCTCCTCCTCAAGAGCTGCGCTCCAATTCGGCGTTACAGGGAGTTGTAAACGGCTTTCAATTTTTTGCATTATTATTTTAACCCTGTGCATGAAATATTTCTGACACATTTCTCATAGACGGCGTGCAAATTCGATCTCGCAAATACTGCGAACCCTTCAGTCTAGTTGTACGCACGCAGTTCGGAAGTGTTCCATGGCTCCGATAGATAACGCCAGTGTGTCCTCTCGTCGTAAGATATCGCAAGCGGGTCTAATGCACTCGGTAAGACTGAAACGCAAAATGGGTGAACAAGCCTTAGCATGAGGGTGTGTGCGAGCGCATGTCCCACGTGCCCCTTTCTCTAACCGCGCGGCGAGAAGGGGCGACTCTGGTATACCGACATCTTGTACTTCTTCGCGAAACACGACTACTTTTGGTTTCGAAAACAGCCACCAATTACCCCTTATGTGGCCAGCTGCAGCTATTTTACGACAACCACGTAAGCGACACGAGTCATCATTTTGCGGAGCTTTGTTGTTTCTTACTGTTTTTTTTTTTGCACGAGGGGCATGTTGTGGAGGCTACACACTCGCTCTACCTGTAAACGTTGGAATGACTTCGCCAAAGCACTCAATAGCTAGTGTGTTTTGCAGCGAATATTATTAACAGTGCCCGTGTAACTCTGCGAATTGCATTAAGCCTGAATGTCATTTGTGAAAAGCGACATTAAATTTGTCCTTGTGACAGGGGTATCGGTTCGATATGTACCGCGTCGTCAATTTGTTCGACGGAGCTGTTTTTAGAGATTAATGATTGACTCTCGCCAATATATCTTCTTTACATTCTTATGCGATTACTAAATGTGTGCCTACCATGACTAAATAATACAAAACGTATGAGTGATTTGACTTGCACGTGAAGGGAAGCGTAACTTGCGCCCTTTAGGATACTGGTGACTACGAAAAAAAGAACTGCCTGGTCTGGGAATTGATCCTGGTATCCCTTCAAGCCTAGACGAGCGCTCTATGAACTGACCAGAAGCTAGCGGTCAGTAGAGCAAACGAATGTAAACAGTTGCCACCGGTCCCGATCGTACCTACCGCAAGGGTGAGATTAGGCGTTTAATGATTAGATATAATGTTTAAGGGAAGTCCCCTAAGTGGATAAACTTTACGCAGACGTAAATTGACTCCTACCTGAAATGGAGCTCAACTCGCGCCCTCCATAGGCGACTGGGGGCCGCCAGTCGTCTCGTTGGAGCGACGAATCGTGCTCCATTTTAAGGGGACAAAAATCTGTTATTGTATACCACTCCTTCCTTGGGTACTTCATCTCAACCAAAATACTAGGTGTTTCTTAGGCTTCGTAGACTTGTTTAAAGGGCCTCTGACACGCCAAAAAAAATATTTTTTTTTCATGCTAAACGTTGCAATGGCATATCAGGACATTACAAAAAAATTGTTTCACTATAGAGTTGCGTAGTGTTTTTATAAAAAATAGAAATACGAGGCCCAATTCAAAGTTCCCGCCGTGCACTGTGACGTAACAGTGTACCGCAAGGTGTCGGGGCGGTCAGAAGGGAGGCATCGCCGGAAGTCACGTGAGTTGTATCCCTCCTCGTGCTTACCGCGAGCGCGTGTAATATTTTTTTAATATTTTTGTTATTCTCCGCACCTCCACCAGCGATCCAAGCAGACAAGGTTTCTTTTATTTGCTTTTCATCGCTTAATGTTGCTGTAAAGGTAGAAGAAGCGGAGTCAGTGAATTGACGTGATCAACTACAATGCCTAGAAGGTGCTGTGTGAGGGACTGTCCCGGTATTTCAGAAACTGAAGAGATCACACTGCATGCATTTCTGAGAGACATACATCGGCCGCATGAGCACCCAGTAAACAAATTCTACTCATGCTCTAGACAAAATACGTACTTTGTGCTCGACGTTTACTTGTACTTGGTACACTCACCAGTTCGTATTCTTTAGACGGCAGGCATCTACAGCCTGGAGAGTATCCGATGATTCAACGACCTCGGTGTCTCAACCTTCAGCAATGCGATCGGGCGTGTCGTATGCTAGCAATCCTAATTTCTGCGAGCGTTCTAAATTTTTTTTTTTTCAAAACTTGATAGCTTGTGTTGCGCCCAGTATAGCCCTGTATTATCGGACTGACGGCATGCACTCGTACACTGGCTTGTACTCGCAACGCTTTCATCATTGACCTCCATCACGTCGATCCACTGACTCTTCGTCCTCAAATTTTACAGCACGCAAACTAACCAACGGTGCAGGGATAAAGAGCTAGTGGAACTGAAACTTCGTTTTCTACGATCGCTCGTACGAAGAGCAGAATAATAAAAAGAAAAAAAAAGTCTTAGGCATGGTCGCGGAGAGCACGAGGAGTGAAACTCACGCGACTTCCGGTTAACCCACTTTTAGTGACGTAGCTCGATGCCTCCTTTCTGACCGCCCCGACACCTTGCGGTACACTGTTACGTCACAGTGCACGGCGGGAACTTTGAATTGGGCTTCGTATTTCTATTTTTTATAAAAAAACTACGCAACTCTATAGTGAAACAATTTTTTTGTAATGTCCTGATATGCCATTGCAACGTTTAGCGTGAAAAAAAAAAATATTTTTTTTGGCGTGTCAGAGGCCCTTTAAAGCAAGTCGCGAAAGCTACACTAGTCCGGTCTGTTAAGGTGGTCAGGTATACGTTCAGAGGGACATAGTAGGGGAGGGGAGGGAGGGGGGGAGGGGATAATCATTGCGATAAGCCGGATAAATGAACTACCTTGCTATTTTTAATTTGTGAAAATAAACGCACGGTCTCAATTAGAAACTTGGTGAGAGTCGTTGAAAACCATTAAATCAGTAACTCTACAAATATTTGGAACGTGTGGGATGCGCGGTAATGTCCATAATAAAACTCGTGTGCAAGAAGCTCAAGGCTGGCGGTGCGAGGAGCGCAGATAACTCCACAAAACAATTAATGGCCAAATTATAGTTTATTATCCGACTTATCGTGATGATTATCCCCCTAGATTATGTCCCCTTACGGCGTAGTTCACCTGCACAGACCGCAGTAGTGTAACTTTCGTGACAATTAAAACAAAAATCTGAAACGCCCCCTTCCTTTCAACAACGACAAAAAAACCAAACAAACCCAACCCCCTGCAAATAATAAATCGGAACAGCGAGTAACATTCTATTGGTATGGAGGGTGCTCTACTGTCACCGAGCAACCTTGATTAAGTACTGCCTGACGTCGTCTTCAATCATGACAGACTTGCAAGCGTAGATGGTGGAAGTAACAAATGCTGTCGCCTTGGCCGTCTCCCATGGGTCTGGAACGCATTAAAGGAACGCATTTATAACTCGAACGACCGAATTTCGCGTCCGATCTACCTTTCGTCAAGTGTCCCTTTTTCAAAAGTGCGCGTCGTCTATACTTCGTTTCACTTTGAGTTCTGACGCTGCTGACGCTACGAGCTGATGCACTCTCAGAAATAAATGGTGTCTTACACCCTTTGCCCCATATAACAAGACTCAAAACTTCAGTTCGACGTACAGAGCACTGGCGTCGAACTGACGGCCCCAACGTTTTGGGAGGGGCTTGATTAAGGTACAGTGACCCAATGTTTTAATAATATCAAGCGAGCGTCGACCACCGGGACGGCCAGCGCTGTGCCGCGGAGAAATGCGGCGTCGCGGGAGAGATTAGGCGGGTGCGCTCAAAGCTCTTTCCGTTGCGAGCGTCGTCTGCTAGGCTATTACGTTGACCGCACACAGCCCCTGTTCATTTTCTGCTGGCATAGCTAACCGCATTTAAGCAAAGATCTGAACAGCGCTTGCTTGCTTGATACTGCTCAGGCGTGGCATAAACCGCGCGTCTTCTCGAGTTTAATTTACTTTTTTTCCATTTCATGTTTGCATTTACATTTGTGAACCAGCAAAATGAAAAATACGGGGACGCGACAAACTGAATGCAACGATGCATTAAACTATATACCGCAGACAATGCTACGAGCCATCAATACAAATCCAGTGCTTTCACCCTGCCACGTGACATCGTGCTTCCACGCGCGGTTGCATGCGGTTGTACCCAACGGGAAAGCCACGTGACACACTTTTAGCGATGGACTGGCCAAGATGGCTCGTAGCACCGTCAGCGGTTTAACACAAAGTGAAACGGAGTATAGACAGGGTTTCCGCTTGGTGTTTTGTATTATCAACTGCCTTGTTGCTGTCGTCATCTAGCTTAGGTACCCTGGAAGTCGCACTTTTCTTTGACCAGTGGGCGCGCGCACATTTTTATGCCTCCTCGAGTGCCTATAAAAACGCGGGAACGTGTTGTGAGAATGTCGATGGGCGGCATGACGCAAGCGAATATAGCAACAACAGTCGGGGTTACACAGGCTACCGTCAACAGGATTGTAAACATATTCCAAGAGGAGGGGCGTATCGACGATGCACTTCGACATTGCAAGCGCCCTGCCCTCCTTTGCTACGGAGCAGGGGCTGTGTGCGATCAACGGAATAGCCTAGCAGACGACGCTCCCACCAGAAAGGGCCCTGTGCGCACGCGCTTAAAGGACACATGCAAAGAAAAAAAACTTTTTTTAAACAGCTTAGATGGATAAAGGATATTATAAAACGATTTTACAACGAAGAAAAAAAAATTTTAGAGCTATATTTACGGCGCTATACGAATTTGTAGTTGGCGCCCGCTGAGCCGCCGCTGGTCACGTGGTAGGCCCGCGCGCCGCCGCCCTGCGTCGCCGGAGCCGTAAAGCGACGCCGCCGCCGCACGCTGAGCGTTGTGCGAACGCCGCTTCAACGCGTTTCTCCACGCCGCCGTCACCGCCGCCGCAGAAGTTCGTCTGGTTCGGGGCGCCGCCGCCGTCATCTGACCGGCGCACAGGTCGATCACGTCTGCTTGCGCTTTTTCAGGAGTTTCCTTTGGGCTCTAAAAGTTACTTATTCATCTTAGTTTTTTCTTATACTTCAAACAAAGATGAATAAGTTACTTTTAGAGGCCATAGGAAGCTTCCGAAAGAGCGCGAGCACCACGTGACAAATATGGGCCCGTCACGTGATAAATAAGGGCCACTTTTCCGCGGCCCCGCGGGCGCCAACTACAAATTCGTATAGCGCCGTAAATATAGCTCTAAAATTTTTTTTCTTCGTTGTAAAATCGTTTTATGACATCCTTTCTCCATCTAAGCTGTTTAAAAAAAATGTTTTTTTTCTTTGCATGTGTCCTTTAATCTCTCCCGTATCAACGCACGCCTCCGCGGCACGGCGCTGGCCGTCCCGGCGGTCGACGCTCGCATGATATTATTAAAAGATTGGGCCACTGTACAATATAACTTATTAGAGAGTTTTAGGGAACCGTTTTTTTCCATCCGATAGGGTACGATGGGCCCTCCGCAGTACAAACTGCGCATATGCAATACTTTTGTGGTCGCGCATGCGCAGTTCGTATTGGAGGGCCCATCATGCCGTATCGGGTGTGCAGAAACGGTTCCCTAAAAGGCCCGTTCACACTCTTGCGACCGAGTAAGACCGAGAGAGACCAGACCGGTTTTTAAGCCTCTTGAGACGTCTTAGGACCACATGCGCTGCAGCGGAGCTGGTCCTAAGAAGTCCTAAGAAAAACCGGTCTTGTCTCTCTCGGTTGTACTCGGTTGCAAGAGTGTGAACGAGCCTTTAGGCCCGTTCAGACTCTTGCGACCGAGTAAGACCGAGAGAGACCAGACCGGTTTTTAAGCCTCTTGAGACGTCTTAGGACCACATGCGCTGCAGCGGAGCTGGTCCTAAGAAGTCGCAAGAGGCTTAAAAACCGGTCTGGTCTCTCTCGGTCTTACTCGGTCGCAAGAGTCTGAACGGGCCTAAAGGCTCGTTCACACTCTTGCAACCGAGTACAACCGAGAGAGACAAGACCGGATTTTAATCCTCTTACGACGTCTTAGGACCAGCTCCGCAGCAGCGCAACCGGTCCTAAGACGTCGCAAGAGGATTAAAAACCGGTCTTGTCTCTCTCGGTCGTACTCGGTTGCAAGAGTGTGAACGAGCCTTAAAACTCTGTATTATACAGCTAAAATACGTTTAAAAAAAATAAAAATAAAAAGTACGGAGGTTTTTGCAAGTACAGCCAAGAAAACCCCGATTTTTTTTTTTTTTTTTGTCGCCGTCAGTAACACGTACATTAGCTGTTTCAATAAGTTATATCACTCGGCTATCGAGTCGCTCGTGAAAATTGGTACCGTCGGTTTGACATCACTTTACTGTACGTCGAACTGAAGTTTCGGGGTGCACTATATGAAAAAAAAGGTGTAAGCCTAAACCGTTTTTTTTCTTTCTTTATAGTGTAGGACAAATTAGACAGCGTCAAAAGCGTACCATCATTGTGTTCGTCATGTTCCTGTACGTGTTCCCTCACCGCTGAAACAGTCATAAACAGACAAGGCTCAGTGACCCGCGCTTTTTCCGCTACTTGACAGGTCCCCGATTCCCTCGTAGCGTCGAGTGCGTGTGGACTTGAGCTGAAACGAAGTACAGTATAGTAGCAGCGCCACTTTCCTGTACTTTGAGCACGCAGTGGACGCGAACGCTGCGTCGACGTCCGGTGCGAACTCGGCTTAGCTCGTTTTGAGAACCAGCGCGTCGTCACCGTTCCGCGAGGTACTCGAATCCAGTCACACGTTTCGTGCTCAAGAGATGGGCTGTGAAAAAGGTTTGTTGTCCTTGAACCAAGAGAGTATAAGAAAAAGTACCTTTGTTTTTTTCAGCGAGTGCTGCTAGTAAAAGTGAACTTGAGTGTTCCACAGGAGTCATTTGTACAAGGCATTCTCTCACAATATGTGATAAACGTGCTCCGGAGAAGTAGTTTATAGTTTAAGGAATGTTGAACCGAAATTCGGATTTCGCAAGGTAAGGCCGCGGTAGCGTTGAACGGAACGCTATAGGAACTTCAAAACATCGCTCATTCTTGGATATCGCGAACGGATGGCAGTATTTTTGGAAATGAAGGGCGCGATCAAGCGAGACAATTTAAAATATGATTTTGCTCTGAGTTGTTTTACAATGATTATTAATATCATACCGCACTAATACCAAGTATTATCTAACTTTTTTTTTTTTTACTATTTATAAGTTAATGTTCACATGCGCATGTACGTCTAAGAGTAAACTCCATCGAGAAACTATACTACAAGCTGGCGACACGTGTCACCGAGCGGCGCTTACTCTGCGAGTGGCATCAAAGAGGAAGAAATTGGTTTATTAAACAGACGAAGAGTTTAATCGAACTGAATGATGCACGGGAGGTGTGGCGATTGCCCGAGCGAGATATATCTTGCGAGTCAAGCTCGAGCGCAGTATAATCTGCTTGCAGGCAGCCGTGCCACATTGCATTTCATGTCTAGATGGCAAGAAAGTATTAACAAAAATTGGCCCATTGAGCATTTTATTGCAATCTGGAAAGGTATTGTTCATCCGTACGATAACAATGGAAATACTGGAGCGCTATAAAGATGATACAAACAATATGTGATATGTGAATTGCTGATAAAGTGTTGACTTCCTTGTATTATAGTTTAAGGTCCCGTGCCACTTTTTACAGCACTATATGACAAGCTCAATGAGATGCACGTAAGAAGTTAGTTTAAAATGTCGTTGTAAAAAAAGTCCGTTGATGACGCCATAATCAGTAAATAAGTACCCCGAAAAAACAATTGCGAAACTGCTTTTTATTTGCAAAAAATAGATATAATAAAACATAGAGCCTTCGTCTCAAATTACAGAGCAGTTCGGCTCTAGTTTATAAACACGTCTTATGGCTTTGTTCAAACTCAAGGGCAACGTATCTCGCCGATCTGCAAGTCTGTTGTTTATCTCTGTGTACATGTGTCCGTGCTATATTGCACTCCCAACTTTCTTCCTTTTTAGAGCGCAGCTCTTAGGCGCCCGTTTCCGGCTTGAGCGGCGTCGCCGTCGCCGTCGCCGTCGGCGGAACCGCGCGGTGCATGATGGGTAAATTTCCTCCCTAAATTTAGCGGAAAATTTTCCCCGCTAAATTTAGCGGAAAAATTTTCCCCGCTAAATCTATCGGAAATTTTTTTTTTCCCGCTAAATTTAGCGGAAAATTTTCCCCGCTAAATCTAGTGGAAAATTTTCCCCGCTTATTTTAGCGGAAAATTTTCTCCGCCCCCCCCCCCCCTCGAGGTCACGTGACCCCCAGGTAACGTGACCCTCCCCCCCCCCCCCCCGAGGTCACGTGACCCGCCCCCCCCCCCCGTGCCTTCCCCTCCTCCTCAAGAGCTGCGCTCTAATTCGGCGTTACAGAGAGTTGTAAACGGCCTTCATTTTTTCTTTCTGCGTTCCCTTTTCAGGTTTATTTTTCTGCTCTTTCTACTCATTTTTTCTTTGGACGTCACATTATTGACTCTATTCCGCACAGCATACGATGCTCTCTGCGTTCTTTTTTTTAATATATTCTCCTACCTTTTTATTGAAAGAGGTCTTTTGTCCCAAACACGCATGGTACGAATACTCCTCCAGCTTATTTGGAACAAAACTAAGGATGTGATGACTCGTAAAAACTCTAAATTAAAATAAAAAGTGTGGAAATAATAATTTGCCGAGTCATGTCCGCACCCACGGAAGGTCGCTTTAGGTGGCTCTAACGACAACGCAGCAACACATCGGTATTGAAACGCCCGAAGTTGGCAACATTGTAACGAGGATTAGTGTCGCCATCCGTATCGTCTTCGGGAACGTCAATTAGAATCTGCTTATCGATACAAGCAAGAGATGGCGCAAGTGTGCGTCATTTGAAACAGCTGAAATAATATTCGATACTTAAACCGTCAGCTCGAGCAGCGTCAGCGGCTAGCACGAGGAGCCGAACGAGCGCGTTGGTTTGGTTTTCCGCCGTGTCGATCTCGACTTCGAACGCCGCCGCTCGGCAATGCCGACCGGGTGCTCTGTTCTCCTGTGTCCTAACCGGACTCCACAAAGCCCTCTTGTCCGTGCTAAAAAGCTCCTGTTCCATCGTTTACCGCGCGAAGAACCTCTCAGGGGTCCGGCGTCCCCGCGTACGGAACGAGCCCCAGTGACTCGCTGTACTCCAGCATCTGGAGCTCGACCTCGTTGAGCTCGCCTCTCCAGCAGCCGTTGGCCATGTTGATCGCGTGTCGCAAGCATGGGGTGACGCGGTCACGTGGTCGTGAGCGGATGAGTTCTCGCCGCTCACTGATGGCGTTAGAGAGAGGAATTTACCGGAACCCCGCGCCTACTCCAGTGACGTCACTGCGCACGTTACCCGGAAGACGATGTACGAGTTGAGAGGTGGCAAAAACCTGGATCTTTTTTCATTTTTTTTAAAATAAAAACTAGGGTATCCAGGCAAAATCTGTTTTCTGTAGTTCACTGCAGAAGTGTCAGGCATCAACTTCCACAATTATTTAAGCAAAGCCCTGAAATTGTTGCACAGCTCCTTTAAAGAGGTACAATACATTTCCGCTAGAACACAATTAAAAAAAAGATATCAGAACAGCTACTAAAATGCTACCCGAAAAAAAAAAAAATACTTAGCACTCCTAGGGTGACATTTTGAAATTTAATCATTTTAAGGTAGAATTTAAAACTAAACGGCTGGAGTCGCGCTTCTCATATTTTTGTTTTGTTAAGTTGCTAGGCTCGTAAAGAAAAGGCCCTCAAAGTTCGTTTCTCAGTTACAAGGCAACACTGAGTTCTGACACTGGCGATTTGTATAAAAAATGCAGTTTTCATAAAAGGATAAAAAATATGTGTGCACAAATTTAAAAAAAAAAAAGACGTAAATAGGAGACTGCATGTGTCCTTTAAGTATGTATTAATAAAATTAGAACGTCACTTGGTCGCATTTGAAAGTCTAAAACCTAGAACCCATAGAGGCATGTCTTAAAAAATATCAAAACCTGCGCTATTTGTTTTCACATTACGGGTTACGTTTGCGAAAATAGATATCACAGTTTCTTCTAAGGTATTGAAGATGAATAGGCAATTTCTTTGCAATTAGAACGAATTGCGTTACTCCCGCACAGACGCGGCATTTGTAGCGCGAACATGAGCCGAGGTACAGCTAGCACCGGCATTATATTTTTGTGGCCGTGGGACCGCAGCCTTAAACCACACATTATGTGAAAAAAAAAAAAACTTATTTTAGTAAAACGATGAACGGAACTGTTTAAATCCAATTTGTAGCAAAAGAAAGGAAAACAAAATTTGGGTTTTGACACCAGGTTTCTATATTTATGCGTCCAGAAATTACAAAAGCGAAAGCATAAACAAGATTGGCAAGCAGTGCCGTTTTAAAAGGGGACTCTTTGGGTGACATTTCATACGCTCGTGCAAATCCGGGTAGCACATCAGAGAAACGCCTAACCTGGCACAAGATTGGAAATCCTAGGCGTCTCACTTGGGCCTAATACGTTTTCGCTTTAAGACGTTAGTTGGTGCAGGTACGTTTCTACGACCTTTCTCTGGCTTACAACAATATTTGGCAAAGTGCCAAACTTGAGAAAAAGATACCACGTATATAAACCAAAGAACCAGCGGTGAAGACTAAATATGACACACTTTTTTGGCCATTTAGGCCCAAAGTTGCCGACATAAACAAAATGAACAACCAGAAGTTAAGCCTAACTCTGGTACTTGTTTGCCAGACGACAACCAGGATAAAAGCAGGGGTGAATTAAGGCTATGACAACCAGGGTAAAAAGAGGGAAGCCAATAATGAGCTTTAGCACTAGTTTGGTGAGTTAAGGCTAAGATATCGAGACTGACCAACAAGTTGTTTGGCCGCCTGCCTCGACTTCTTCGGGCTTTTTAAGAACAGGCCGAAGGTGAGCGGACTTCTACAGCTTTTGACGCGTGAATTAAGTTATCGCACTTATCTTCTGCAGAAGTAAGCGTAGTCCTCAATTATTTTGAAGAACTCATGCAGCGATATCCGCCTGCTATCTGTCCAGAGGAGCGTCGTGACGTCACTGACAACATCCCCGAGCCAGCTCAGTGGCGAGCAAGGGTCATCTGACCCCGCTGATGACGTCACTTATGCTCGTTTATCTCTCCGCTCTCGCGTTCTTCTACCGTCGGCGCTCCGCAACGTGCGAGTCTACTACGTCGAAATTTGAATTGGTTGTTGCGACGCTCCTACTAATACGATCCAAATAACACTTAAGACAAATAATTTTTAAGGTGTCTACATTACAAATTTTACTTTTTTTAACTCAATGATCTTCTCTTCAGCTTCCCTTTAATCCTCAACTCCTCAGACAAAAAACAAAGTTTGGCCGAAAGAACCGCTACTTAGGAATGCACTGTCTTGAGCCGCTGGTGAGTTTTATCATATATAAGCGAACTGAAGTGTGCACTTTTATGTGTACATACTATTTAACGCTTTACATAATATTTGTTGGAAAATGTTTAATCAGTTCATTAGCAGACGGAACTAAGACATAAGCAAACTTAACTGTCAATTTCTATCTGTTCATAATATTTAACGCTGTACATAATATTTACCTGAAAATGTTGAATCGCTTCATAAGCAAACGGGACTCAGATACACGCGAAATGTACTGTACAATTTTGCCTATATATAATCTTTAGCTCTGTACATAATATTCACCAAAAACAAAATTTGAGTCGGATCATTAACAAGTGGAACTCACTCAGGGGCCCTCCGCACCATCTCATCTTCGTTGATTTAGCTTCCGAAATTAAAATTAGCACTGGAACCAAAATGAAGCCGTGTGCTTGCCAAGAAGTCACCATAGCAGTAGACCCCGGAAGCGGGAATACTCTGCTACTTTTAGCAGACTGTTTCTTTCCTCTCACATTTCCCGCTATGGAAGACCTGCCACATCACCGTTACTCCATCTCAAAGTATGCAACGAAGAAGTGCGACCAAGTCTGTTTGTCTATGCGCACCTGTTGCAAACTTCCGCTACTCGCAAAAAAAGGAAAAAAAAAAAGAAACAGGCACAGAGGTGTTTCCGTTACGTCACTGTAGAAATCCTCGAAGGATGATTGAACGTATTTTGACCTGGGTACTATGAAAAAGCTTGGCAAAACGCAAGCTGCATAAAAAAAAAATCGTGTTTTTTTTTTATTTTGGAAAAAGAAACTGCATGTCGCTAAACGCCTAGCCTTTGCCAAATTGCAACTCTAGCGATCGAAACCAGGTGGCAAAGTGTCAGAACTTACAGTTCATAAGTCATTCACGATTTCCAAAAATGTTCAATAAACAAGGAGACATGTTTCCGGTAGCAGACGCGTCATTCATCTCCATCTGCTCTGGCTCCGGCGGCTGCCATGTTTGCATTAAAACTTGATGAAAATAGCCTATAACGTTTGAATTAGATAAAGGTGAGTGCTGAAACTTAGTGATATGTTTCCAGCCGCTAGAACTGCATTTCGGAAGTGTCTGAGCGTCGGGCGACGTGTAGTTTAGTTTTCCGGTGAACAATACAGTTGTCTTTTTTTCCCCAAAACGCCCGGTACATTGATTCAGGAATCAAACATACACGTTACGACACACATGTTGAGTGTGGCATAAAACGAGATTTACTGTAACACTTTTGCATATTGAAAAAAAAAAAAATTCCATCAGTAACTTGAGGCTTTTCGCCAGATTCAAGATCATTGCATCTATAGAGGGGAACCCTACACACTCCATTGTTAAACGTAATTAAAGAAAAAAAAAAGAAGGCATGTTGATCTTTTTGTTGACGACGTGGCTAGCCTCTCATAACCGTCAAATATATTTTTTAATCTTTATCATGTTTAACATCCCAGTCAAAACTTGCGTAGTAACTGGTTTAAAGGCGGACGCTTGTACGTCATGCCGGACCCCGCTCACGACCGCAGACCATATAAAATAATTTTTAAAAATAATAATTTTTTTCTCTTTTTATGAAATAATATAAAGAAATAATGTCAATAAGTTTTCTTTTTATCTTTTTAAGAAAATATCCTACGAAAAACGTTGTTAAAACTTTCTAATTTAAAAAAAATAAGTCTACAAAAAGAAATGATTGTTTTTCCTTTTGATTTTTTTGTAAATAACCTACAGAAAAAACGTCATTACATATTTAAATTGTTTTAAAAATAAGTCTACAAAAATTTATTTTTCTTTTGTAATTTTTTGACAATAATCAAAACAAATTGCGTTTATAAATCCATTCAGTAGAATCCTGGAAAGTCAGTACGAAGTCTAAAAAAATGAAAAAATTATGTTGAGACCTGTTTCTGTAAGGGATATGTGTGACATTTAGCAGGGGATTGCTAGCAAGCATTCAAAACGCAGAGACATAAAAATACAAGAAAACGTGTTTATTAGATTGAACGATAGCCCACGTTTGAGACAGAAATAACGTCTTCAGTTCAATAAATGTTATATCCGCTGTAAACCTGCGCGTTGCTTTTGCATATATGCTCACAAATCATAACCCACCACACCTTGATGTTCTGGATCCGAACAGCTGGTTTCCACATTAAGGTAAAGACTCACGGGCCTAGTTCTTAAAGACCGCTTCTTGAATCAGAATTCGACACGGCATGGAAAACAGTACACTGTATAGTAGAAATAGTACGAAACCCTCAGAGCTGTGAAAATCTATGTCGTTATTTAAGCAGTCAATTATAAACATCTGAGATGTTGGTCTTGCTCTTAACGTCATCTCTGAGAGGTTGAGTGTGGCATAAAACGCAATTTGTTGTAACACTTTTGCATATTGAAAAAAAAAAAAAAAAACAAATTTCCCTCAGTACACTGGGGATCTTTTGTTCCAAGCTCCACCCCTAAACGTGGAGCTTGAACTAAAAAGGGTAAACATGCTGTATAATATTGCACATGAGGAACAAACATCTTCGAGGTATTTATTTTCATCCGGATACTTTAACTAATCTTCATGAATGTCTTCGGCTTCTCTTTCTCCTGTCTCGTGCATTTCCTTCTGTCAAACACGTATTCTGAAAGTCACGAATCTAGAAAGAAATGTTTTTGTCCCTAATACAAATTACGCCTTTAAATACTATGGCGGCCATCTTGAATGACTAAAAATTGGGTTTCAATTTTTTTAGAGATATTTAGTGAAAAATGAATGATAGGAGGGTGATCGGTTCCTATCGCATGCTCAATACGATATGAAATAAGGGAACGCAAAGTCAGGATGTGGGGTATTATCTCTAGAAGCAACTCACAGGACACTAATAAGACGGGACAACGTTTGGCTCATAATTTAGGTCCCCAGAGTTTGGTACCCAAATCCTCACCTCGTAAATTGCACCTGCACCCTTCGGTAAGCTATCTCGTTTGTACATACTTCTGGACCCTGCATGCAATCACATTATTTGCTACATTTGCGTGTAAATATCTAATTCACTTGCGACAACGATACTGAAGGTGTCCCAGTGAAGTAAGACGAAAATTCCATCTCTCCTGAAAGGGTGCTCAGACGTCTTTCTTTTCAGCCTTGAGCAATACGTGTATAAAAAAATGTATATATATATATATATAAGACCCCAGAAACACAATATTGCCAAGAGTCAGTCACCAGCCTGGGCATGACTATGTTTAACTGCATCCAGATCATGTGCGGCGTTACGTTCTGTTTATTTCTCTGTGGATCGTCGTTTGCCGGCGTTCTACAGCACAAAAGACATTTTGTGTCACCAGTCATTACTTTATAACAACGGCTACATTGGCTCATATTAAACGCCTGTTTTGGGTACTTGAAGAAAATAATCGGCCAATTAGAGATCGTAAAATATTCTGAGTCAATTAATAAATATTTCAAGGACCATTTTTTAAAGTAATATTTTAAGCTGCAGCAGGGCACCTGGTGATTGTCTAAGCTGACTTCACCTAGCGGAATATTAATTACTTCACACTCAATGACATCGAAACAAAAAAAAGCCCACGGAATCACTAAAACATTTAGCTCCCTCGGGAACTTTCTCTACGAAAATTCGAAAACCTTTTTTGAGCTTCACTGGGAATATTTGTTTTAGTAATCGTTACCAGCTCTTGCTGCGCTTGTTTACAACTTAACTACCTACACGGACTAGAATAAACTGGACGTCAATGCTGAATGACCTGATGTTTTCTTTATTTTTATTTTTTTTTTGTGGTTACAATGTAAACAATGGTTGACTGAATGACCTAGTAGCGCATGTATACGTATATATTCCTAATTGCAACTCAATAATGTTGCCACATTCGGACGTCCCAGTTTCGGATTTTTACTTTCTCATGACGTCACATGATATCTGAAAGTAAATCTCGATGTTCCTGATCACGCTTCGAGTGGCTTTTGGTGAACATTGTCCAGGACAGTGTAAATTTGTGTGCACGCTCCCCCGCGTTATGCGAAACTCTCTCCCTGGTGCGTTCTGTGAGCAGCGTTAAACTTCTGTAGTTCTCCCCGGATGGCGTTGATGACTGTCTGCGTCGGTTTGTGAATGTCGGTGACTGCCGGCGGATGCGTCTTGTTGTCCGTGCCAGCGCTCAATCCAGAAACGTGTCGGCCATTCCGGCCCTCCTGGAAAAAAATCGAACATGACAAAAGTTAATTTCCTTGACGTTGGCGGTTTTTGTTCTGAATTTCAATTATATCCATGTGTTGCCCGCGGGATAAAAAAACAAAGCTCTTATCAATTATTTGTGCTTAATTCATGCCGTGTAGGACGACTGGATACACTGTCGGCCAAAAGGTATTTCGAATCTCGCCAAATGATTCTAGCATGTCGCACATGCAGTCCCCCGCTGACACGGATGATGCTCACGTATAACAAGTATTTTAACTCTCACGTGGACTTTTTTATACCTTTTAAAAAGTTCAAGAATCGTATTGTGGTTAGGATTGCCGTGTAGTTTGTTTAGTTCAGTGCTGTTTTATAACGTGAAGTGTAACCCTAGAAAGGCCCCTAAAGCTGTTTGGGAAACACACTAAAACTCTGGTTGATAACGCTGTACAACGACAATTACACTTAAGAAACTGGAAGAAAAACCACGAATCCGAAAAGGGGGGGGGGGGGGGGGGTGTTAGATGCAATTGACGGCACGTTAGTTCTGCTCTTGTCTTTTTTGGTTCCATATTTTGTGTTTCAAAAATAAACACCACAGTTGTTACCAGCGATATTTGTCAATGTCAAATGACATGCACGCAAAAATCGACATGATTAAGAAATAACAAAATATTCTCCATTGCAACGCCATATCCCCGCTCAACAGATATGGGAAATATTAGTCCTTCGCAGGTTTGTGCGCGATACATTTTTAGGTATTTGCCTTGGCGATCGAATGTTGACAATGCGACTGAATCAACACTGCTACTCATCAGAGCTAACTCATATGAAAGACGATGGTCGTTCGCACTTTTATCTTGGATGACTGAACGGCTGCTGTCAAGAACATGATTCCGGGCTCGCACGGTTCTAGTTTTATTGGAAACAAATGCCGGATCTGCTGCAGCCGGAAACATGTTGTCCTTTGAACGGTGATTAACACTGAAGTGAGAAAAATTTATTGATTCTGTCTTTTGTTTTTTATTTATACGTATATAGAAGAATTAAATGAACAAAAAAGAAAAGTGCATATAGTTGTTTCTGTTAAAACTCGCTCAGCTGCCAAGTTGTCCCAATCTGCTTTTCATCCATTTTACCTTCGAGGACGGATGGTTGCATACAATTAAAAAAAAAAAAGCTACCTGTCGCTAACGTTTCTGAGTCTAGATCAGAGCAAACGATCGTTGAGCTTATGTCAGACTTCGCCTGAAGGGCGGTTCTACACAATCACCCTCGATACTTGATTACATTGTCAAAGTAGTGGAAGCCTACTCCGTTTTGGTCAACCCCTTTTTTTTCTATCGACCACAGCAAAACAACCAATTTTCGTGTTGCTTTCACAGTAATGCGTTGGACTTGCGAATTCCAAGGAAAACTCCAACAACCGGAAATCTCATTTGTGTATATAAATCACTAATAAAATTTAAGTGAAACAAAGTGTCGATGGCTGATATGCAAACGAAGAGAACTGGCAGACGGCCATCTACCATGTTTTGCAGACGGACCAAGAATACCTGACCACCCCCTCCCAACAACGCGTCGCCATTAAATGGATTCCAAGGCCATCTGAGCATGAGAGAAAATTTAAAATCGCACGCGCTCTCCCGCGTTGAAGGAAATTCGGGGCCTCCCACCCTCTGGCCTGAATCCTATGACCCACATGAACACCGCAAGAAGCTACACGAAGCTCGGACAGTTATCCTTAACGAACTGAGCACGACCCCCTCGACTCCCCCCTTTCCCCTCCCGATTTTACACGTGAGGAGAGCACCATCTTACGACGTGCGCAAACTCACACACCCATGACCCCCACTATACACACTTGATACAGGGGCTCCCCGGACGTCCCTCTTGCCCGCACAGCAGAAACTTCCCCTTCCAACACACACACACACACACACACACACACACACGCACACGCACACGCACACGTACACGCGCACGCGCACGCGCACGCGCACGCGCACGCGCACGCACGCACGCACGCACGCACGCACGCACACGCACACACACGATGTGGGAATGTCTCCGCACACGAGGCCACCCATATCTGTCACTTTACAACAAACCCCCTCCCCCCTCATGTGCAAAAACGACTCCCTAAAACTCTCAATTGTAAGGTGAACTGGAGTGCCGTGCACGTCGACGACCGTTTCAAAATGTCAGCCTGAGTTCGGGCTCGCTCACCGACAGCGAAGTCTGTGCGGCGACCTCAGATGTCTTGCAGATGGACCAGATGACTCGCGGCTTCGACTCCGCTGGGGTCTGCGTCGGTGCATCGCGCTTGACGGGCGTCTCCGCCGGCGTGGCCATCCTGTGGGCAACGGCGGGCTTTACCGTCGCCGACAGCTTAAGACACGTAGGGTGTAAGCGGTGTCGTGCATCTTATACTCTCGCTCCGCAGTCAATGAGACTTAGGGCGTAAGAAGATAAGAACGTCATAAGAACCAATGACGAAGGAAGAAGCGTGGGCTTAAAAAATCCCCGCCCCGCGTTTCTTAAAACTGAGAGTGACCGTAGCACACAAATGCAACTTATCTTTGGGTACGTCCGGTTACTCTACATGTATTCATACATATTCAATGCGGAACAATATGCGGGTTCTGCAGGATGACGAAACCTTAAAAAGGCCCGAGTGGGTATATCGTCGTACTTTGTGCAATGTTGTGTATCACATTGAGATAGACAACAGCGTATCTGAAAGAGGTACACTGTAGTCACCAACGAAATTTAGAACACACATATTGCAATTTGTCGTCTATACTCTGTTTCACTTCAAGATAAAAGGATGTTTCGCACATTCTTCGTACGCTGCGAGAAGTAGTTCTTCGGGGATTTGGTCGGGAGGGGGGGGGGGGGGGGGGGGGAGCTATTTTTTCGGCTTCTGAAACATGTACGTTTTGATGAGATAACATATATATAATAAAAAATGCACCATTGTGCATCTTAATTTTCTGCAAAAGGTGTAAATTAGTAATGCTCCGCGATGAGCCGGACATCTTTTTATTACGGTTATTGTGGTGACAACGAGTATAGCTGTCACGTGTCCAGGTGATGTTTTAAGAAGCATACAAAATATCCCTTAGACAGGTAATTTTTCTTTTTCATGGCACAGGGAAAGGAATCTCAAAGTACACGCGCCAGGATTTTCAGACCTCAGAATAAAACTGGAATATTTTCTATTTAGAACAAGATAGGAACTGTTAAGCGGCATATTTTATATAATCAAAAGTAAACGAGCATCTTGACGCGAACGCATCTCTCTTGTGGTGGTGACGTAAAGCCGTTTTATTGTATGTCCTTTCTTTCTCTTTGGGATTTCTCGCGAAACAGCGTGTCACGGTTTGAGCGTGGTTAGTATTTTCCGATGCTTTAACGCCACTTTGAAGAATGCCATCCTTTTTATATTTTGCTGGGGTAGCACGCTGTAGGGAGGCGATACTACGACAAGTGTCCCTTGGAAAAAGAAAACTCGGGCCTTCTAGTGAAAAGGATTTAAATGTGGAAAAATGTATGCGCCGAAAACCACCACTGGATTTGAAGTGTTAATTGCATACATTCATTCATATAAAGGATCATCACATTGTTGCTGTGCTTACAATAAAGAAAAAGAAAAGAAAAAAAGGAAACCCCCTTGAAAAATATTTTCCCTAATAACGATGGAAGAGAAGAGAAGTGTCTGAATAAGGCCAGCCAAGGCGGCAATACTTTGCTAGGGCTTCGCGCATCTCTCGCCAGGGGCACTGTCAGTTGAAGGACACTCGCGTAAACGCAGTCGCGCGCCGCATGACCTTGTAGACGCTTCAGCGCATGAAGTCGGTTACTCGAGTGAGTCTCTCCGGTCCCTCTATGCCCTTTAACATGCCCCTAGGCAGATTATGCCATCTCATGGCGTTTGCCAAAAATGCTAGCGAACCTTCGGCACCGTTCCCTTCGCCACCGTCACCTTAACTCCAACACCTTTACATCTGAGGTCATCCTATATTTGTCCGAACCTTTCTGCCTGAGGCTCTACTGTTGTGATGTGATGTTGGTCACGTTTGGGAGCCCTCAGGCTACTGGAACGCCGTACGTCCGACAACGACGGAGACACCCGTTTCTTCCTGAGGCTGCGGAGACAAACAAAATTAAAAGAAAAAAGACAGGCACGGTAGACGGGCGCGTTATTCGCCACTAAAAACCACAAGTGAAGGCGCACTTACTGTCATTACTATGTATATCAGCGACCTACCAAACTCGTTCTCGTAAGATATACAGAAATGTCCGCGCATCTGCTTTCCAGCACAGGAGCCAACTAAGATTTCTGTAGAAAGCTCGACCAATGACACGACCACAAAACAAGTGTAGATGTAGCATGAAATCAGCACTTCGACGCTGAGCGCGACGCGAACAGATGAACAGCAGTATCCAATGTAATACCGTAGACCTACTGTTTGTTTAGCTCTTCTGATCTTTGTCGCTTAATTTTTGAACCGCGGAGTAATATATCGAATGCGCGCTGTTTGCTGCCCATGCCATAGAGTTGTTAAGGCGAAAGCCTTATATGTCTCATCGTTCAGTCAACCTTCAAAGTCCTTGAGCGAAAACACGTCGGCGACATGAAAAGTACGAAAACATGCCGGCGACACTAGAGGTACCAAAACGAAAGGTACCAATGAAGCGGCGTGAAAAGTGCGTCGTCAGAGAGCGAGCTGTCTTCGGAGGTTCGCTATCACGTTTACATCGGCATTTGGGCTTTCGCCTTCAAGTCGTCTTAGGGATAACATAAGAGACCCTGTGAATTTTTACAATGTACGCTAGAGGTTCAACTGGCGCTTGTGTCTATGCGACTTCTGTGACGCAATTTGAAGCAGACAGCAATCAGTCTGCTTTTGCGGTGCTCCTGTGCATTCCTATGGAAAAACGCGCGTGCATGTTGTCCCTTCGCTGGAAAATAACGTGAAACGCTTTGGTTATTTGGGTCGTAACGAATAGTATGCACCTTGATTTACATTGTAAAAGTGTAATTGTTTTAGTTGGCATATTTTTCTTCATGATTGAACGACGTTGAACGTCGCTCTATTTCAGGCCCAGACAGTCGTTCCACAGCACGTGTACAAAAAGAAGCGACGACTGAAAGCAAAGTAACAATCGAAAGGAACATAGTGTGTTCAAGGCTCACCAGCATTCCTGTGAAGCTTATATATTGCAAATGCGCCAGTCTTGTCACATATGTGAAAATGACCCCGTCTTGCATCTTTACGAGCGGTTTAAAACATTCAAAACGTAAATAATAAAGTACGTGGGCTATGAAAGGTGTCTCTTTTTTTCATTGTTTTCTCTGCCGGGCAGCTTTTATCGGGCACTTGTTCTCAAAGATTTCGGGCGTGCGGGTGATGTTTTGAACGTAGAACAAGCATCTTCGCACAGAGCAGAAAGACTAAAGCAGTACTTAATTAAAATTGGGATATATTACGTGGCCTTCAATTTATTTTGATCGTACATGCACGGGTAGTTACTGATCCAGTGTTACTGCGTAGTTCTTGCAGTCTCTCAGGTTTCCAGCTGCCCTTCGTTCGCTTGCCACGTATCCCCCATGCTGAAAAGCGCCGACTTCCTATTGAGGGCTAACAGTCTCCGACAGTGCACAAAAATACATGTACGAAGCCGTTTTAGCACCGTTTTTAATGCGATGACTTTGAAAGAAATACGCTGTAACTGACCAATTATTTCGTCTGCTTGACCGCGAAATGTTCCAAGCTACCTAGTACGTAGGAATTATTCGGGATATTTTCTCTTATGATCGAGCGCAGGGAGAAAATGCCTCACTCTTTCCCATAGAAATGCATTACCGTAAGTAAAATTTTGGCTGGTTGCTGTCTGATTCAATTCGCGTCAGCACACTAGCGCCAGTTGAACCTCTAGCTTACATTATAATTACTTTATGGTTCATGCATCCTTGACTACGATTCAACCCAGTGAGCACGCGCTCGAAAGCTGACGACCAGACACATCACTCCCGCAAAAGACAAACAATAAAAAAAAATAGTGCGCTTCTTTTTAGACAATTATTACAGTATTATGTTCCCTCTCTGCGAAAAATAACATTTTTTCGATTACTCTTATTTGCTTTTATCATCTACAAAAGCATACGCATTTTATAATAACAGCGTTTGCCAACACAACGAAATGTCGCGTTTTCATTGGTCACATGTCGTCCTGGCTGCCGGAACAATGCTCCTCCCATCGCCGGAGATGACCTCGGTGTGTTCGATCTTTGGTTGCTTTTCTAATAGAAACATCGGCCGCGCGTCGTTATGATTTATAGATTTCTAGGATGCTTAGAGCCCGCATAGTGAGTTCTCGCCATATTTAGGCGAACTCAGAAACCTCCTCAGGGCACCTTTAAGCGTAGCAAGTGTTTGTGTCTATCACCAAGGTATTACAGGAAGGGCGGCCTTCGGTTGTCTTACCTGCCGTAGACTTTCTTCGGGGCCGCCTTGGCGAGAGCATCGTCCAGGATTTCTCCGATTCGCTTCTTCATGCAGTCCAGCTGCTTCTGCGCTTCTCTGATCTCCTCGTCGGTCGACGTCTTGCCCGAGTTCCCGCTTGCGGCCGGGTTCGAGCCCTGCCAAAATGAGCAATAAAAATATGCCATATGCAAGCCTTTCTAAGTATTTGCTTGCAAATAACACGCAAGCAATAAATCACATTCGAAGGACACAGTAACACAGGTGATTCGTGTTGACCTGCATTCGGCTCATTAGGCCGCACCGATCAGCAACTTCATTGAATTCGATGTTTCCCATACAAAAGATGAAAATAGATAGTAAAACCCTTCTCTCATTTCATGCGGTTACCTAAATTATAAACGGAAAATTAAAAGAAAAAAAAAATTTCTTGCTGCGGGCGAGTGTGGCTGCTGCGCTTGCGCAGTGCCCACTCACGGTGTTGGCAAACGCGAGCTTGTTCATAAACGGAATGCCTCGATGGAAAGAACTTTTTTTTTCGTTTAGCCTTGATCTTAGCCACATAATTCACATCTATTCGGTATGAGGGAGACAAAAAAAAAAACCCATAAAAACAAGGACATTACAATCCGGAACGAGTAAAAGATACATAGGAGAGGCTAAACAATAAAGATTGGCAGTCGTGACAAAAACGTTAACACCTTCTAGTTGCCTGGCGCTGGCAAGATAACGTTTTCCCCCATTTCGGGAATTCTACGATTCAAGATGGCGACGACTTCACGAAAAAATAGTATAGAGCCATTGGTGTCAAAGCCGTATCACTATTTCGGAAAAATATTACTTATCGGTTTCCCGAGAAATCGGTTTAGAAGGGCACGCCGTTTCAACATAACGAATATTTTTTTTTTTTTTTAGCCTTCAGTGTACAATTTTTTTTTATACTCTGCCATGATTTTATAGGGTCCTTCATCTTCGAGTGCATTTCATATCTGCTCCCAGATATAAGTTTGCCCATGCAGCGAAGTAAAGAATGTTAGACGTAGATTGCAATGATAATAATATTGCTATATACTGTGACGGACATGTTTGATGGCCAGAAATCTCGAATGAAGTTCAACTTGATCCCTACTAGTAAATTAGCCAGCCTTATACGAACCTCGTCCGAGATCAGTGAAGTTGTGACACTGTCTGGAGAACTGGTGATCCCTTTTGCTCTCCCCGTAGACGCTGTTGATGGTGTGGAGCGAAGTCTACAAGAAACAAAAAGATTACTGGGCGCATTGATAGATCTGGCACCAGGGTGAGATATTCATCCTGAAATTCGCCGTTTTATTTCACCGACAGTTACGGAGTTTGCTTGAAGTAGGCTGACCATAACCTTTGATTTTCCACATCTGAACCTAAAAATGTCCTTAAATATATATGCTAGCATTTGAACGTGTGTAGTAAATTTTTGCTTCGCTTGGAAAGCAGTCTGTTATAGTGTTTGACATAAAACAAATTACACAATTTAAAGAGCAAAAACTAATACTTCGTAATAAGCATATATCAGACATATTTAACGAGGGTATAAATGCGGTGCAGATGTTTGTTTTTAAAGTAACTTATTTTACTGACAAAAAATAGAATATTCAAATTCACTTAGTTCTAAACAAAGATTCAAAACGATCCGCGAAATGTTCTATACATTTTTATATATTTCATCAGATCCCGAGGCAATAAAACGTTGCAACATATCCTGACATAAATGTCCTATACTCCCCCCCCCCCCCCTTTTACCAAAAAAAAAAATGAATGAACATAGCATAAACAAGGACAGAGCTAAGTGGTTCGTATAGGTATTTGGAGACCCAGAATATGCTCCGTAAACCGATGCTTCAAAAATTATACACTATTACGGCGAATTAGAGAAATATTCACTACTGCGGCAAGATTTCCTGAAGCAAACCACACGATTGACTCCGCATCGGACACCTTACCGGCTTATGAAACAAAAATATATATTTTTTAAACGACTGGCTTCAGTTTAAGTAAACGTTTTTGCAGCTTACATGAAACGAATCTTGTTAAAACCGACTATACTCCGTTTCATCTTACCGTGAACAGTATCAAACGGTACGAACCATCTCAGCTAACCCAGCGCCGTAAAAGTAGAATGTGATCACGCGCCTCGTGCCCCTCGCGAAGGCTATTAGCGGCGAGATGTTTAGGTGGCGCCCTCCTATGGTTACCTCTCGTGACGTCATTACCCTGTGCACAACAAGTTCGATGGTGTTTGTAATTAGCAAGGTGGAAGCTGGAAAACATTGCGCTTTTAAACTAATACTGCCAACACCATCAAAATCGAAGTTATTACATTACCCTTATTTCCGTCGATGAGGAATCCTTTGCTGACGTCAAAGTCAGCATTCGGCCAATTGTGGAGGGCCGACCACCGCGACGCTTTCGATCGGTCACGTCGCCAATACGTGGTGATCAAGGGGCATTGAATTGGCTTCGATAGCCCGAAGGTTCCTCATGCTGCTCATCGTAAGCTGAAGCGGAGCATTTTATTGTTCTAGCCTCTCCCTTGTTTGTCTTGCCACCAGCTGCAGAGATCTTGCTATTTTTCGCGGCACAAATAAAAGCCGTTCATATTTCTCATGGCCGACAAAGCCCCAAGACTCTTCGAGCTTCGGTGGGCCATGGACGTGCCGGACGATTTTGGCGACACTGACAATGCTGCGCAAGAGCGAAACTCACGAAGTATCGCTGTCGCTTCCCGAATCCAAAGCAGCGGCTTCCGGTCGCAGGCTTTTCCGCGGCAGTGGTTGCGGGCCATCCGTCTCGTGAGCCGGGATTGGAGGCACGCGGTCGTACAAGCCCTCCGGTGCCTCACCGGGGACTGGTTCGTCTAAAGACCAAGCAGTCACAATTAGAAAATAAGACCTTTCTTTGAAGTTCTAGAAAACCTATGTTGCTCTTACTGAGACGTAGTGCGAAAGAGGCAAGCGATTGGGCATCCAGCGTTCAAGCGAAATAAAATATAACTCGAGGATTTTAAGAGTTCCAAAAATTTGAGTTGAGAACATCACACTTCGTGTTTTAAATTTCATTGAATCGAAACGAGAAATTAGAGACGATCCAAGGGTATTATTATAAACGTGGAAGTTAAGAAATTAAATACAAATAAGCGGTGGATGCCCAAACTTGCACTTGAAGCGAAATGCAGAAAATGCTAGGATACGTTTCGTTACTAATTTCTTATGTTTGCTAATAAATGGTACTTGTATAATAGTCACAAAAGACCGATTGGAGTTATCCCAGCGGACTTTATGATAAAAACATACTTACTAATTTATTTAACCATCTAATTCTGGAATGTTCTTCTTCTACGTTCCCCAAACCTCTAAGTTTGAGACCGGGTTTTTGTAAGGGCTGCACATGAAGCTGAGCTAGATGTAAGCATCAGAATGTAAAGACAGTTGCCGACGCTTTGCCACTTTACCGTCTCCAACCCGTGATCCGTATTTCTCTGCTTCGTTTTCTTACCATCTACACATAGTGATTGCCAGTTCTTTTCACGCGTCCACGGTTAAAACATTAACTTTTTTTTATAGTGAAAATGATTTGTAATGTTCTCAAAGTAAAATATACTTTAGGAAATATTTACGAGATTTCGTGTAGATGTCTTTGTCTCACCGTTGACGTAAGCGTGGTTTTCGGATGTGACGCTAGTAACAGTTGACATTCGATGTCTCCGGTCAGGGTCGAATGCCTGATTGATGTAATACTCCGATATCTTCTTGGGTCTTGGGCGGCTGAAATCAAAGAGTTGTTTTTTAGTGTTAATGCTTTTTGGTGAGTTCTTGACCACGAGTCTGAGTTTGTTCCATGCTAGAGGTTTGCCTTTTCTTTTTAATCTTTCAAACTCCCCCGGCCGCATAATTATTAGACGCTTAAGCAACGCAAAATGTAAACGATAAAAATCACTCCCTTAATATCACTTCCACAGCAAAGGTTGGTGTCACCCTGCCCGTTCAAGAAACGCTCATGTTGAATCGTGTTAAACATTGCTTTGTTTCAATAAACTTAGTATTAACACCTCACCAATGGTATTATTGTATTTAAAAAAAAAATGATTTGCTGTGGGTTACACATCCGTTCATTTGTCCAGAGATTTCTGAAATTGAAATTGCAAAGAAATCCTCTCATCCAAAGCTTCGTTGTTTAAAAGGAAACGTTGGCTTCGATTCTCATTACTAGCTGAAGCCTTCCAGCTTCTGTTACTTTGGGGCTCTTCTTTTTTTTTTTTTTTGCTGTTGTTTTGCTAAGTATTATTTTGTTTTCATCACTTACGAAGTATGTGGCGCTCGCTCCTCCGGTGATGCGGAAGGTATATGAATTGGACTGGTGAACACGTCTTTGTAGGACTTCTCCGCAAGTGTACCAAAAGTACCGGGGGATCCCTCGAACATCTACGGCAGTCAAACAAGTTTCATGCTGTAACACAAACGCGACCAAACATATCTCCAAATATTCCGAAATTACGACAGCGTCCAGCCTTAACTCGCCCAAAATATTATACCGATGGATGCTAGGTTTCACAACGGCAAGGGCATTAAAAAAAAAAAAAAAAAAAACTTGGTGTTTTTACGAAGGCTTGTTCATCATTACAAAACCAGTTTTAAACATCTATGCCACCAACTGCAGTTCAGCAGGAAATCAAACCTGGGTGTTTCCCTCATGGTAAAAAAAAAATAATAATAATAATAATAGTAATAATAATAATAATAATAATAATAATAATAATAATAATAATAAATTATCATTTTTAAATTCGCCAGCGCACTTGCCATCTATTGACTTTTTAGGCTTATAACGAGGTGGGAGGTCGCTTTTCTTCTAATCTACTTATATCAATGCAGCTATTCGTGTAATTTTATTATTGACTCATGCGAAAGAGCATGTCTTTTGCACAATCAACGACGTTGAATAATTCTACTCGAATAAACATTAAAGACAAATCAGGAGGTAAAACATGTCAGAGTTAATTAACGCGACATACCGATGTAAGTGAGGTGAATGATGTCATGACTTAGGCCCAAATTTAAAAATCTTCGATCATAGTAAGCACATAAATAAAGTATACCCGGAGCCACTAAGTACGTTGGGACACTGATGGGAAAAACGTTTTTGTAAAGGGCTTAATATTTTTTTGTCAATTTTTCACTAAAAAAACATTTTTTGCGATATTTATGTTCTTAGACGCAAATTAGTTGGAGGTCACGACGCGATCTAAGCCTCGCCCACAGATCAGTGCCCCTCCCATTAGTACTGAATTGGCTTGGCCGCTCGGCTGAACACGCTAAGAAGTCTAGTGTCTCCCTTTCGCGACATCCGGTGCTCTAGTCTCAGTTTGCTCCCTGGAACGCGTCTCCGACTGGTGTGTGTCTAGCGTCCTATCCCACCCATACATCAAAAGTGGTTCCCGAAATGGCAACAAATGACGTCACAGAAACCGGAGTGTCATGCTGTTGACTGTTGCGATCCTGGCGGTTGGTCGAAGAAATGCTGGCTAAAAGCAAGAGCGAACGCGAATGTCGCTGTCGTCATGGCGGCCCAACTTCTGGCCGCTGAAGCTTTCATGGACTGTCACATCAGAGAGCGACCTCGAGCAGAACAGGCGTCTGCTACATCCACCACTGTTGCTAGGACACCGCCAGGATCGCGACCGGCGACAGCATGACACTTTTATGACGTTAGCTGGCAGGAATCGAGGGACCACTTTTTTGGACATGGTAAACACAAAAGTCCCAGACGCATTCCCGGCACCATAGTCTGGGGTCTGACACCACTTGCTAGTAGTGCGAGCAGACGCGCGGCAGCCTCTAGCATCGTCCGCTATTTCACCACCGTCTGTCGTCGTCTGCAATGCCCCGTGAGACGCGGACCCGTAAGCTGCGCGTCGCCGTCTTGTTTTCGGCTCCGTCAGTCTGCTATCCCGCCTTGTCTAAAAGCTTCTGCAACGCTCAGAAGACGCGACGATGAAAGCGGCGTCCTAGCGTTTCATCGTGCACGAGCCACGGTTCAATACAAGCGTCTGTCAGCGTCTATCGATGTACGCAATCAGCGACCGAGAGGACTAAAAAAATATATTGTCCTTCCAGCTTTACTGTTCTTGTTGTTGTTGTTGTTTTTTTCCACGTGTCATTCGTGAGCAAGATGGGTGAGCGTCGTGACGCACAATTAAAACGTGACGTAAAAAATATTCGTTTTGGTAGTCCCGGTCCACTGCAAAACTTGAGAGCTACTTGCTTTTCGAAGCGAAAGGACGGGGGCATAGACAAACTAACGCCCGGTTACCACCAGCCAAATGGCTCGCAAATTCTTACCAGTATAGGTAGGTATCTTCTCGGTATTAAATCATGGTTGCAATCACAACGGTTTCACAATTCCCAGAGCAGCGGGGCCGGTTTTACGGGAAACAACATATTTATTCAGCACCAACACGCGCATAGTAAAAATCAAGTCAGATCAAACCACGTATAGTTCACGTGGGACTCTATAGGCTTAGGCCAGTCCCGCTACGAACCCTAGCATCCCCCCGCCTTGCGCTTTCTCTAAAAGCCACGGTGAACGCAGAACGACTCGCACTCATAAAAATAAACGAGCTCAACTAGCTACGCTCGTTGAGTACGCCGCAAACGCAGCCATGTTTGTTATCGTGTAAAGCCGAAGCGGAAAGGCAATCTCGGGATATTTCTGAAAACAATAACGACTCTATCCAGATTATTTGTTTCGAAAACATAAAAAAAAATATTGTCGATATAAATAAATTACGGCACGGAGAAACAATTTTACAACGAACATTTCACGCGTCAATCATCTCTCCAACCATTGAGAGCCGCGAAAAGGTGCTTAGTTTTGTAAGCACCGGGCGCTGCCTAGAGCAGGGCTACGCCCACTTAATTGCGTGTAACAGCGTAAATATTGCTCATTTTTATTTTTTGTGGAAAAAAGTTAGAAAACTAATTAAACCATTACTTTTTTTCACTTCAGTCTTTTTTTTTTTTTTTTTTTAAGAGTAAGGGTACTTCAGCTATCTTCGGGCTTTAAATCACTTTTGCCACTCGTCTGAAACTTTATCTAGTCTATCTTGCGGAAGAGCAAAATGGTATGACCTTACTTTTCTAACACTGCGTCTAAAGCTCATACATTTTTTTTTTTATAACGATTGCCAGTTGCGTTCGCTTTGTACCAAGTACCAAACTGGTTGGGTCGACAATAAAACCGGGATACGGAACGCCGATAATATGAGCGTCGCTTAGTTATTGGCTCTAAGTATGTGCCTTATTAAAAAATGGAAGACGTTTGCAACGTCCTGTAGCACCGATGTAGAGCGCAGTTCTTGAGGAGGAGGAGGAGAGGGCACTGAGGGGAGGGTATGCCGCTCCTCATTCGTACCCTCTCCTCCTCCCCTCCTCTTTCTTTCACGCGCGAAACCCGCGTCGTCACGCGACGTTTCAGCATGTGACTTCCACCGAAACGTCGCGTGACGTTTCGACGTGGTGCATTATGGGACGTTTCCCATAATGCACCGCGCGGTTACGCCGACGCCGACGCCGACGGTGACGCCGCTCAAAGCGGAAACGGGCGCCTAAGAGCTGCGCTCTAAAAGATGGGTGTGGTGAATACGTTTTCGATTCGAAGAAGAACAAGAATACTCACTTTGAGTCTGTTTTCTCGCCCGTACGAGTGGACGGAGCCGGAATCCCTCAAAGAAGCTCCGGCAAACTTTGGGCGACAGCATTTGCAGTAGATGATTAGAAAGACAATCACGAATACCAGGATTCCCACCAAAACGCCAGTCACGATCCAGACCAGTGGGACCGACGATTTTGCAGGGGCTGGTTTCAAGTAGGCTGTTGGAAAAATAGACGGGTTATCTTATTTTTATTTTGCAACACCTCGTGTAAGAATATAGAACTATGATGGTAAATCGCAGCTTCATGGAGAACTATAGAAATGTAAGGCTATCAAAGCTCCTATGTTTCTTGCGTTACTCTTTTCTTATCAACATGAATGTATACATTAACTTTAAATAGTGACCTGAACAAAAAAAAAAAAAAAAACGTGCGCGCGCGGAGAACGTCACAGTCATTTATTTATTGTCCTACATTTTGAATTTTGAATTGAAAGTTGGTGCGCAAACGAGCTGGTGATGGTTGTAAATAGTGGACAAAGACCCATGCTTCAAGGGAGAACTAGGGACGATATTCAATATTACATATGCTGCTCGTCGCCTTAAAACACCTAACAATCACCATCCTTGCTGCCGTTGATGTTGGGATAATTATCGTCTTCATTATCAATATCCTTGTACAAGCGTTTGATTTTATCATTCTTAAGCCCAACACACATATCTTTTTTTTTCTAGAAGAAAAATTGTATCTTTCATTTCCCGCCCCATCTGAACGACTCCTTCACTCAAGAGTTTGGTTTTGCGTTTCGCGCTCGTTCAACTATGCTGTTCTGTCAAATCCTTGTTGCTGTCTCCGCGTGAGAGCAAAATCGATTAAACATTATAGGCACACCGATTACTTTAGTTTATGAGCCATCCTTGCGTGAGACTGTTATTAAAAACAAAACAAAGTCGAAAAACCCGAAGAAGGGCAGTCAAACACGCCCCTTCATTCTTCGTGTTTGTCTTTGCGCCACTTATTTTTAATGATGGTCTTCTACCAACTATAGTCGCTGACGGTATTTTCCTTGCGCTTCTTGCTTTCTGGTTCGTTATATTCGGCGTTTGTATCAGCTAACGTCGCAATCTTATTGGTCAGAGTGATAATAAGATGCTCGAAACGCGAAACGCCCTGCCTTTCCTTGAGCTATCAACGACTACAGTCAACGATTTCACAGAACCTCAAGCCGACCGCCACGACCCGCTTTGAAATGAACTATATGGAACTCACGTTCCGCCTTGGTGACTACCTGGTACCCCAGAAGCCTGGACATGTCGGTCTCGTTCACCGACTCCATGGCGTCGACGGCAAGCTGCGCCGGGACAGGCTTGCCCTCTTGGGACAACGTGTACACGAGGGACATGAGGCGCTCCTTGTAGTCCACGGACAAGTTGACCACCTGCCGACGAGCGAGTGTTGCGACAGAACGTCTCCCTCAAAGACGCACAGGCCAAATGGTCAGATGAGAGGAAGAGTTCAAAATGTCCTCTTTCCCGGCGGCTATAGATCATTCGATTCGATTCCGTAAAAAAAAAAAAAAAATACTGTAGAACTGTTACTGCCTAGATAGTAAGTTTGGTGGGACGTTGGACCTTGAGGCGTCTGTCTTATGAAAGAGTGCACAACAAACTTTCGGAAAGTGGCAAAAATTAAAAATAAGATCGGCGTTCATCGTTGAATGTACAGTTTAAATAAAACGCCCGTTGTATATTCACTGAGAGTTTAAGGAACGCTAAAGTGTGTGTGTGTGTGTGGGGGGGGGGGGGAGGGATAATACCATCCCGTTTCTTGATTCGAAGTGCGTTTTTCGACGCTCTTATTGGCTAAGGCCTAAACCTTATCGGCTTTCAAGCGATAATAATATTCTCGGAACTAGCCATGCCACTGACTATAGAAGAATATTAAAAAGAACCTTGCGACTGCGCTATGTGCTCTGTAAATTTGGTAGCTTCACAGTTTAAAGGGATACCGAACCGAAATTTGAATTTCGCAAAATGAGGCCGCTGAAACGTTAAACGGGTACGCTACGAACTTCAAAACTTCACTCATACATATCGATATCTCAGACGGATTGCGTATTTTCGTAAAAGAAGGGCTTGATAAAGCGAGGACTATGATGTCACGAACCTCCTGCAACAGTTGAGAATGAGGGGAAGCGGCCTCCTTCACTCCTCCTCGCTTCGGTTCACCAGCTTGAGGGGACGAAGCGAAGAGGAGAGGGAATGAGAATCATGACGTAACATGTCAAGTCGGCCTCATCGGCCGTGTTCAATCGCGCACTTCTTTTCAAAAAAAAAAAAAAAAGATACTGCCGTCCGTTAGAGATATTGCTGCATGAGTGAGGTTTTTGGGATTTCCAGCGTCCCGCCTATCGCTCCAGCCGTCTTTTGTGAGCGCCCAATTTCGGTTCAGTACCCCTTTAACGACTTCCCCAATGAGACAAGTTAGGACCAGAGTAAGTGCCTGCTATTTACATTTTATTCGTGAAAACTATTTCTCATCGCGAGGTTTCAGCAGGTTGTCTGACTGAAACACGTTGTGGGCTGCGGGTCTGCAACTCTTGCTCTTACTGACTGTCAAGAATTATAAATGGGTGATTTCATCTCAAATCATTCAAGAAAAAATTACTGATTCTCAAAACGTCCTGGAAAAAATATATGTTGGTGGAAAGTGTGTGACTAGAAAAAAACGTCAAATTAGAACTACAGAAATTTGTTCTTCTTGAGTTTTGGCCTTCGAAAGGGCAGAAGGTTGGTCTTGCGATGTTTGCGATATTTTCACTAGTGACATGTAATGGAGTCTTGCGACGTTTGGATTATCTTTTTCACAATAATGATAACTTTTTAACTGATTTAATACTTTATAAAGAAGAAGTGCGTTTTGCTGACCGGCAAGGTGTGCCCAAAAAGAGATAGTTTAACCCTGGAATCGTTGCCAATGAAGGAATACGAATAAATCAAAGTAGCTTTGTGGGAATCTAGCGAACTGCCAAAGAAACAAATGGGAAGTAACGCATTTTGAAATGAGCTCAGAAAATGCGTAATAAAGTACTTGCCCCATTAATTTATCCAACATGCTCAGCGGCTTGCTATTAGCTCAGAAAAGTCGCATCTCAAGGCTCGTATTATCAGATTGCATTTTGATTTTACGGAAAACTGGGGCGTCGTTCTTCCGCGAGCGGTACAATGCTTTCATTAGAAAAACCAAATCGTGACTATCTTCACCTACGTCGCTACAACGGAGCGCAAAATCTACAGCTTCGAAGTTGTCAGCGACGACATCGTGTACAATACAGCACACGCACTGTTCGCTCTGCGGACAGTTGAAGAGTCGAAGAAAACATTCCGATATTTACAAAACTTGTCAACATTTCCGACGGGGAGGCTAGCCATTTCAAAATTAGGTTTCAACTGTACGAGATGGCGAAGAAACAAGAGATGACCAAATTGACTTTTTAAGCCATGGGACACGGCAAACGTTCGTGTAATGGCGTGGGGTGAGTCCTCAAGCACCGAGCCTCCTTGCTCGGCACGTCAGAACTGGAAACCATTAGAAGTGCTGATGATTTTTTTTTTTTGTGTAGCCCGAAAGTGCCTGGAATTGTACTCCTCAAAAGTGAAGCAGCATTCCTCACCCAATACCGTGACACAGTAAACGAAGAGCATAGAATGTTTTGAGTCTTGTGAAAAAAATTTAATCCTGTCACTTGTGGAGGAAGGCTCAAGAAAGAGACGGGTATTTCGGGGTTGTGACAAAAAAAAATTGAATCGAATCTCAACCTCACTTAAAATCACTTTTTCTTTTATTACCATGAACGTTACTGTGAGCTTATAATACTAAAAATGCTATGTATTGCTCCGAATTTCCCCCGTTTATCTGTATGATGTATTATTGCCTCAAATAAAAAGAAATGACGAAGTTTTAAACGAGCCTCAACAGTATACGTGAAAATGCGGCCGCATGAAAGAAGCAAAATTTCACACTCGGCCCGCTAGGCTTCTGCAAATAATTTATCTCGCCCCTTCATCGCCTGACAAAGAGGTTTATGAAACCTCATTTTTATGCTTGTTTAATAAAAAAAAAGACGTTTCAATAAGTTTATTTAAAGAAAAGTTGCGAATCTTAACAGTTTATAAATAAACTGGACATGTGCATGAACTTTTTAAAAATTATAACATACCAGTCATGCCTAATATTTTTTTAATGGGTACAAGTTGTATATCATAAATACTATGGTCATGTTACAAGCACACACACACACACACGCGCGCCAAACACACACACACACACACACACACACACACACACACACACACACATATATATATATATATATATATATATATATATATATATATATATATATATATATATATATCAGAATTACGTACAGGATTTGGCAACAGCCCATATCTTTTCATCTTTGAAGGGAGGTAAAAATATGTCTTCTATTCAAGCGCACTGTTTAATATAACGAAACCATATATGTCAAAAAAACTTCATTGCAAGTTTCCTATGCAAATCAGTTTTAAAAACATCGGGGCTCTTACAGTCAGTTTCTACAACTACTTTCTTTGTGACAAATTGTTTTCCGATGGATAGTCCTGCCTGAGTGCATGGCAACACATGTCAACTGTAGAGTGAAGCCTTTGAGAAGTAATTTACCTTGGCTATTTTTGTGACTGAATCAAACAAAGTGAGTCGCATAGTAATAATAGATACCGGGCCAACCGTCGGAACATGTTTATCAGGAGCCCTTGTAATTTGAATTTTCAAACTTTTATTCCGATCACAAACACATATGCACATCATTACTAACTAACATGCACAAATACTAACGTGAACACACGTTAAATATTATTTGCATAATAATATTGGCGGCACCGATTCCACTCAAGAGAAGGAGTAAGCGAAGGGATGTGTCATAAAAATGCCAGGAGTCTGTCGGCATACCTGCACGGCCATAGACCTTCCGGAATAACGTTTTCCTCTGCGTGGCGCCTGTTGATGTGCGAACGCTTTCTCGTAGACAAAAGCCAGATGACTTGCAAGTTTTTCCGTATCCGTTTGGTTGAAGCGATGGACCCGGAGCACTAAAAAAACAAACAGAAGAATACGGTTTTCCACGGCATGCCTCGGTGCATTTCGTGCAATTCAAGTACCGCAGTTCTACACGAGTTCTGTATTTAGTCGTTATCTGTTTTTTTTTTTTATTTGGCAGTGCGTTGCGAGTGCTGGTGCCATTAGCATTTTACGCCCAAGACAAACTGATTGAGTTGTCGTGTCTTCAAGTATTACTCCAGTCGTGGTCACAGGCTTACTCAATATTTAGAGCCAGATTATAAAGATTGGACAACAGCAATATTTCCTTAGGATTACCAAAAATTTTAGTCAAATAAAGTAAAGTAAAGAAAAAGTAAATACATGCCATGTCCATCGTAAACCGGAGACACGTCAAAATAAAAAAAAAAAAAACGGACAAAACAACAACAAGTCTCAAACACAGCTTCTCTTCAAAACACAGAAGCTGTGTTTGAGACTTGTTGTTTTGTCCGTTTTTTTTTTATTTTGTCGTGTCTCCGGTTTACGATGGAAGTTGTTCACCAGCTCGCCTGCGCTTTTACCCTTTCGACATGTCATGTTTTTCCAATTTCCAACCGTTTACTTCCTCACGCAGCAGTCGTAGAGAAGAGTTTCGGTAAATGAAGAAACCGAAAAAAACGTTTCAACCCAAATATGAATTTTGCGATGTGACATCAAAACTCCATGAAAACGTTAAAAACAACTGCCTGTTTAATGCCACGTTGCATACGTTATCTACCATCGCAAACATTATGCCACATCGGAGGTATCCCTGACTACGTGCGGGGCAGAGTTATCACAACCACAACATCGCGATTTCAGCCTCAATTAACTCCTGTTTGAGGATGTCAAGAAACAAGTTTGTCCACCTACATTGGCGTCACGTATGCTTGAATCTCATTACACAATTAGATTTAATGGAAGACGCTTAGCCCTGCCAACACTTAATGCTTGTGGTCACTTGTTCTAGTTAACTGTACGCTGCGCCCCGTACGTACGTTCAATTCTATCGTAGTAAACGGAAGCCGCATTTTTAACGTCTGCCTATTTTAGACTCGTCAATAAAGGATGCTTATTTCCCTGGTGAAAACTTGAATGAAGCTGATCCCTTGAACATGATATAAGTTGATGTGCGCTTAGTTACAACCTATTTAATTTGAATGCGTTCTGGTGTATTTATCGCACAAATCGCAAGAAACAATATTGTTTTATTGTCAATAGGGGAGAGCGCCTCCTGATATCACCAGGCCATAACCACCCTATGAAAAAGTTAAACGTCATATATATTACGATTTTTGTTTTGTTTTTTAACCGGAAAAATGAACTAAGCATAGTCGAACGCTCATTCTCAGCCTCAAGGTAGCGCTTGAGATCCGCACCAGTTGCCAAACTTTCAGCGCGAACCGATATTTCATTCCAAAGTTATAAATGATTTTCTGGGAATGTCAATGGGAAAATGGTGGCCGACGGAGCACTCGAATGCGTGGTGCTCTATGGGGTCAGAAACCGATAACGGGTGAAAATGAACCCCATTTTTCCATTGAAATTTTCAGAAAATCACATAACTTTTGAATAACATATCGGTTCCTGCTGAAAGTTTGCCACCTGGTTAGGACCTCTGGCGCTACCTTTCAAGTGAGAATAAGCGTTCGGCCATGGTTCGCTCATTTTTGCAGCGAAAACAAAAACAAAACTGCATTTTTTTTTCGAACAATTTGTATATATATATATATATATATATATATATATATATATATATATATATATATATATATATATATATATATATATATATATATATAGGGTGTTTCAGAGAACGCAGGCCAAATCGCTCCTGTTAAAACTACTCATCGCAACGAAAAAAGGCTTGTGGCGTTTTGGTCTTGGGCCAGGGGCCCATTTAGGAAAATTATTAAAGTCCGGGATAATTAGGTTGTTAATTATTTTTGCGTAATTAACTTTTTAATATTATGTTTAAGGGCATGGTTTAAATTATAAAATTACTCAGCATTATCGAAAAACACTAAATCAACAAATTTCAGAACGATAGAAGGCTCGCAAAGCATTTTACGGCTTTCTGAAAAACCGCACTAATTCGACGGGTTTGTAAGTTTCGGTTTGCTATCGGAGCGCATCTCGGCCCCGGCGGCACTATCTCTCCACGGTGCGCGGTGCCGCCGGGGCCGAGATGCGCTCCGATAGCAAACCGAAACTTAAAAACCCGTCGAATTTGTGCGGTTTTTCAGAAAGCCGTAAAATGCTTCGCGTGCCTTCTATCGTTCTGAAATTTGTTGATTTAGTGTTTTTCGATGATGCTGAGAAATTTTATAATTTAAACCATGCCATTAAACACAATATTAAAAAAGTTAATTACGCAAAAATAATTAACAACTTAATTATCCCGGACTTTAATATTTTTCCTAAATGGGCCCCTGGACCAGGACCAAAACGCCACAAGCCTTTTTTCGTTGCGATGAGTAGTTTTTGCTGGAGCGATTTGGCCTGCGTTCTCTGAAACACCCTGTATATATATATATATATATACAAAGCTTTTTTTTTTTTTTAATCTTTACAGATTTGTTTTAAAAAAGCCGTGAAAGTTACACTTATGCAGGTTGTAGAGCTGAGTTATACGGCCAAGGGGACATAGTATAGAGGGCTAATTGTAACGATCAGTCGGCTAATTAATTAAAACTCGTTAATTAACTCTTTAATGAATGAAAATAGACATATGGTTCCAATTAGAAATTTGCTGACCGTCATCGAAAACCACTAAATCAACTCGTTTTATGAAGATATAAGATAGGGGCAGAATTTTACGGCGTTCTGAAAAAGCGACCCAGTTTGAACGCGTTTCTAGGTTTCGGTTCCTTATCGAAGAGCATTTTTTCGCCCGCGGTCCTGCTCCCTGGTGCAAAAATGTTCCAAAAGCCGGGAATCATGATTAAAAACAAATACCTCCGACTTGTGTAACAATACCAACAATTTATAGGTAGACGTTTCGTCTCCTATGCGGGAGACATCATCAGTGCAGCTAGGAACACCCGACTAGCTACCAGCAACCAAAGGCTCGCTTCTTCCTTCTCTTCATCTGTAGCACTGGTTCTGCCGACTTCTTCGTCCATGGCATACGGGAGACATCATCATCATCGAGAAACATCGTCGGTTCTCAGTGTTTTTTTTTTTTTTTTCTCAGTCCTGCTCCCTAGTGACTGAGAAGCGTTGCGCTTCTCAGTCACTGGGGGGCAGGACCGCGCGCTCAGAGATGCGCTACAATAAGAAACCGAAGCCTAGAAACGCGTCCAAATGAAGCGTTTCTACAGAACGCCATAAAAACCTTCCCCTGCGTTATATCTTTCTAAAAATATTTGATTTAGTGGTTTTCGATGACGCTGAGCAAGCTTCTATTTGAAACCATATGTCTATTTTAATTACTTGAAAAGTTAATTAACGAATTTTAATTAATTAGACGACTGATCGTCACGATTAGCTCTCTATACTATGTCCCCCTGGCCGTATAACTCATCCGCACAAACCGCATAAGTGTAACTTTCACGGCTTTTTTTAAACAAATCTGTTAAGTAAAAAAAAAAAAAGAAACCTGTATATATTCTTGTTGCCCTATACGTTCTCATATGTTTATAGAACACATTCCTATACATATTTTCTCCCAGGGCTTTTTGTTTAGGCATCCGTTACCTCAACCTAGTGGCCACTGCGCCTGTTCCCTTCCCAAGGATTCCAACCTGTTTTGATCCAGAACTTCATCTTGTCGTTCAGCTCTTGCCAAGATGGCGGCGTGGCGTTCGAGGGAGATCCGTGCGGCTGCATCATTGCGGTGGGCCAAGGGGTGGTCACCGGTGGACCGATGTTCCAGTCCGGCGTCGCGGTGGGTCGAGGTACGAACCACCTCGACATCGTCGTCAGGAACCAGTCCCTCGTTCTCGTCACCGGCGGATCCGAGGCGTACCAAGGTAAACTTGGGTTGATAACGTGATTGCTGTGAGTCGCCCTGGGTGAAGGGTACTCATTACACGCGCATTTGGAGCGATAATAATACTTTTAAGGCCGCGATCACACTGCTATAATACATCATACAAAAGACAGACAGAAAACATTGTCTCAGGCGTGTTTTTTTTTTTATGTCGGTCTTAACACATTTATTATAAAAAAAGCTAGTTGCAGAGATGTTTGAAGCAGACTTATGTACGAAGCAAACTTGCTTGAGGCATGTCCGCACATAATTTTCTCAACATGTATGCAGCAAACGACGTGCTTTTTTTTTTTTTTTTTTAATGATGTACGAGCAATGCGAACTCGGTTTTAGTTTCAAAGAGGCACCGCAAGTTCCAAGATAGTCCGCAGTGCCGTCACCGAGGGGTGATGTGAGCTTCTGCATATGTGAATACGAGTGCACAAACTTTGATGCCCAGCGACCCTCAAGACTTCCGTATGCATGGCTTGCACGTGATGCGAGAACACCGTGCTCGTAATCATTCCTACTTATTCGTGTAAAACAAATGTTTCGGTGGTGTAAAATGTGTTCTTCGGAGGGTTTGGCAGCAAAGCCACCACTCTCATGTGACGTCAATGCAAGTCATGTACAAGATTTTAAGTGCGGGAAGTCACAGCTTCCGTCATATCGTGTAGATCACTCGATGAAAGTCACCAAAGAAATACAGCGTGGGCAAAATGGACTGGACGGACTTTAAAACTCACCGCATAAATCGATTTCTCAACGTATCGCGATGGAATTTACTGTAGAGGTGCTCGAAGCTGGTGCATTCATTAATTGAGAGTATGAATACATGAAACCTCCGGAGTCAAAATTTAAAAAAATAGAAATTGGTTTTGTCTGTCAGAAAATTGTTGTGTACAATTCTCGCGTTTACTACGATTGAAACATTTGTTAAATAGAAAGAAAATAGAATTGGCTTACCTATTCTTCACTTCACTTGGCCCACCGTTTTCCAGCAGTAACACGTAATATTCTTAGTTTAAATACAAAGTTTTTTTTTTTTTTCTATTTAGTCAGGTGAGTCAATCTTTCCACAATTTTAGCGAAAGCTTCCACCAACTTCAGGCACCTCTGTAGTAAATCCCAGCGCGATAAGGTAAGAAACTGATTAATGCGGTCAGTTTAAAGTGCGTTCAATTCGTTTCGCCCACACTGTATATTCTGTCGCACGAACTACGAGAGATTTTTTTTTTAATTTTATCCTTGCACACACCCTGCCGTTATAAATCTTAACACGACATTATACCTTTCAACATGTGATTCCGATTGTTTTAGCTTGCTTGTTTTTATTATTGCTTTTATGGATTATTTTTGTGGACTATTTTGTGGATTATTTTGCGGATTATTTTTATGGATTAATTAACAACCTCTGCAGTATTCCTACAGTCTTATGTTTCACCAGCCGGTTCTTTTTCCTTTATCTGCTATAACAGACCTGCTATAGTGCTTTCGCGCTGCTAGTTTTTATTTATTTTTTATTTGCGCATAGATGAGTAAAACAACATTTACGCCCACCCTCTCTTATCTTTCTAGGACGACGCGTCCAAAATATTTTATGTTTAATTATTTCTACAACAAACCTAACTGACTTGTACATTGCTCGGTCCCTATTGCGAGAGGTACCCATCCTTAAAATATAGCTTGAATATTCTAGATAAACGTTTGCGTTTGAATGTTTCTGAAACGCAATTACGCAGCCTCAGGTCGGAGTAGACACCTGTTCGTATTCGACAGACGGTCAGCTTCGTGTTAACAGAAAACAGGGACAGTGTATACTCTTTGTTGGCCAAGCAGAAAAGTACCTGTGGCTCTCCGTTGCTGTTGAAGATGGATCTGCAGATGTTCCAGGGGATGATAGGAGACTGGCGAGTGATTCCGTATAACCATCATCAATCGACTCTGATGTCAGTGTCTCTGCTGACGTGATTCCTTGTGATGTCGACATGGTTTCACTTGAACTCAACGTGGATGAAGTCGCCGTCGTTAATGTAGTTGGCACCGTAGTTGACACCGTGGTTGACACCATAGTTGACAGTTGACTAGTTCCAGTGCTTTCAACAACTGTGCTTACAAAGTCCATTTGATTTGATGTGAATGAAGGTGATACGATTATTGGTAACACTACAGAAGTCGACCTTACCCAAAGCTCCGAGTCATCGCCGAGTTCGGTTGGCGTGCTTCGAACAATCGAAGTCGAACCCAACACAAACTCTGAGTCATCGCCGAGTTCAGTTGGCGTGGTTATAACATGTAAAGAATGAATTGTGACCAAAGAAGTAGAAGAGACAATGGTAACAGATGATGGAATCATGAATGGTGATGAATTGGTATCATTAGGAAACGCAACAGTTGTTTCTTCCGGGAGTTGAATGCTGCTGTAATCTACGGGATATGGTGACGACAGTGTGGGTGTAAGAAGCGTGTAATCTACGGGAAACGAGGACAGTACAAATGCAAGCTCGGAGCTCTGAGGTAATTGATGCTGTACTTCAAGGCTGGACGAAGGTCCCTCGTAAGGCATCGACGATCTAACCATGCTTTCGTAGCCATCGGAGGTGGGCTGCTGGAGGGCCTTTGACGATGAGGACGCGTCATCGCTGGCATCAAAAATAATCGATGATGATAATGATGACGACGATGGGACAATGGCTGGTGTCATCTCTTTAGAAGTAACCACAGTCTCCGGGATGTCGACATGGCCCAGGTCTGGACTTGTCCTTAGGTCTCCCGAGCCTTCGATGTCAGCTTGGTCAAGTTGGCCTGTGTCGCTTGTCCAGATTCTCCGGCGAATCATGTATTTTGCCTCCGTTTTCAGCCTGAACCCAGTCCCTCCGAAGCCAAGGTCCTTCCAGTCCATCATCGACATCTATTTGAGAGCCTGTGTAGAAAGAGAGAGAAAGAGAGAGAGGGGGAGAGACATAGATGGAGAAAAATATACTTATTGTTATGACCACGTCCACAAGGACAGCAAAATAGAAAAAAAAAAGAAGGAAGATAAACAGAAGACATTCAGTGGTGTTGTTCACCAAAGAAAATACCTAAGAGGTGAGAATAGAGGTCGGTCTAAAGGTTTTGGCCGCTTTAGTCATTTCACATACGAATTCAAAATAACGCTTCCGAGAGCTGCCGTAGATAAAAAATAATAATAATAGTTTAAGTGTGTAAGGATATTTTTGCTTTTAAATGTGAGAATGTTAATAATCTATTCGGCTAGTCAAATAAGGTTAAATTTTTGCAAGTCAGTTTGAAAACATAGTCATAAACGTGATGCCCGAACCAAATTCACAATAACAACGTACATAAAGTTAATAAAAGCAAAGTTTTTCAATTTTAGTAGTGCTGTTTCTTGTGGCCTACACATCAGTGGCCAAACAAAAAACAAAAATATCCCCGCCTATGCATTATGCAGGTGTCTAATATTAATCACTGTCTTCCTACAGTTAATCTAAAGTATTAAAAAAAAACAGTTACGCCGGTAGACCTAAAATACGAGACGAAAATGTTTACCAGTTACATTCATTGTACATAAAAAAATACACACGAAGCCCAGTTCCCAAAGCTAAAACAGTTATAGTTAAAAAAACAAACAAAAAACATTGTAGACAAGAAAGTGCGCCCATTTATAATAGCAACCCTGATTTGTTACCCGAGGAAAGGGATTTAAAAATCCCGCGCTTCGCATCGCTCACGTTTGCATGACCTCGTTCAGATGGCGCCACAGGACTGAGAGAAACAACTTCCAGTCCGCTCACAGGGTGGCCAGATGAGGGCAATCGGTGTCATTGAGAACGAAGGCAGTTAAAAGGATCTAATGAGAAGCATGGGTTTTATCCACGTGCTCTCGCCATCGTCCCCGTCGTGACCTTTCGAAGCATGAGCATAAAAACCCCACCGCCCCGAGTGAAGAATCTTATTTGTAGGAGAAATGTATTGGTACAAGAAACGCATATGATCAAATAAGATGACATAAGAACATATCAAAACCTTATAAGAACATAAAAGACCAATATATACGAGACTTCTTACCAGTTTCTTATAACTTCTTCTTATGTATGCTCTTGTATGGTTCTTATATGTTTTTATATGATCTTATTTATCATAAGCGTTTATTGAACCAAGAAATTTCTCATACAAATAGGATTATTCGCTAGGGGCATAAAAGGATACACGAATGACTGTTTCGCGGAACATTGATGCTTCTGAGATAGAACCAGTATGCAAGCGTTATATTATAATTCAGCACAAAAGTACGTCGTGGGATTTCTGTCTTGCGCGACGTACAACAATATGCGCGCTTGGCAACCCATATCTAGAGTTGACGAGATCTTCAGAACAAATTAAATGAGAATTAGTCAACTCAGACGTGAGCCGCATCCAGTTTGTAAAACTGCGAAAAGTGGAAAGTCACACTTTAAGTATCAAGGCCAATCGCAAAACTACACGCACGCACGCACGCACGCACGCACGCACGCACGCACGCACGCACGCACGCACGCACGCACGCACGCACGCACGCACGCACGCACGCACACACACACACACACACACACACACACACACACACACACACACACACACACACACACACACACACAAATGTTTTTTTTTGTTTGAATAATTTTGCAGATCGTTTAAATTTGTTTCCTATATGCTCATAGCCCTCATTGTTGCAATGCAGTCAAGTACTTAGATCATACCAAAGATCATCTACATTAATTTGTGCAAAATTTACCTTTCAAATTACGACTGATTCCCTAAAGGCTAACTCATACATTTGTGTCGACCGCGTTGCGCTGCGTTGCGCCGTGCAGCGCAATGCCTCCCCATTGGCCCGTCGTAAGGGTCGCCATAGCAATTAACAGTTTGACGCAAGCCAAACGCAACTGTGTGAACGATCCTTAAATCTGTTTGATAAAAAAAAAAAAAGACTTTGATTGTGAATTAATATAAGGTTGACACAATGGGAGTGACTTACGCGTGAAATCTCTGCGAGTGCCACATCATCGAAGAAACCACGGGCTTGGGACGTTTTAGAAAGCGTTAGTTTTAGCATACTTTTAGCCTTTTCTACGAACAATATCCGTTCGTGTTAATCTTACAAACAAAAAAGCGCTGTGAGATTTGTTTTTGTTCAAAGTTTATTATTTTAGTTATGGCTCCTGAGTTTCAGTTTCAATAAGATCACCTTAAGGGTATTTTGTTTGCCCAGTTGCCAAATGTAGAAGGCAGGGTCTTTGTCAAGCGACAGTGTCGCAGCTGTTTCTGCTGTCCCGGACCCCCTACCCCTCCCTTGCTTACTATAGGAGGAAAACAAATTCAATTGAATTGAAGTTCCCCGAACTCAAGTCAGCCTTGTAAGATGATTCTTACGCTCGACTAAAAGTTGAGGTTTCTGTGTATACACGAGTTGGTAGCCGACGTCAAGAAAAATAAATCGTGTGTCTGCGTTTTGTAATTTTTGTTTTCTTCAGATGATTGCTCTCTCATAAAGGCGTCTTCCTGAAGATCCGTTCATTTTGGCTGTTAACAAAAGCAGATAGCTACGTCTATTAATGAAATGCATCGCAGGCGGTGTTCTTCGCACGACCTGTGCACTCCATTAGACGGTTACTATATTCGTAGTAAACCTCTTTGCATCGAGCACAACGAGTTTCTTTGCTCAATGTCCTTGTGGGAAATGGTGTTTTCGAGTAACACTTCTGAGCGTCTTGATATACCCTGAACGCGTTCAAATGATCTCGGTACAAGACCCCACCACGTGCTTTGCAAGAAAGTGGACGCGCCGACATGTTTGAAGTTCACTGGTGAGTTTTTATGTATACTCCCAAAAGTCCCTCACTGCATACTGTACCACAATGCACTTAGAGTTCCAATTATTGTTCTTACTTTAATCAATTCAGCCAGTGAGGAGGGCCGTCAATATCAGACGCCAATTACAGAAGCGACCTCGTTGGGAAAAAGTGTGGACACGGTTTTGCCATCGAGACAGCATTATCATTAATTTTATTTCATTTTAATCTATTGATTTTTAAAGATGAAATATCAAGGAGGGGGATAGCCACTCTGACAATCCTATAGTCGGTAGCAAACTAAAAAATACAGGGTTCGGCCTATCATGCTCACGCTTCCTTCTCCGTGATTGGATCTTCGACGGTCTTATAGTCTGATGCCGCAGTCTCATTAGCTGAGGAGAGTTAATGAGATTATTGTAAATCGCCAGCTTTGCGTTTCTCAAGTTCTCGGTGACTATACATGAACTCAGCTCTGTTACGTCACGGCGTGGTGGTTTCGCGTCGGGCGCACTTCCGGTGTGGGGCTGTGGGCGGAAGTCACCATGCGGGACGTGCATTACTGTGTTAGTTTGAAAGAAAAAGGGCAAAAACCTGCCTTCTCGTCAAAACGCCGCGACTGTGGCTGTACCGAAAGAGTCCGGAAATGTTTGAAGGTCAGTTTTCATGTGTTTTCTGCCTGCTCGGTTCGTCCGAGAACTTCGATATAGGTGATAATGCAGTGAGTGCGCAGGCGAGCTGGTGGATGTTAACCATTTTGTCTTAGCCCGAGACGTGTCCACGACTGTTCCTTTTTCTTCCACTTTGAAACTTTCCTTTTTTCCTGCCTCAGTCTCGGGCTAAGACAAAATGGTTTCGATATAGGTGCCGTGAAAAATAAAAACCAGACACCGTCGGATCACGGTTGCTTGTGTGGGAAGCACTTTGGGTTGAATGCACGGGCACTTGTGGACGTCAGATTTATTTGCTATGTTCCAATATGAATGCGGGAAAATCGCCAAGTTGTACGAACCACCTGCGAACTACGTTCAGCGCACGTTCAGTGTGCTTTCAAGCTCAAACGGCTGCCTGATCGTTCGAACTTTCGTCTGCTATTTCAAACGTTTCTGCTTGTTGTCATCTGCTCGTTCGAACGACAGCGGCCCGTAGACCAAACGTTGACTCGGTAATTACAATAAGAAGTAAGTGCAGGCCTCAAAAGGCTTAAGTTTGAAGGTTGGTTGGGGTGAGTAGGCTGAGTGTAAACCGTAGATACAAGATGTTGATCATTGTTACCAGTGGCCATCTCCGACTTGTTATGCCCGAATCACTCGGTCCGATTCTGCTTGCGATTTTCAGTACCGACGCCGACCATCCCAGCTACAGTTCACGCTTTTGCAGCCCGAGCAACGTCGCGATTGAAAATAGCGAGCAGAATCTCATCATGCAAGTCAGGCTTTAGCCCCCAATTCCGCGGCGTCCGCGCGGAATGAATCGCCGCACGCCACATTATTCACGTGACGTTTTGCGGTGTAACCAGCCTCGTTAATTTTGCTGAGGCCGCTCAAGTAGTCGGACATTACTAGCAATGTAATCAACAATTCCAAGGCAAAAAAACGAGCACGGCGACTCACAGTGATGCCGACAACATCGCATTACAATGGTTTGTCTATGGACGACGGCGAGCTTCTTGCTCACTCCACCGCGCACGCGCGGCGCTGGTGGCGTCCGCGAGGGGCGCTCCGGTTTGTTTGTAAACATGAGTTGGTCTATAAATAATAACCGACTACAACAAAAGGAGAAGAAAAAAAAACGACAGGACTTGCACTCCGAGTAAACCTAAAACAATCGCTAAATTTCAGGACAAAAATGAAAAGAAGCGCCAACAAGAAAGCTATTAAACAAAACACGTAAAAAGGAACACCGCATCAGAAGATCGAAAAATGAGATGTACAGTCGTCAATTTAACATCACTAGGGACACAAGTGTGAAACCTAGTTGCGCCCTGTAAAAAATGCAAAATAACAAAAATTAAAAAAAAAAATATTCGGGTAGTAATTGACGCAAGCGTGTAGGGGATTCTAGCTCTATAGTCAGCGATAATGAGTTGTAAAAATGACCTACTAAGTCGGCACTCAAACTTCTGGTACACAATACAAAAGACACGGTGTTTGCTGCATGACGTGATGACGAAAATAATTCCCGGGAATGCCTGAAACATGTTCGAAGCAGATCTGTTTGAACCATATATATATGCTTCGAATACGTCTAAACTCTGCAGTCTTTTTTTTTTTTTTCTTCGCGACAACCTTGACAGGGCTGTCATACGAGGAAGACATGTGCCTCAGAAAGTGTCTGCAAACTGTATTTCGTACAATGTACGCGTAGTGTGACCTCGACTTTAGTGGTATCTACTGGCGGGGTACCGCGCTGCCCCTTCTTATTCGCTAAATGTGCTCTATAGCTGCTTCGCGGGGCAGTATACCTATACAGCAGCGTATGAAATTTGACCTACCGCGTGGGTTAAATGGAATCGATAGGCGGTTCGAAGGGACATAATACATCGGTTTCTTAACTTATCGCGCTCGGATTTACTACGGACGTGCCTCGTTAATTGAGAGTATGAATACGTATACCTCCGAAGTCCTAAGAAAAAGAAAAGATTGGTTTTGTCTGTGGAAAAGTTTTCGCTAAGCCTCTTATGTCAATATCCTCAGAAAAGTTTTGTAGGCTATTCTGGCGTTCACTACGACTGAAAAATTTGTGAAATGAAAAGAAAATAGATTTGGCTTACCTATTCTTCACTTCATTTTAGCTCAAATAATTGCCACAGTAAAACATAATATTTTTTTTTAGTGTGCATGCAAAGTGTAAGGAAAACATAGCTTTTTTTATTTGTCTCGATTTGCTCGGGTGAGCCAATCTTCCCACAGTTTTAGCGAAAGCTTCCACCAACTTCAGGCACCTCTGGAGTAAATCCTAGCACGATACGTTAAGAACCCGCTTTATGCCGTCGTTTCAAATGGCCATCGATCTCTTTGACCCACGCGGTAGATCAGACGGCGGGTCTAATGGCCCATTCATGCGGCAGGGTTTGACTAGGTTTATCCGAGTCACGTTGGTGTACGACTGCAGGTTAACAAGGTCGTCCTTACTCTGTACTGTGGCGTATGGAGAGTAAGGATGACCTTGTTAACCTGCAGTCGTATACTCCAACCTGCAAGGCCTCTTCCTGAATCGGTTGCGTGAACGCTCTATGGCGCATGGCATGGACTCGTGTCGTTAACGTGCCGGAATATTCACCCATATTGGATAAACATTAAAGTAAATTAGGAGCGAAAGTACGAAGAATGTATATTACCACACGAGCAGATGCTGTCGAGTCGCAATGACGCCCGACGCATTTTTTAAATGTCTGCAACGCCGATTTTTCTTTTTTTTTTCTTTTTTTGCTGCGGGAAAGAAAGTTGTGATTCATCTAGAGAGTGCCGAAATATTCTCGGTAACGTTTATCAATGGTTCACAAATGTATGCATAGTATCAACACTGGTGGCTTATTTCAATCAAAGTTTACTGGCGGCTTTCAAACACTTTCATAAGCTGTACTTTTCAAACCTAAAATACAGAAAGAAAATGTTGAGAACCCCCTCATGATAGGGACTTCTGTGGATATTGTGCCCTCAGCTAAAAGCCTAGGAGTTGTATTTGAAGAACACTTAGTTTGGAGCAAATATAATGAAATAATTGCTAATAAACTCTCTCGCGTTGTAGGTATTCTTACATAGTTGCGGTTTTTTCTACCCACTAATATAAAATTGCTTATTTACAATTCCCTGTTTCTTTCTCACCTCAACTACTGCCACCTAGTTTGGGGGAAAACAACCACGTCAAACCTTACTAAACTTGTTTCACTACAGAGAAAATTCGTGCGCGCAATCTCTCGTTCTCCTTACGATGCACATACCGAACCACTTTTTAAAAGTCTTAATGTACGTCCAGTTCAGTTTTTATATAATGATATACTGCTTAAGAGGTACTATGCCGGCAAAACAATTATCTAGATTAACAAGAAACACTAACATTTATAACACACGTCACAATGAAACATGGATCATTCCTCGTGCATGCACGAATTACGGAAATCAATCTTCATGTTACACATTACCATTTTTACTGAATTCACTCGATAATTAGAAATGAAAAAATAAGTGTTTCATGTTCCATACAGTTTATATATCTAGATCTATAGTCTTCGCCTTGTATATCTTCGTGTACATTAATTATTTAATGTGTAATAAGTGATGCTGATGTTGCGTTACTTGTTTGTTATTGTATGTTATTACCAGTGCTGTTGCCAAATCTTTTTTGCTTGTTTTTTACATTGCAATGGGACTATGCGTATGTAGAAGGGGCTCGGACCCAGTCAAGCCGCACCCTTGCGGCTTTTTGTCTGAGTTTCATTCATCATTCTTTTAGTACTTTGTACTTGGTGATGTTAAATAAACTGATTTCATTTGATTTGATTATTGTGCGATTATTCTACATTTCTTGTTCAGTGCATCCTTGTATGCTACGCGAAACTGTTCATTGAATATATGATAGTTGTTGGATTCCTTTGCCAGGAAAGCTGTTAGCCTCCACTGCGGGGCAAGTTGCTACACGCCTAGGTGTTGGTGCTTTGCAGCAGTTTGTGCGCATCTCAGCGTCGATAAGAAAAGTCTACCACTAAAGTTGGTGCCTTAACTGAATCGAGTCGACCACATTGACAGTATTTCGGCAGTGGAAGCAAAACGGCAGTGCGGCCATTCCGGGTTGGGATAAATATGTTGCGCTCCGTACACTCTTAAGGGAAAAAAAAATTATATTACTTTTATGTAGAACACTGAGGCAATCTGTCATGGCGAAGGCGAACAATAAAGGGATCCCAGTGAATGACGAAAATAAAATACGATTAGACCTGATAAAATGCGATGTGTCTAGTAACAATAAGCATAATGTTTCACTTTCTCGTTCTCCTACACCCACAACGCGTTTTTTGGGCATAATCGCATTCCGAGCTTATTGATTGGCTGGGGTCCTTTTAGTTGCTCGCCGTGATTGGTTGCCTCAGTGTTCCGCGGGAAAGTGAACACACTGACATTTTCTTAATGCTGTAGCACTATTTCAATGCGGTAGAATTATTAAGCTACTTATAGCAGATTTCTGCCTATCTGGTATCTGGCCCCCCTAATGCGCAGTAGGTATGCGCAGTAGACCATTTCAGCTCGCTATGCTTGCATCCCGTTGCGCCGCGCGTATGTGGAGCGGCAGTACGCACTCCTTCACAAGCCCAGCCTCTTCGAAGGACCTGACGACCTTGACGTCGTCCTTGACGTCAAAGTCGTCCTAGAGGTCGAAGTCATCCTAGAGGTCTTTGAGATCACCCTGGAGGTCGTCCTAGAGGTCGTTTTTGAGATCACCCTAGAGGTTGTCCTAGACGTCAGGTCGTCCTTGAGGTCGTCCTAGAGGTCGTCCTAAATGTCGTCTTAGAGGTTGTCCTAGATGTCGTATGTGACGTCGTCCTCTAGGATGTCGTCCTCGACGTCGTCTTAGACGATGTCATGAACGGCGTCTATGACGGCGTCGAGGACGGCGTCCTAGAGAACGACGTTATGAACAATGTTTAGGACAACCTCTAAGGTGATTTCAAGGACGACAAGGATTCAACGACGCCCTCGAGGACGATGCTAAATTTAGCGACGATTTTCCCCGTTAAATTTAGCGGAAAAATTAACGTCACGACTTACGTACCAATTACATTTCCCCGCTCGAATTTGGCGGTGTGTCACGATAAATGCTATCGCATTCATAGAAAATCATCCCTGTGGTTTCTACAAACTTGCCTCAACCATCACTTTGCTGCCCTGTAACTTTTGCTATTTCCTTTAATTCTTTCTATATCACCATTGTTTGGGAAGTAAAACTAATGCGTGTTTGATAGGCAGAAGGGTCGGAACGACTCGAGAGATGGGGGGTGGAAACGATTTTCCGCCTCCTTCCCCGCAATTTTTAAGGCGAAAGCCTTGTTTGTCCCATTACGCGAAAATGCGGCGGCGTTGTGGCCGAAGGATGGTCACACCAATACGTCATCAAGCAGGCGCCTCAGAAATAAAACACAAAGAAAAGCACAGCAACGCATATGGTTCGTCACGGAAGCAGTCATGAAGCCGGTGGGGTCCACCGCGCCTGCGCAGTGGGGGAGCGTGATGTCACCGCCGGAGCACCGTGTCAACAAGGAAAACGTGGCGCGCGGCTTGTAGGAATGCGCTGCGTGTAGGAATGCTTTTGCATTCCTGCACGTAAGTAGTCTTTTAGTGTCTCTGCCGAATGTTTTTTTTTTTTTTTTACATATTAATATGTCAGAACACAACGACGTCTTTAAATGAAAAAAGAAAAAAAGAAACGGGTCCGTTCAATAACATTTTTAAACGTGAACTGAACATGCATTACGAACAGTGGGCGGCAATATATCTGAGCCGAGACACAGCCGAGTGTCCGCCGAAGGGGATAAATGACGCACGGGTTGCCTCCGGAACGCTATGCCCATAGAAGTTACCTAGAGAGTTTTCGGGAACCGTTTTTGCACACTGGATACGGTACGATGGGCTCTCCGGTGCGAACAGCGCATGCGCGAGTCTTCTGTGGTAGCGCATGCGCAGTTCGTACGGGAAGGCCCATCGTACTGTATCGGATGTGCAAAAACGGTTCCTTAAAACTCCCTATTAGGGAGTTTTAGTGAGTCGTTTTTCGAGCCCACGGCTTCGAAATCACGGACGGTGCAACTGGTCCGTTCCGTGAAACCGTACGTGAAATTTGACATATTTTAGCGAATCGGGAAACTGGCGCAGCCGTGTAAACGATGATGATGATTGTGTTTGACCGTGGCGCCATATTCTATGGTAAACATGTGAAACATTCTGCAACGTGTAAATCCGTGGCGGCTCGTGTTTCCGGCGTACGACTGATGTAAACAAGACGGCCGACGTAACATTTGCCGGTCGGTATTTCAAGAACCGCGAAGCTAGATAGAGTAAAAAATTATCTGAACGACCGTAAAGGTATGTGGTGTGTCTCCATCATCTTGAACTTGAACGATCGTTCACGTTGTGTGCAGTCGAACCAAATCATTTAGTCTGCTCGCGGTCGCCACGGCAGCTATAGTCTGCCTGCAGATCGCAAAAATTTACTAGCATGCGCAGTTTACAGCATTCACGATCGCTTACTATTGCGAGCAGTCCTCGAAATGATTTGGTTCAACCTCTCAAATGAAGCAGACTAACAGGATGGCAAATCGACTCCCGCTGTCCCTAACGCTCGGCTGGGTCGGCGGAATCAGTCGCCAAGCCGACCGCCATTTTTTTTTTTTTTACCCGAGTCGTGACCGGTGCTGGCTGCGTTCCAGTGACGACTCCAGCGGCCGGTATGGGAGAAACGAACGAGAAGAGCCTCCCGATGCCCCGAACGACTCGCGCGCGCATGCGCAGTGGCGTCGCCGATGCGTTCGAGGGCGAACCGTTCGTGTGGAAACGACCTGCTAAAACTCCCTATTATTTTGTATGATGTACCGTTTATATTACCCCACCCTGTAGCCCCCAGCGAGCAGTACTAAGGATGGTGGTGACCTGTAAGACCTAGTCCTTTGTCCATTCAATTAAAAAAAAAAATAAAAAAAACGACGCAATTGCGTAAACAAGTGAGACAAAAATTTGCTCGACACGATAACCGGTACAATCAACCCAAACTGCTGTTTGTTCGTTTTTTTCCCACCAACAAAAGTGAATCCCTCACACGAAGTCAATTTCTCCTCCAGAATTTTTGCTCCAGTGCATACGACAGCCTCTTTATTGGCTGTATTTTGTTTTCATGACTACTCAGCCGTAAATCGACGGGTCATGGAAGCACCCGCGCAGTTACCATCAAATCCAGTAGCTCGCCGATTTTCCTTTCCATATTTTTGTTCTTTTTTTTCTTCTTTTTTCTTTTCACTTCAACCCCGTCCGTCGTGTTTATTCTAAATCTCAGCCACTCTCCCGGCAGTGCCGTTTTGCTCCCTCCGGCTTCCGCATTCCGCGAAGTAAAGCAGAGCTCCCCGGCGACGACTCCCAAACTCCCAGATGCAACCAAACAAAATCAAGCGAGCCGACAATCAAATACCGCGAGCGGTAAATACAACTTTGCTGACAGTTCCGCCCCCCCCCCCCCCCCCCGAAATGCCAAACAAAACATAAAAAAAAAGCAAACATGCGCGGAGGGAGCGCCTCCGCGCGTACAACGGAACGCAATCGGGAACGGGAAAGGGAGGGGGGCCACCACGAAGATTGCATGCACACATCGCTCTCAGCGTCTTTCGCACCGTCCACTACTAAGTTGACACTCGGGGGAAGCTACGTGCTCGTTCAGCCAATCGGGTGTCCTCCTGCCCGAGAACCCACGCGCAGAGAACGGCGTCACGTGACGAGAGGGAGGCGGCTGATTGGTTAGTCTAGCGTGTGGCTCCCACCGCAGTGTCAGTTTAGGGGGCACGGACGTGTAGCGCATTGTCGAATGTCAAGCGCGCGCTGAGGTCGTCGGTGATGTCGTCGCCCTTCTTGATTGCTCTTGTTTTTAATTAGATTTTGTTCAATTAGGGCTGCGCTGCAAAGACCCAATGACCCCTTCGTGCTACCGTTTTTGATTTTGTGTCGTTTTCATTGTGGTTCACGTGGCTGTTGCCGACCGGACGCGGAAAGAATTGCACGCTCGTTGAGCGAGCCGGAAGCTGCTATACCGGCGGTATGTACGCGCGGATGATCCACGACAGTTCGCGTCAGACACGGACGGACAGACGCGCACACACACACACACACACGGCGTGCACAGAGCGAGACAGACTAGGGCTAACGATAAACAGAGTAGCAGCGGAGGTCGCCGACACGAAACGAACAAACTTGGGCCAGGGGAACAAGTACGCGTCGTTTGAACGCAGACGTTTAGGCATACACGGCGGGTGCAAGTGTGAGGAGGAACATTTGAACGCGCTCGACGCTGATGAGACACGAAGCGTTCGTGCATGACAGCCGGTATTGAACGTTCAATGAAACGAGGTATTTATTCTAGTAACTTAAAAGGGCGTGTCTTCTTTCCTGGTGTTGTCGGTCGTTTTGGGAGAACAAAACACACGCACGCAAACACACACACACATACACGCACACAACAAAACAAAATGAAGTTAGGGAGAGATTGCCCGTGCGTGAAAAATGGCTACAACAAGAGCAAGGTCACGAATTTAGGGATACAAATGAATACACAAACATGTTTTTATAACTATCAGTTTTATGAGTTTCAAAGAATGCATTCATTAATGCGTAGGGTATACACCGCCCACTTTTTTATGGTCACCTACGTCGGGCTTGTTTAATTAAGCGACGGTGGACCTTGCGTGTGTCGATGTCCTTTATAGTTGTATGGCTACAAAAAAAAAAACACTAAATAGAATTTGTTGAATAATATGAACGAGTTTCTAGTATAGTTTTCGTTTTTCTATGACATCAACGTTCTAATTTTTATAAAAATTTATTAACTTGAGCGATATTTCTCGCGATTGCCATTCATAGGCATTTTGCTTAATTTCGTCGCAAGTGTCTTTAGCGACCGAGCACTATGCTTAGTGAGAAAGGTAAGCCCTTATATGGGATACCAATTTTGGAGGTTGGCGTTGAGGCGTTTATCCCCCAGTTTAAATCGCGCTACTTGAGTCTCCGCGCCCTGCTGAACTAAGTGAAAGAAAGCGCCACAAATAATACCAAATGATGCGACGTTTATCAGATCCGTAATAACTTTTGCAGAACCAAATCTACCATTTTTTTAAATATATGATTTCATAGCTATTGAGTCAGGAAAGGTGGGGGGGGGGGGGGGTATATTTTTATTCTGCAAGTGCTCATCGGGCTGGTGGATTTCATGACGTAAAGTGATCGCGCTAATTATTCTCTCCTTCATCTGACGATGGACCTCGGTTTAAACCGGTTTGAAACGCTAAATTAATATATATTTTCCGCGTTGCTTTGGCTATAGGCACTATTTCCGCCATTAAACGAATGATGACACTGTATAGTTCTTTATATCGTTCGTTCAATCTACTTTTATTTTTAGGTACCACAAGATAAAAAGTTGCGATATTTAATTTCGACTAAACACTACAAGAAAATATAGATTAACGTACGAAACGTCGTGTTTATACAACTCAACATCTACTTGTTTACCTCAGTCACATATGTCTTATACCTGAATCGAAAGGTTGTCACGAAGAGTGGTCGGTTGCCGAAAAGACCCGTGATTAGTGCAACTTTGCGTCGAAGTATTAAAAGCTAAATCTAGTTGTGGACATGAACTACTTAATTACAGTGCACACAATCCTCAAATGGCCACCTCGTGGCCATATATATCGTAAAATATGGTTTACGAGATACGTCTCATACTATATAGTACGACGACGCAACCGAACTAAAAGCAATATTATTTTTTTAAATGTTACGCAATTTTGGGACAAGCCCTTTCAGCCTATCTTTTATTGAAACACTGAGCGGCAATCACGACGCTTGTTTTCCTAACCAACATTGTTTACACTTAGCGCTATGATGCAGGCGAAGGATCATGCATAATGGACTGATCAAAATGGTTCACTCTAACGTATACAAACCTTCGTCCTCAGATCAAATCTGGCCGAGAATAGCGCGTGCCCAGGTGAACATTTTCTTATACACGATAAAGTGGCATAGCCTGGCTGTTAAGGCTTGTTTAAAAAAAAAAATGCAAGTCAATTATATTTGAAAACAAGTATCACTTTCGCTAATTGACGATTTTTTGTCGAATAGAATAAATTGGTATTTTATGCTTTACTCCGTGTCGCACTACTTATATGGTCACTTTCTGGCGGTCTGCGTGCGTAATCACCAAGGTTCCGCCACGCGCCCCTGTCTACTTTGTTTTTGTCCAGCCCACAGGCATAAAATTCCTGTTCAAAACATAAAAAGCAATAAGAGACTTCTATCTGTCTGAGATGTTATATAGGCTTCAGAAACACATAGTTATTTAAATCAGCTTCAAGATCATAAATTTGTTTAAAGCTCTCCCAAATCACTTATACAAGTCTATCTTGAATAGAAACGTCGGAAAAAATTTGCAGAGCATATTTAAGATAAATTGGGAGTGCATTTCCTTATGATGTTTATCGGGTGATCGGATCTTTATTTCTGTGGTCAAATCTTCAGTCAGTAATTAAATATATTTTTTATTATTATCAATACATTTGACTGCATGAAGTTCACAAAACCGCTCGAGATCCACACGAGACAACGATACTTGAATATTTGCCCGCTGTTGACCTATTCTGCGGAAACGTGTGTTTTTGTTCGCGGTGTGACAGCGTGAAACTTCGGGTCGCGTGGTATGCCGAAAAGAACATTGTACTCACATGATAGACCTGAGGTCAAAAACACAAAATGTGCACAAAGAGAAAGATAATAAATGGTATTCTTCAAATGAATCCAATATACACGATGACTTAGTTTGACGTGAGCACGTTGGTGAAGTTAAATAAAAACAGAAAGAATAAACATAGGGACGGACAGAACGGCACTTCTTTTGCACTTCTGCAAAAAGAAAACGACGAGACGCAATAATATAATATTGCGTCTTGTCTTTTTCTTTTATTTGTAATTGGGAATATATATATATATTCCCAATTACAAATAAATGGGGCGAAGCACAGATGAAGATTCTTATAAACATAACATAAATCACATTTGGCCATCAGCTTGCATGAACCCGAAACTTTACGAAATACTACCTCGGGAGGCTAATATTATATTTGGTTTTACGGGCACTTGTCTTGGGCCTACACTTAACGACTCTGTGCTTTATAAGTCCTGCGCTTTAACATTTTATTAGGCTGCTGTATATCATCGCGAGACTGTTATATACAGTATACTGAACAAATGTAGAATTTGGACATTTAGTTTTGGTAGTGCTGCGAACATCACATTTCACCAGAAAGCTGAACTGTTTAACATGGTTTGCACGTGATGTCATCGCACTCTGTGCTGATGCTCATTTCGATATGTTGCTGAGAAAATCAAATCCGATGGTGCACAATTTACTCAACGCTGCAGAGGGTTCGCGCTCATTGCAAGCCACGTATTTGAGAGAAATAAATTATTCTTGCTTGGTGCAGCGTCGTGAGGAAAGATGCTAGCGTCTGGTACCACAAAAAGGCGCTTTCTGACAAAAGTGTTTTTGCGAAAGTTTCCGGGTCCACGCTTTCTGGTCTGTGCCGAAGATTCGGGGCAGAGGAACTTTCACAGCACAATATGTTTTTAAATCAACCCCCCCCCCCTCCCCCATTTTTTTATGTGTTGCTCCTCCCCAAGAAAACATTTTATTCCTGAGGGAGACTCCCTCCTCGTTTGGGGGTGTTCATTCGACAGTTATATTTGTGTCACTTGTTAATTGTAATCCTCCACAGCTTTTGTTTTGCAGCCATAAACTTTAAAGTTTAAACAAAGCTCGGGGAAGAACTTGAGAACGATACTCCTGTGAGACTTAAGGTTCTGTTACACTCCGACGCTGAACACAGCGAACGTAGCGTAGCGCAGAACATGGGCCTTTCATTGGCCGGCGAGAAGGAACCCGATATCTGTGACCAATCAGTAGTGGTGTCCGCTGTGCTACGCCGCGTTTGCTACGCCCGACGTCGGAGTATAACAGAGCCTTTAGAAGCGGCTGCCAACGTTCCGCTGTCCCTCTAAAGTCACTAGGATCTTTTCCTTTTTTTTTTCATTTATCCCTCTTGCACACACTTGCAGTTTTATGTACGTCGGGTTGATAAGTTACATTTAGTCCTTTCAATGCTTCTATTCTCGAAGACAACTTTCTGACGCAGTTCAGCGACAACAAAAACGTGTTTGGGTGCAACAAATGAGTCGTGAAAGAATTTTTGTACTTTCAGTAAATACCGCTAAGAGGTAATCCCTGACCCCTCCCCAACTCGCAATTAGAACAACCGCAGACACGTGATCTGAGGCTAATAATGTACCGCCACTGTTTATCATGGTCATGCGCTTGGGATGGCAAATCCTGAAGCATTAGCTGAGCTTCAGACATTGTTAGAGTTCGGCTATTCACATCTTTGATTGAACACGAGCCATTACCCGAATGTTTGACGATGCTGATTGTCATGAACCTGAGCACTCGACTCGGGCTCAGGACAATCGAGTACGTCAGGGTGTCACGTGACTCGCGGTGCGAACTCGTGATGCCATGTGACGTCGCGGTGTCAACAACGCTAATAAATCTGGTGATGTTCTCAATTTAAGTAGACCTGACACAGGGAGTCACCTCACTACGTCACATGACGTCATGGGTCCACGTGACCTGACACTACATTACACCGTGTCCTGACATCATAACGTCACGTGACCACGTGGCACATGATTAATCATAGTGCCACTCCAAAAGCTCCACGAAAACCCGCAATTTCTCATAGAGTACAATTCTGTATATGACGATTTGATCAATACTTAGAAATACAGCTGCCAATTTCGTATTCTCAAATATTCATTTTGTGATCCAAAACAAAAATTAAAATACTATGAACCATTTTCAACCGGTTACCGTTATATTTTTTCCGGTTCAGTTACAAGATGGCGGCGAAGATTTCCATTTGGTTCAGTTCCGGTTGGGCAAAAAATAACGGTTCGGGTCCGGCTTCCGGTTCGGTTCGGTTCCGGTTCGACACTCTGCCTGCGCATCGTGGTGCTTCTCCTCAAGGTCACTTGACACTCACACGACATTGGATAGGCTCCGATGGCTCCCAGAGTCCGCTGTGGTCAAACGAAAGTTAAAACGGCGTATAGTACCGCGCTCACGTGTCATAGGACTGGGTTTTGTTTTTCAAAAACGTAGTACCGAATTTAGTGCAATTAAATTGCCACTAGTCCATTCCATTAAAAGTTAAAAAAAAAAAAAAACAATACCACAAACAAGTTTGTTCACAGCCGATTTATTTGTTTTTAATGGAATGGCCTTCTATGACGGCAGTGATATCGCATTAATATATTTCATGGTTAGCCTCTCTAGTGCCTGTTCAGAAGTACTTCATACAAAAACTTTCAGCCCTTCCACTCTAGTGAAGAAGGAAGAGCAGCGGAGCTGTAGCTTCTGTTCTTGGCGATGGCTTTCCAGGCGAGCGATCTGCTCTTCTTTCGCAGGGGAATCTGAAGCGCTCGACGCAATGGAACTTTAGGCGATAGCGTCCTCGCGGCGGTTGCGGAATTATTCGCGCTGCTGCGCACATCGCCGCTCGTTCCGCTCCCGCTCTTCTTCCTCCGATGAAAGGTTGCCGTCATATGAGCGACGGCGGCAACCAGCTGTCCAGAGTTCGGTGTCATAATTTCTTTGCTGCTGGACACGGTCCTGGGGAAATTAGCTCTTAACAGCTCCGCTGTAAAAATAATGAAATATTTAACTCAGAACCGTAATGAGTTAAGTTTAGATTAGAGAAAGCCGTGAACTATAGCTTCTCGCATACTCGAACGCAACATAGCAATATTCTGAGTGCACGATGTTAGCAGTGAACATCCAATCATAAAATCGAACCTTCAAAGCTTAAGCCATAGGTGGCTGTAATGATCTGATAAAATTGAAATAATTTATTAATGCTTGCTGTAATGTGCCATGTATTTCACTAGTTGCTTTAAAGGGCAACTCCGCTTCATTTTTGTTCTTGAAAAAAAAAAACAATGCAGTCCTCTTCAGTATCAGACAGGAAGACCACACGTCAAATATTACGACTTAAAAATGTTTTTTAAACGGTCCAGCAAACTTTGCAACTCGCCAAGTTGCCGAAATCGTCTGACTCGAGCGGGCGAATTGGGGCGCAACCAACAGCGCAGTCATGGCTACGGCTTGGGCGTAGCCAACATTGAGCTAAACGTTATCACCATTGCACCCTTTTGCTCGTTTTAACTTCTCCGAGCAAGCATAACGTGACGTCTGCAACGTTTCATTTCGGCGCTCAGCGGTGTCCATGTGATCGGCAACGCGCCTGCGCAGCGCACTTCTTGGGAGCCGTCCGGCCGTCCCGCCGTGGTCCCGCCGTTACCGTCGTCTCCCGTGTCACAACCGCCGCCGTCGTCTCACCGTTTGTGTTTATTGCCTCTCGGAGTTTCGTCCACACTACAGACACTACGTGCGCAGACTTATGCCGCAGTTGTGCAGACGTCGTCGAATGTTGTAGACACCAAAACGTGGTGAAGAGTGCGGTGCAGACGACACTTTCGCCCGGCACGCGCCCGCCCCAATCCCTCCCGTCGTTGCGTAGAGGATCACGTGACATCTTGTACCACTTGATAGCCATGTTCTTGGCGGCCAATGTGGCCGAACGGAGCCGAAGTTTCGGTTTTGATTTCTGCCCGTGTTTAAAATTAGATTTAAAAATATATATCCCATTTTTCGCGAAGCAAATGACGTAGTGTCTTTTACTATGGTTTTTTAATCTGAAATCCCTCATTATCCCGAAATCTTCGGACTCGAGCGGAGTTACCCTTTAAAGGGGTAATCCGAAGTTTTCTTTATAGTCCCCTGATTTGCCTGAAAATTTGCTAAACACGTCAACAAACATTGTTGAAATAGTAACCCAAGTATTGGGCCAAAATACATTTTTTTAGAAAAGTTATTGAATTTATAATTTTGGACCTCACCGTGTTTTACAATATGAAAGTCTCTAGTGGCAACAGTGAGAAGTGACGTCATCGGAGGGCAGGGGTTCACTCTTTGAACTGTAGAATGTATTCCCAACTGATTGCAAACAGTTTCATGGTGTCAAATGAATGCTTTGGAAGCTCGCTCCGGCACCCGCGCAGCAGCACGAAACAAATGCTCAGCATAGTCTATTTTTAGACTGCCCGCTCGACCTGCAAGCCTGCCTTTTTCTGACGTCACGGCACTGGAAAGCGCGGGTATATTTGAATGTTTGTTTTGGCATCATTGTTCACTTGCCGATTCTACAATCACTATTCTGAATTTCGCGATACTAAGTAGCATACCGGAAAACGTAAAGGCAGGTGATTGCGAAGTTATGGTTAGTTGAGGTAGCTAAAAAAAGTGCTGGAGTACTCCTTTTAAGTACTAGTGTAATTAATGAACTCGTGGCGATCAATTCTATTAAACGACTCAGTTACTTATTGAGCTTCGCAGTCTTCAGGCGATTGAGCAAACCATAATTATAAAAAAATAATAATGTTTTGACGCAAGAAGGACAACGGTTGAATTGGGAGCAATCTCTAGAAAGAACTTAAAGAAGCTCGAGTATCATCAGTCAAGATAAAGAAGGGAAGACAATGAAGGGTAACAAAAGGTAGAAAGTATGGCACATCTTCCAACTTATGCAGTGGAAAAAATATCATCCTCACCATATTACTCTCACAGAATAGTTATTTTATGCAAGACAGAAGTTTCCCGACGCCAACGTCTAAACGGAGTTGAAACAAAACTATTATTTGTACTTGCTACGGGAGTTGTCATTAAAAAAAAATAAAAACAAATGCTGAGAGGTGTCGCAATTACAACAAATTTCAAGTAATGTATATTTCGAATATAGTTTTGTGAAATACTTAATTATGAATTTTCGTGACATAACTCGCAATGTAATTTCGTGATTTTTTAACCGTTTGTTCCCTCACATGCGTTTTGTATGTTTTGACTCTTATTTCACTGTGCACGCGTGTTACTACCCAATTGAGCTTGTTTATTATCCTGGATGTATCTTGTCTCTCTTTCTGTCACTCTTTCCCTGGTACCGTGATACAAAAACCGTCGGCCACTGTAGTGTTTCCACATTTGAAGAAGGAGTGTCTCAACCCGGAAAGTCTAACGACCCTCAGGGTCGTTAGACATTGCAGAAGGGAATGGTAAAAGAAAAAAAAAACATAATGGAAAGTAAAAAAAGAAATCATGGTTGAAAACAAAACAAAAAAGTTTGAAAGAGCATTTTTAAAGCAGCTTGGTCATGATTGGTCGCAATTTGGTGGGGAAGGCGGTTCTATACTGCAGAAGTGCGAAGGTCGAAAGAGTGAAAAACTTATATCTGCTACATGGAAGAACGCCAACCTTGTTTTAGCGATCTAAATGATTGAAAATATATAATTGTGTTTCTAGGTGATGACTCAGGCAAGAATAATGATAGATTTTGTGCAATAGAGATAAACGGGAACACTGTCTACGCAAGGTAAGATTCGGTAATGATAACGAAAGTTTCATGGAGGTTATACTAGTAGTACGATGGTAGTTAGAAAATATGAAACCTGCCAATTTGTTTTGAACTGATTCTAGGGACGAAGTGATATACTTCATGCCGGGGTCCCAGACGGATAATGCGTACTCAAGCATTGATCTAAACAGTGACTTATAAAGAAGGAGTTTAAGGGACCAGGGCTAAACTTTCTCCTCAGAAAACAAAGCATGCGGTTAGCTTTGTTAATGACGTGCACTATGTGAATGTTCGACGCAAGGTTGGATGTTATGTGAACACCGATGCATTTTAACAAGAAACGGACTCCAAACAAATGTTATTTAGATAGTAAGCAGGACAAATTGGATTACGATGATATACACGCATTGGTTTGCACTTAGTGATATTTAGTTCCATTAGCCATGTACGACACCAGTTAGTTATTGATATAAGGTCACACTGCAACAAGCTTGTGTCATGGTCTGTCGATATATCACGGTAAATAACGTAGTCGTTCGCAAATAAACGGGCAAGAGATGAAATGCAGGCTGGCAGATCATAATTAGAAATAAGGAAAAGTAATGGACCTAAAATTAAACTCTGTAGAACACCGGAGTTAACGGGGGTTAATGAGGAAGTAGAGTCATTGACAGTTACGAGTTGCGAGTGATGAAGCAAGAAACATTCAATCCAGTTCAGTACGTTTGGGTCAATATTAAGCTTACCTAGTCTGAACAGCAATAACTGATGACTGCCTTTATAGAACGCTTTGGAAAAATCGAGGAATACACAGTCCGCCTGCGAAGCACAGTCATGAACGGCATGGAAATTGTGAGTGAAATACAAGAGTTGTGTTTCGCAGGAAAATGATTTGAAAAAGCCGCGTTAACATGGATTTCTTTTAAAAAAAAAGACGTTTGAGTGAAGGAAGGTTTTGCTGCCATTGAAATTGCTCTCAACGCCAAGAATTTTCAAGAAAGTAACTAGTGACGTAGTAATATAGTCACTCACAAGATGAGAACGGCAGGGCGTGTCTTTCGAACGCACGCCTTCCAGCACGCGCTCACTGCCTTCCGCCGTGCTTTGATTGCGCGCGCAAGCTCGAGGCTCAAGAGACGCCGAAGCATCATCGAAGGTAGAAACTTTGGCAGAAAGCTCGTGCTGGAGGCGGGACAACGGTAAGTTCTCCGTGCCGTGCTCCTCTTGTCATCGACTACAGTTGAAAGACAATAGACATTCGACTAAGGGAACTCACCGGCCCACACGACGGCGACTTCGACGGCCCAGAGGACCCAGAGCAGTATCCCGAACACGAACACCGCGCCGCCGCGTGCTCCCATGTCGACGAGGGATCCGCAGCGATCAGGACTGCCGAGGACTCGGGCTGCGAGCGGCGGCAACGCTCGTGCCGGACACCCGACGCCATTGTCCACCGTGTCCGGATGTCCACCTCGAGCGGGACTCCTTTGAAAGCATTTCCCGGCAAAGCGCCGCAAAAAGGGCACGTCGTCCACTCCTTGTTGAGTGGAAAGCAGCGGTCAACACACCGTCAGTGACGGTCGACGCCATTTTCGCTGGCGGGCGTGGAAAAAAAGAAAGGTAAACAAAAGACGAAACGAACGGGATGAACCGCTTCAGGCGGTCGACACCGGGGCGCGTTGTTTTGGCTGGTCGTCGTCATGGTGACGGATGGTTTTGGAGGGGGGAGGGCGGTTGCCCACAACTGACAGTGCAGTGGGAGCTACGCGCTCGCCGCACCAATCAGCAACCCCTCTCGCCAGCAGCACTACAGCAGCGCCGTGACGTAGAAACGGGAACGTGATCACGTGACGAAAGATTGGCGTACAGTACATGACCGGTCGGACGAGAGCAGCTTGCTTCTTCCACCGCTCTGTCAGCTTTGGGTGGAACGGGGTCTCCCGCCCACGACTCCCAGCGGATGAAGCTTTTCTTTTTACCGTTATATTCGTGTTTTTTTTTTCTTTGCTCGTTTTAATTACGGCGTACCATTGTGCAATATTTTGTGAGGTTGTTTTTGTATCGTTAGCATATGCTATGTGTGGTTGTCGGGAATGATGAGGAAACAGGTGAGGACAGATTCGTAGGTCGTAAGAGTGAGGTGCATTGCGGTTTGTTAAGTTGGTGATCTTGTTTCGGGTCACGTGTGACTGGGGGGCAAGTGAAGTTGTTTTGGAGGAGTCCAAGGAATTAAATTGCCTGCTGTGCAGACTTGTACGGTATTCACTAAAATTAATAAAATTACCCGTAATCGATTACCTTTTGGAGTAATTTCATAATAATTCTAATACATTTGTTAGGAAGGAATCAGAAGAATGATCTGATTACTTTTGGGAGTACTAAAATTACGGTTACAAGTAAAATTACTTTCAACCGTTACTATTTGTAGTTTCCCTTTCCTAATGACATCCTTTCTTTGTACAAGTTTCCTGGCAATGATTAATCCTCGTACCAAAGTCTCCAATAGGATGATGATTTACCACAATCGGAGGACTAAGAAGATAAGTAGTTTATGATTTGGTGACTCAAAACTAAGAATGAATAGTAGGAAAGACCCGTTTTCAAGCCGGCAAGAATAGCTGTCGTTTTGAAGGTATGCGAAGTAATCGAAGAAGTAAGAGATCCTTCTTCGAGTATCGACGAATTACTTTTTTTTTTTTTCAAGTAGTCGAGTAATCTAATTGGAACGCTTTTTAATTCAGAGTAATTGAAATTTTTTTTTTTTTTTCTGGTGACGTGTAGAAGACTGCTACTGTCCAGTTCAAAGCAGCTAACTGCAGTCTAACGTGGGTAACCAGACTGGCCTGCCTGACCAGTATTTCAACGAGAGCGTCACTGCTGATATAAATTTCTGATGAATTTGGGGCTGAAGGGCGCTATTTTGATACCTGATACTAGGTAAGGCGTCTTGAGAAACTATTTGCAGTTTTCGTTTTGTTTGTTTCTTTTGTTGTCGTTTTTTTTTTTTTTTTTTACCGCAAAACTACACTACGCATTACTGAACGCTTATTCCCCAACCCAATGTAGAGCGGTCCGAACCACATGCCAAAGTTTCAGGACTAACCGTCATCTTATTCGGAAGCATAACCGATTTTCTGAAATTTTCAATGGGAAAATGGCGACCGATGGACGTCTTATAATACATCCAGCTGAATGGCGCCAGTTACCGAAAGACGAGCGAAAACAAGTGAAAACGGGCTCTAACTGTTTGACTGAGATGACGGTTAGTTTTCAAATACATAATGAAATAAAACAGCGCAAAAGATACAAAGGAAGAGACAAACCGTGCAGGACAGAGCGCTGACTCGCAACTACAGCTTCTTTATTCAAAGAAAAGGAGAAAGAAAAAGACACGTTGATCCACGCAATCGCACGCCATCTTTCACCCATGGTAACTGACTACGGCACGCGCTGGACCCTCATTGTCAACTTCAGGAATTCCAGCTCCTTCAAAGACAACGCCACTGACGCTGCGCTGATACGTTTTTCTTTTCTACTCTGAATGTGGAAGGCCTCCACCACCTCGCGTGTCACTTTGTCCTTGTGTCGTCCCAAGATGGTGGTGGCACTAAAAACCGGCTCGCACAGGCACTCTTTGCAGTGAACCGATAGGTGTCCTCCCACTGTCGCTTCGAGTAAAGCCCCTTCATGTTTCAAAAGTAGCGCAAGGTGCGTCGATGCACGAGGCACGTGCAACGTGCAGCCCTTGGGAAGATCATGGCGGCACAGCGCAGCACTGAGCTAGATTTCAGACGCCATGTTCTTCCCAGAAGTGGCGCGCGGCACGTGTCTCGAGCATTTCCACATCAATGAATGGCGCCCCATTTCCCAGGATAGAGGGGCTTTAGCTTCGAGGGAGTACCTGTGCTCGCGGAGCCTATCATTCAGAGAAAGTTCCGTTTGTCCCACGTAGGTGCGGCCGCACGAGTGGGGGGTAATGTAGACTACCCCCGTGACACATGACCGAACGGCCTGACGTGCTGCTTACTACACTTGTTCCTTGCTTGTGTTGCGGGAGTAGTTGTGGTGCGGGAGTAGTTGTGTTGCGGGAGTAGTTGTGTTGCGGGTGTAGTTGTGTTGCGGGAGTAGTTGTGTTACGGGAGTAGTCTACAGAATTTCCCTCTCGCGCGGACGCGCTACAAACGGGACGTTCCCTGAATGATATGCTCCGCAAGCTCAGGTATACTCCCTCCGAGCTAGAGTTCCTGTATAGGCTCCCTACGGGAGCCAGAGTTGCGCGTTTGATTCCACGTGCCGCGTGAAGCCCTCGCCGCTATTCGCCGAGATCCGATCACGTGAGGAGCCGTATCAAGTGTCGTGCAGCAAAGTAGACGTTGCACGCGCCCCGGCGTACGTTCCCCGGCTTTTGAGTGCGCGAACGCGCGGCGCTGCTATTCGCCGAATTCAGTCACGTGAGGAGCTGAATCCACATGCCATGCATGAACGCGCAACTCTGGCTCCCGTAGGGAGCCTATACAGGAACTCTACTCCGAGCAACAGTGGGAGGACACCTATCGGTCCACTGCAAAGAGTGCCTGTGCAAGCCGCTTTTAGGTGCCACCGCCATCTTGGGACGACACAGGGACAAAGTGACACGCGAGGTGCTGGAGGCCTTCCACATCCAGAGTAGAGAAGAAAAATGTATCAGCGCAGCATCAGTGGCGTTGTCTGGCAAGGAGCTGGAATAGACCGATCTCACTGAGCGTTCGGCGCATGCGTTACGCCGCCATAACTTTAGTTCACGGGAGGCAGACGGCCGTGCATGCGAGGGCTCGTGCCGTCTCGTGCTCCACAAGTGCAGAGCTCCAGCAAGGTTAGGGCACATGCAGAAAGACTAAAGTTCCCTTGGTGCATTCCGGCAGCGGTGGCGTAGTCAAACTGGCTCGTGAGATCGGTCCAGCGCGTGCCGTATAGTCATCTACCATGGGTGAAAGGTGCGCGTGCGATTGCGTGGAGTAACGTGTGTTTTCTTTCTCCTTTTCTATGAGTAAAGAAGCTGTAATTGCGAGTCAGCGCTCTGTCCTGTCCGGTTTGTCTCTTCCTTCGTATCTTTTGCGCTGTTTTATGCCGTTATGTACAACGATTACCAACTAGTCCAGCTATCAACCTTATTATATTTTCGAAACTTTGGCATCTGGCTCGGACCGAGATTTTGGTGATACGTATAGTTTATTTTTGCGGAAAAATAAAAAAAAACAATCTCTAAGTTTTTTTTTTTTTTTTTTTTTTTGGGGGGGGGGGGGACATTTTATAGGTATTTGATTGGCGTAACCTACATTAGTTAAACCGTTTTTTTGTGTTTTTTCAGGAACCAATATTTTTCGTGGTATTCAATTGATACAAAACTTGGATCTAACCTTTCTCGTCGCGTAGCTCTCGAAAGGCTGCGTTAGCATCAGACTCGTGCCTATCTTAACTACTCTGCTCGAGATACTGTATTTAAAATACTTTTGGTAGTATTTCGGTATCTTGCAAATACATTTCGTCTAGAGTATTTACTATATCTTAATTACTATTCTATCTTGTACTCAGTATTTCAAATACATTTTTCAACCTTCGACAATATTTGTCGCCGGAACAATCTGCGGAACCAGAATTGTCAGGGTGAAGCTGAACCGATTCCAGACTTGGAGGCAAGTGACCAAACACAGCACAGAAAACAAGGCACGAGAATGTGATTGTGATTTTCAGCGAAGTCATCACAACTAGAGCGCGCCATTTGACTTTTTATTCCTATATTACCAGCTTGCACCCTATTTGCCGAGTATCTTCGAATGTAATTCAATTAATTTTTCAAAGTATTTGTACTTCACTCAAGATAGTTCGGAGTAAAAGTAACTTAGGTGATACTCTAAATACATTTTCTAATGGGTATTTACTATCTTATCTTAAATACTTGTCTTGCGTATTTGGCACAACACTGGTTAGAATGCCTTAGAACTTGAATAAAAAATACCAGAAATAAAATAGCCGTACGCACCGACTATTTATCACAATTTCAGTGCTTGCTCGTCGAAGGCCATCTCATTTCTCCTTTTCACCAATGCTACCAAAGCATTTTGTCGCACGCATATTTTTAGTACTTTCCAATCGCGCGCCATGTAAGCCATTGATGCGCCTCAGTGAGGAAACCACTGTCTATAGCTTTCTTCACGGTGTTTCATCAGAGCCAACCGGGTTGCTACGCTCCTTAGATACACACGTGCAAACAAACAACAAAGAAACGCCTGATTTGCTTACATTGCGAGTGAAGGTGAGAAGATTTTGGTATTGCTGAATTATTTGAACGTTCATCCCCATCAGTACGCGTTTCGATCTGGAAAAACAACGTTCCGGAATGCGTTCGGATAATCGCCGCTGCATGACGCAGTTGAAAGAGTCGAGGATAGCAGTTTCTACTGCACTGGCTAAATGCCTCATTTGCAATGGAGTCAGCAAAAGTTCATTGGAGCTAACTTCAAGCTGTCTAAACATACACACAACCGAAAAAAATATGAAACGTTCGTATATGCATGTTGTACTCACAGGTACGTTTTCTATCACTATTAATACAGAAAGCAAGTTCTTGGTAGGTGAAAAAAAAAAAAAAAAGACGTTCAGTTTGGTCCTGCCTTTTAGTCGCTATAACTATGTTTAATTCTTTCTTTTTTTTTAACTTCTAGCAGATGTTTCTTTTTTTTTTTGAACCCTGGAACGTCAGCATGCTCTCGCTTTCGGTATCACTTTTTCTTAAAAGCGAGGGTTTCGTGCGAGCATTAAAAGTGAATTATTATCAGTAACATAAACAAAACACTTTATCATTGCTGTAAGAAACGTCATTCGTCTTTATTCTTTGACACTTTTGTGGAGGACATGTTTGGCCAATGTTGTTCGTTTCTGACAGGTTACACAGTTCTGTAGTAATAGCGGAAGTGGAAAACGGACATGACACATGACAGGAAGTGAAAAGAGCGGCCGTGTTCTCGCAGTCCCTACCGGATGTAGACAAAGCAGAGAGAAATCGAAAAGCGAAAAGAGTCATTTTTGCGATACCATGTAAATTTCCGGTATAGAGTAAAAAATAACTTTGTAAGATACAACTTTCGAAGGATTATTTGACGCTAAAATCAAAAACTAGGCTTCAACACGCACATAATGTTCTAACAATTTTATTGAATCGGTTTAGGCGGCGGGCTCAGTTCTGATCATTAACGAATGAATCTGAAGAAAGTAATCAATTAGAAAACTTTTGTTATAACGAAATCTGGCTGTTTGAAAACCTGGCTCATGTTATAAAATAACAATTGCTCTTCCTACTGAAATAGCCGTTTAACTTTACAACATTAGGAATGTTAGATACAACAGTTCATGACAACGTTTCGAACGATACTAAAGACGGTTTTTACAGCCCTGTGCGTGTGACTGAAATCAATTAAGAACGAGTTGCCCATTAGGAAACAACGATATTAAATCTTTAAAATAAATAAATTTAAATACTTTACGTTCATATGCGAACAAATAAAAACCAAAGCCTAAGCAGTAATGATTGTTCAAGTGCAACTCTCTGCCTTTTAAAAGTTAGCTGCATGATACCTAAAAAAAGAAAAGGTTTCAAATGTAAAACGGTCTGAAATACCCAGCAACCGATAGTGGCATGCTCAGGAAACAAATTGAATTAGAGGTTCGTGTTTCGACAGCGGAAGGCCGTTCTGCCTTAGAGGTGTGGCGGCACTGGTTTACTCTGTAGATGATAAATGCAGTCCGTGCAGAGCAGTATACGACTGCCCACCGTACACCCCGCAGTATTGATTCGCAGAGCAGCACGTCAGTACGATGCTCACGCGGATCGAAACGGGGGAGGTACTCACTTGATCGAATGACGTTTGAGCGAACGCCCACGTTTCACCGAATGACACTTTAGCGAATAGTAGGACGCCGCGAAGCGGCGTTTTCGGGTGGGCCAAAAGGGGTTCACATTTTTGTAATGAGCCAACGCAGACTGTCGCCGCGAAGCGGCGTAAGCGCAGCGCGGCGGATGGGTTAACGCGCGCCCCCGTTATTCGCTAAAACGTCAATTCGCTCAAATGTCGCTGTTCGCTAAAATGTCATTCGCTCATGTGATATGGACCCTGAAGTGCGGACGCGGGTTGGGTGCACGATCATGGCGTCAGCATTCGTCTGGCAGTCGTATGTTCAGTCAACGCGTCAAAGCACGCTCAGCGTCGCGAGCTCGGGCACAACTGTAGTGTGGGCGGCATCCGAGTATGACGACGTTCCGTGGAAGAAGAACAGGGGCCCTAAGCTCGTGAAACACAAAGTTGGAGCCGAAAGTTCGCGGAGTGCGCCGATTGGACGTCGGCGAAAAAAGCGTGAAGTCATTATCGTGATAGGCCAATCGGTGCGCTTCGTCAACTTCGGCCCCAACTTCGTGTTTGACGAGTTTAGCGACCCAGGTCGTTCACAGGCTTTGATAGTGTTAAGTCAACCCGGAATCCATGCTCGCTGCAGCGCGAGCTTTCGCTCCTCCACGTGATCCGATGCTGCGGTGCACGCACTACACACTCGGCCACCGATCTCGCCGCCTCATAGAGTCCCCCCCCCCCCCCCCCCCCCCCCCCCACCCTTCTCCGACCGACAAACTTCCGGGTACACCTCAAAGTCTCCTCATTGGCAGCTGAAGCGAAGAGCGCGGGGTCACAATCTCACGCGATCTCACGCTGAAAGGCGAGACGAAGCGAGAGGATTCGAGAACAAAAGCGGCGTCGCCAAATCACTATCTCACGCCTCGAACCCTCATGACGAACTTGTCAGTGGCCAGCCATTTTTATGAGCCGGAACAGGACGGGAGGAGCCGGAACAAGCCGGGAGAAAAGCCGAGCCGAGCCGAGACAATGTGGTCGCCGTGAGCGCTGCGCTGGTGGCGCTTTCTTCCACGGATATATGGGTTACTGTTAACTAGGGCTGTGCAGGGATCAAATATTTTAGCCAATTAATCTGCCATCTTTAATGGACGATTTAATGGCCTAAGCGGTATTACGTGGGACCCCACGATAATATACAATTATACAATTATACAATACAATTATACAATTATACAATATTATACAATTTACATTATACGTTACAACTTATCAATGTAAATTTTCGTAGAACTTTTGAAGTTCAGCAAATATAATGTGGCATTATCGAATTGCGGAAGACAATTCGTGGGATTTGTGAAGCCTCAGCAATGTAGGATCAGTGCGTGTTAAGGAATATATTTCATTTTAGTGTCTAGGTTTGTCTTGCATACAATCAAATTTCATGAGCTGATGGCAAGAGTGAGCAGAGGACTGGAAAGAAATGTGTGCGCCTTATCAGTGTGCGTGCTCGTAATTACTGTTTAAAAGACTGAAAATAAAAAAAATTGTGTTGATTACGTTGAACAATTTACATTATACAAATTTCGACAGTGTACCTGAAAAAGGCAGCACGAGGCTTCACAGGACCCTGATGTTAACTACCGTACTTAGTAGTTATTAGGAAAGAGGAAGGCAACCCCAGTAAAGAGAAAGGAAGCTACCAAAGCCAATCACCGATTTTGTTCAGTTTCTTTGTTAGTAGTTTGTCAGAAGAAAAAAAAGAAGAGCAGAGAGAAATGCGGGCTGCCTTTACGGGGTCAAGTCGCTGCCCGGAGTATCAGTTATGCAATATCGTTTTGCCATGTTCCACGCTGGGAAATAAAGAGTGCCAAAGGTATAGAAATGAAGGTTATAATGAGTCCACAAAAACACAAGATTCGTCTAGTTTTATTACTTTGTTTATTCCCACGGAGCGAAAGACTTGAGATGACTATGTAAATAATAATTTGTTAAATATGTAACGAGTCGTTGGCTGAGTTGAGATTGTCATATTTTATCAAAAATTGTGAAATTACTAATCAACGATTTACTGTTTTCTTTCATATAGGTAGGCTATGGTCAGGTAAGTTGGGGAAATACTACAAACACAAATTTGAAGTAGATATTGGCGTTTTTTTGTAAATGTTGATTCAATTCACGGAAGCAGTTTATACAAATAGATGTTATTCGTAAATTATAGATTGAAAGTACCGAGAAAAGAAAGTTTGAGCTTACATTGAATTCACGTCTCTCTCGACAACTGGACAAACGCATGCCCCTCGATACGTTAAAAATCTGTAACTCTCATGGTGGTAAATAAAGTATCTAGTGTCTAAATTGCATAATTCGCATTTCCAAATTAATTATTTCAAACCCCATAACATAAAGCTGCTGATTCAACTAGTACAAGGCTATACTTTTTTTTTGTGTGTGTGTGTGATTTTATAATAGACATGTAAAAAAAAACGTTCGAAACATTAACCTTTTTTTCTAGTTCATCCTTCATTTATTCTCAGTGATAATGATTGTGCAATGGGAAATCAAAAATGTATGCCTGCATATACAGTTGCTGATATCTTGATCAGGCGAGGGGCAGGGGGAGGGAGGGAAGTGGGGGTGGGGAGGCAAAACAACTTCTCGCCTGCAAGCTGCAACCGCGTGTTTCCGGGACATTTTATTCACGGCGAATGAACGCCGCTGAATCATTGCCCAAGGTACACCTTTAATTCGCTCGACATTAAAGGGGCGAGGCCACAATTTTTGTAATTTGCGCAAATACCACTTAGAACGGATCCCTGATGTTAATGAGCTACGAAACACGCGTTCATTTTTCACCCCATGCAATAGAAGTCCCAGAAAAAAATTAAAGAAAAACGAGCAGCGTTCACCTCCTCAACTCGCAGCCAGAACAAGCGGCCACGTGATCTGGAGCCGATTATATGCCGCCAATGTTGATCATAAACACGCGCTGTGGTTGGCAAAGCACAGGGCACGCGCTGAGTTCCAGACATTGTTATGGCTCGGCTATTGTCGTCGTTGCAGCGATTGGACACGGGCCACTACCCGAATGCTTCTCGAGCTAGTAATTATCACGAGCCCAAATCGAGTGCCCACGCAATGCTCGGGTCCAATCTATGAACCGCATTCAAATATCGTCATTGGGGTGTAGTGCGATCCCCACGTTACGTCATCAAAATTTGCAAAGAAAGATTGAATGAAAATTATCGCTTTTGTCCTTGAAATTGCACCGCAACAAAGAAATTTCTTAGTCAGTGGCGTTGCGTGCAAGTATCCTTGAGTCCCACTTGTGCCAGTAAGCTCGTGTAAAGTGAAAAACATTCCAATTGAATATCGTTGCACCGCTCCTTTAAAGTTACCTTATCTTCCCGGTTCTATCAATGCATCTAATCAGCGCATCTCCCGCTTTTTTTTTTTTTTTTTTTTTTTTTTTTGGGGGGGGGGGGGGGGGGGACTTTTCGACGCTTAGGTGCCGAAACGACGAATACTACGGAACCTCACCGGACCGCCGCAAACCAGACGGTTCATAACTTGAACTTCCGGATTTCTTTTTCCTAATAACTTTTCGTCTTTCGTTGGTTCTAAAAAAAAGGGGAAAAAAAAAAACAGACAACGCGCCCAACATCGACGCGAAGATATCACCTCTAACTACCCAATCTCTTCAGAGATCAGCGTAGTTAAGCAGTAGTAACTACTGCTAACGTCGTTTGTTTTTAGCAATAACACAGCAGTACCAGTCGGGACACTGACTTAGCAATGAAATAAGCAATAAATTCCTTTATAACCTAGCGACAGTATATGAAAGGGTTAAGGAGGTTCGAAAATATTCGCGCAGAGAGAGGTGAAGAGCGCGCTCGAAGTTGCTACACGCGTGCTGTTTTGTCGCTGTGCTGTTTTGACGCCGTGCTGTTTTGTTGCGTGCTATTTTGACGCCTGCTGTTTTGTCGCCGTGCTGTTTTGACGCGTGCTGTTTTGACCATGCTGTTTTGTCCCGTGCTGTTTTGTCGTGTGCTGTTCTGTCGCGTTCCCGGATTTCACCAACCGCGCTTTCTTCGGTCGAGGAGAAGATGCAGCTTTTCCACTGGGAGGACATTTGCTTTGTTTCTGGGTCATACCCGTAAACCCAGCTTTCGTCACCAGTGATTACGGAGGACATAAAGTTCGGATCATTTTAAGCTCACCCACAGAGGTGAGTGCAAATTGACACGCGATCGTTCTTCTGCTCCGCCGTCAGGAGACGGGGCGCAAATTTCGCTGACACACGTCTCGTTTGCAGATCTTCAGTCCGAAGTTTCTGACATGTACCGAATGCCAACATCCTGTACAACCTTTTTGATTGCCAGACGTCGGTCAGCGCTAATGATGTCTCACACACGTGCCGCGGTCTCTTTGGTGTGGGAGGTGGACGGCCTGCCTGGGCGGGGGTCGTCTTCGAAGGACCGGCGTCCATTTTGGAAACAGGAATACCACTCTAATGTCTTTGATCGACTTAGGCAGGACTCTCCGATAGCTGCTTGCAACATTTCGTGCGTTTCAGCACCAGTTTTCCCAAGACGGAAACAGAAATTGATGGACACACGCTGGTGAACTTTCTCTTCCATCGTGAAATGCTACGCACACTGAAGGTAGACGTTCACTAAGAGATTTCCACATAACGAATGCGGAGAGATTGCGGCTTCCAGTTATGGAAGTGCACTTATACAGATTTGCCATATGTCCTGCCTTGTTGTCACTTTGCTGCGAATTATAGAAACCCCGAAAAAAAAAATATGTCCTGGAATTAACTGGTCAGCCCTCGAATGTGTGATTTTGAACGTGTGCATGTAGTTCTAATGCTCAGCAGGCAAAACACCGAGGAAAGAGCTAGGAGCCTGATGACTGGTTGCATAGTTTCATGATGCAACCAGTACGCTTCACAATGTACTTCTTGTAAGGTTTGGTTGTCGGAGAAACCTTCGATGCTTCTAGAACGTAGCTCTTAGGCGCCCGTTTCCGGGTGGAGCGGCGTACCGTCGGCTTAACCGCGCGCGTTGCATTGTGGGACGTCACAGGCTCCCGCTAAATTTAGCGGGGAAATTGACGTCACGTGACCTCAACACCAATTCAGTTTCTCAACTAAATTTAGCGGGGAAAATGACGTTACATGACTTCGTGTCACGTCACCCCTGAACAAATTCAGTGGGGGGGGGGGGGGGGGAGGAGCGAAAGAGGAAAGGAGGGGAGGGGGAGGAGGTTAGGAGAAGGAGGAGAGGAGGGTACGGAGGAGGAGGAGGAGGGGTATACCCTCCCCGTCGTACACTTCCCTCCTCCTCCTCAAGAGCTGCGCTCTAATTTCGCGTTACAGAGATTTGTAAACGTCTTTCATTTTTTCTTTATAAAATATATCGATCTTGATAAAATAGTACAAAACGTATCTTAAATTCAAATACAGGTATACTGAGTCAGCACATAAGGAAGGACATTAGTAACGCTCCACGAGACTCTGGTAACTTTACTGCGCTAATTGGGGTGAAAAGAATCTGTATGCATCATTCAAACCACGGAATTCATCGAGGATGCTCAGGATTAACGTCATCGCCTCGCTAATGAGGCTTGTTCTTTATAAGTCGGCTGCGTTCCTTATAAGGGGCTCATTTTTAGTTCTCCGAACCAGTTTCATCATCTGCTTTATTAAAAAAAAAACTAAAAAAGCCCGTAGACGCGTAAAAGAGTACGGCTGTCTTCACAGACCTTAGAACAGCGACCACTTCCACATTAATTTGCTGTCATTGCTTGCAATGCTTTTAATGCACCTCAGCCATGTCACCTACCTCGCATTTTCTTGCGCGCCTCGAAGAAAAAAAAACGTACAAAACCTATTTAGGATCAGGAACCTTTTTTCACAACCCGCTCGGACCTTCTCGACGTGCTCTTGACAGCCCTTCCTCCTCAGGCTTTTGATTCGCGGTCAGCTTGACGCTCGGCTTTCTTGTTGCGGTCTCTGCTGTCCGATGCATGCGGCCGCCATTTTTGTTCGTGTTACTAGTTTTCCAAGTGTGTAGTCGCGACCCTTCCGCCTAAGTGGCTAACGACATCCGATCACAAATTGCTCTCTCGGCTTTTGTGGCTTAATCCCCAGGCCAACGCCCAAGGACGACTTACGTTCGTCACTCAAGCTGGCCTATTATCAGCCTACTTTATTTTTTTATTCTTGTCTTTGCTGAACCGCTCAGCACAATTCTTCGAAGTTCACGTCCTACTGCTGCCTGAGTTGAAACTTGTTAGTACCACTACCATTTTTCTATATCCATACATATATTTTTATTTTATTTTTCGTCGGGCGCTCGGAATTTCATTTTACAAGATGAAATGCTTTCGAAACCTTTATCGCGTAATTATCGCTCAAGAATATAAATATAAATTGAGAGCAACTTGAAACAGCAAATTTTGCGTAAGAGGACAACCTTGTTGTACGCTGTATTCGAGCGGTTATGGGTATCTAGAACGCCATCCCTTAACCACTACTCCAAACAATAGCGTGTTTTAATAACTTCCTCGTTAAGGCTATGTGAAATTTATACTACTATTTATACCTACTTTTTATCATTTCAAATTTACTTTGTCCCTCACCATGGTAAAAAAAAAAAAAAAAATGTTTCGATTTGCACAGGCACATCAATAGACCGATCTCACCAGCCAGTTTGACTACGCCACCGCTGCCGCAATGCGTGGAGGGACCTTTAGTCTTTGGGCAAGTGCGATAACCTCGCTGGAGCACTGCGCGTGTAAAGCACGAGAAGGCACGCGTCCTCGCGTGCACGGCCGTCTGCCTCCTGAGGACTAAAGTCATGGCGGCGTCACGCATGCGCTGAACGCTTAGTGAGATCGGTCTATTCGTCAGTCATCTGAAAAACGACACATCGAATAACAGCTCATTTTACAACACGGGACCAGCGGCCAGCCAGTCAAACCTGTCCTCATCCTCGTACCTTATAATTCAGAGTATGCATCCAGACAGATGAACAATGGCGGCACGATCAGATCCGTCCAGCCAAAATAAAAGTATAAATAAATAAAGAAAGTGAAGCCCTCAACGACGCTTGCGGAGACATCATGGCCTAGAAGAGAGTCTCGAAGGCCTGCACTGAACGCTGCGTCACGAGATGTCGCGTAGAAGAAAAAAAAAAAAACCGAAACAAAAAGAAACTTGGGCACCGTGGTAACAAACTTACTCCCCCCAACGTGCGTGTCCCACTAAGGACACACTCCGGTTAACCTTACGATGGACCGCGCAGGACTATACGAGCCATCGGAGCCCATCCAACGCTACGTGAATGTCACGTGACCCTCAGCAGGGGCGCAACGATGTGCGGGGCGCGCGTTGTCATCTGACACGTTCCCAACTCTGGATTGGCTGGGATAGCTCGTAACGTCGGTAGTGGTCCATCGTAAAAACAAAAAAAAGCGTAAAAAAAAACGATGTACAATTTTGTTCACTTTTAAGTAGACTTTTAAGGTACTCACTAGACGTAATCAAATTACTTGTAATAAATTACTCTCGGAGAAATTTTGTAATTATTTGGGTACGTTTATTAGGAAACGATGACAAGGGTAGTCTAATTACCTTTGGAAGTACTAAAATTATTTGTAACCGCTACAATATTTTCTTTCCGCCTTTTTAGTGGCATCTTTTGTTTCCGCTAGTTTCCAACCACGGAATCACCCAACCAAGTTTCCAGCAGGAGAATGGTTTACCACAATTGCTTGATTAAGAAGATAAGTCGATCATAATTCGGTGATAATAATCCAATAACGGACAGTACGAGATACCCGTTTTCAAAGGGGCAGAAAAATCAGTCGTTTTAAATATCTTAAGGTAATTGGAAAAGTGACGGCCACTTACTTTTCTTCCCAAATAATCGATTATTCACTATTGAACACATTTTATGCAAGATTAATCGTAACTGTAGTCGATTTTTTTTCTTCGAATTACGTATACAAGATGGCCGCTAACCTTACAGTGCGGTGAAACCTATGGCGTGCTCCGTGAACCAATACGTCCATCTTTCGCAACGTGATCACGCTCTCCCCCGTACCAGCAAGCAAAGAGCGCGGTCAGCTGATGAAATGTGTAGGCTTCTGACTGGGCCGGCGAGCGCGTGGCTCCTACCGTAATGGAGCAGCTTAGGTGAGAACCAAGTTCGACAGCTGGTTTGCCTATTTAAAAGGGTCCCACCGCATTTGCGTCCACCGGGCGTCTGAAAGAGACGACCGTTGTGGGAACCTCAGCGTCCAGACCAAGGTCGACCACTGCTGTTGTTGTCGGCAGCGGCGACCGCTGATGTACATCCCATTAATGGCGACGGGTGTCAATTGAGTTCTCAGGACCGGCCAACGTGACGGCGTTACGGCTGAGACGCTGTCGAGCGCTTGTTAGCGGGCGCCAACTCGCTTGTCTCGGAGCAGCTTATAGAGTGACGGAGGACAAGGCGGGAAAACGCTGCGTTGTTCGGAGTGCCGGATTTCTAATTAGGATTACGTTTAGACGCGAAGGTCGGCGCTGGTACCCCGTGAAATTATACAGATACAACTGAATTATTAAGAAACGTATATACAAAGATACGTTCTTCTCCCGTGCGTCAGATTAAAGAACTTCAAAAATATTGAGCCGCGTGAGATCGGGCTTGGAGAGTACGTCGAACTAGATCTCGTCTATCTCGAGGTCTAGATTAAAATGGCGCGTCATGCGTTTTTTTTAATTATTATTTGTTTTACATAGCCTATTTTTGATAGAGAACATTATATTATTCGATGAAAATAGTGAAAAAAGAAGTCAAATTCTAGAACGAACAGTATTAACGCGACCGAAAGCAGGGTTCACATTGCAAAGCATGTTGTAAAACGTCATATTCAAAAGGTTAAAGGTAAAATTAAAGACACACCAGCAAAATGAGAGCCCACTCTTTTGGTACTCTGATGAAAGCACTGCTCATCAAACAAAGAACGACACCGTACCACGAAGTTTTTTTTTTATTTTTATTTTATATAATGTGACAATATTAGTTTATTCTTAAACGAATCGCATTTCTTCTTTAACCGATGTACTGGACGTCGCGTTTTATATCAAAAACAACTTCATACAAAAGCAAGACCCTGTCAGTGCAGTGAAATAATCATATATTTATGTGAGTGCCACACCCAAACAGTACCTTATACCTAGCGCAACGTACACACCTTCAAAGGCACAGCTATCGACGTGATCTAATGAAGCGAAGGTTAGTAGCAAAATAAATCTCGCTCGACCTTCTACATCAGAGAGTTGCTTACACCATCCAAACCCGCCTAACTCGTTAAACACCGCAACCATCACGCTGGAATTAAGACGTGCCATCAGAGACATTTTGATGCTAAATACACGGTAGTCCGGTGACCAGTTTAGGTCAACGCACTATAGGTTCCGTACAGATCGGCAGCCAGGTCACTAGCACGAACGTGGCGCGCCTAGCTGTGCTACGCCTTGTCCACAGGCAAGTATGCCTCAGTTTCGCACCATGAACCGCACCGGACGCTATGGGCCACCCAGCCAATCCAGCACTGCTCATTAATCACGTAAGTACGCCGTGCCGCGCGTTGTTTAGCGCTTCTCCGAAATGTCACGTGATACTCACACGGCATTTGGATGATTCGTAGCGCCCTCAGCGGTTCATCGTATTGAAAAACTGGATCATAGCTATCGGTTTTTTGTTTGTTTGTTTTTTTCCATCTTGATCTGGCGTGTTGTGTTCGGATAGAGCTTTGAATTTTGTTCGAAATCTAGGTAGTAATTGGGCTGGACGCAACCCTCTACGCAAAGAATCCCCACCTAGTAGCTGGAGTGCGCGAGCCGCTGGCTTGAAGTGGGATCGTTTGTAGATTTGATTATAATCTTTAGCGGGGTGCCGCCCTGCGAAACCCGCAGTATTGCGTCAGAAAGACTTGGGTTGGGTACATGTCGTCAGCGCCTTTGAAGGGATCGCTCCATAAACAGGAAACTTTCGATAGTATTTTTTTTTTTTGGTCTAGTTCCGGATAAGTAGTGTGATTCAGAAGTCAAACAGCTGAAATAAGGTAGTCAGTTGTACCAGTCGGTTAACGTTCTACTACACGATGGGGATAAAAGCTCTGTGAACGCAGACAAAGAATATACTCAACCTCAACAGGACAAGGACGCAACACCTGTCGTCGTTGTGTCTTTTCTTCGTCTCGGTTTTCTCAGATCTGCATCCCTATCGTGTACAACATTAGACAGCTAAAAAGGGAAAGGACGTTAATGTTTGAAAATGTGAAGAATTATATTTTATGATACTGCATACATAAGATGAAACGGAGTATAACTGATGGGCTTTCGCACCATTAAAGCAAAAGGTGGCGGCGTCCGCCGCATCGCCGCTCATGGCCAGCGCCAGCGAAGCCACTTGCTATTGCGCAAAATTGGGAGAGGTATCTAGAAAGTACCGTTGCAGCAAATATTGTCGGAAGAGCTATGATTCGGGGCCAGAGTTGCCGCTAGAACGATCACGGTACGTGGCGGAAGCCAAAGCTCGGTGAGGACAAGCATTGTAATGTCGGTGCCGATAAGACTTTCGTTGCGTTTATGTTCCTTGAATTCGTGTGAAACATACTGAGGCCAGATTCCCGAAACTTTCTTACGACAAAACACTTAGTAAATTTATCTTACGACAAAGTTACGAACTTTTGACTATTCCCGAAGCAAAATGTTCGTAAGTTTTGCGTAAGTTACGACGAAATACGTAACTTACGCAAAACTTGCGAACATTTTGCTTCGGGAATACTCAGAAGTTCGTAAATTTGTCGTAAGATAAATTTACGAACTTTTTTGTCGTAAGGAAGTTTCGGGAACCTGGCCTCTGGTTATCATTTCTTTACTCTAAAAAAAGAATAGTTAATTTTATTTTGTTTTAGAAATTTATAATGAATGACAAGTGTGCATATATCCATTTGCATCGCTATTAAGACAAAATAATTTGACATCGGTTTTCGTTTTGCCTCGGCTTCAGCTCTGTCCCTTGACCCGCATCTCAACTGGGGTTGTTAGGCCTGTGTGTCGTGTAACACCGAACAACTTAGTTGCGCTCAATGACAGTTGGGAGATCGTTCGTTTTCTTAATCAAAGATAAAAGCGCTAGTGTAACTAGGGTTTAAGTCGAATGTCTCTTCGATCTCACGGTGTATGTTCCTTTTGTTCACTTAGACTGTCCGTTACTACACTCTAGAAAAAAAGCCTGTGCGTCTGCTTTCCCGCACAACACTCGAGGGCCAATCACCGCAACTTACGGAGGCAGCTCAGCGAATCACAATGCCGAAACATATGTTTAGACCAAAAAACGCAGTCTGAGTTGTGACATTAAGCAATGCAAGCGTGACGTTTTGCATTGCTTAATGTCACAACTCAGACTGCGTTTTTTGGTCTAAACATATGTTTCGGCATTGTGATTCGCTGAGCTGCCTCCGTAAGTTGCGGTGATTGGCTCTCCGAGTTTTGTGCGTGAAAGTAGACGCACAAACTTTTTTTAGAGTGTAGTATTAGTTTGTTTCTTAAACTGTCCGTTACAAGTATTATTAAAGGACAGCCTAAGAAAGGACGGGGTTGGCTTATTATGTAATTTTTCGCTTTTGGAGCTTTGTGATTCGCTCTCCAGTGTTCTTATCGGCTAATGCCAGATTACCATTCTCTGCGGATGTCCGGAATTTGCCACGCCTTGTGTTTCGTTAGGCTGCCAGTGGCTTTAGTAAACTTTAGTTGAATGTGCCTTCTATAGTGTTCGTCATTCCTTAATTTGTTCGTCGTCTTTTTTTTCCTTCGTTTTCCCCCATATTGTCGTCCTTTAGAACGACCACAACGCCGTCTTCGTTCTGCCCGCTACGTACCAGCTACAGGTCAGCTACAGCGCGTACTGCAATCCGTCTTTATAGGCGTAACCCAAAAGAAATACAGCGAAGGAGGTAAGACGAGCGAGTTATGAAAGACGCGGCACCGCGTTGTCCCAACGTCTGATCCCTGTTGATCCCGTTTGATCTCCCCGCATTCCGCGAGACGAACATTTTTTCCACACGCGTTTACCCGGAGCAAAACTAGGAAGGAAGTTACGAACGCCAGAGCGACTACACACCGATTCACCTGACGATGGACCGTGGCGGAAGCTACACGGGGCGTCCCAGCCAATCCGGTATACTACCAGCGCCCCGCGAGAAGTCGCTGCGCCCCCCCTCAAAGGTCACGTGACATTCCACCCTATATTGAATTGGCATCGACATCTCGTAACTAAAGTTCCGTGTTTTTTTTTTGTTTTTGTTTTTTTCTTTTTATAAATGCCGATAAACTTCGAAAATTAACCCCCGAGCCGGTCTCATGAACGACAATTCTGTATGTCGCCCTTTGTTTGGCGTATACCCCCTTCTTGCATTCCCATGCTACAGGGGCGCATCTTGAAACACTTGCTCGCCGTATAGTCCTCGTGGCGGACACTGGGCTGTGAACGTTTCCCGGCCGATGAGTCCGCCGCCAGGGAAGCCGAAAGGGGGGCGTGTATACCTCACCCTCATTACTCGGAGATCGAGAGCAGACCGATATCGGGGAGGAGGCCGAGAGGCGTGCTTCCGAACGGGCGGCGCGCGTTACGAACGCCACAGTGCAATTACCGTCATTCAGCCAGTTGAGTGCGCATTCTTGATACCCCCTCCCTCCCTCTCCCCGTTGCTCGCTTTATTTTAAATTTTTCTTACGCGTTTTTTTAAGTGCGTGCACGCGCTCGTGTTCGTGCGCGGTGATGAGAGAGGATAGGAAGAACGCGAGGACTTTCGGGTACGTCATGAAGGCAGACCGCGCGAGCCGTCAGCAGCCGCGTGTTCTGCTAAATCACTCTAATGGTGGACCTCAGGCGATCGTCTAAGCTGCGTGCTAAAAAAATGTTTTTTTTTTTTTCTTTTTCTTAGGCAGGGATGTTTTTATAACAAAATCTTCAAGAGTAGGGCAGTTCAAGAGAGACGAGACAAGACATGCAGTTCCAATGAATAGATAAAAAAAAGATGGTACTGCCTTTGTGCATGGCAATATGAAGACGTGACTTTCATATGAAACCTTTTGCACTCAAACCTGAATAAAAAGAATATAAACGAACAAAGCCCATCACCGGAAGATTCAAACTTTTGCGGCATCAATCTTCAGATCATCGTCCGTGATTGTATTTTCTCTCATATAATTGTAATAGAAGACCTCAGCAAGGTGTCTTCGTCATCTCGGCCGCGGGCATTGCCTGGGCCGGAAGGTCAGTACCTAACCCTGAGGTATACTGTAATTTCTTTTCAATTGGTTCGAATAAACACCTCAATTCATCATACGCAATCATTGTTTAAATTATACAAAATACTTAACATCACCCAAGTTTGTAATTATCGTTTAACAATTGCTTACAAGTATGCGGCATATGGATCCTCTAGTACAATTCTTAAATTATTTGATTTAAGCATAAACTAAACAATATTCGTCTAGACATCACCGGCCTTGGCATATTCCGAAGTGCCGAACAAACTACAGAAACTAAGTAATACTTTACCTTTTTTGTCGAATGATTATTTCGATAGATATATATATAGGTGTCATGCGAATGGCTAACAACTGTATCCTTAAATTGTTCATTTAATACGCATGAATCGGTGCACACATCTTACTGAACGAGTTCTATTGGGTACTCCGTCGCAGCCTATGAATTGGGTGCCCGAAGCACCGTCAAGCTGCATTTCTGCAGCCATTGACCACGTGTATCTGTGTGGTGAATCAATAAACTTTGTCTCGCTTTGTACCGTATCGTATTTAATGTGTTAAAAAAACATAGATTAGAGTCGGTGTTCCTTTACAACGGATGTTACCTAGTTTATCATCGTAGATGCGAAATCTAACGTACTTTTGGATAAAATATACCTTATTTATTTATTATCGCGCAGAAGCTTAGAAATACGGTTTTCAATATCTAAGCGTGACTGCTTGAGCAGAACGACACACAGACACAAAAATAGTTTTCGGCGCTAATGTACCGAACTTCTGGTTTTTGCTTCTTGGCAGTTGCCGATATGTCCCAAAAATCGCGAACGAAAGGGATGTCCCGCTCAAGGAAGACTTTTAGCAGAGGAAAGAAAAATAACAAAAGCGTGACGCGGCCGGAATAGGCGCTCGCTTCATCATTTTCGTGTGCCTTTATGATTCCGGTCGCGAATTGTCATTTTGGACGCCACACTTCTTTCCACTAGCTGTATACCTTTCTTTAGAGACAAGCGGCAGAACGATCGGCTTAACTAAAGTTCCTTCAATTAAGCCGATCGTTCCGCCGCTTGTGCGCAAAATGCGCGCATTTGTACTTTTAACACGCGTTATGTCACCGCTCGTGACGTGTGTTGCGCGACTTAGCCATCGAAAATAGGTGGATTCGGACGGGTTCCCTTTTTGCGGCTATAGACGTCCGGCAGTGACGTTTCAGAATTCGGACTTCAGCAATTTGTCAATCACTTAAAGTGTGCAAAAAAGGGCCGAGAGATGGCTCTGACGTATGACGAAGCTGACTGATGCCACCAGCAGTGAAGTTTTGTGATACGAGAGGTTCTATGGAACGACGATTTGCTTTCTGTCCCAAGTTTGCAAGGTAGAGGCAGGAAATGACACTAGCATGAAATAAATTGTGGTACCGCCCAGTTAACTATACAAAAATATACACAAGCAAAGCAACAACAACAACATAAAAAAATTGGTTCGGTTATCAATGGGATTTATCCGATGGGAGTGCGTCAGCATTTCCATCGGATTTAGTTTAATGAACGCGTGGCCTCGGCTTTCTTCCATCGTTGCTCTTGGTGTCATCACCGGAGCGGCAACTGAGCTGGGCCACATTCCAAAGCGGCGCGGCGCCTGCTCGTCTCTGGCTCCGCGCCAGCTGTGCGACGCTCGTGTTGGTCCGAAGCGCTGACGTCAGCACGCGTCACTCTCTCCCTCTCTCCCCGCCACCGACGACCAAGCGCCGACAAGATACCTCCTCATCACTTACTCTCGCGACGTCATGCATGGCGCTGACAGTAGGACTGACACCGGCGGATTTTCGTGAAAACGGGCGTTCTAATGCCATTCAAAGGATGACGTGTACAAGATAGAAAAAGTGCTAACTAGTACCTGGCGATTTAATACAATTCGGTCACTGTACTGGCTAAATTTCTCATCCAAAGCGGGGTCCTCAGATGTCCCTTGTTGAAAATTAATCGTCATCTGTTTAAACAACAATTTAGGTTTACGCATTATATTGTTTATTTTAATTCAAGCTGCAGGCCCACTAATCGAGAGCACTATAACAGCCCGAATTTCACTATCTGATTGTTCGAATGTGATGTGATGGAATGTTTTGTTTCTAAGGATGTGATAATTTAATGTTTAACTTCTCACACGTAAAGACAAACAAAATTTTAAAGAACTTTCATCAACAATAAATGTATTGAGAATATATAGTCCGAGTTTGTAACAACAAAAATAAAATGAAGGTAACTGTAAAAGATGCTACAAAAAACTTCAAGAGCAACCTCCTAACTTCGTAGAGTGGTGCGTTCTGGTTCTTTATCGGGTCTCAGATTCGGACTCTATGAGCGCCCTAAATGTATGCGAATGTTTTACGGCGGCAGATGTCTAGCTAGCCGAGTAGAAAGATTTAGAGCCCAATTATTTTATAAAGAAGAAAAAGTCAGCACAGTGCCCTTTGATACGAGCCTTGATTAAAGAGGTCAGATGACGTCCGACGTTCTTGGAACTTAGCTGTGATGCACTCTAAAACTCCGAAGAGTTTTTTTTTTCATTTTTTAAAGGGGCCCTGCAAAGACTTTTTTACTGTTTTTTAATTTGCACCGAACCTGAGCGCACTGAACGTAGTAACTTAATGAAACTTTTCTTTTTTCGAATTTCGCTTTATTTTAAAAGTTATAGGCAAATTAAAATTACAAAAACAAGAAAAAAAAATAACCTTCTTCATGACGTCCTTGGTTGCTTGAGTGGCCGTGAACTAGAGAAGGATTAGCGAGCTCAGCGAGCGCTCACGGCTGCCGCACTCCATGTCGACGGCTCGAGAGGGCGCCACTAAAGCATATTCTGGATAGGCTGTATGAAGCGAGCAGCCAGAGCGGCTCGCATTGCATTTGCTGCGCGATTAAAGAATAATTCTGCATGACACTTCATTGGCCACAAACGACAGCAAACACGGGGTAAAGATCAGTTCAGAATGGCAGCCACTTCGTGCTGCCATACCGCCAAAGGGCCAAACCGCAAGCCAAAGCTGCTGGCCGAAGGCTTTCGAAACGCTCGGAACCGGTCGGATCCTCGACTGCAGCGCCACCGCGTACATCCGGGACCTTTCAATGCTTGCTGGCTCGTCGGTGCCTGATCCCACTACACCTCTCTAGTATGCGCCGCCTATTGCACCGCTTGGTGACGGGTATGTCGACGAGTCATTTCTTGTTTCCGTACTTTATAAACTGCATTTGTTTCTTTTCTGATCTAAAATAGTGAACAAAAACTACTTTTATAAATAATTGAAACGGCTCGCGCCACTTAGATTTTGTATTTCGATTAAAAAGAAGCTTTTAGCGGCTCTGACCATTAGAAAGGCCAGGACCTAAAACGTCACGATGTCGTCACATATTGCGTGCTTTCGGCACCGCGGGTCGCCCCCGTAGGTGGAGGAGGTTTTCGCGTCGTTCGATTAAAATATGACGCACTGATATTTAGTTACTCTCTCCGTGCCCGCTGGCTTGCCCAAACCCCAAGAGACGTGGGAACAGCAAAAAAAGGTAGACGCTGAAATATTATCGCAGGACCCCTTTAAGTTAAATAAAAAGCAGAGCTACAAAAAAAAAAAAAAGACTAGTGCCACGTTGTTTGACGTGGAAAGAATTTATAACAAGGAATGCTGTCGTGACTAACGCTGCAACATAATCCCAATACTTAAATTTCTTGTTGAAAATTGAGCTATTGGACGATATGGTTGCCGATGAACAAATCACGAAGCAAAAAGCGTAAACGTAATAAGCCACGGCGTGCGGTTCTAAAACTGCCGGGGAGAATGGTGACCCAGTAATGGAAACAAGTTTATTTTTACCACCTCTATACACCGATTCCCACCGTATACAGACAATCCCCGTTTTGCCCACACCAGGTGTAGGCAATGTGCATGAGCAGAAACCAAATTTAGTGGTGTGACGACGGAGAGTTGAGTTGGTCTCTGTCTGTGGCGTCAAGTTTCACGTTGATGTTTTATTTCATAAAATTACTTTTCATAGATCGAGTGATTCCGTTTAACATCCCATCTCGTGTTGATCATCAGCATAAAGATGAACTCCCAAGCTCATTAACAACGACGTTTCACTAGTTTTGTAGCGTGAGCTACACTGGCCGAGGTTGAGCAGTTTTGCGTGGCTCGCATAATGAGCCGTGCTCCGTGCTGCGCATGCGCGAGGAGCAGTGACGTCACACGGCGCACAGCTGGCGCGCCGGAGCCGCCGCCGCCGCGCGCTCCGCCGCCGCCGCGCCCGCCTCGCCGGTCTGGGCATTCCAGAAGAGTGACGTCATAGCCGCGGCAGACCGCAGACGCACTGGCGCCGCCGCGTGCCCAGCTGTGTGCATCCGTTGCGCAGTAGCCAAGTCTGGCGCTGCACCGGAGCCGCTTGATAGCGCCTCTCATTTTGTGCGCATAAGCTCACGCTACGTATATCCTGGCATAGCCGAGCTAAGCCACCGCAATTTTTCCCACGTCACACAGTGTAAAGATAGAATCACCTCCCCGGTTCGATTGCTACCATCACTGACCCTAACCTGTTCTGAAAGGCTATCACAAAACATATTTCCATTGTCTATGATTTGTTTGTTTGCTGTTAATAATATTGACTTATAACTTGTTACAATTTTACTACATTTTTTTCTTGCGTGCTTGATTTTTTTTAAATAATGCCTTCGGGCCCTGAGGGTATATCAGATATATAAATAAATGATTGTCTACTGGAAGTCTACCCCTGCGTTTCAGCCTCAGTTGGTAGAGCGCTCCACCTGTAATGGAGAGGTCCCGGGTTCGATACCCGGACCAGGCGGATTTTTTTCGGTCGCTCACCATTCGCCTGCTGTGTTTGAGATTTATGTTTGTCCTTTGTCCCCCTTGTTCCCCTTCTCCAGGGCTTTATTTTCCTCCTTCTTGTCACAGTCTACGCTTGCACCTTTGCATTTAATTTGCATCTATAATTATAACCTTAAATTGCACGCTTCACCCTTGTTGGTGTTCAGACTGGTGGCAGCTGATTAAAACCCGTTTGCTCTACGACCGTCTACACCCCTGGTTAGCTCAGTTGGTAGAGGCGCATCCACTGTCATGGAGAGTCCCGGGTTCGATACCCGGACCAGGCGGATTTTTCGGTTCGCTCACCAGTCGCCTAGCCCCCCCCCCCCCCGGGTAGTTTACCGTCTGAGCCTCGTCGTTGAACAGCTATGGATGGCTGATATTGGCTTTGAAAGTAGCTTCGGCTAAAAAGCAAAATAGTAGTATTGTCAAACTTCATTTCAGCCCATTTTTTTCCTTACCTAGACTAATCAAAGTAGTAACTATGAACTGTAAATTCAGCCTTAGTAAACAATTTTAGAAGAATATCTTTAACGGATTGTTTTTTTAATTTTCCGTACAAACTTAGTGACATGCAAATCTGTTCCTGTCGGATTTCTTCCTGCTTCCGCTGGCCACAATGATCGAACCAGCAAACAGAAAAGCAAGTCAGCGCTGCCTCCGCGTGTTCTTTTGGTTCTTTTCAGCGTTGATTTTGCCGTTCTTAGCATATTTTGTACTCCTTCCATGAGTCTTCACTCATAACGAAGCTGTCGGGATGCCTGGGTGCTGTTGCGCTCCAAACTGCAAGTCGAACTACGCAGGTGGAACGAGTGTCAGAGTTCACTTGTTTCTGACTGACCCTCTACGGCGGACGGCGTGGACACGAGCTGTCCCTCGGAAGGATTTCATTCCGACGAAGTACACTGTGGTAAGATTTTTGCTTTTGGTATATTACTTTTGGTGTTTTAGTACTAGCCAGTGTTAGCCAACGACGAGAGGTGGTTTTCAAAACACGTGTATGTTTCCCGCAAAACGCTTGCTGTCGGCACGAATTTGGGTTCTCTTGGTCGTTTCTGTTACGAAATCTGTGATCACAATATATTTTTCTTTATTGCAGCTGTGCGAAAAACATTTCGCTCCAAGCGACTTCGTTACAAAATCAAGCTACACAGACGTGGAGACAGGAAGAGTTGTCGAAGTGCCGCTGCGAATCGTTAAACTCAAACAAGATGCTATACCGAGTTTGTTTCCAAACTGCCCGTATACCTGTCTCGCACAAAAACGTCAGCTCGGGAGGCACCAGAAGAGAAAAGGAAAACGCCTGGAAGCCGCATCACTCAACCAGGCCCTACAGCTGTCTATAGACGAAGAGGAGCTACAAAACAAGAAGAATAAAGTGACAAGTTTCTCTAACGGAAACTCTAAGGTTTTCTTCCTGAACCTCACTGATCAACATGCCCCAGCTGTGCGTTCCTCAGTGACAGTGATAAGTGACCTGTGTGTTGACGTGTATATAGGTGAGACACGCGTTGTGAACCTTGCTGGTGTCAGTGTTCCTGCACAGTTGCAGGATTTAAGGGAGTTAAGAGATGTGCTTCAGTATGTTGAACAACTGTACACTGATCACTCTGCTGATGGCGTGCAACGGGCTCAGCAGCTGCTTGGATTGATGTCGTCACTGCTGGAGGAGTTGATTTGTGGTGACCAACCTCAACAGCTGCATGGATGGCACATGGAGGTAGTCAAATTTTTGAAAAGTCAAGTAGATATTGTCCTCAGCAATGCTGTGCAGTATCCACCAGACGTGCTGGTGTTCTCGAGTCTGATATTTACTATCTCGCCACACGCATACAGATTCCTGAGAAATTCTCAGAAGGTAAAGTTGCCGCATCCCGAGACAGTGAGACGGCTATGCTCCTCTTACCAAGTGAGCCCTGCAGCAGAACAACAAGTATCCGGTTTCTCTCGTATGCTAAAAGACTCGTTAAAACAATGAAAGAACATGAAAGATTTTGTTACTTTAATGATGGATGAAATTCACCTTCAGCCGTACTTTGATTTCAAGGCTGGTTCTGTAACAGGTGCTGCAATTAACAGTGCAAGCCCAGCAAAGACAGCACACGTTTTCATGACTCAAAGTCTTCTTTCCAGTCGCAAAGATGTTGTGCACATTATGCCCGTCGCTCAGATGGATGCTAAGACGTTGCATGACTTTCTGCGAATGCTTCTTGTGGAGCTAGAGTCTTCAGGATTTAAGGTCATTGCTGTCATATCGGACAACAATTCGATCAATTGGAAAACAATGTCATTTTTTTCTAACCCTCCAAGCCTCAAGATTGTTTATCAGCACCCAGCTGATCCATCACGTCCTTTATTTTTCGTAGTCGACCCTGTGCACTTGCTCAAGTGTGTTCGAAACAACTGGATCAATCAGCGAAACCCTGGAAGGTGCATGTATTTCCCAGACCCAAAAAGTGCTGAGCAGAAGCCTGAAATTCTGAGGGCTTCTTTTAGCACCTTATGCAGTTGCACGAATCTGAACAGAATGAGCTTTTAAAGTTGGCTCCAACATTATTGTTGAAGGCACTAAACCCATCTAACATGGAAAGGCAGAATGTGAAGCTAGCATTGCGGATCTTAACTTGTCTACTGTATCAGCACTTCGTGCTAGCAGACTTCAGCACGCAACTGGAACAGCTGAGTACATCAATATGATCCTCACATGGTGGAACGTGGTGAACGTGAAAACGCCAAACAAGGGACAGCGGCTGAGGGACGACCTACAAAGACCTGTAACCAGTACGTCATGTTCTCAGTTGTTGGCCCTGAAAAGCACATTGCAGTGGCTGGACTACTGGGGAAGTTTGGTGCATGATGCCGGTCATTTGACGCGGGAAACCCACACAGCTTTGTGCCACACTACTCACGCCCTGCACGAAATTGCTGTGTATTGCCTAGAGGAACTTGGAATGCAGTATGTTATTCTTGGAAAATTTCAGACTGATTGTCTTGAAGACCGCTTCGGGAAGTATCGTCAGCTGTGTGGTTCACAGTATCATGTGTCAATCAGGCAGATTTATGAATCTGAAAAAAACTTACGATTGCAGAACGTGCTTTAGCTTCAGGCTTGGATGTTGTGACGTGTGATGTGCCCACATGAGTGCAGATTCATTGAGACAGCAGTTTGAATATCACTGTTACGGAATAGTGACATTGAAAAAAAAAGTCATCAGGCTTCCAGCTGTTACGTATGTAGCTGGGTATTGTGCCCACGCAGCTTTAAAGAAGCTGTTTGTGTGCCTCGTGCAGAGACAATCTTGTAATAGAAGGCGCAGAGGTAGTCATTGAAGAAAAATGCTCTGATTGCGAGCATGACAAGAGGCAAATTCGACCGAGAACGCAGTGCTCCTGCGGAGCACTGTGACACTTTTGACCACCCGATAGACTTCGCGAACGCGTCCGTTCTTGATGTTGAAACCCATCTCCGAAAAGACATCACCTTGAATCATGGCACATCCAAAATACACCAAAGAATATCAACAGATCCATGGGTACCTTACCATCTGTTAATGTAAGTGGACTACGACACGTGATTAGAAAAAGACTGGATGGCAAGGCGGAAGCGCGATTAGAAGATATTCGTACCACCAAAGAAGACGAGGCTGCTTCCACGCGCGAGATTAATCGCCCCTGAAGAAGGAATCGAACTGGTTTTGAAACGTTGGGTCCGAGTTTAATTTTGGTTGGAGTCAATCATTTTTCCATTATTACTTCCCAACCAGACAGACGTCTGTCGAAGATGTTTACCTTCATGACAAGAGGTGGATTAAAGTTCCCGCAAGCCGTTGTGGTAAATGCTGTTCTTGTCACAGAAATTGTGCTAGACAAGCTCAGGAGCCCACAGTTTTCCGCCCAATTCTTGAGTCTGCCTAAGCAGAAAGAAGCGCTGGTTGCTCTTGTGTCTGCTGTCCTAGATGACGTTGAGGACTTAGATGCTGTGACTACGGGCATACGCCCCACTGAAGTCATGCACATTGTTTTGAGTGCTGCAACAATACAATGCTCAACAACCTGTGCAAAGTAGAAATAACAAACTAATTGCAAAAAAAAGAAAGCGAAAGCTTGAGACAGTAAAAGCTTGAGATGCGACTGCATGTGTGAATACATTTTGTTTGTGAGCGTGCATTCTGCCAACCTGATGACCAATGTTTATATATAATAACGTTGACGGCATTCGTTTAATGGCATAATGTAATGTTTTATTGTACATTTGAAGAGTTCATTTTCTAAGCTTGTGAAATAAAATTTTTGGTTCTCGAGAAATTACTATGCCTCCTATAAATTCAATCGGTGTCCTACCTCTCTAATCACGAAACAGTGAAGACATTCTAATCACATTTTGTTCAAAGTAATGATTAATCGTATGTTTGTTTGATATTGAAACTGAGCTAAAATAGTAATAATACAAGAATGGTTACTTAATACTGGACAAATTTAAAGAAGCAACAATTTCCATCTATTGTAGTCACTTCAAGAACGTTCGGCTGAAAACGTTCACATATCAACAGGCAAAGCCTGACTCCTATAATTCGTTTCAGCTTCGGTCCAGACGCAGCCAAAGCTACAAGCGCGAGCTCCGGGCTTTCAGCATCCCTGCAAGCACGCGCGCTCGTGCAGTGCAAGCACTGTTCTGGGCCACATGCTCGCGCTTGTAGCAATCGGCTGCGTCGGACCGAAGTTGAAACGAAGTATAGTCAAAAATTGCGGCAATCAGCTCTCTATGGTTTCCTGCTTGAGCAATTGGATTCAGAACGATTAGCTATTGCGCATAATGTGTTGCGATAGTTTAAATGTAGGATCTGCGGCGAAAGCTCGACAATATAGCGTGTTATCGCTGGGGAGAGCGAGCGCCTACATACGTTCTGCGCGGTGAAGCGACTTCCAGAACGATCTCGCTTGCGTGACGTCACGCCGGCGTGTGGAGGCGTTCAGTCTTCTAGGTGGTGTTGGGCAGACGCACTGGCGCCGCCGCGTGCCCAGCTGTGTGCATCCGTTGCGCAGTAGCCAAGTCTGGCGCTGCACCGGAGCCGCTTGATAGCGCCTCTCATTTTGTGCGCATAAGCTCACGCTACGTATATCCTGGCATAGCCGAGCTAAGCCACCGCAATTTTTCCCACGTCACACAGTGTAAAGATAGAATCACCTCCCCGGTTCGATTGCTACCATCACTGACCCTAACCTGTTCTGAAAGGCTATCACAAAACATATTTCCATTGTCTATGATTTGTTTGTTTGCTGTTAATAATATTGACTTATAACTTGTTACAATTTTACTACATTTTTTTCTTGCGTGCTTGATTTTTTTTTTTAAATAATGCCTTCGGGCCCTGAGGGTATATCAGATATATAAATAAATGAAGGTTACTTCTCCCTACAAAACATTTGTCTAAGGTTTGGTCCAAACAATGCCTCAAACCTTACAAAGGACAAAGTAAAAATGAGAAAAAAAAATTATATTGGGCGAACAATATACTTGGATCATGGAAATCTTCTTCGGAGTCATTCTGCAATCGAAAGCAAGTTAAGGCCTGCTTCGATTTCACTTGAACATTTCCATTTCTCGCGGTTCAGTAGCCAACGAGGAAAGTGTGACTGTTGTCTTTAAAGGCCCAGATGTATAAATAAAATGAAAAGGAAGAGCCATAAAAGAATCAACCTCTTATGATCGTACCGTCGATAGCACCTTGAAGTCCATTTTATTTTTTTTTCGCTGAATGTGCGGTATTTATTGTAACGAAAGCAGGTATATATTCCCATAAACTCACCTTGCCGTTTACGTACAAATGGTGCGAGTGATTTTTATTGGGTCTTAAAATCGATTTCTTTGAGGGTCCTTAACGATTAAGGATGTTTTACGTTGACATCCGTTTAGCTAGCTATACAGTTGCAAGATTTACAGCCTTACTTAAACATAAAAAGGAGAAGTCCTCAAAATGTCTTTTGGTGCTGGCCCAAATTCCTAAAGTCTTGTTGTTGACAGTTTTTTTTTTCTTTTACGACGGAATCATCTCTCTCCTCTCTCTCTCTCGTCAGTTTATTGCTCGCTTTTCGGCAAATCATTAACGCATCTCTGGTAAGGGTAGAGGTAAATGTTTGTCGACTTATAAACCTTGGGCCGATGCGTCACTTCCAGTAGCACTTAATCCCGAGTGCATAAAAGCGAAGAGAAAATGCAGGATCCAAATATTTCTGACGGCTGGACGAGGTATTCCAAAGCCTCGCCGCAATCTTTTTTCTAAAGATGTCGCTCGAAGATAAACTCTCTTTTATGGGGTCTACACGAGACCACGATAAAGGAAGGAAACAAAGGTCACCGGTAGCTTAAAGAACGCAAGGCGTCGCTTAATACGAGTATTATGTTTTGCGCAGTGGTTCGGTCTTTGGCGACTTAATCGGAAAATCTCTTAATATCATTAGGCTGCGGAGTGAAAAGTATGGCTCTACGTACGCTCTGCTTCTCTTTAGCTGTCCGTAACAATACCAACTACTTCCTAAAGGTTTCAAACCCAATTCGATTCCATCTTCATGGGCGACTTTCTTGAGGGTTAGTTGAAGTCTTCCGTCCAGTATGTGTTTAAACCTTCAAAAGAGCTGCTGCAAAATGATTATAAAAGAACGCAATCATCTTGTCATTAAATCCTGGCATGCACTCTTAGCATTATTATAGTAATGTTTTCAGGTTGTCCTTCTTTCCATTATCTTTTTTGTTTCATACCACAAGCCGTTTGAATGATAAAGGTATAAAAAAGAATACCGACTGTCCGAGATTTCAATGCGAACGATATAGTGGCAAAATATTGACAGCCAAGTCAGCCATATATAATCGTTTGACATGTGATGCACTTAAGTACAATTTGAAACAAAACGGCCGGAGAATAATCACGGTAAAAAAAAAAGCACGACCAACGTCGCAGAGGTTTCAAAAAGACCCATAAGCCCATAATCAAGTACCACTCCTGCTGTCTCGTGTACAAAGATGCCTCAACGATGCGAGGGAAGCCGGGAGGTTTCGGCTTCTCGTCATGGGTTACCCAGCAGGAACAAAGGGGTACCCTGGGAACCGCGTGTGCGGGATCGACGTTCTAATGGGGGGCGGAAGACGTCAAAAACTTTGGGTCATCCTCCGAGACATCAGATGTCGGGGGCGGGAGGTCCGGAAGAAAAAAAAAATCGAGATCTGATAAACAGTTTGCTCCGAATTGTTTCAATGGGTGTGGCCTGACTCACCATAAGTGTTTTTTCTTCGTGGAAAAAAAAAAAAAAAAAGGGCTTCGGAGTTGGGAGGAGGACGATCGAAAGACGGGAGCTTCTGTCCTTACGAATTGAGCCTGATGGCGATCAAGAAACGAGGCATTTTATGCCGGGGTCGTACTGCTCGTATAGACCTTCACACTGTTTACAAACATACCCGCGTTTGCCCGCACCAGGTGTGGGCACTTCGCGAATGCAGAAACCAGATATGCGTGAGGTGAAGCTTCTGCGCATGCGCCGTGGCGACAACAGCGCCACCACAGGGGCGTGACGTCATAGCCGCGTGTTGGTCTATACATCGTACGAAAGGCAGCCTGCGGACAATGTACGAGGCGTGTTCCTTCCTTGTACGACTGTCCTCTCACATTGAACGTACACAAATTGTCCGCAGACAGTTTAGAAGCATACATCTATGTACGAAGCAATCATGCTTCGATTAAGCTTGAGGCGTCTCCGTGGAGAATTCTGGCATCATGATTGCAGAAAACTCTGTGTCTTTTTTGTATGGTGAGTTGAACAGTGACTTTCTACTTTGTTTCACAGCGCTGGCCTGGCTTTGATAAGGTTCGGAGTGTGTAGAAGAAGGGTGTGGCGGGATATATATGGTGCTGCGAGCTATACGCTGAACGAGTCCTTTGTGTGGCGATAAATAATCCGCTTTCATATTTAAAGCAGTGAGAGGTACTTCAATTTTATTCGAGAGTTTTGTTTAAGAACTCGGTAGATATTATGTCGCGTACTGTCTTTCAAACCAGTATACTGAAAATGCATTATGGTATCTTTCTGGCATTAAGTACGTCTATTCGGCAACCATTTATGGCACGGGTAATCAGTTATTTTAAAATATTCCGTCTTTTTTCAAATATGAGTCAGCGATTTGTCATCATCTTAGTGTTAATAAAAAAACTTGGAAGGTGCTTAAGCTTCGCCTTTAAGAGTGGAACGCGATAGCGTTATCGGGCCCCGTTCGCATCGCCTTATTCGCTTCCCATGCTCTTCCTGCTACTGAGCAGGAAGTGCGACAGACATGGCCTAGTGAATGGTGTGTCCGGCTCGCAAACAAAAGGTCGTTGGTTCGGATCCCGCCTAAGATTACTCAAATTTGTCCTTAAGGCAAATGAATCACTTTATAGACTGAAATTATTTGAGACATGCGGCGACCTTAAATTAGTATTACATGTCATGTCTTTAATCACTTTCATTCCATGTGTGACGTCACGTTTCACGTAAGCGTTGTGGGTTGTTTACAATCCCCGCGCAAGGTCATGTGGCTGTGACGTCATGACCCTATCGACCAACCAGGATGTTTGCGTCACGCCACCGACGCCGGATTTTCTGCCACGCCACCGAGGCCGGCTTTTCTGTGACACGAGCTCCTTAACGCTATCGCGTTAAGATGTCTTAGTTTGCAAGTGTTTGAAGCACCCTTTCGATACGTTCTCTAACAAGGTTCTAGACTTCAAGTGATTTTTTTTTTGTGCTACAAGTGACTGTTTTTTTTTTAGCAGTGATCATCTGCAGTTTCATAGATTGGTGCTACATAGAGTTTGTACTCCATAAGTAGTTTTATTTTAGTTTTGATTCAAAGTATTACTGCAGTAACTTAATTTATATGTGATCTATGTATCTACAGTTTAATGCTGTTGAATCACGAAGACATCTACACGTTGAATACTATACCCATATTTCGGAGATCTTTTATTAACTGTTGATATTGTGTTGATAACTAGATATTGTGGCAAATGTATTTGACTTCTTTCTTTACCAATACAATTTTATTCAGCACAACTGCTTTGCTGAACAGACATTCAAATTGTTGCGCTTAATTTCACTAAGCATCCTAAGGCATAAGAACAGAAAGAAAGCGCTGAAATGCGTCCGACGCCTGCATTCAAAGAACGGCAACCAAACAACTTTGAAATGAAAAAGAGGACCGTGGCAAATAAAATCCGCATGCACAGTTGCGACTCTTAACGTGTCAGAAATGAAAGATCTGCTGTTCAAATCTAAATGAAGGTACAAGATACAAGTGATCTGCGGTAACGAGATAAACAAATCGCGGCATATCGACATGCAGAGCTAACACATTCCAGGATAAGAAAAATGAAGGGAGCAAAATAAGCTACTTTCGCACCGAGACCAACTCTATAGAGCGTAAAAAGCCGTCGTATTTCCCCGCAGAAGGTGAGACGAAAGGTTTTTGAATAGTCGCCGATGTTTGTAACCTGTTTATAACCATGAAATCCCCCTTATCTTCTGGCTGCCTTTTCAGATCTACAACGAATTCACTATTCCCATTATCGCATCATATTTACCTTGACAGCAATTTCTTATTGGAGGCAAACATCCCGAACGCTGGAACTAAAATGGCTAAAAAGAAGCTGAACAAAACGAAAACGTTACGAGAAAAGACATTCGGGGAAATCCGGCAGCGCCTCATCGGTTGTTTCTATGAATAACAACTTGCGTCGTCCGAGGTGAATAGAAATTCGGCGATGGCCGTGCTCCGTCGCGCCGATCTTCTGTAACCCATCAAATACCGCGCATCGAAGCATGCAAATTCGCAGCGCCTAAACGTCGCGTGCGGCTCGACATAAGGCAGGACGGTAAAATGAAAGAAACGGCGATGTTTCGGACATTTCGTTTGCTCTACAACTACCCGCCTGGCAAAATGCTGAAGGGCCCTTGCGTTTTCCGGGACGAGAAAGTGTTCGCGGTGAATGCAGGAAGACCTTCGGAAGATATGAGATTTGCCCAAAGGAAACACAATACGTGCGCATCATCTCGAATGTCCTTTGGGTCAAACCGGGTCAAAGGGGCCCTCAAAAGATACCGGCGTGAAAAGCGGCCTTTGAAGCGCGCGCAGTTTAAAAGTGAAGGTGAGCGACGGAAGTCATATACGTAGCGCGGCGCAGGTCCATGAAGTAGTACTATGGACGCTTTCAGGCAGCAGTGTATGGGCGCCTCCATAACCGTCCTTCAGTTTTTGTTTCCTCTTATTCCGTTCGCTTCACTTCATCATTGCCACAGCAGGGCAGGTTATCGCCACTATAGATGCTACTGGTGTCCTTCTCCCCAGCATAGGCCTTTGTGGAGGCTCGTCGACACCCGCTTCAGCCGCTCGGCATCTCGCCAAGACAAGAGAAGGTCGGCGATGGCGGATCAATCTGGCGCGTGTTTAAAGCGTAGCTGCTCCCAATGTAATTGTCGATCGCGTGAGCTTGTTGCCGAACCTTGCATGCCACAGAATAATCCTCGTCTAAATTTTCTTTCCGTCCGAAAGGTTAACCATTCCTAGTTCAGCGCCAATCTATCCACGCACGCATGAATGCGCTATATATCCCCTGCCATGGAGAAATCAGGTCACTGATATTGTGATGTTAGAACGAGGTTTCGAACACGGAGATGTAAATCGTGAATGATAACAACTCTCTTTTAAGTTGAGAACCCAATTTATTGCATTCATGTTTTTGCGCTGACCTTATTTACTTTCCCGCGCTCTCACTAAGAAAATTACTAAAGTAACGGGAGGCACGTCAAGTGCAAATCGCTAGTAAACTCTCAAACGAATCGTGCACGGCGCTCCGGGCACTTACTCAGCTTAACCAACCAAGCGTTACCCTCGCCACTTTCATGTTTCGCTCATTTTAATCGGACGTTGGAGACAATTATATGGTCATCAGATTTACGAACGGCACGTTCTGTACGGTACGTTGTACATCATTTATAAAAATTTTAATTTTTCAAATAAATTGTACGTGCAATCCGTCTGCATAACAAAGAAACAAATAAAGTCAACACAACCTGAAGACAAGTACAAGTGGCCGCAGACAACTGATTCGTCTCTTAAGACGACATCACGCAGATTTGCTTGCCTCATGCAGCGCCTAACTTCGAAAAAAGAAAAAAAGAAGCCCGTACGCGTATAGCGCAGGAGCGCAGATGTTACCTGTGCTTCAATTCCATAAAGGCGGTTAGAACAGAGGTTATAAAATTGCTTTCAATCAATGAACATGATAGACAAAATGACCAAGTCCCACGTAAGGAATAAGACCGATTTCTTGGACGACAGAGTTTAAAAAAAAAAAAAAGAAAATGTCAAACCCGCTTACCTAATCGTTGAGCTAAATTCGTATTTGGGGTTCACTTAAACGCCAGTTCTTTCTTCGACGTGATATTTAGCTGACAAGTAGCTGGGCGTGTTCACTAAGCGGTGCCTTGGAGCACGTGCTGCAAGTTAGCGGACGCCAGAGGTCGACCTGGATCTGCCCCTGACGTCAGGCTAACCCTGACCAGCTGAGAGCCCTAGCGATGTTGACATAACAGCGTAGCGTGAACATAAAATACGATTGTCGAAAACTTACTATATTGTTCTATTAACTGGCCTAAATACTGAGTCATAAATGTACATTTTTTTACATATTTCGTTTTTGCAAATTGATTGTTTCTTGTTTTTTTTTCTGCAAATGAATTGCCGCGGTAGCCGATGCGTTACTCACTTTGGCGGGCGGTGTTGATCTGACTCCGGAACGTCACGTCACACCATGATGTCACGTGGTGCCATGACGTCACGAGACATTGCGGCGTCACCTGACGGAGTAACGCGCGAATTTAAATTCCCGCTAAACCGAGTTGCGCGATAAATTTCTCCGACAGATTTAGCGGGTCCTATAGACAGAAACGCATCAGCCGCGAAACCTGCCCAATAACGGCCATAGCCATGATAATGTGCGTCATAAAACGGATACGTTCATGGCGTATATTAACCATCCCGTTCATTTAAGGTCAAACGCGCCAATATGCACCGCGGTGCTCGTGTATTACTACGCGTTAATGTCCGGTTACCGAGACTCGGACAATACTTAGGCGCAAATTGCGGACGCGTAAATTTCTTTCGAGGTGACCCCCGGTACACTCCCCGACAATCTCGCGCACTCCTTGACCTCGGAGGAGCCCCAAATGTACCACCAGTCCACTTTTTCCATTTTTCCTTGGACCACCGCAAGAGCAGAGAAGGAAGAAATGTAAAAGCTCGCGCGAAAGAGTGAAAGTCAAATACGAGGTGAAGAGAGAAAGGAAAAGAAAACAAAAAGTGAGGAAGAGAGATAATAAGCGCCGAAGGTGAAGTCGCCGAACGACTCGCGCTTCCTCATACCTCTGCGGTTAGAAGTGTCCAAAAAAACACAAGCTATGCAGAGATTACGCGAAGCAGGCGGAACGTAAAATGCAACCAACCACGCTTGAATAAACCGTAGGATCGACCAAGTGGGTCGGACCCATTTGCACAAAGAAACCGACGTGTGTTCCTCGTATAATTGGTCTTCTCTCAAAGATCACAAAAAAAGAAAAAAAAAAAGAAACAATTTGCTGCATCATAAAAACCGCGACGAATCTAGGCGTGAAAGGCTGGTGCTCGTTCAAATAAACAGATGGCACCAACCACATGCGGGAGGTGTGTCTTCGGCAACCCCTATGACATTCCGTCATTTCAGGAGACTGGCTGCAGGATGGCGAATTTTGAAGAAAAGCTTTGTCTCTTTATATATATATCTATACAAACCTTATTAGACTTAGTGAATTTATGAGTGGTCTTTACTATGAAGTTTTTGTATGCTTTAATAAGGTACTCATCGTTTATTGAGGGAAACACTGAGCTCTGAGGAAAATAAACGAGAGAATGGGATGTCTTTAGCATCAATTCGTCGCCAAAAAAAAAAAAAGAAAAAAACGAGTACCTTATAGTAAGTTACAGGTTAAGAAGGTAGCGGCAAATGCCCCTCAAAGGGAATCATATATCCCTCTGCCACTTCCGCATCCAATAGCGTCCCATCGTTTCCGTGACGTCGCGGCCAACGCGCGAGGAGGGTCTTGCTTTTCTGTACATATTTGCTTTATCTTTCGACTTTGACTTAGCATTGTGGAAGTCACAAGAGGGAGATTAGAGTTTTCCCCCTCCAATGGAAACAAATACGACTTTCGGGGATTAGCTTCCCCCTCCGATGGATACAAAGGCTGCTTTCAGGAGCTCGGTTCCCACTCCAATGAATACAAAGGCCGCTTTCTTAAAAAGTGGGGGTCGAAGACAAGTTGGCACCACTCTGTGGCCATTATCTATCCATTGAAGCGGAACAAGGAGCGTTTCCAGTGAACTCTTCTTTCGACTGCGGAGGAATTTGAAACGGGCGCATCACGCTTGTGGGAGGAGCCTCTCCTACCTTCTTGACTTGTAACCGACTATAGTGAGTTAACTCTATGACGCTCATACCAAGTAACAAGTCCATTGCAGCCACACACAAAACGCTGCAGCTCACGTACCTCCTACATATCTGTAAACCCCCCTCTCCCCCTCCATTGCACTCCCATGTAAATAAAAGACAGAAGATGGAAAAAAGAATTCGTGTGCTCAGATCAGGTGCTGATGGTCAAGGATCTTATACCAAAAACTGAGGCAGTCTGTTCTCGCGGCTCTGCGTTGTTTCCCAGTCGCGATCCTCCAAAGTCTATAGCTCAAGAAGTTTAATGGTTCGCACTTATATTTTCCAAGACACGAGCTTAAAATATCTTAAGCTTTCCGTGCTCAAACATAACCTTAATTGAGAAGACATCGTGGTGGTGTGGCCGACAGCCGCAGTAGCGGCCGCATTCCCCTCGACCAGACATGTACGAGTTACTAAAAAAAAAAGTAATTAAGTTAAGTTACTGAGTATTGACGTCCAAAGTAATTGAGTCGAATAGAAATTACTAAAATAGAATCTAATTGAGGAAATTACTAATTATCGTGAAAAGTAGCGAATTACTTTTGAAGTTACCTTTGAAGTTACTTTTACATGTTTTTTTACGGTAAAACGAAAGTACAGAGGTTTTGACCCATTAGCGAAATTCTGATATCCAAACATGAATCGGCTTGTTTTTTTTCACAGAAATGCTTTAATAGCGGGTTCTGCTTTTGCATGCCTAATTGTTTTGTACTTTCTGGTTTGTTTGGTCAATGATGTACTGCGAATGTGTCATTTCTACTTTGAGGTCTAGCACTGTCTGAGCTTGATTCTTTAGACAGTGTTTGCTTGTTTGCAGTATTGCGTAAAGTACATCTAAAAAGTAGTTGAAGTAAAGTGCAAAATAAATGAGAGGTTATGTACTTCAAGTAAAGTAGTAAGTACGCCGGGTGCAATGTACTCGAAGTAACGTATATAAATACAATATATTTCAAGGTAAAGTACAAGCAATTTTGACACAATATTTCATGATGCCCTTTCATTCCCTATCCAGTGTTTTTTTTTAATGGCATGCATTGCTCCAGGGGTAATCGGAGGTGCATCAGTTTTTTACGGAAATGGCAGCAAATATTGTATAAGGTCTAGCCGCCGCAGAGTAGTTGTTTTACTCTCGCTGACGAGCTATTTGACACAATCAGCTCATAAGGCACTTATTTCCATTGGTCTTACAGCCGCCATTACTTCACTCAGAGAAATGACCAGATAACGTCTCTAAAGAGCGCGTTTTCACACGACAATACCGCCATTTTTTTTTTTTTTTTTTTTTTTCAAATTCGGGGAATGTATGTACATTGAAGTCGGGAGTTTTACTTTCCTCGAAAAATAGAAGTGCATGTTCAGAGAATTTACTTCAAGTAAAGTACAATTTTTCTAAACAGTAGTACTTTAAGTACCATGTACATAGAGTACTTCCCAACACTGCTTGTTTATTATTGTTTATATAAAAACGTTGGGGGATTTACTACAGGTTTCTCGAACGATCTTTGAATCTTTGAAGATCTGCATATTTTGAGTTTTGGGAGAAAGGCAACGCAGAAAGGTAGTCTTTGCGTTGCCCTTTAGCACGAGATTCTTCGAGTACAGCACAAACTACGGGAGCACCAGATGAGTTTCAGAGCAGGTGCTGCATTTTTTTGCCTCCTTTGAGGGAGGATTTAGTGTGCACCTCCTGTAGTGGGCGAGAGTTTCTATGTTGGGAAGAAGCGGGGACCAGCCCTTTCTTCAAATGGGTCGAGTCTCCTTGAGCTTGGGACACAGAGAAACGCCAGTCTTCGGCGCTAATCCCGCAGTTACTCGGCCTCTCTTGCGTAGTGTCTGTTCGCTCCCCGCGCCTCGTAGCAGTGTTGTGGCAGTGGGGGGGCTCGTGAAAAGTTTTAGGGTGTTTCGGACTCTCCAAATCACTCCCCCCCCCCCCCCCCCCTTTCCTACGCCACATGCCTCCCCCTCTTTGCAAATATCAGCTGGTTTTCCAATATCTTATCTGTTTTGTGCCGGAAATTTTGTTGAGAGGCAAAACAACCACTAAAATTCGAAAGTAATTTGTAACTTGAGTAGAAGTTACTCAAAAGAGTAATTAAAGTAAACTAATAATTACCAAAATAAAAAAGGACTTGAAAGTTACTAAACTACTCAGAAAAGTAGTGAAACTACAGTATCTTTAGCAGAGTAGTTGAACTACGTACAAGACTGCCCTCGACCAACACGTACCCCAGAGGGCATTCTCGGAGGAAGACCCCGCGCGTAGCCTGGGCCGACACCCGACATACCGTTTGGGGACCACCACTTTCACTTCGGCCAGCAGAAGATGATGCGGTGTGAAAAACTGCCAGGGGAGGAGGAGACCACGACCAAGCCTACACCCTGGCGAGACGTCTTTGGACCAGCGGCCGAGAAGACAGACGCCGACATCGCTTCTGCATCTATAATCAAGACTGGCCCTGTAACAATCAGTTAAATAAATTATATACATTCGTATAGAACCGACACACGTCAACTACAACATCTATCTCCCAGGTCGTCCAACGTATTAGTCAAGCGGGTCTCCGAGCAAACGTTCGCGGCATTAAATGCTTAACAAATATGACAAAGGTTAACTTAAATCCTGTAGAATCAGTCCTGGCAGTCGGCGACCTTGACCACACGAAAGGCTGCGTGGAGGGAGCAGAGTGCAGAGACGGGAGCAATCAAAATGTTCCGGTCGAGGTCGCCTTCTATGTCGCGATTCCTCACGGCCTTGAACCGGCAACTTCGTATCAAGACGACGCGATCGACCTCGGTTAAGGAGCGATATTCCCATGACGTGAACACAGCCTCAGCGAGTGCTACAATGTGCAACGTGTCCCCCAAGAAAAAACAACAAAAAAAACAACAACATAAAAAACATTTTCAGTGATATTCTTTTTCCCCGTCAATACGCGTCTCCAAACGCTCAGACTCCGCCCAAGTGTAGCATTGGTGGTCTAGACCAGATGCCAAAGTTTAACAACTAACCGTCATCTTATTCAAAAGTTATGAGCAATTTTCGGAAACCTTCGATGGAAGAACGGGGCCCGTTTGCGGTGTGTTCAACAATTGCGTAGTTATTATTATTATTTTTTTTTTCAAATGAGAAAATACTTTTTTGTTTGTGTGTGTGTGTGTGTGAGGGGGGGGGGGGAGGGGGATTCTCTACTTGCTGAGAGTGTTTTCACGCGTGCCATGGTTATCACGGTATATGTTTCGGCGCTTTGCAGTCGCCCGCAAGACGGTGTATCACTTCTTTACCTATATGTTCCAGTTTTGTTTATATATACGTCACGATCCCCCCCCCCTCTCCTTTTTGGTCATTTGCGGTAAGGTGGATACGGAAAATAAACAATTGTTAGTTACCACTCACATGTTTTTCTTGTCTTTGTGTTCACTTATTCACTCTTACGGGCCCCCAGAAGGCCCTTACATAAGAGGCACTACATAATGTGTGGTGCCCCTTAGCAGAGTTGGTTATACAGTATCGCTTAGTGACGTTCCCTACTTTTACGTACCTAAAACTTTAATACTTTGAATACTAAAAAAATGTCTTGTGAACTACATGGTTACATGTCTTCTTCTCGAACTAGAAACGTAGCGAGTGATTGCGCTCATCGTAAATCCTTTTTGACAGAAATAGATTTTGAATAACTGTACGTCTTGAGACTTTCTTAGCAAGCAGTCACTCTCCTGTGGGAAGTGAAGGCCTGTTCACACTCTTGCGACCTCTTAGAACTGGGCGCCTTGAAACCTCTTAAAACGAGAGGACACACTGGTGTCATCTATTGGGTAGCAATGTAAACTTTGCGGGCCGGCATATTTTCTATTTCTCTCACGCATTATCCTTTCTTCCTTGGCTCGAAAAACTTTTGTCAGCGTTATAAACGAGCCTTTCTCATAGGTATTACGCACATTTAACCTCGGAAATCTCGCAAAACCTTCGCTCTTGTGAAATGCAGTTCCAGGGTCACCGCATAGATGGCGCCAGAGTGCCAGTGTGTTCCCTCGTCCTAAGAAATTTTAAGAGGTTTCAACAGGTCTCGTCTCTCTCGGTCGTACCCGGTTGCAAGAGTGTGAACGGGCCTTAAGGCTCATTTCGAATGAAGTAAAGAGCTACGTCAATTAACGAAGCCCTGACGCTTGTGGTTGCAAAAGTGTGGAGCAAGCCCTGCCCTGATGTAAAAGAAAGAGAGAGAAAGAGAGAGAGAGAAGGCTAACAGAGGCACCTCGCCACTGCGGCAAGTTTGTTTGTTTCTTTTGTTCTCTTGGACACAACGGTCTTGGGGGAAAGGTCAATAGGTATATAACACTCTTCCTGACAAGGCGGAGGTCACGATGATGCACTGCATTAGCAGGCAATAAAAACAAAACACAGCTATTAAAAAAAATCTTTGGCGGAAAGAAACAGCACAATATTACGAATCACTGTAAGACACATGAAACAGAGACGAAGCACTGTAAGATGGTAAGTGAATGTGCACTAAAATTTAAAAAAATGGTACAATTGTTTTTATTTTTCTGAATGAAATGTTTACCGTAAACGTTGCAAATAAAGGCCCCCTACCAGTGACAGCTCAGTATATGATTGGCAGCGGCGGCAGCATATCGCCCACATCGCTAATTTCGACAACACGTCTGTTACAGGTTGGTAATTCTGGCATACTTTTTACACATTGAACCTATGCTGTCGCTGCTGCCGCTGCCACTGTCACTATTACAGTAGTATTTGGTGCCATATTGGTGTCCTGTGCAAGCAATGTCTGACACCTGTTCGCATTGTCAATCACCCTTCCTCGAGAAGAATGACGGGCCGGTAGAGTGTAGTGAATGCGCATGTAAGTATCACTTTGGGAAGTGTGCGGGAGTCACTAAGAAATCCTTTAGTGGGAAAAGTGAAGACTCAAAGGCGACATGGCGATGTCCTACATGCAGAGCTACCGGATCGCGCGCTAGTAACAGTGGGGAAGAGCAATCTGAGATTGATGTAAGAGCCCTCCTCGCGTACATCAACCAGAGACTGGCCGGTCTTCTCGAGCTAAAAGAGAAAGTGGACAGCATGGAACGGTCCGTCCAGTTTTTGTCGAAACAATTTGACGATTTCGAAAAGACAATCAAGGTCCACGATACCCAAATCAAGGAACAAAAAGGAGGGTGACAGATCTAGAGAAGAAAGACGAACTTAGCAGGGCAGCAAATGACCAGCTCCAGAAAGAGGTCAACGACCTTGAATTTCGAAGTCGGAGACTGAATCTGGAAGTGCATGGTATCCCGGAGGTGCAGGGTGAAAACCTGATTGAGACATTAAACAAAGTTGCCGAGAAACTAGAGGTGCCTCGTTTAGCAGAATCCGACGTCGTAGCTCTACACAGGCTGCCCGCAAGACAAGACCACGCCCCCGGAATAATTGTTCATTTCGTAAGGCAACAGATTAAGGACACGTGGATGAAAAAAAAAGGCAACCTAAAGCACCGTACTCCACGTATATTTATTCGATATAATCTCACTCGACATAACAGGGAATTTCTCCGGGCAGCCAAAGATCGGGCGAAAGAAAGAGGCTCCACTTTTGCGTGGTACGCAAATGGGAAAGTTCTTGTTCGTAGGACGGAAGGCGCACGGGCCATTCAGATCAAATGCCTGGATGACCTTGATAGGCTGTAGAAGATAAGGCTAGGGGAGCTTGCTTTTTATATATTCTTTTTGCGCACATGACCGTCACGGAACTTTGCTTTCCTTCAGATGTGATAAGGTTGTTCAATGGTAAAACAAACAAACCACTTTCTGTTTTCCACTTAAATGTCAGGTCGGCGAGAAATAAAAGTGATGAGCTTGGTATCCTTCTTGATGATTTTAGATTTTCTTTTGATGTAATCATGCTAAGCGAGACTTGGTACAATCAAGAATCTGATATTTTGCGCTTCGAGAATTATAAAATATTTTATTTGAATCGTACCTCTCGGCGCTGTGGTGGAATAGCTATGTACATAGAAAAAGATATTCGATGCAATCTCATAACAGATTATTCTATAATGACTGATGATTATGAAGCTCTATGTGTGAAGTACGGTAACATTATGTTTGCATTAATGTATAGACCACCCAAGTGGTGATTTATCTTTTTTTCAGTTTTATTGAAACTGTATTTCAATTTGTTGGTGGCAACGATTATAAAATAATTTTAGTCGGTGATTTCAATATTGATATGAATTCTGTTTCTGCTCGTCAAGTTGAATTTTCTACTTTGTTTCAGTCGTTTGGTCTCTTTAATGTAATCACTTGTCCTACTCGTGTTACTTGATTCAGTGAAACGTTACTGGACTTGTTCATCACAAATATAACTCAGACTCGGCTCTCTGCTGGTGTAGTGTGTTCTGATATCAGTGACCATCTTCCAATTTATGTTCTTGCTGATTTAGATAATTTAAGGAAAGCCCCTAGTTATGATACCGTATATTATTCTCAAGTTGTTAACGTTAAAACGCTAGAAATGTTCAGGCACTGCGTGGCATCTAAAAACTGGAATGTGGTGCTCTCAAGGAACTCGGCTGATGAAGCGTACGATTACTTTATAAATCAGTTTGATGCTATATATAAAGAATGTTTTAAGCCTAGAAAAGTAACTATATCTAAAAAGTCTAAGAAACCATGGGTCACCAAAGTAATACTAAGAATGATAACTAAAAGAAACAAGCTCTATGCACGTTTTTTGAGCACTAGACCTAGATGTGTTTCAAAAGTTTAAGAAGTGTCAAAACGAGATAACCAGCATGCTAAAGAAAGCAAAATGCTCATATTATTACAGAATGTTTCACAGTGAAAATAGAAGTGACGTAATTTGGAAAAAAGTTAATATTTTATTAGACCGGAACAATCACGATAACGTTATAAGGGAACTTATAATAGAAGGAAACAAGTTGAGTGGAGTTGAACTGGCAAATAAATTTAATGATTATTTCACAAATTTGTTCTCCCCTGCGCAAACAAGTGGCTCCCCGTGTTTAACTCAAGGAATTTCGCAAAACTGTTTTTTGTTTCCTACCGACGAGAGCGAGGCAAGATCGGCATTTTTGAACCTCAAAAACAGTAAATGCACTGATTTTAATGGAATGCAGGTGCAGCCAATAAAATACGTGCTTGACATTATCTCACCTTGTCTTACACATATCTTTAATTTGTCGCTCTCAACTGGTGTTTTTCCTAAAGGTATGCAGATAGCTAAGGTATCTGTCTCATACAAGTCCGGAGACAAAAATATGTCCAACTACAGACCTATCTCAATATTGCCTGTTTTTTCCAAGGGTTTGGAGAAAGTTATTCATGTTAGGCTTAATAATTTTTGTGAAAAGAATATGCTACTTACAGATTCTCAGTATGGTTTTCGGAAAGGTCGTTCTACTGAACTGGCTCTTTTACAGCAAAAAGAAATTATCTTAAACAATTTTGAAAACAAGAGTCTAACTTTAGGAATATTTATTGATTTTTCCAAAGCCTTTGACCAGCTGAGTTATAAAGTTCTGTTTGAAAAACTATATTCTTATGGAATTCGAGGGCATTCCCTGGCTCTTATAGAAAGCTACTTGAGTTTCCGGCATCAAACTGTTGAAATAAACGGATATTCTACAATGCTGAAAGCAGTTCGGACAGGAGTACCTCAAAGTAGTGTCTTGGGGCCATTGCTGTTTAACCTATTTATAAATGATATAGTTACTATAGACGCTTTACACACGCGCCAGATTGAGCCGCCATAGCCGCCCTTCTCTTGTCTTACCGAGATGCCGAGCCACTGAAGCGGGCGTTGACGAGTCTCCACAACGGCCTATGCTGGGGGGAAGGACACAGTAACACTTAAAATGGCAATAACCTGTCCTGCTATGGAAACGATGAAGTCAAGCGAACGGAATAAGAGGGAACAAAAACTGAAGGTCAGTTATGGCGGCGCCCATGCACAGCTGCTGTAAAGCGTCTATAACAAGTAAGGCCTCATTTGTCATTTATGCAGATGATACCAGTATATTTTTTTCAGGAAAAGACGTTGATAGTTTAATTACCGATGCAAATATATGCCTTGAAAGACTTAGTTCGTGGATTGTTTCCAATTCTCTAAAAATTAATGAAAGTAAAACAAATGCAATTATTTTCAAACCGAAAGGTACAGTGTGTAAGGCCACGACAAAATTAGTGATGAATTCCTCGGAGGTTAAGTTTGTAACTGCTGTTAAAACATTAGGCGTAAATTTTCACGAACATATGTTATGGGACTCGCATGTTCAAAATCTTACTCTCAAACTTTCGAGCATCATATAGGTACTCTATATAAGCATCGCTATATATTACCAGCTTGTGTAAAACTTTTAATTTACAATGCATTATTCGATTCTCGTATATCATACTGTCATCTAGTTTGGGGAACTACGACAAGTACTAACGTTAATAAATTGTTTTTGCTGCAGAAAAAAGCAATTCGCATCGTAAATAATGAGTCGTATTGCGCACATAGTGAACGTCTTTTCTGTAAACATAAAGTAATAAAAATCAAAGAATATTTTAAATATAAGCTAGCAACTATGTATATGGCATCACTTAAATTTCCTAATCATCCATTACAGCAAATTTCCAAATTAACTAACAAAAATATTGCATACGATATGCGCAGCGCCGGAACCTTGAGAGTACCACGTCCAAGAACTAATTACGGGCTTCAGATGATTCAGCACACACTTCCAACAGTATTGAATTGTTTTAAAGAACAAGGTGTCGGCATTGAAAATTTAAATAAGAATAGATTGCGTGAAATATTATCCTCCTCATAACATACTTCTCGGTGTGGTGTATAAATGTTTTTTGTTGTTGTTGTTTTTGTTTCAAATGATGTAATTATATCCCGCTGACCGATCTGCCTGTAGGGGGCAGGGACTTCGTCAAGCTGCAATTCTGCAGCTTTTTCTCCTGCCTCCATCGCCCATTTTGTGTTATGGGAGTAAATAAAATTAATTGAATTGAATTGAATATTGCTTGGGAAAATACTCCGGTGCTTATAATCTTAGTTGCTTTTGAAGAAAACTTTTTATTGTCTTAGATGGATGGATGAATGGATGGTAATGGCTATACCCTTTGTAAAGGGCGGCAGCTTGCGCCACCTAGCCTAACATTTCGTCATCCCTTCTTTTTTTTAAATTTGTATAAATTTTGTTATAACAAAACTCACCCCCCCCCCCCCCGTTTTTTAAAGTTATTCCATTGCTTATTTTTATCTGTATTTTTTTACCTCCCTAGATCTTTTCCACCAATCTTCCAATCTCATCTTAGTTACCGCAATTCTTTCCCTATCCATTCGTCCATCCATGTCTGCAAATTCCAGTGCCCCCTCCAAATCCGTAGTCATCCCCCCAAAACGGCGGGACGAAGCCCTGTGCACTTTAAAGTTACATGTTCTATAGTTTCCCTTTCGCGGTTGCATATGTTGCATAATGTGTCATTTTTCTCAAATTCAGCCCTATATGTTTTCGTTCTTAGCACACCCGTTCTAGCTTTAAACAATAATAAGCTCCTCAATGAATTATCATACATCTGTTTCTTCTTTATTTCTTGTTTTTGTGCCCTATAAATTGTTAAAGCTGATTTCCCCTGCATTCTCTCTTCCCACAACTTCCTCTCTGTTTCCTTTACTCCCTTTTCTACTGATATACTCTGATCGGCACCATCTCGTTGAATATATTTAGATCTCAGCTTGCGGGTTCGGTTTATCCACTTAGTGTTTAGACCTTTCATATATAGATACGTGTATACCTTCGCTGCCCACCGTGTATCCTCGATTTCAGCTAGTGTTTGTTCAAATTTTAATTTACTGATCGCTTCTTTACTCTCGAAAGATGCCCAATTCATACCCCCGTGTACCTCCTTATTTGGTGTATTCCCATGTGCTCCCAATGCCAAACCTACCCACACTCCTTTGCTGTATCTCTAAACCTGTCTCGATTTCTGACCTCATACACAATACCGCATTCCCAAATGACAGTCCTGGCACCATGACTCCCTTCGATACACCCCTAACGACCTCATATATATTATAGTTCCATAGTGCCCTGTGTTTCATGATAGCTGAATCTCGTTTCTCCTTCTTTATTACAATATCTTCATGGTCTTTTAGATACCGTCTTCTTTCACTTAACCATACTCCCAGATATTTGTACTTTTCTACGTGTCCTATCAATCTGTCCTGTATCTCCGGGGTTCCCCTTTCTCGTCGTTGAAAACTATTATACCCGACTTGTCCCTACTAAGTTTTAGTCCTAAACTGTCCCCTTTTCTGCTGCAGATCCTAATCAGTTCCTGTATTGTCTCACGACGTTCTGATACGAGTACAATGTCGTCTGCACACATTAACCTTGGCAATACTTGATTTACTTTATGTCCTTCCTCCATGTAAGTCAGGTCAAAACCTAGGTTGCACTGCTCTAATATTTTTTTCCATCTCACTGAGGTATATCATAAAGAGCAGGGGAGACAATGGGCAACCCTGTCTAAGTCATCTTTTTATTGCTGGTGGTCTTGTAGTTTCGGAGTTATAACCACCCTATTCTCCGTATAAACCCGTTCTAAAAACTTAACCATGGTTCCCCCTAGCCCATATTTCTTCAGTTGGTCCCAGAGTTTTTCCTGATTCACATTAATGGCCCTTTGATGTCCAAAAATGCTACCCATAATGGCCTTTGACTTGTCATTGCGACCTCTACGCACTGCGTGATTACGAATAAGTTATCATTTAGTCGTCTATCCCTCCTGAAACCGTCTTGAAGCTCCCCCAGAATCTGCTTTCTCCCTGCCCCTTCTTCTATTCTTCTTTTTACAATTTGTATAGCTAGTTTGTATATTACTGAAGTTACTGTGATTGGTCATTATGGTTTGATACTGTCGTTGTCTCCCTTACCCTTATATAATAATCTCATCCTGCTCAGTGGTCCTAAATAATGTTTTTTTATGTAAAATTATTGCTTAATGTGTAGTGATTTGACATGTAGAATAATGATATGTCAAATGCTCTGACGTATAGCTACAATGAAACAAAAAAAAAAATGACCGCATCTCCACGTGGTGAATGATGTTGATTGGGGCTAAGGCCTAGTGGTGCTGATGATACTGATTTTATTGTTCATAGGTAGTGCTGATGGTGCTGATTTTTTTTATTGCTCATAGGTAGTGCTGAGTTCCGGGTTGCGTTTCGACCTCATTATTACTGCTTTATGGTCGGTGAAATGCAGAACCATGAATGCAAAGTTTAACGCGATTATATACGCATTTGACCGCAGCGCCCTCTCCTGTATAGATGTTGAGCGGCTACATGCAACGTTTCATTCATGACATACCCAGCTCTTGAGTTACTACCACATCTCAGAGCCCCCTACTCGTCCCGTAGTCGTGGCCGAGAGAGAGCCGCACAGGTTCGAATCCTGTCGACTGCGCACACATTTTTTTCTTTTTTTGTGAGCACGGACGGACGGACGGACGGACAAGGCTAGACCCTAAGGAGCTTCGCCCCTAATAACAGTCACGTTTTGCTGTTGTGAGGCTTTAAACATGATCAACACATACAGACGCTTTAAGAGCAATGGCTTTGGCTTGGCAATGACAAGTGATTTACAAGGTCTTAAATTTCAGATCAAATATGAGAGATATTTTGGGTCTACGCAAACGTAATTGATGCAGTTCTTATTTATTTGGTGTAGCCTAAAATTAACCTGCCCAATTAAGTTAATAGTTAATTGTGTTTTTTGTGTTTTCTTAACAATTGAAGTTCTCGGTGTCAGAAATAATTCGCCTTCGTTGGCACATAGTTCAAACACGTTTAGGGGTGGATTATAAGCATAAATTTCCTACAGTGTACCTTGAGCTATTATTGGAAGCGACCACATAATATAGTTTTTCAACGATGATATGAGTTTGATGTAAGTAAAGCTGAAAGGTAATACGAGGGACGTCCATTCGTTATCTCGTAGCCCGCGTGTTTGAATACGCTCTTCATAGAGGCATACCCTCTTGGGTAATGAGCCAACATTTTTGGCGTTCTATAGTTTTGTCATTATTTCGTGAAGTTATTATTTAAAACTTTTAGGGGCATGCTTTGCAAAATCAGAAGTTGTAAAGCGTCTGCTCAGAACTTTATTCAATCACTTCCCAGAACAACCCGTCCAATAATGAACAAAAAGCAAAAAAGTTTGCTTTTTTGAAAGACGTTGTGGATGCTCTATCGTCCACAAATCCACGCATCATTGTCTCACTCATTGCTTATAGCCGATGAATGTCACAAATTTGTGAAAATATATATAGGGTGTCCCGACCTCCAAGTCACCAGGCTTGATCTAAAATGGACCGTGAAAATCGACGCCTGCACGTAGCACTCTAAACGTTTCGTCAAAGGGTGTATTTCACAGGTCGGTTTTTTTTAGAGCGCAGCTCTTAGGCGCCCGTTTCCGGCTTGAGCAGCGTCGCCATCGCCGTCGCCGTCGCCGTCGGCGTAACCGCGCGGTGCATTATGGGTAAATTTTCCCGGAGGGACCCGAGGTCCTCCCGAAGGACCTCGGGTTCCTTCGGGAGGACCTCGGGAGGACCTCGGGTTCCTTCGGGAGGACCTCGGGAGGACCTCGGGTTCCTTCGGGAGGACCTCGGGAGGACCTCGGGTTTCTTCGGGAGGACCTCGGGTTCCTTCGGGAGGACCTCGGGAGGACCTCGGGCTCCTTCGGTGACCTCGGGGAGAGGGGGGTCATGTAACTCCCCCGAAGTCACGTGACCCCCTTCCCCGAGCTCAAGTGACCCCCCCCCCCCCCCCGAGGTCACGTGACCCCCGTGAGGGGAGGAGGAGAAAGGAGGGCAATACCCTCCCCTCAGTACCCTTCCCTCCTCCTCCTCAAGAGCTGCGCTCCGATTCGGCGTTACAGGCTTTCATTTTTTTTTGTAAAATTTGAAAGCGTAGCTTCCTTTCTGTAAAAAAATAGGACCAAGTAACTTGCCAAGGTCAACGGCGGGCGGCGACGCTGACGACCAAGTCGCGTTGCGGGGCGCGGTTAACGCGCGTACTGATAGATAGTGTCGGGTGCAGCGTCTGAAGGTGCAGCCGACTAGCGAAAAAAAGCAGACACGCAGACGAAATCTATTGGCAGCAAAATCGCCGTCGTTATGCAGACGCGTTTTTTTTTAACTTAAAGTCCGCATTTATTGTTTAGTTAATGGTACAGTACAAAACGATTATGTTCATAATAATAAACCACGATATTCGCGAGCAGTTTCGAGAAGGCGATAGCTCCATCTATTAATACGAGCGCCAAGCGCGCCCCGCCACTCGACTTGGTCATCTGCGTCGCCGCCCGCCGTTGACCCTGGCAAGTTTCTTGTCCCTATTTTTTACAGAAAAGGAAGCTACGTTTTCTCATTTTACAAGAAAAAAAAAACGACTTGTGAAATACACCTTTGACGAAAAGTTAAGATTCACACGTGCAGGCGTCGATTTTTACGGCCTATTTTAAATCGAACCTGGTGACTTGGGACACCCTATCTATCTCATTGTCTGCATGGTCTGACAGTGTTAGCACTCAAAACTCTTATCACAAAGCCAACTTCGGAGTGGGCAAGAGGATATCTATTGACTTAGTCAGGATTATTAAGAAGCATAAGCAGGAAACATTTTGCCAATTTTATAATCTCAATGACACATTATTGCGGCAGCCAATGAGATTGCGACAGCCTATACGAACGCCCAACAACCTATCATGAAACAGAAACGTGAACGGAATATGTTACACCTAAGTTTGTTAAATTGCCAGTGACAAAGGCCATCCGAAGGAAACTAATGACACCGAAATACAGGCACGTAGCCAGGGGGAGGGGGGGGCATGGGGCCCGCCCCCCCCCCCCCCGAAATTCTCTATTTTGCTGGGACCTTCTTTCCCCCTCCCTCTCATACAGCATTTTTTCACGGGCGCCCCCCCCCCCCAAAAAAAAAAAAAAAAAAAAAAACTAAATCCTGGCTACGTGCCTGCCGAAATACATACACTATATTCAGTGTGACCCCTATCATTGCAAACCAGTGTCATCGATGTACGACTCCAATTACGTATGTCCAAACACATCGATGCAACTGCAGGCCGTACAGTGCAGTCTGATAGATTGACAGCTTCCCTAGCGCACAATAGAAACCACAGTCAGTAAGCAGGCACTCTGGTTCCCCTTCCAGTTTTGTCCAGATGGACTCGGATAAGCACCTTGGAGTTGTTGCCCCCCCCCCCCCCCCCTTTTTATCCGAAAAATACAATCTTTATCCACCCATCAAAACCAGGAAGGCTGAACCAGCTGAACAAGCTGAACAGTTCGCGCAACAGCGAGCAAAGAACAGCAATAAAAGAGCACTACCCCCGAAATCAGTTTGTTCCAGCCAAAGAACGCTAGCGCATGTCCTTCCGCGAGCGCGGCTGGCCAGCACGTGCAGGGATGGAGGTTCTTAAGGCCCTGACCAAAGTCACGGCAAAGATTCCGGCACCCAGACCGCCCAGTCGCCACGCCGATTGAACATGGGGCGATGGGTCTCTCGCTCGAAAATTACACGCGGGTTGTCCTAGCTGGTTCGTGGGCCACGGTCCACTAAAAAAGCGGCCGAGGTGAGAAGCAGCTTCGTCCTCCCGCAGACCGCAGGACTTCCGGTGTCCCGGCGCACAACGGTGCCGATAAGGCGCCACCGCCTCCTCCTCGACGTAACGTGTAGTACGTCCGCCGTGCTCCGTGTCGGCGCCCCCTTCAGCGCGAGCGATCGCCTTTCCAAAAGGCGTTGCTCGTCACAAAGGGGGCACCCGCCAGCTGACCGCCGTAGCCCCGCACAGCACCTCTTGCACGTTCCACGAAGATGCTGTCGGAAGCACGGCGCTTCCTTCTACGGACCGTCGCGCCTCTCCGGCCATCGTTCCCATCTGTCCGATGTGAGTTGTTGCGTGTAATAGCAAGGCAGACAGACACCCGAGCCCGGCTCAACAAACTCAACGGGGAAAAAGATCAAAGCAAAGGGGCAAACAAAGCGCGCGAGACACCTTCTCGGGAGGCCGACTGGGGACGCTCCAATTGATGCCCAGTCGAGCGCGACAATGCCGTGGAAGAAGGAGAGAGCCGACCATTTCAAGAAAGAAGTTCATGTATTCGGGCCGGAACATCCGACACGGAGAACCGGATCGCCATTGACGTGAAGTGACGGATGTGGATTGTGTCCGGTGTCAGGCCCATACCACTATACGCCTTGCCGCCGGGCCTACACACTAACCCTATTGCTTAGCCTACCCCCGCGGGCCTCTAAGGGAGAAGGACCAGCGTCTAACAGCCGTGTGCGCGCTACAGCTTTGTTTGCCCCTCTCCTTTTCAATGGGAGGAACATGGGCCGGCGTGTTACTTCTTTGACGCGGAGGAGGGACAGGCTTCGCTGGACCTGTTGTTTGCGTGCTCGTCGGTCTCAATTGCGGTCGTGTTTTTCACTAAATGGACATTGTGGACGGGTGAGAATTCAAAGAGATGCATGTGTCGTGCGAGCGTGTACAAGGTGCCGCGCGGTCCTTGGTTATCAAGCTGTCTGCGCTAGTGTTTTTCCACGGTTGCAAATCAACCTGAAGTATTGATTCTTACCTTCTCTCGCTCTTCCTTGGCCGAAGGCTGCAGGCAGGGAATTATATTACAGGGTTCTGTCAGCCCAGAAACTTCGCTTAATACTTTTTTTTTCTGAATTACCCTTCCGCTAAAGTTGTCAAAAAAAAAAAAAAAGTCGTATACCCTCTTTTGCAAATTAATTATGAAGTGTGTATGTTTAGTCAGCAGGACATTAGTCAGTTCAAATGAGCGTACATAAGAAATTTTGCCACTGCAGTATCACTGATAGCCTGCATCACAGTGTAGTGCTACACAACCGTACGCCGGTACGATGCTCGTCCCGATCGAAACGGGCATGGTTGGCCATTGAACCGAGGATCCTTCGGCTCTGCAGCCCAAGCGTTCGGTCCAAGGGCTTCGAACTTCCGGTGCATTAACACACTTAGCCACCGATCCCCTCTCTTCTGTTGATGAACCCTAAGAGTGATAGGAAAAGATTTTCAACCTTGATGAAAGAACGATTTGGTTTTTTTTAAGGTAGCCAATTAAGCGGATGCTGTGTGCTTACGGCAACACGTGCACAATTTTCATATATTTTTTTATTTTATTTATTTGATCTCGATGACACCCTTTCGAATACATTACAAGAGCGAGGGATTTCAGGAGAAATTCAAAAGCACATTACAAATAACTGGTACAATATCGAAATTCATTTTGACCGGTTACAACATGGTATGGCACATCTCAGCCACTCACAACAACGGTCCGCTAAATTTCACCTCACCTTCAGGCGAAAAATACACAGGACCTATTTTTCCTTCAGTTTTACAGTGAAAAAACAAAACTGGGATGGGAACTCGATATTATCATTAAAAAAAATACAGACAAAAATAGTTCATTCAAACATGACACGGACACACTCTTGACTACACTAAAGCATTGTCGCAATTCTAAGTCAGACCGTGAATTTCAAGACATGTCATCACATTTCTTTTTTGATGCCAGATCATTCTGTTCTGTTGCCATAGGTTCGGTAGAGCGTTCCACTCAGAAATACACACCAGCGGAGGTGGAAAAAACATAGATTAGTAGGAGATAAAAATGGTTCCACTTTGTGTGAGGGATCCAATCTAACTGAAACATGTACTGCAGGTCTGCAGAATGAATGTCTAAAAGTGGAGTCACAGTAATATATACGATAAAAAAAAAACACATGCGCGATATCTTTCTTTGTATCCCGAGACAAGATAAACCCAAATTTTGTTTTAAACACGTGATACTTGTTTATAAGAGTAGTTACTAACTTACCACAGATAAACTGGGCAGCTTCATTTTAACGCGTTAGCGTAAAGTACCTCCTGTCGCAGAAAAGCCGGCGTCGGCGTCGGCGTCGGTGGCTTCGTAACAGGAAAATCCTGATTGGTCGATAGGGTCATGACGCCGCAGTCACATGACCTCGCGCGGGAATTTCAAACAACCCACAACGCTCATGCGAAACGTGACGTCATGAGTGGAATGAAAGTGATTAAAAAACATGACATGTAATGCGAATTAAAGGTCGCCGCATGTCTCAAACGATTTCACTGTATTAAGTAATTCATTTTCCTTAAAGAAAATTTTGAATAATTTTAGGCGATCTTCGAACCATCGATTCTTCGGTTGCGAGCCGGACACGCAACTAACTACCATGTCCGCCGCACATCTTTCTCATAGGCAGGAAGAGCATGAAAAGCGAATAAGAAGGCGATATAAAAGTGGTCTGCTAACTTAAAGGCGAAGCTTAAAAGGTTTGTAGTGCCAGGTAATTTTGGTGTGGATTCCAGATTATATTTGCGTATTCGGGTTCTGGAAGAATGATAGGTTTATAGGCCAGCAGGCGGGTACCCTAAAATGACTAATGCAATAATCGCCGTAAAAAAAAAAAAAAAAAAAAAAATTATGCGTTTTGTATGGTGTGAGTGATGTACTCGTTCCAAGCCAAGTTGTGCGTAACCTATATGCCTTAGTATTTATATGATGCGGCAATGTCAAGATCGAGAGGAAGGAGGCTGTATTGGGTTGGTAGGACGTCTGACTTTTTAGTTACTCTCATTTGACGGCACTTACTGATATTAATGTTGAGCTACCATATTAAGCTCCACGTGCTAATTATGTTGAGGTCGGTCTGTAAAGCGTGATTATCACCGAGGTCAGTAATATTTCGATATAAGACGCAGTCGTCCGCAAACAACCTGATTTTTTATCTTAAGGTCGATGGAAGGTCATTCTTTTGTATCAAGAATAGGGGAGAACCAATCACGCTGCCCTGTGGGACATCTGATGTGACGGTGAATTTAAGATGAACCAGTATTATTTATTCTTACTGATTGGGTTCTGCCACGTAAAAAAAGTACTATCCACTCCACAATAAAAAGGTGTATTTGAAGGTTCGATATCTTTAGGAGTAGACGACTTTATGGTACTCTATCGATCGAAAGCCTTTGCGAAGTCAATGAAAAGGACGTCAGTTTGAATGTCAGCATGAACATAAGTGCAAGTCAGTGATAAATTTAAAAAGTTGGGCATTACATAAGTAAATATTTTTGAAGCCATGATTTTTTTAAAATAAATAAATAGTTCTTGAGGTGATTCATGATAAGTGAATAAATGACATTTTCTATTACCTTTCATGGCACACTTGTTAGGAAGATGGGACTCTAGTTAGAGGGGTCAAATTTTATACCGGATTTAAAAATTGTCTGAACGATCGATGCCAGTGTCTACTTTGCTGGAAAAATAACAGCAAAAAGTGCAAAGGCGGAATAATTTACTATTTTTAATATTTTTAACGATATACCATCTTCACCGGAAGCACAGTATCATAAAAGATAACCAGATATTTTGGAAATGTTGCTGCTTGTAAATGAAATGAAGGACATTGGCACGATGTGGGACTGAGGGAGGAAAAGAGCAGGGAAAGTCTTTTGCGTAAATACCGATGAAAAAAGCTATTCAACATAAACCCCGCATCATTGTCAGACCCGCCTGGTTCGTAAACAGGGGAGAACAACGGGCTTCACTGGGATTCCCAATTCTCCAGAACTTTAGGAAATTTTTGAGTAAAATTTGTGATAATGTTTCTCCGAACAAAAATTGTCTTTTTTCTTTCTTTACTTCCCTTTTAATGGTTCTTGAATACAGACTGTTTTTAGACCGATCCCTGTCCTCGTTAGACTTTTTTTTTTGCGTTTTGGAAGAGTTTTTTTTTTTTTTTTGCTTAACATGCGTTTTAGTGCGTTCGTGAACCATGGTGATAGAGAATCCGATACGGCAGTAATTTTAGGAATATCGATTGACACTAATTTGCAAAGGACGTGCTTAATACGCGTGAATTTTCTTCTACTGATCGGCCCTGATAATGCAGTATAAATTCTTAAAAAAAAGAAAAAGGCCCAGCGAAGGATTTATGGCTTCAATACTTGCCCGGGTGTAGTTTTATATTTGTTTGCGATGAATTGCTCGGATTTCGAATGAAAACGTTCTTTGAAGATGAACAATCGCATGATCGCTAAGTCAAGAATATTCATATCGCTTACATTGTCCCGATTGTTAACAAAAAAAAAAATAGATCTAGTACGAAAAAAAGTTCGGGCGCAAACGAGCTGGTAAAGGTTTAACATAAGTTTAGACAAACCCCCGAGACTGGGGAAAAGGCGAAGGAGAACACAACACACAGATATTTTGTGTGTTGCAAATCCAACCAGTACACACTGTTTGGATTTGAAGCCAAAAAGAACTTAAAAGATATTGCAAATGCTGATGTGTACGCACCGGTGTAAGATTAATGACACGTTTAGTGCTTTGACACGCTTGACTGCTAATCCCGAGGCGATGCTTTTGCCGATCCTTTTTTTTATGGCCCTCTGACGTGGCCACGTGGTGGTGACGTGAAAATCAGCTGAGGATCTAATGGCAGCCACTGACGCTCCATGCTTGAATGACGAAGCTTGAAAACACGATGCTGCGTGAGAAGCTTACCGCCGAATTCAGAAACCTCACTCAAACTACACTCACACTTAAGGGCCGCTCCACTTCCTCGAGGAAGGCGCGAGGGCCGGCGCTGGCCAATCGCGAGGACGGACCCGCCGTCGCGATTGGCCAGCGCCGGCCCTCGCGCCTTCCTCGAGGAAGTGGAGGGGCCCTTAAGTGTGAGTGTAGTTTGAGTGAGGTTTCTGAATTCGGCGGTTAATTTCGTCTTGCTGGAACGATTTTCGCACAGTAGCAGCCGGGGTCACCCTGCGAAATATTTGCGACAAATTTAGTGCTTTGACACGCTTGGCTGCAAATCGCAATGACGTCTTCAAATCAAGCATTTCTGGCTACCATAGTGCATTCTTAAATCCCCCGCCGAAAGAAATAAAAGCTACAGACCTCTCCGAGTCTCTATAGCGCGCCGTTACATGCTACCTGCGCGCTCCAATCTTCTGTTCTCCACTTCTCCCACGAACCGCCTTTCCGATACTTGCTGGACCCCACTGATAGTAAGGTAAGCCAAGTAATTCGATGTATCACTTGACGATATGACCTTGATGGTAGCGTAAAGGGGTCATGAAACGATTTTCCTACTTCTTCCTCCTTAGTTTTAATCCTCAACTCAAATGCGAATTGTGAAATCACGTCGTCGTGACATTCTTCGGCACCGGTGAGATGACTCCTAGCTTCCACCGTGCTTTTTATGCACACCATAAAACTTGTCATTCGCCAGTGACGATAAGTTCCGTCAGGGCACTCATTGGCCACGAACGCGAATCCGAATATTCGTCGACGGATTTATTGTTGACGAGCGCATACGTCCGAGTGACGCAGTTCTCGTGTCCAATGCCTGAGCTCGGCTTACGTCAGGTTGGAACCGCTGACGCGCTTTGGGAACCGCGGATGTATTATAGTGAAAAGGCGGAGAGCTTTCGAAGGAAAGAAGGTACAAAATAGTCCGCTATATTTTCGAATGTTCGTTCCGAAAAGCTGGCTGTTGACTTTCTACCCTCTTTCTTTTGGCCAACTAAACGATGTGCGATTAGTTAAGTCCCAATTTAAAATCATTTATCCCAGCCCAAAATTCGTTTCATGGCCCCTTTAATATTTGGTCCGTATCATGCACCACGTTTTAATTCTAAAACATGTACGTGTATATATATATATATATATACGAACAACATACCTCATACAGTTTTTTAAGGGTGTGCTTTTCCCCATTCACCCATTGTACTCGTGTGTGACACAAGTTTACGCCTGCATACAATTTGCATAGGCATATCTAGTCTACGCTTAATTTTGTCGGCAAAAAAGAAGCCAAATAAACACATTTTACTTCGCAGCCTAATGAACCTCTGTATCTGAATACGTGAAATTGCAGGCGTAATTGCGTAATTATTATTTTAGATAATATACGCAGAGTAATAATAGACAACCCTCGAAGCTCTACCGACAGTTGGCGGTACAGATCTAATTTATTAATATTTCAGTCATGCATCTAAAATTCATGAGGCAATACAAATAACTATTTCAGAGCCATTTTATTATTACAAATGATTCATTCAAAGCTGATGGTGGTTGTCCGTTATCAAACATCGTCTTGGCAAAGGGCGTAGCAGCATCTCGTTCAAATTCTAAAAAAAAAAGAATATCTACCGAGAGCAAATTTATATTACGCATTTTAGTACGAAAGTTAAGACAGAAAAACACACATTATTCGGACCCTTTAGCTCGCTGTGCCCAGTCGGCCGTTTGCGTCGTTTCTGTTACATTACAAATTTGTTTTATGCAAATATGCTAAAACAATAGCATCACGCTGATTAGGCGACCGTGTCATAATGCTTCAGGCAACAAAGCGATCGATGCATTTTACGTAATATTCAGGTCGTGTCTCAAATACTTCCTTCGGCGAATATTATGTCTTACGAAAAGCCTCCAGAAATAAGTCGGAAGCGCCCAAGAACATGGAATAAAAACTAAATGACGAGAAAAATGGCCACCAAAAACAAAAGAAAAAAGAACGGTGCACAAAGATCGACAGGGCATAGAAGAGAGTGAATCTGCATGATCGAACAAGACACGACGGCGGAGCGTTTTACACGAGAATCGTGACGGCGCGCGGCTTTGTGATCGAATCCGGTGCACTTCTTTTCCTGCCGGCGCCGTTCGGCCGAGAGTAACAAACATCGCCCAGGAAGCTCTCCGGAAAAACGCTATTCATAGTAACGTTCTTAGGAGTGTCCGATAACACCCGGTCGAACGCGGGCGACGCGAGATTCGTCGAACCATTACCACAGCAGCCATGCATCCCGGCACACCTTGGATGACGTCATGACGTTATCTGGTGGCAACGGTTCTCGCGTAGAAGCCCATTCGCACATTTGCGTTTTGAACGCGTTTGAGTGCAGGACGGTGTCATTTTGCGGCAGGAAGCGCTACAGCCGCTAGCGGTAGGGAAGCGCGATAGGGACGCGCAGTACTCCGCAGCGCTCCGCAGCGCGACACAAGAAGAGTAGAGCGCTGGCTCAGCTTTTCCAAAGCATCGGGTTGCGCTAGACCAGTGAGAAGCGGAGAAGAGAAAGGGAGGGTCACGTGCTTGCCCGCACCCGTTAACATCATCGACGCGCATCCGGTTGCCCGTTCAGGGCAGTCTTGTATGTACTAATTTGATTCGTTACAAACGAATCAAATTAGTTGTCATTAATACCTTTTGGAGTAGTTTCGTCATTATTTTATTACGTTTACTAGGAAGTAATTGCAACAGTAAACTGATTGCTTTTGGAGGTACTAAAAGTACTTGTAACCGTTGCTGTTTTTTTCTCTTCCTCCTGTTTTTAATGGCTCTTTTTGTTCGCACAAGTTTCCTATCAATAAATACTGTAAACGACTTAATTTTCGCGGGCTCAAATTTTCGCGAATCGGACCAAAGCTGAAAATTTGAAATTATTCGCGGGTTCTAATTTTCGCGAATCGAGTGTAGCTTCTTTCGTAGCGTTCACATATTGCTCGAATTGTTCGCGGGATGTATTTTTCGCGAATTGAAGGCGATTCGCGATTTTCGCGAAAATTAGGTCCTCGCGAAAGTTTAGTCGTTTACAGTAGTCGAACCAAATCTATCTTCGTGAGGAGACGGTTTACCGCAATTTCTGGTTCAAGAAGATTAGTCATTCGTAATTCTGCTATTCTAACTCAATATTAGACAGTACGAAACATTCGTTTTCCAACAGAGAGAAAACTCTGTCGGTTTGTAAATTTAAAGTACTCTGAGAGGTAACAGTTACTTTTTTCAAGTAACCATAAATTACTTTTCGTCTCGTGTAATCAAGAAATCTAATTGAATACTTTTAAAGCGCGAGTAATTGTAATTAAAATCTATTTCTTTATTTTTTTCGAGTAACGTATATCGAGACTGGTTCGGAGGCAGGATCTTGCTTTTGCTTGTTGAGGAGCGCTGGGGACAAGGGAACCGGCTACAGCACGTTTCCTCCCCGAGGCTGCGATGTTCCAAGCTGGACAGAAGTCGTCGCGGAAGCCAGCGGGATTTCGCCCCGAGATTGGCCACCTCGACCAACTCAAACGCCGTCGCCGGGTGCCGCCACGTTGCCGCGGATTTCGCCCACAATTTTATGAGCCGCGAGGGACATTAGGACGCGCCCTTGTTATAGTTCTCGACACCGCTTGGCTACGCTTCGACGCAACTGTGTGTTCACGAGCTTTGCCCAAACGCTCTCAGCAAACGTCGTGCAGCCTCGCCTGCCACGACTGAAAGCGTCGCGCTCGAACGCAAATGCTTTGTATGTGACAACGTGTTTAGGCATGGTCCATATACTAAAGCTGAGGAAAGACAGGACGCTGGCAAGTCCCGAGCTCCTTATTAACGCTCGCAGGCAATGAGATTACAGCATTAGTTGACAAGGACGCGAGGGAATGAATCGGGCAGCAGGAGGCGTGAACATAAGCCACAAAATGCATTCATTTGGCTCTCATGTGAATATACACTCGGAGGGGGAAAAAAGATCGGTTCTTGAAAGGTTCTTCGACGACCCAAGAACTCATTCAGCTCGTGAAGAACTGTTTCGTCTCAAGTATCCTTTTATACTGCGTACACACGTAAGCTGAGAGTGCAGCCGATGCCTCCAGCACGAGAGCACAAGTTCGCTGCTTTAATTGAAGCGTTCTTCCGCAGAGCGAGCACTCGCGCTAGAAATGCACGTCTCAAAGCCAGAAGCGCGGGCTAGATCGCGCTTGTAGCTTTGACTGCAGTCTCAGCTTAAGGGTGAACAAAGTATAGGGAGTATTCACTGGCGGCCATGGCTGTGCGCGCGGCTGCTGAGCGCGTGCTGAGGACAAGCTTCCACATGTAGCTCTTCAGCATCGTGCATACGCTCTAAACACCGCCCTCAAATATGACATCCAGGTAATAGGGGGGGGGGGGGCCTTAAAAGAACGTTTAGGGGTGCAAAATATAAACAAGCCGAAGAACCACTAAAAGTTATTTTACGACCAGATTTTTTTTTTTTTTTTTTAGAGTAGAGTCATTATATGAGCTAAGGCTACGCCTCGGAGAGTAACCACTCTTCAGACGAATAAGTGCTTAAAGGAGCGATGCAACAATTTTTGTACTTTGCGCAAATACCACTTAGCACAGATCCCTGACGTTAATGACCTATAAAGCACGCGTTCGTTTTTCATTCCTCGCAATAGAAGTCTCAGAAAAAAATTAAAGAAAAACGAGCAGCGTTCACCCCCTCAACTCGCAGGCAGAACAAGCGGCCGCATGAGCCGATTATATGCCGCCAATGTTGATCATAGCCACGCGCTGGGGTTGGCAAAGCACAGGACACGCGCTGAGTTCCGGACATTGTTATGGCTCGGCTATTGTCGTCGTTGCAGCGATTGGACACGGGCCACTACACGAATGCTTCTCGAGCTAGTAATTATCACGAGCCAAAATCGAGTGCCCCCGCAATTCTCGGGTTCAATCTATGAACCACATTCAAATATCGTCATATGGGTGTACTGCGATCCCCACGTTACGTCATCAAATTTTGCAAAGGAGAGATTGAATGAAAATTATCGCTTTTGTCCTCGAAATTACACCGCAGCAAAGGAGTTTCTTGGCCAGTGGCGTTGCGTGCGAGTATCCTTGAGTCCCACTGGTACCAGTAAGCTCGTGTAAAGTGAAAAACAATCCAATTGAATATCCTTGCACCGCTCCTTTAAAGTCATTGCTTCCAGTTATCTGAAGCCTTATCAGAAACTGCAGGAAACGATCTTCCAAGCTTTCTCTAGAAATGTTGGAACAGTCCGCAACAGAGCAAAACGACATTCGCCTGATCTTTCTGACACCGTTTGTGAAGCTGAATCCCGCATTTCAGTATTGTATAACGACCGCCACGTGTGCCCACTCTGCACTAGGCACCCAAAATGGCGGCAAATAGGAGACAATTTGGGAACGGAGTGTCGATACTCTAAGCGCATTTAGTGGGTCTAGGTCGTACTAGGCCAACATCAAACTAATGGGACTGCATGCTTTTCCCGCCGACCTGCGCCCGGGGTACTGCTCTTGGTTTTGGGGGAACATTATCGCGCTCTTGTCTGTTCTGTTGCGTGTTCTGGGCTCCGAGGTTGGCCGCACTTCTACACTGCAACGCTGTGCGTGTAATGTATCATCTTCACCAGTTAGAGACCAGGAATTCCTCTCTTTAGCTGCAGGTGCAGCTCCGGTTTATCACGAAGCACGATATGAGTCGAAAGAAAACGATAGCGCCACCCAAACGTGGGGTAACAGAAAAAAAGCATGCAGCCATTCTCACAGTTCAGAGAACACCTTAAGGGAGGACAGAAACGCGGTGTGTAATCCTAAAGCGGGTAACATAGCAAACGATGCTGAAAGAAAACCTATTTTATTATTAAAAAATAATACAACGGCCCATACTACAACTATATCTTGTCGCAAACGTAACAGACACACTTTGTCACCCGCATGATGAGCAACCGGAAATCAATAAGAGCGATGGCCACGTTGAACTAACGCCGAGGTGTGTCAAGGTCACCAACAATATGTGTTCTCTTCATGTGTCTGCGTGCAGAAATTATGTTAACTGTCGTACACATCTTGCACAACCTTTCGAACGTTAGCTCCTACAGAAGGTGTCTTCCGTTTATTCCAACCGCGATCGATTAAATATTCGAAGCTATCAGTCCAAAACAAACTGGTTTTCTAATGAGAGAGATTTGGAAGCGTCAGAAGCCGGGCGCACTCTTTAATTTGAAACGAGCTCAATTAACGCTGACACAGAATGTCCTTGGACATCTCATTACCTCCGGTCGTTATACAAATTTACGAGGCGAGAGGTCACTTCGAAATCACTCCTAAAATGACACGCCCTACGATGATTTACAAGAAAATGCTCACATAGATGCCTGTTGGAACTCATAATATAAAGGCGAGCAGATATTTTCAATAGGACAAGTTATAGCAACGCCTGTCGGACGGAGGAAAATACAATGGGGGCCGACGTCCGAGAAGTTGAGCGACACCGCCATTTGCTTCTTGGGTGGGGGGCGCCACCTTTGAGAGAGCCTAGATTGAAGAGAGGGTCCATCTGAAGCCATAGGGGAACGTTTTTTGCAATTTAATGGCGGAAACCTTCTGCGGCGATCGGTCGCAAGTGCGCACGCGCTGCGTTTTCGGGTGGCGAGGAAGAAAGCAGGAGGACAAACGGAGACGTCGCTTGAAGACCATCGACGGTCTCGTCACCTGCTCGCAGCTGGCATTGCAAATGCAGCCCATAAATCACGTTACCTCGATCAAGCAAGTTAGAAACTCGCTGTAGTAGACGCCTTGCACACGCTCCAGATTATATACATCCGCTATCGCTGGCCTTCTCTCGTCTTGCCGTGACGCCGAGCCACTGAAGCGGGCTTTGACGAGCCTCCACACGGGCAAATGCTGGGGAGAAGGACGCAGTATTATCGTAAAATGGCAATGGAATGTCCTGCTGTGGTAATGACGAATAGGAGGAAACACAAAAAATGAAGGTCGGTTATGGCGGCGCGCATGCACACTTCGGCAAATTCGCCTATAACGCGCCACGCGCAACAAAGTTCCGGCGTTAGTTTCCAGAGAGCCTGTCTCCCTGAAAGTTTCCACTCATTTGATCGCGGTAGAGTGGTTTATGAGCCGTGTTTGCAATGCGAACTGCGCGAGGATGGGTAGGAAGAGTTGATTGTCTGTAAACGTCTTCGCCTTTCCGTCTGCTTTCATCTTCGTCACACGAAAAACGCAGCACATGTGCAGTTGCGATTAATCTCCTCAAGTTAGGCATCTGTCATTAAATTGCAAATGCTTTGGAGCGTTCTTCCGCGCACAGTGAGCGCTCGCGCTAGAAATGCATGTCTCAAAGCCTGGAGCGTGGGCTATAGCTCGTGCTTGTAGCTCTGCCTGCAGTCTCAGCTTACGGTTTAATTGAGTATAAAATCCCTCGAGGTGTTTGCGTATGTCTTGTAAGTAGCGTGAAATTCGTCAGTGCACGAGGCCCCTGTCTCGAGCGGCCCTTGGAAGCATATGGCGGCGTAGCGCTGAAATGAGCGGCCCTTGGAAGCGAATAGGCTCTGAAGCGAATGGCAGCGAGCACCCTCTCATGGCACGTGTATTGCGTGTTTCTACAACAATGGTTAGCGGTACTTGTAAAAAATGCCTTTATCAAGGGCCTGTACTCCCAACTAAAGCCCCTCGACGTGTTTCCGTTTGTCTTGCAAGTATCGTCGAATGCGCCATTGCACTAGGTCCGTGTCATCGAGCGGCCCTTGGATGCAAATGGCGGCACAGAATTGAAACGAGCGGCCCTTAGAAGCAAATGGCTCGTGGCACGCGCTCGTGGCACGTACCTTGTGCGTTTCCACAACAATAGACCTTTCCGGAAATATGTGGCGCCCCCAGCGTCTGCTTTACGCATTGGATGTTCAGATGTACGGCACGTGGAATTATCCAAGACGCGAAGACTAACCGCCGAATTCAGAAACCTCACTCAAACTACACTCACACTTAAGGGCCCCTCCGCTTCCTCGAGGAAGGCGCGAGGGCCGGCGCTGGCCAATCGCGACGGCGGGTCCGTCCTCGCGATTGGCCAGCGCCGGCCCTCGCGCCTTCCTCGAGGAAGTGGAGCGGCCCTTAAGTGTGAGTGTAGTTTGAGTGAGGTTTCTGAATTCGGCGGTAAGTTGACATTGGTTTAACAGTTCGTGATTTCGGAATGCAGAGAAGGCAGAAGGAAGGAAATACAGAGCATATGATTACCTTCTTTCCCGTTCGCCTTATTTTTACGTGTGTTCTGAGTTCCAAACGATAAGAAACAATGAACCGTGCCGCTACCAGGATATACGAAGCGTTCGAGCCGGCACGAGCGTACACCCGAACAGCCCAACAGTAGAACGATTTCACCAGCCTGTTTGACTACGCCACCGCTGCTGCAGTGCATTAAAAGAAATTAAGTCTTTTTGCACGTGCGACAATGGAGATCTGAGCCCTCGCGTGCTCGGCCGTCTGCCTTCTGTGAACTAACGCTGCTGTGAACTAAAGTTATGGCGACGTCACATGTGCGAGCGAAGGCAAAACTGGAAGCGCGAGCACGAAAGCTCCGTGCGTTCAGGGTTGCTCGAGCGCGCGAGCTGGGGAGAAATGCAAAAAGCGCTGGTCTCGCGCTTCTAGCTTTGGCTTCGCTCGCAGATAAAGTGAAACGAAGTATATAGTCCCCTCGTTGCAAGGTCTCCAGGGATTTTCCGGAACGGCCTATTGTTTGCGCGGCGGTACTTGTAACTTAGAATTTTATGAAGGGACTTAACTCCCGACTCTAATTTCCTGCTATATGCTCCCTACGGGAGCCAGAGTTGCGCGTTCAGCCATCTTGAAATCCAAAGTTATGCGGGAAAGTCACTCCTTGCGGGTGTAGGAGCAGTGCTCCGTCGATTGCGGCAGGTCACGTGACTGAATACGACGAAAAGGGGCGCCGCGCATGGAACAGAAAAGGAGGAGAAGGGGACAAAAGCAGGGGAACATACGCCGGGGCGCGTGCAACGTCGGTGAAGTGACTTTCCTGCACGGCGCAGGATTCTTTGCTCCTCACGTGATCAATCTCCGCGGATAGCGGCGCGGCGACACGTGAAAAACAGACGCGCAACTCTGGCTCCCTCAGGGAGCCTACACACCTTTCCATAAAAGCGTATAATGGCGCGTTCATTGCTCTGTTTGTGTGTAATGCTCTGTTTGTGTGTAATGCCGCAATTGAGAGCTAGCGCAGGCTGGACTGTGATTTTCGTAAAGAGTGGAAACGTCCATACAGGAACTCTACCCCCAACTAGAGTTCCTGTATAGGCTCCCTGCCAGAGCCAGAGTTGCGCGCTCAACCATCTTGAAATCCAGAGTTATGCGGGAAAGTCACTCTTAACGCGTGCAGGAGCCATACCACCGGTAGACCGAGTGGATAGACCTAGTCACTTCGGGTTCGTATGCGGTGCTATACAATCACGTTGTCGTGGTTCCTCAAGTGTTCCGCGTCAGCCTCTGATGTTAGACGCGTGATGTCCACGTTTTCAGTTGACAGCATGGTGAAAAACGTACCCGAATGGGCCTATTTTTTGTCGTCTTAATTCGTTGCCTGTCTTCATCAAAAGGTAACCGCCTGCCTTTGCCGTCGTTGCAATGCTCAAGTGGATGAAATATGGATGATGCGACCTATAAATGGAAGATATTCCGCCTCATGCAAAATTAAAGACCATGAGCACAGCTTGCTAGTGAGTAGTTACCGGCTAGCGGCTAACGATGGCTGCAGAGCGGCCGTAGCGGAGGCTTTCCTGCATAGCACTGGATTGTTTTCCTCACGTGATCGGATTTGGCGAATAGCGGCGCGGCGGCACGTGGAAGACAGACGCGCAACTCTGGCTTCCGTACGGAGCTGATACAAAACCTCTGCCCCCAACCTGCCCCCAACTAAAGCCCCTTTATCCTGGAAAAAGTGGCGCCATTCATCGTCATGCAAATGCGTGAGACACGTGCCGCGCGCCATTCCTGGGAAGAACATGGCGTCTGAAACCTAGCTCAGTGCTGCGCTGTGCCGCCATGATCTTCCTAAGGGCTGCACGTTGCACGTGCCTCGTGCATCGACGCACCTTGCGCTGCTTTGAAAAGAGGGGCTTCACTCCCAACCAGAGCCGTTTATTGAGAGAGTGTGGCCATACATTGGTTTGATTAGGCAAGCATCTCGGGGCTAACCACAGGCCGCGAAACAGCCCCTAGTGGTGGTAGTGTGCTCTAAATATTTGACACGACTAATTTAAGCCGTTTTAGCGTCGCTAAAGTGAAAAGGTTTAGCTCTAGGTGACTGAAAACTTAGCGCATGCGAGGTTTTCGTCACGGCAATATTCAGGTGTAGAATAAACGAACGAGCACCCCAAACCAGGGCTGACTGGCTAGAAACAGCGTTTCAGCTGAGACGTGGAAAGAAAGCACTGCCAAAGCCAGCGCACGAGCCGAGCCGGACTCTGCGTCTCAAGACGCTCGCGCGCCCCAGCCTTTGCACTGTTTTCTTTCAGCCAGTCTCAGCTTAGACGCTGTTCTATACTTCGTTTCACTTTATCTGCGAGCGAAGCCAAAGCTAGAAGCGCGAGACCAGCGCTTTTTGCATTTCTCCCCAGCTCGCGCGCTCGAGCAAAGCCTGAACGCACGGAGCTGCCGTGCTCGCGCTTTCAGTTTTGCCTTCGCTCGCACATAAGGTTAAACGAAGTATAGCAAGCCGGCCCAGAGCAAACTGTCACCGATACCCCATCTGCACAAACATCAGCAGTGCAGACAAAGGCATGGGCACGAGCGCGTGGCTTTGGAAAGTACCTCCTATGTTCGAGTTCTCGTACAAACAAAAGCATTTCGCTGTGCTAGGCTCACGCGCCTGTGCCTTTTGTTTTTACTGCAGACATTTGTGAGATGCAGTAGAGAGGCCGAGATTGAACGCTTCTATTTTACGCTTTAAATGTCGTTTGCAATATTGTGACGTCGCGGTATCCTGATTGGTCGACGCTGTGTCGTACCTTTAGTTTACGCTCTAACCGCGGGGGGAGTTTTCGGCGCTGGCGGCAGCCTTTGCTCCGCCCATTGTCCAAACTCTCCTAATATACGAATTTGCTCCCAACTAGAGTTCCTGTATAGGCTCCCTACGGGAGCCAGAGTTGCGCGCGACGTTAGTGGAGCAAGCTTAGTTTCGCAGCTCCCTATTCTCGCCTGTATGCGAGTGGCCCATGTGGGGGTCACGAGAACAAGCGGTGCTGCGGTCGGATCTTGCTTCCCTGTCTCGCGCGTTGTCTGCTACCACTGCGTTGAGAGCTTCCTTTTCTTTTTCTTTTCTTCCTTTTATTTTTTTTTTTACTTCCATGTGTATAATAGCAAAAAAAAAAAAAAAAGATGATGAAGATGAAGTGTAGTACACCACAGAGATCAAAGTCATCGCATTGTGAATGTTCTTTCTTTGAGTGTTTGAAATTTATTTTTGTGTGCGTCTATTTCCTTGCGCTGTGAAGTGTTAGTATGAATCAACAACTCCCCCAAGCTCAAATATTGCTATTCAAGCTTGGCGGGTTATACAATCCGAAAGCAAGACTCGACTGCAGCGCTTCTAGTTCTCGTGACCGCTTCTGAGCCCACGTCGCAGGCGGAGCTGTGAAACTGAGCTTGCTCCAGTAACGTTGGTTGCGCGTTCATCTCTGTAGCGCCGTCTTTCCTGCACGGCATGTTGATCCTGCTCCTCACGTGACTGAATTCGGCGAATAGCGGCGCCGCGCGTTCGAGGCGCGCGGCGCGCTTAAAAGCAGGGGAACGCACTGTCGGGGTACGTGCAACGTCTACTTTCCTGCACGGCATTTGATCCGGATCCTCACGTGATCGGATCTCGGCGAATAGCGGCGCGGCGGCACGTGGAAAACAGACGCGCAACTCTGGCTCACGTAGGGAGCCTATACAGGAACTCTACTCCCAACTAGAGTTCCTGTATAGGCTCCCTACGGGAGCCAGAGTTGCGCGTTCATGCATGGCATGTGGATTCAGCTCCTCGAACGCGCGCGCTCAAACGCCGGGGAACGTACGCCGGGGCGCGTGCAACGTCTACTTTGCTGCGCGACACTTGATACGGCTCCTCACGTGATCGGATCTCGGCGAATAGCGGCGAGGGCGGCACGCGGCACGTGGAATCAAACGCGCAACTCTGGCTCCCGTAGGGAGCCTATAGACCTTTTCTTTAACCACGCCGCCATCTTGAGAATTGCGGCGCCGATGACGCCGTCTAGCGGCTTAGAAAAAGAAATACGGGCTAGTTCTGGCAGCACAGCTATCTGGGTAGGCAACGGTGTGCGTATGGGGGGAACTTGGCTAGACTAGGCTATGGTGGGCTACAATAACTTGGTTGGAGCTTGTCCGGTTGAATCCAGCTAGCTACTCACAGGCCATCACCTTGCCTCCTCGAGAGAACGAGGACGAAGACGGTGGGGTGTTTTGATTGAGTTTCCACAGCGAAGTATAGGAGGTATTCACTGGCCGCCATATTTGAGGTCACTGTTTAGAGCGCATGCTCAGAACGAGCTCGCATTAATAGGCTGCCAAGACCGGCAATCTTGGTGGTGCGGAATGCACGTGGCGAAAGAACTGTGGAAGCTCGCGTTCAGCACGCGCTCCGCAGCCGAGCACACAGCTATGGCCGCCAGTGAATACTCCCTATATATGAGCAGTTTAATGTAGTCTATGCAGGTAAGCTCTCGGCATTTCACAGCTCCATCTTGAGTGGTGGCATGTAGACTTTTTCATACCTTTCACATACCATGGAGCTTGCAGTGATAGCCTATTGGACCACCTGCACCGGAAATTAAAATCGGTCCTCTTGTCGTAGACGAAGTGGTCGTGAGCTTAAACGTGACGTTGAGTCTGATACAAATCTCTCGCGATTCAAGCTCGCAATCGACTGACTTCATAAATAAGAATTCGTGGGGAAAATGCGAAGCACCGATAACATTGCAGCCACACTCGCGCTGCAGCTTCTTGTGCTCATGGCACACTTTTTATTATTGCTCTTATGCTTTTTAAAATTATTTATTCATCCGACGACCACGCAGTGGTAGCCAGACAACCGTAGATTTTCGAAAATTGCAGCACGGTAAAAAGGAGCACTCGGAACTAACTCATGCACGACGTCTGTTTCTAAGCCTTTTCGCCCATACCCTTGGCGGTTGCATACCCTGTGTCAGCGGGCAATCCAAAAATGCACCAGTTCGAGGGTACGTCAGTTACTGGCTGGTTTGAGGTTATGCGAAAAAGGTCTATAGACCTTTCCAAGAAAGAGCGTATGGCCGGTGCCATTTCCAGTGTTCGTGCGTATGGAGCGTGCTTTGCTCGTTTTCCGGAGCGACGCAAACGCGCGTGCTGAGCTGTGGAGATCGCACGCTGGGCTGTGGATTTGTAAACATTAGAAAGGTCTATACAGGAACTCTACTCCCAACTAGAGTTCCTGTATAGGCTCCCTACGGGAGCCAGAGTTGCGCGTTTGATTCCACATGATGCGTGCCGCCCTCGCCGCTATTCGCCGAGATCCGATCACGTGAGGAGCCGTATCAAGTGTGGTGCAGCAAAGTAGACGTTGCACGCGCCCCGGCGTACGTTCCCAGGCTTTTGAGCCCGCCGCGCGCCTCGAACGCGCGGCGCTGCTATTCGCCGAATTCAGTCACGTGAGGAGCTGGATCCACATGCCATGCGTGAACGCGCAACTCTGGCTCCCGTAGGGAGCCTATAGGGTGTATTCACTGGCGGCCATATCTGTGTGCGCTAATGCTGAGCACGTGCTGATGGCGAGCTTCCACAGTTATTTTGCAACGTGCACCCCGCACCATCAAGATTGCCGGTCTTGGCAGCCTATTAATGCGAGCTCGTTCTGAGCATGCGCTCTAAACAGTGACCTCAAATATGGCGGCCAGTGAATACCCCCTATACAGGAACTCTACTCCCAACGTATACGCAGCGTCGTCTCGCGGCGCACACGGGCGTTAGAAAAGGAGGAGGACACGACTAGAGTACCCACTGATCTCAATGACAATTGCTGGATCGCGTTTGCCCGCTCCGCTAGCTCCGCGAATGCGGTCACTGGCGGCCATCTTTAGGTAGAGTTATATCACCTCTAGCCAAGATACAGCTGCTGCAGCCACTTGGCAGCCACCATCATCCATCCATGGCAAACGGCGTTTTGGCAGTTGTGGTGGCAGGCTGCCATTAAAATAGCGTGGGTGATATTCCGTGATTGATTGAAATTGTTTGACGAAACATGCTTTTAAAACCCGCCGTGAATGGTAGCCCGGTCTTTGAGGACCCGGTGAAAGTTTCACGAAATCGCGCAGTACCGGGGAAAAGCAGCACAGCACGCATCGAAAGTCGCATCGAAAGAAGCATCGAAAGCAGACACCGGTACTACGGTGTTCTAGAGGGTGTAGTGGCAAGAGCGGCGCCCGCTTACAATGGGCCGCGTGAAGACGGTAAACGTAGATGCCGCGAGTGGCGCGGTAGTTCCGTGCCCTAGGAGCATTTGTGGCAGATGGAAGATGTGCGATGAGCGAAGAAGACGACGAAGCTGAGGCGGTACGCTTCTCCCGAACGTAGCAGTAGCACCGTAGCCCTTTTTCTTTGTGGTGTAGTGGTGGGGAGTCTTCCCCGTTCCGTTGCCGTCTCGGTCATAAATGCAAGAAAAAAGACGGACGCACACACTGATTCGCGCCGGGATGCAAGTCGGGCTACCCGGTCAACAAGGGCTGCCACCAGCGATCGTAAGCCGTCGCTGTTTCGTGCGCCAAAGGAGGAGTCGCGCAGACTACAGTGGGGAAAAAAATATTAATCGAGAAGATAAACGCCTCACCGAGACATCAGCAATGTGCGAGAGATATTTTGAACCGCGCCTTATCCTTCGGGACTATGTGGACATCGTCAATGGCGAAGAGGTTAGGATTCCATACCGCAATATATTATGACTATTTTGTAGTCTTTTTGCGTAGTATGTTGCTGGATATCTGTCATGTGCTTGCTGTGTACAGACTGTCACAAAAGAAAATTTACACGGTCTTTTTTACCGCAAAAATAAACTAAGCATCGCCGAACGCTCATTCTCCACCCAAAGGTAGCGCTAGAGGTCACAACCAGATGCCAAAGTTTCAGCCCGATCCGATGACTTAAATAAAAATTATAAGTGATTTTCTGAAAATTTCCATGGAAAAATGGAGCCCATTTTTGCCCGTTTTCGGTTTCTGCTGCCATAGAGCCCCATGTCGAAAACTCCGTCGGCCGCCATTTTCCCATTGAAATTTTCAGAAAATCACTTCGAACTTTTGATTAAGTTATGGGATCGGGCTGAAACTTTGGCATCTGGTTGTGACCTCTAGCTCTATCTTTGGGCGGAGAATGAGCGTTCGGCGATGTCTAGTTTATTTTTGTGGTAAAAAATACCGTGTAAATTTTTTTTTGTGGCACCCTGTATATTGATGAAGAGCATTACCACTTTTGAGAAGTCATAAAGCAGAGAGTTGAGAATAACTTTTTTTTTTCATATTAGGGGTTGTTGAAGTTTGTGTTTATATCGTATTTTAATGCTTCATGTACGCCCAATCGTGTTTTTTTTTTTCATAGACTGCCTTCCACAAAAAAACAATTTGTTATATGTTCGCCAGTTGCAGTGGCAGCTTGGCCGTTCCCAAACGCGCTCCGCCTTGCACCTTAAGGGCACAGGGTAAGTCCTATGCTCCCCATGCATTTGAGGCCATGTCGAGGAACATTTTTCTCGGTGACTATCAGGAGTATTCCTGTCATGTATATATTATTTTGTTCGAAATTTTGTGTTTTATCTACTGAACTAGAATTATTTGAAACAATCTAAAATACTATTTTTCTCAATTTTTTTTTATTCTAGTACTACAATTTTAGTTTTTTTTCGTGTATTAAAAAAATTATAACTCAAAAACTGCTAAGTGCATATTTTTAATTCTAGTTCAGTATTTTTAAACACCCATGTAGGTGGTAGGAATAAAAAATCAACGCTCTATAATTTCAGGTTATGGAAAAAATGGTACCTATGTACTAAAAAACACTGTTTCGAGATAATTGAGTTTAAGGTAAGAAAACTGGTGAATAACAAATTTCTATTGACACCAACAGCCTTAGAGTCATTTTTTCGATAGCCGCCAGCTTGGAAGGCATTGTCACGTCTTCGCTTTTCGGCTTATCGCCTTGCTTGCCGGGCCTCTTTTGTGACCTGCCGTGTCGCTTGGTCCATAAAGTATATTCGGGTGACGTCAACTTCCCTCAGCCACTTGATGGTGTTCCACACAGGGTTCCATCCACAGGACTTCAAAACATTCGCTTGTGCAATGCTACCACCATTGAATGAAAGAACAGCATCCAATGCCGCCATTTTGTCGTTACAAAAACTCAAACACTTGAAAGTACACATGGTACACACCTGGAAAAAACGTGCACAGCGTTTCGGGATTGTCTTGGTTGAAAAAAAAAAAAACTATGCAATAGTTGTCAGATAATTTTTTTTAAGATTATCTGTTACCGGACAAGCTTTTAGGTCTGGTGTTGAATTTGTTTTGTTGGAACATTTATTGATAAACAGGGAGCGTATCCCAAAAGGAGGCGTGGTCACCTGCCACTTGCTTTCGGAAGAAGTGATTTTCAGCCCGAAATATAACTTCCTAAGAACACTGTGACAATGGGAAATGTGCGGAAAGAACTAAACTTGTTAAGGGGGATTAAACCACTATTTATTTGTACCCTTTTCCTCATAGATGGCGCAGAATTTTTCCAGAACAAACGGGTTGCATGTTCGCAGCTGTGCATGCAGGTCGGGCGCTCGAGGTGGGCTCGGGCCACGGGCTGTTCGCCGCCGATCTCGAGCTACATCTTCTTCGCTTTGCGTCCGCCGCTGCAGGAAGCGGCCAACAGGCGGCGCGAGATACGAGCCAGTACATACGCAGATTACAGTGGCTTACAAAACGTAGAATAAGCTCTGATTTCCGAATGAATTCGAAGTTCCATCCACATTCGAAATTATCGAAAGCACAAGATGCGGCGTTGCGGCCATTTGGACCACCACATTTAACACGCAAACGTTGTTTTCAAAAAAAAAAAAAAAAAGAAAAACAATGGTGCTTAATTTAAAGCTAGAAAACGAAAAAGAAAGAAAGTGGCAGTTTTGCACTTCCTATGTCCTATATCGGCCTGGGGGGCTATGTTGCGCTTTTTGGACTCCCAGGAGACTAGGGAGAAGGAAGTGACGTCAACAACGCAGCAAATGCAGATTGGATGTTGATTTTGTTTTCTTCTGTCAACATCCAATCTGCGTTCGCTCTAGTCGTTGACGTCACTTCCTTCTTCCAAGTCTCCTGGGAGTCCAAAAAGCGCAACATAGCACCCCTGCTCTTCGTCTGAATACTGGCTTGCAAACCCGCTCCCAGGATGTGTGGAGTAAAGCCCATCTATCCTGGAAAAGTGACGCCAATCATTTTTGTGGAAATGCTCGAGACACGTGCCGCGCGCCCCTTCTGGGAAGAACTAGAGCCACTAAATGAGCTGCGCTTAGAGTAGCGGCACTCTGTTCCCCAGCATTGTTGTGGGCGCCGACATTTTGGTGCTTGTGCAGAGTAGACGCAACTGCCGATCGTCATGATTCAAAAGTGCGACTTCCTCAGCATTAGATTCGGTGTTAGGAAGCTCATATAATATTGCTTTGCTCTGTCGCGAACTGTTTAAACATTTGTGCAGGACGGAAAAGCGTTTCCTGTGATTTTAGATAAATCTTCAGATAACTAGCAACCATGATTTTAAGCCACAATATAAACAAGTGTCGTTACTCTGAAGCGTAGCTTATTTAATGGCACTATTTATAGAAGAACATGGTGTCTGAAATATAGCTCAGTGCTGCGCTGTTCCGCCATGATCTTCCCTTGTGCCACTAAATAAGCTACGCTTCAGGGTAACGACACTTGTCCATATTGTGGCTTAAAATCATGGCTGCCAGTTATCTGAAAATGTATCTGAAATCACAGGAAACGCTTTTACGTCCTCCACAAATGTTTAAACGCTTCGCGACTGAGAAAAGCAATATTACATGAGCTTCAGCTAACACTGAATCAAATGCTGAGGAAGTCGCACTTTTAAATCCTGACGATTGGCAGTTGCGTCTGCTTTGTACCAGCACCAAGATGGCGGCGCCCACAGCAATATTGGGGAACAGAGTGCCAACCCTAAGCATAGCTCATTTAGTGGCGAGGTCCACACTTCTGCGCGGCAAGGTCCACACTTCTGCACGTCCAGAAGTGTCGACCTCGTCGAAGAGGTCCACACTTCTGCGCGTCGAGTCAAAAGCAACAAGAAACAACCGTTTCCCACCCGTGAACTGTACCAAGGAGTTCTCTGTCCAAGCAAGTGGCGCGGCTCTACTACTCGTCCACAATCGCGCGCCAAGTGCACAGCAACTGACAAGATTGGCAGCGGGTATGGCAAGAAAGGACACTTTCCGTCTGTCTGCCGGTCAGCGAAAAAGAACCACTCAAATACACAAAGCCATGTTGCACTCGAGGACGTCTACTACCCTCGTAGATTCCAAAAGTTGAAGGCGCTGTCGGCAAGTGCCGACTAAATTTCGTTAATAACATTCACGCTTAGGGCTCATTGACACTGGAAGCGGATCCGCGTTCGCAAAGCGGTTGCGAACGCGGTTGTATAACGATCTAGTACAATTGCACGCGCACTTGATGTCATCGAGTGCGCGTGCAATTGCCGCTTTGCGAACGCGGATCCGCTTCCAGTGTGAATGAGCCCTAAGAAGGACCGCTAACCATTGTTGTGGAAACGCGCAAGACACGTGCGAGGAGCGGGTGCTCCGCTGCCATTCGCTTCCAAGGGCCGCTCATTTCAGTATTGCCTCGACAACTGCTGCTCGAGACACGGGCCTCGTGCACCTTGTGCACTGGCGCATTTGACGCCACTTGCAAGACAAACGCAAACACATCGAAGGGCTTTAGGGCTCATTCACACTGGAAGCGGATCCGCGTTCGCAAAGCGGTTGCGAACGCGGTTGTATAAGGATTCAGTACATTTGCACGCGCATTTGATGACATCAAATGCGCGTGCAATTGTACTAGATCTTTATAGGGAGTATTCACTGGCGGGTGCTCGGCTGCGGAGCGCGTGCTGACGGCGAGCTTCCACAGTTCTTTCGCCACGTGCATTCCGCACCACCAAGATTGCCGGTCTTGGTAGCCTATTAATGCGTGCTCGTTCTGAGCATGCGCTCTAAACAGTGACCTCAAATATGGCGGCCAGTGAATACCTCCTATACAACCGCGTTCGCAACCGCTTCGCGAACGCGGATCCGCTTCCAGTGTGAATGGGGGGTAAGTCCAGACCACGGTGTAAGGTCCAGACAGATAAAGAGGGATCGGTGGCCAAGTGCAATAATGAAAAAAAAAAAAGGATCGGTGGCCGAGTGGGCTAGAGCACACCAGCTCGGAGCACGTGGAGCGAAAGCTCGCGCTGTATAACCCAGGGATCCTGGGTTCAATCCCCACCCCTGCCCGTTTCGATCTGGGTGAGCATCGTACCGGCGTGCGGTCGTGTATCACTATTGCGTGATGGACGTTAAAGACCCCAGGCTACCGGTTGTACTGCACTGGCTAAATTGCTCACCTACAGCTGGGAGACAAGTTGCCCGCTGAGGCAGACTATGCTCTAGGCTGTATAAACATACACACACCCCAATTTGTTTCCAGACAGATAAGTACACCGCTTCATTCCACTGTGACATAGTAAGATCACCGTTGAAAGAGGTGTTCATAACGAACAATAGCATAGTAAACTCCCGAGGTTATTCATGAATACACTTAAGTTATTTAGAGGTTCATTTGATTTTGCCTAAAATTAGAAAAGTGAAAAAAAAAAAAAAGAAACGTACGCCTCAGCTTATGTAGAAACGTATTTTCTACCTATTGATGGCCCGTTTGGTTTTCTTAGTAATCCGCAAAACGGGAAGTGTTAAATTTACAAAAATATTGTTTCTAGCGCCAAAATGCTAACGTCAAAAATCCATTTGCATCTCAGAGTAAGTACCTGTTTGTTATATATCTATCTCTCTCTCTCTCTCTCTCTCTCTATATATATATATATATATTTATATATATATATATATATTTATATATCATGGTTAAGAAAATATATTGTAATTGTTCAAAATAATAGAAATCATGATTTATTATTTTTGTTTTTCATATCCACTAGCCACCAAACAAAGTCTACAGAGAGTGAAAATATCTGAAATAATGTTTCATATAATAAGCGTGGTTCGGAATAAGTATTTTAACCATCTTTGCAACTCGCTCAACTATTTCTTTATTTCCAAATATATAATAGTAGGGTGCCTTAATGTGTGCTTTGCTTAGGGTGGAGGCAAGTGGCCATTTTGTCCCACACTTTTATTTTTCTATTTTTTGTTCAGAAGCGCGTGAAAGAGCGTGTCCCGGCGCGCGTTTGTGGCGCTGACTGTGCTATGGCGACATTTTGTTTTCGCCTATTTTTTTGTATTTTACCCGTGAGCGCGTGCTGTGGGCCTCGGGTACTACAAAAGGTGGCATCACCCGAAGCAGAAGGACGTTAAGGCACCCTACATATTAGGATATCTCTGTTCAACCCTGCACGATCTTAGGGTGCTTACGAGCCACGCTTGTAGCGTATGCAAGCGTTTGACCACGCGTGCTAACATAGCACACACCAAAGAATAGAATCAGCAAAAGTATCGCCTTCAGAGCCTTATCAAGCCTTTTGCTAGGAGTCTGCTGATGACTAGTTACACTTGTTTGCAACGTTCAAAATGTACCGACCAGCGGAGCCATCAATTGTAATTCTGTTGTGTCTATGTTTATACAGCGTGAAGTTAGTCAGCTCTGAGAGCATCTGGTGTCTTCGTTGGAGATGAAAGACAGTGCAGTATACCGCTGCTTGTCTGACGACTTTAACGTGCATCACGGAATAGTGATACATGACAGCACGCCGGTACGATGCTCATTCAGATTGAAAAGGGCAGAGGCGGTGGATTGAATCCACGATCAGTGAGCTTTACAGCATGAGCGTTCTCGACACGTGCTACCGATCCATGAGCAACGAGACATCGCGGTCGAATTCGAGCTCGAGAGAAAAACAACAACAGCAACAGCAAGAAAATCTCCAGTTTGAGGCATTTAGTACTAGTGTCGCCATCTCGTTTAACAAGTTGAAAATAAAATTAACAGGGTGATTTTATTTACACAAATACGCAAATACAACAATATCTTGCTTTCTCGTCATGGTCCTAAAATTAAGATTAGAGGCACCCTAGTACGTACGGCCAAGCGTTTTGCCACGTTTGTCTTCTAAATAATTGTATTTTCAAAAATGACTCAAAACGCGCTAAAAGCTGTCAAAACGGTCATATTTCTAAATTTTATGAAAAATCTCCAGCGCTCTCAAAGAAAAATCCAAGGGCCGTACAACCTTCATTACGTTATCATAAGTAACCTCCAAAAGAATGAATACTATCGTGCATTCCTGAAACTCAGGTTTGTGTAGCGAAATTTGCCCATTGAGTGACGAGCGGTTGAATCCCCCTTAAATTGCAAAAAAAAACTAAAATCGATTTTTTTTTTTCAATTTTGCCTTACCCTGTGCCCTTAAGGGGTATTCACACGAGGGAGAAATCCCGGGGATTTCTCCCCGGCTTGCGCGCATCACGAGACGAAAACGCGAGGCTTTTGCACATCGCAAAGCCTGACGTTTTTGTCGCTGGATGCGCGTGCCGTGGAGAAATCCCCGGGATTTCTCCCTCGTGTGAAAACGCTGGTCCCCGCATCAGCAACACGATGACGAAAAACAATACACCACTTTATTGTTCTTCTCACCATTAAAAAAATGAGAGATCTATTGAGATTTATTTGTCTATTTTTCCTTCTTATATCAGTATCGCTTGGTTTCTTTCGTAGCTATTTAAGCGTGCAGCCCAAGTGATAGCTTTGCTGAACGTCCTGTCAGTACTGAGAAAAGGGGGAGGGGTGGGGGGGTCGATATTAATGAAATGATCTCCATCAGAAATACGCGAACAATAAAAGTAGAGGATAGCACACACTCTAGACGCCTTAGTGCAAAAGAAAACCTACAATTATTCACATTAGCACTTGTTCTGCGTCGCGAAAAGCTCCAGTCGAACCACAATGGTACACGCCGAGCAGCGCCGACGATGAGGCTGACGGGGGAACGTTCCTGTAGCAATATCTAGGAGGGACGAGACGAGGCCATCTCCGCTGGGGACATGAAGCGCGTGTGTCGCCGGCGCTTCGTTCTTCTTTATTCGAACCTCTTGCCACAGTTCCTAGGGCACAGAACAGCAGCGCTACGGTGTCGTCTACGCGCAAATTCTTCACGCGGTGGCCGTCGCTCTTGCCACTGCAACTCTCTAGAACACTGTACCGGTACGGAGTCTGCATTCGATGCGAGCTGCGCTGCTTTCCCCCGGTGCTGCGCTTTCGTAGAACTTTTGCCGGGTCCTCAAAGACGAGGGTATACCGTTCACGCCGGGTTTCAAGAATCTGCTTCGTCGAACAACTTCAATCAAGCACGCAATATCACCCACGGTATACAGTGTACTAGATCTACGGCTATTTTATGGCAGCCTGCCGCCGTTGCGCTGTCCGCCATATTACTATGATGGCTAGAGATGATATAACTCTACCTAAAGATCGCCGACCGTGGCCGCATTCCGGTCCATAGGCAGAGCTGGTCAAACGCGATCCAGCAATTGTCATTGAGATCAGTGAGAGTACCTTACTAAAATGCTTACAAGTACCGCCAACCATTGTTTGTGGAAACGCTCAAGACACGGGCCACGAACGGCTGCTTTGTCGCCATTCGCTTCCAAGGGCCGCTCATTTCAGTGCTGCGCCGTCATTTGCTTCCAAGGGACGCTCGAGACACGGGCCTTGTGCACAGGCGCATTTCACGTATACTTGCAAGACAAACACAAACACATCGAGGGGCTTTAGACACGACGGCCTCAGGGAGCGCTTCCGGCAGGCATAGAGTACAGAGCCGTATATGTAGAGAGTTTGGCCATTCGTAGGGAAGTATAGGAGACAAATGAGGAGGCGCCATTGGCCGAAAGCGGCTGGGCGTGTTCCAGGGCGTCTTCACAAGTTCGAATGTGGGCAACCAAAACCAGAAATAATACCCTGGCGGCGGTCGCGAGAAACAAACCTAATAAGTGCGTCGGAGTAACTTTCACTGACTGAAAATATGGTGCACGGATGTTTCAATCACGGTGATCTAAAATCATAGTTGTTGTGTTCTGGTATCTGTAGCTTGGTTGTGTTAGCAACATATGTACAAATCATCATCACCAACATATGATCTGTACATCATTTTTGTCTTTGTTCATTAATACACAGTCTTATTTGTAACGTTGAGTGGACTGGTCCTGTCCTTCTTCTCTGCCGTGTCCCTGAGGACACCACATTTTTGGCGACGAGGAACGGACACGCCAATGGTGGAAGAGCGCGACAAGCGCAACAATCGACATAATCCGTATGCCAAGCGCCGAGGGCCGGGAATCTGCCGTCCGAGCGGTCACACTCTGTCCGAGTAATAGACCCTTTCCAAAATTCAGTGCCATCTGGTGGTTTGTAATGCAGTCTAGGTTTTGCCATATCAATGGCGGAAATGAACTTGTATCGGCACCGTCACTTTCGCAAGTCAACGGCACGCGAGGAATTGTCCAGTTGGAGTTCTTTCTCGATCACTATCAGTTCGATGGTGACCAAGAACCTGCATTCATAACAAAACTCCAACCCACTCAAATGCCTCGAGAAATTCTATACACCAAAGTGCTTTAAAGCCGATTGTATGCCGCCCACAGATTAACTGAATCTGAGTTATTACAAATAAACGCTTACGTAGCTCTTGTGTTCCCTTCCTACTTAGCGTCGTACTGAACCCCCGAATGTAGAGGCCTCGCATCCTCCGCTTAGGAGCATCTTCAACCTATTCCTTTATCCAGTGTTGGGAAGTACTTTAAGTACATTGTACTTAAAGAACTACTTCAAATAGGTTTAGGAACCTTGTACTTTACTTGAAGTACATTAACTGAGTATGTACTCGTACTTTTCTTAAAGTATTTTTTTTCTCGTGCTTTCCGAGCAAAGTACAATTCCCGACTTCAAAGTACATTCCCCAAATTCGGTTTTGTTAAATTTGTATCACGCAATGATGCTTTGTCAACTCCGAAGAAATACTGGGAGGGATATTCTACTCTCACCAGAGACGTGGGTAGACGACGCATTGCTCCGCTTGTTCTGGGGGCGGCTTTCCAGTAGCTTTTAGAACTCTCGCTACTTCTCGGTCGGTCAGCGCAAGCGAGGATGTTTAAAATATTATGAGTGCAAAATTAATCATAATCTAGCACCTGAAACTGTGGTGCGGAACAATTAAACTTTCAAGTCGAAGAAAAAGACTACAGAGAAGAACGTCACAATGTTTTGAGACATTCTCTTTTGTCTTTTTCTTCGACTTGAAAGTTCCTTAATTTTTTCGCACCACAATCTAAGGTGTCACATTATGATTAATTATCACCAGCTCGCTTTCACACTCACTGTTTTTTTTTTTTTCATTAAAGAGAGGAGATCTATGAGAGGATTGCTTGCGGAAGCTACGGGGCAGACGTCATACTCTCTCCTTTTACGTTTAACCCCCTTGGGTGCAATAATCCGGTGCAAGCGGCGCCAAATTCAGAAGAGGGACTTCTGAATTTGGCTCCATCCCTGAAAATAACTACTCTGTGGCCACTTGACCTCATCAAATATTCGCCACTGTATTTTGGAAATAGGTTATGCACCCTGATTACCCCTGGGCAATGCATACGAGTTAAAAAATCACTGTATAAAGGAATTAAAGGACATCATGAAAGATTGTGCTAAAATACTTGTACTTTACTTTTAAAGTACATTGCATATATCGTACTTTACTTCAAGTACATTGCACCCAGTGTACTTACTGCTTTATTTAAAGTACATCACGTCTCATTTACTTTGTACTTTACTTGAAGTACCTTTTAGATGTACTTTACCTAACACTGCCTTTATCAGTCACTAGAAGGCCGCCATTGGTATGGCACAAATGCCGTTCCACAGATGATGATAGTGATCAAAGTGGCCAGACTGAAATCGCATTTCAATGCGGTCTGCAGCGAATTGCCGCAAAAACATCAGGACCTTTTTTTTTTTTTTTCTTCGTAACGTGCATTACAAGGCAGTTGTACTCAGAAAATACTATCTTTGGTAGTTCAGGTGAAGTAAAGATTGTGCTCGCGTAGCTTCAGTCAGCACTCATGATGCACAAGGTCAAAGGCGAGCGTAGCTTTGATTACACTGCCACAGAAAGCTATTTCCGGTTATAGATTAGTACACTCTTTAGAACAGGGGTCTCAAACCCGCGGCCCGCGGGCCGCATGCGGCCCGCGACTCGTTGGGACGTGGCCCGCAGGCAACCGGCTCCGAGTCCCGGTCCCAATGTCTCGAGCTCTATAGAAATGGCATGCGCCATTGTGATCTCATCTTGCCGATTTATTTTCGCTCAAAACGTTGCCCTGCTCTTTTAACGTATTCATATAGTTTATACTTATCTGTGTTCATTTGCCCTTTGTTTCGCTTAATATTTTATTTCCCAGCTTTCTCTAATGTAGAGCAATTCCGCTACTAGACTGCAAGTGCAAGCTATTCGTTGAAGGATGCATTTCGGCTGCGCGAACTCTCGATCAGCAGGAACAACTGGCAAAGATAAAGCTACGAGCTCGGGATTCTCGCCTTCAGGAAAACAGCAACTGTCATATGAACTCTGTATTTAAAGACACGTTGAGCCTAGTTAATTCCTGGTTGAATTAAGCAACGGGAACGACAGTGCACTTCTAATAAAAATGCCAGCGTGTTGGCACAGCGCTGCCATTTTTATTCTTATCACGTCAGGTCAAGGCCCAAAGTAGTCTTATAAGCAAATCAAATCTAAAGATGTCACTGGCAAGACTTCGAGTTTACAAAAAGCATAAAAGCACAAAATCTCTACCCCCCCCCCCCCCCCCCCCCCGCGTCTTACGTTGGCCCTCGACCTTTCAGGTGTTAAATGTCTGGCCCCCACACTCAAATGAGTTTGAGACCACTGCTTTAGAAGAAGGGAAAATAACGGTTCGGTATGCGATAAACACATTCCACTTTGGTAAGCTTGCCACTTCGGTAAGCAAAGGAAGTGCCTGCCAGACTCACGAGTACCTGGAAGGGGAAACTACCAGTGTTGGGTAAAGTACATATAAAAGGTACTTCAGGTAAAGTACAAAGTAAATGGGACGTGATGTACTTCAAGTAAAGTAGTAAGTACACTGGGTGCAATGTACTTAAAGTAAAGTACTATAAATACAATGTGCTTTCAAAGTAAAGTAGAAGTATTTTAATACAATCTTTCATTATGTCCTTTAATTGCCCTATACAGTGAATGTTTAACTGGTATGCATTGCGCAGGGGTAATCAGGGTTGCATTACCTATTTTCGAAAACAGCGGCGAATATTGGATAAAGTCAAATGGCCATTGAGTACACTCTAAGAAATTCCTGCGCGTCTACTTACCCGCAAAACACTCAAAGAGCGAATCTCTGCGTTCTACAAAATCAGCTCAGCGAATGATGAGGCGGAACATCTGTTTAGACCTCGAAATGAAGTCTGCGCCGTTGCATTACGCAATGCAAGCATGACGCTTTGCAATGCGCGTAATGTCAGAGCGCAGACTTCATTTTCAGGTCTAAATGGATGTTCCGCCTCATCATTCGCTGAGCTGATTTTGTAGAACGCAGAGATTCGCTCTTTGAGTGTTTTGCAGGTAAGTAAACGCACAGGCATTTCTTAGAGTGTAGTTATTTTCAGGAACAGAGCCAAATTCAGAAGTCCCTCTTCTGAATTTGGCGCCACTTGCACTGGATTGTTGCACCCAAGGGGATTAAATGTACTATAGAGAGAGCATAACGTCAGCCCCGCTTCCGTAAGCAATCCACTCACAAAGAAGTGTCCTCTTCTTAATGAAAAAAAAAAGTGAGTGCGCAAGCGAGCTGGTGATAATTAGTCATAATGTGACACCTGAGCTAGGGGTGCGAAAAAATTAAGGAACTTTCAAGTCGAAGGAAAAGACAAAAGAGAATGTCTCAAAACATTTTGACGTTCTCCTCTGTTCTCTTTTTCTTCGACTTGAAAGTTTAATTTTTTCCACACCACAGTCTCAGGCTCTACATTATGATTAATTTTGCTCTCCTAATATTTTAAACCTCCTCGCTTGCGCTGACCGACCGAGAAGTAGCGAGGGTTGAAAAAGCTACGGGAAAGCCGCCCCGAGAACAAACGGAGCGATGCGTCATCTGTTCACGTTTCTGGTAAGAGTGTAATATCCCTCCCAGTATTTCTTCGGAGTTGACAAAGCATCATTTCATGATACAAATTTAACAAATCCAAATTTTGGGAATGTACTTTGAAGTCGGGAATTGTACTTTCCTCGGAAAGTACCAGAAAAAGATACTTTAAGTTAAGTACAAGCACATACTTAGATAATGTACTTCAAGTAAAGTACAAGTTTTCTAAACCTACTTGAAGTAGTACTTTAAGTACAATGTACTTAACGTACTTCCCAACACTGGAAACTACCAGGTGTCACTGGTTGCCTATGCCCACCCCGAGTGCTGCCATGGCCGCGCAAAGTTGGCACCAGTAACAATTCTACTTAAAGTAAGCAATTACTTTGCATACTCACCAGCACTGCAGAATGACACGCCTCATTCCATGCAGGGGTTCAAGTTTTTCTGGTTGCCACCGGATGATGCCTGGTTTTGAAAACGACTGCATGGCGTGCCTTTTTCGCCTGAATGGCTGCTTTACCAAATTAACTTCGTTCCATGATACTGAAGCTCGTAGTTTCAGTATGTTCTCCCGGTACAAGAGCGTACTCGCCGCCAATATGCACTGTACCTCTACGATCTCGTGACAGCAGCCTTTGCTGCACTCCACGTTAAGGTGAAACTACGAATAGTTGTCACGAACTTCACGCTCTTCACAGTTAAATCTACAACGTCTGACAATTCGCGGAAGCGACGGGAGGTATTTGCTGATCGCCGTGGCTCTTTCTTCCCGAGTGTGCGCTGTCAGTGAGCTTCGGCAATTCTCCTTCGACGGGCCTTCTGCACCGTCAAAATTATCGTTCAGGAGGGACGATACGTGAAAGTTTGCTTCGAACAAGCATCAAACAACAACGGACTCGGCGGTGGTGGCTAGTAAATAACGCGTATTGGGAACTTCCTCGTATTTATGTGATTATACCTCAAGCGTGACTAGTATAACGCAACGCAACTCGCAAAAGAAGGGACAAAGAGGCAGAATCCCTAGGCGCAACCGCAAAATATTTTTCTTTGTAGGGAAGGGATTACGTGTTCTCCACTGAATCGCATTTTTCTTGCGCCGACTGGTGGTCGTCATCTTTTAGAATTAGTTAGAATCGTCCATTTTCGATTAGTTACGCGATCGAAGAGTGGCTCATCTTCAAGAAGCCAAGCCTTCGAATCCTGTCAACGCGATGATTTTTTTTTTAATTTTTTTATCAAACACGGAAAGAAAAAAAAAAAAAAACCACACGCCAAACGGAAGAGCGACGGTCCGACACCATGCGATGTCCCTGCAGGTAGTGCATCATCGCATCATCTTCCTCAACCTGAAAAAAGAAAAATAAAGAAACCCTCGCATTTCCTAGCAAGAAAATAAATAAATCAAACGCACACGGGGCTTAAAGTCTAAGCAGACAAGAAAGCAGAGAACGACCTGCCGCGGCGCTGGAGAAACCAGCATAGGTCGCCATCGTGCGCGTCGAATCTCAAAGTCTACGTTGTTCCTTTCTTTCACCCGTGGCGTCGTCGCCGCCGCCGCCTGAGGCGCGATGCACGAAGCTCTCACGTCAACAAAGAATGTATACTGCTGACGCTGACGCCAACATAAATGAGAGGATCCAGTGGGGGCTTCGCCCGACTTCGCGGTTTCAAGGCTGTGAAGGATGCAGCGCAGAAACCGAGCGCGGGCTAAAAAACGAAAAAAAAAAGAAAGACCTAGAGCCCGGAAGTCTCGCGTCTTGCAGCTGCCGAAAAGCGTGTCGACGCATCGCGTCTTCTCCCTGCGCCTACCTGTCACGGGCAAGGAGCAACGTACCGGTGACTGGGCCCACGGATCTCGCGGCACGGCACGTCATTGAATAGTAAGGCGGGGCAGGGCGGTCGCGCGCGTTGACTGCGTTTATAGAAAAAAAAAACAATAAATACTGCAGCTTCGTGTATTGGGACGTTTGAGCGAGAATCGTGCGCGACTACGGTGCCAGGAACGCGAAGGGGCAACAAGTGACGTAGCAGGAACCGGCGTGTCATGCTATCGGATGTTTCCGATCCTGGCGGTTGGTTGTAAAAGTTCCGACAAAGAGGCCGAGCGAACACGCGAGTATATCGCTGTTGTCGCGGCGTCCCAACTCCTGGCTGCTGAACTGTCCGTGGATTGCCAATCTGGAGAGGGACCTGCAGCAGAACCGGCGTCTGCCGTATACCCACCTCCGTTCCTGTGTCGCCGCCAGGTATCGCGGCGGGCAACAGCCTGCCACTTTATGACGTCACCAGGCAAAAAGAAAAAAAAAACAAGGACCACTTTCGAGGACGACGTAAACACACCAGTCGGAGACGCGTTCCAGGCACTATAGCGCGACTTCGCATGACCTATCATCATCGACATCATACGTTTGTCTTTCTAGACCTAGGCTAGGTGGCGCAAGCTACCGTCAGTTACAAGGGGTACACTCATTAAAATGCATCCATCCATCTATCCATTCATTGAAAGAAATGTTTAGTTTGTTCTGTTCGGTACCTTGACGGTTTATTTTCAAGAACCGCACCTGGTGATACGACATTTCTGCGCCCAATCGAAGGATGCCGTTTCCTTAGTGCACGGTGTTTTAAAATCAGATACAACTCTCTCTGGAGATTCAGAAGTGATGAGTAGGCGTGAGCGGTTTTGATCGGAGCTCAAAGTAGAGCACTGCACGGGCCCGGGCCAGCCCGCAGGCCCGAGCCCGGCCCGGCCCGCGGGCCGGGCTCGGGCCGGGTAGCACGCATTTTCTCGGGCCTGGGCCGGGCTCGGGCTTGAACAAAATATTTTTCAAGCCGTGGCGGCCCGGGCCGGCCCGGGTCGTCTCTGGGCAGTCGTGTGCCTCAAATTCTAGATTGTTGATAACAAAAAGTGTGCTCCTTGATCTTTTAGGTTATATAAAAACACGACAATGCCGTCAAAAAAAGTGTATTGTTGTTGGAAAGCTTTTACGTAGATAAAAGGAAACGTACGTATTCCATCAGCATAGTGGGAAAGCGCGGTCAAGAAAACGAGGGCTTATCCAGTCGCAGGGTACAACATGAGTGTCTTTTTCCTCTGCCTTTTAAACTAAAAAAAAAAAAAGGTGAGCTTGAATTTGCTCTTTGTGCAGAGGGCCTTACTATGCCACCAAAGAGAAGCTAACTACCGTAGATAATTTTATACTTATATACCTTTTGAAGGTGCACTAGCGTGATTCTGATAGTTTCTTCACAAAAACATGTAGCGAGAAAACGTCTCTGTGAAACGAATTGAACAACGAAAAGTCCAATATCTCTTTAAGAAATGCATAAATAAAATATTGCCAACTTTCTTTTTCAAAATCACTTATGAAGCGCATATTTCGCCCATATTCTCGAACATACATCGTCTATGTCTGAATATTTATCGTGTCAAAAAGTCGGCCAAAGTTTAAAAGAAATTTAAATCAAATATGCTCGCTTTATGCTTAGGCAGTTTTTAGGTTAAAGCCTGCAAACTTTTTAGGGCTCATGTATATAATCTGTCGGGCTCAGGCCAAGCTCAGGCTTATATTTAAGAAAAAAAATATATATATATTGTCGGGCTCTGGCCCGACTCAAGCTTGTCTAAAAATCCTGCAGAGCCCGGGCCGGGCCCGGGCAGTATCTCTTCCGGGCCGGGTCGGGCCGGGCCTAGAAATTAAATATTCTATCGGGCTCGGGCCGGGCCCCCCGGGCCGTGCCTCTACCGGGCCGGGTCGGGCCGGGCCTAGAAAATCCGGCCCGTGCAGTGCTCTAGCTCAAAGTGCTTGCGCGAGAGCACAAGCTCTCATAGATCTGGTTGTATTGCAAAACTATTGCGTTGAGTTTTACTGCTCATGTGACCAACGTTCCAAGGAAGGTTCAGAATCCGCGCTTTCCTGCCAAAACGCCACGTGCGCATTTTACTGCGGTGTTACATACTCGGACAGCCTCAGGAATGACTGGGCATAGAAAGACAAAAATATATGGGGTTCCATATCTTTATAGCATGTCAAATGAAGCAAACATGTTAGTTATCGGCTGGCGAAAACCTTCAGAACATTAGATATTCTGAGTCAACAACTTTCAGCATACCTTCCTCATTTGAAATATGTTTATTTTAAGTGCATGCTATTATAAGCCATGATTTAAATGAGCATTGTACCGCCGTGTGATCGTGTGTCACCACTGCCTGATGCACGTTGAAGACTCCGGGCAACTAGTGGTAGTGCACTGGCTACACTTCATATCCATAGTGGAGACAACAGGGGTTCATTTTGGGGCTGATGAGCTTCCCACTGTCTAAACATACACACATCATTACTTTTGCGACCTGAAAGCAGGCGGTTGATGCTTCCCCAGTGGCAGATAAGTCATAAATCAGGCACTTTAAATCGTAAGATAAAAAAAAAATCTATCACAACGATTTTACAAATGTGATAATAGAGAGGCATCAGTGACCCCGCTTAAGAGCCAAGCTGTGCCAGCACCTGTAGACATCCGCATAAAGCTCTAACACAGATCATTCCACATGAGATAAATAATGATATGCCAACAATTTGACGTAATTTACAATGCTTAAACGCCTCACCCAGACGGCGTTTTTTTTTGTTTTTTTTTGTTTTTCAGTTTGTTTTTATTATATTCATTTTCCCCTGCTGCGCCCGTTCTTTTTTAAACAATATTTCAGTTTATTTCGACTACGCCGCTAAAAAAGACTGAAGCTAATTATCGCCATGAGGCGTTTACACACACACATCTGTACGGAATCCTGCGTAAACGGAAAGCGTAAAATACTGGTTTACGTATTGTTTTTGCAAAACTGAATGCCAATCTTAACTATCGCGTTCCGTACGCGCAGATAATTTTGTGCATTGACAATAGAACTCCGATGTTTACAGATTCGGGTTAAGATTATTCCAAGAAAACCTCGGTTTATTTCAGTTTCTGTACAACAAATAACCGAAAATCATCAAGATCTCCAGTAAGACGCCGGTCACAAGGTATCCCTCGCGTCGTCAGTGTCTCAAACACCTGTTTTACGGGTGCATATACACCTGTTTTACGGGCGCTTAAAGGGGCCATGAAACGAATTTTGGGTTGGGATGAATGATTTTAAATTGGGACTTTACTAATCGCATATCGTTTAGTTGGCCAAAAGAAAGAGGCTAGAAAGTCAAAAGCCAGCTTTTCGGTACGAACATTTGAAAATATAGCGGACTATTTTGTACCTTCTTGCCTTCGAAAGCTCTCCGCCTTTTCACTATGATACATCCGCGGTTCCCAAAGCGCGTCACCGGCGCCAAACTGACGTCAGCAGAGCCCAGCTCACGCATAGGACACGAGAACTGCGTCACTCGGACGCATGCGCTCGTCAACAATCAATCCGTCGACGAATATTTGGATTCGCGTTCGTGGCCAATGAGTGCCCTGACGGAACTTATTGTCACTGGGGAATGACAAGTTCTATGGTGTGCATAAAAAGCACGGTGGAACCTAGGAGTCATCGCACCGGTGCCGAAGGAATGTCACGACCACGTGATTTCACAATTCGCATTTGAGTTGAGGATTAAAGCTAAGGAGGAAGAAGTAGGAAAATCGTTTCATGACCCCTTTAAAAGGCCTTCAGGGATCAGCGAACCTGCACACGCTGATGAGCACGCGCAGACCCCAGATTGCGAGATGATTGGCCTATTCTTCAATATAGTTAATTTTGAAGGTATCTTAAGTGCCCGCAAAGCAGGAGTATTAGTCAGAGAACTGATGACCACGGTACTAAACAAAGACAAAGTCTAAAAGCATGAAAAAGAGTGCAACCTCTCCCCGTTCAAATATAGATCAACGAACGCAAAAGAACAAAATAAAAAGACTTGAAAGGATTAAAGGAATGTAAACGGATTTAGTCCTTACTCATAATGATCATAACTTATAACTCGCGTTGCCTGAACGTTTAAACGCGCAGATTTATTTCAACCTTGATTCTTTAAAGACGGAAGATACAATGCGTGTAATTACAGAAGTCATTTATACCGTCCAATAAAGCGATGGCAGTTTTAAATTAAACACGCTTTGCGTTACCAAACACCTTCTGAAAGGTGTCTGCGCGAAGATTTAATTGACCTCCTAAATTGGCATGTGTTATATATAGGTTATCTTGGAAAGTTCAATCCCCACCCCTGTCCGTTTCGATCTGAGAGCATCGCACCGGAGTGTGTTAGTGTATTCACTACTGCGTGATGCGCGCCAAAGAACCCATGGCTAGAGCAGTGGTACTTCGGTGGCAAACTTTCTCATCTGCAGCAGAGACATAAGACGGCCATTGGAATTGACTGGCTTTTCGCTATCTAAATAAACGCAGAACACAATAATTCGTTTGGAAAAGCAAGCCTGCAGACAATTTTATAGGCTTTGAATAATAGGATATCTTTAATAACGACGAACGTCAAGTGCTACAGCTCACAGTGGAACGTACCACATAAACTTGAAGTAGAACCCAAACGCTTTCAAAACTTTTTTTTTTTTTTTTTTGTTTAGCACGAGATTACAATTATATGTTCCTCAAAACTTCTGAAAGCCCTCGACACGAAGAGGTATGGTATGGGAAAGGGAGGGGGGTCAAAGAAATATATTTGTCTATGGATTCAAGGAAGTTCCGATGACAGGCTCGGTCTTGACGTTTCATAACCTGATCGTTAAAATAGAGGGTCGGCACGAACCACGGACATCTCGGGTCACGGGTAAAGCGGCCCATCGTACATATTACGAAAGTTTCCCGCGTTCAATTATCGCGTGCAAAACGTGTTCGACAAACATAAAAAAAAAGAACTCTCCCGAGAGTTAACGTTAAGCAGGAGCTGCTGCAACATGGGCGCGCATTCCTGGCGAAGTGAACTATTGAAGGGTTCGGGGTTGAACTCTTCTCATAATGTCATGTCGCGCTCAGGGGTCTCTGAGGAGCTTCTTGGCGTCGTAAATTTTATATCATACGCGGCTGCCGAAAATGCATCGCCACGATGCTTGTTGTATGTGTTATCACCAGCTACACCAAACGCGCACACAGAAAAAAAAAAAAAACGCAGGATCACGGCGCATTAACTGCTCACGATTCTAGTTCAGTCGGTGATAACAAATACGTAAGTCGATAAGCGCGTGACGATGCACTTTTGGCGCTTCTTGATTGGCTCTATCGGATAGTAGCAACGTCGGCTGCAATCGTACTTTAAAAAAAAAAAAAACGGAATATATAGTTTCGTTGGGCTCATTTGTAAGCCTCTAGACGGTGGTTTTAAAAAGCGCAAAGGACTAAGAAGAGAAGGAGGGGACAGGACAGAGCGCTCTGTCCTGTCCCCTCCTTCTCTTCTTAGTCCTTTGCGCTTTTTAAAACCATCGTCTAGACGTTCAACCAACTGGCCCCCGAATTAATTCTGATGCAATTCATTTGTAAGCAATCGAGTTCCTCCATGCCTCACTTGCGTCGATCGCAGGCGCCTTCAAAGTCCGCTTTGTCTTTGTAAAAAAACATATATTTTATAGCATCACTGCACAAAACATTGAATAGACACTGCTAACGTAGTAGCGTCGGTTGCAGTCGTACTTAAAAGAAAAAAAAAAAAAACGGAGCATATAGTTTAGCCGCGCTCATCGAATATTCCTCCGTGGCTCACTCGCGTCAATTGTAGGCGCCTTGAAAGTCCGCTTTATCTTTCTAATAAACCATATATTTAATAACATCACTGCACAAAAAACAACAACAACAAAAAAACATGGGATAGACCGTGCTAATGCGTCATACAAAAACAAAAAGACAGTCTGCAGACATACCGTCTGAGGCGTGTTTCTTCCTTGTATGACCGGGTCCTGTCACGTTGGACGTACAAAAACTGCCCGCGGACATGTATGTCCAAAGCATACGTATGCATACGAAGCAAGCATGCTGCTACGAAGATGCTTGACGCGTGTCCGCAGGAAAGTCTGTCCATATATGTATGCGGCGAACACCGCTGGATGAATGAATGGATGGCTATTAATGGCGATACCCTTTGGGCGGTAGTTTGCGCCACCTAGCCTAAGTCTAAAAAGACAAACATATGATTCCTCCCGCCCTTTTTAAGCCACTTTTCTCCCCCTAACTATCACCCGGCGGTGTGGGACATCACCGCGTCTTTTGTATGACGTATGTATGAGCAGTGGGTCTGCGGCTTATTGCTGCGATCCTGTTGGCAGTATGCAGATGTCGACAATGAAGTTTACACTTTAAAACTGTCAACACTAGCTCTTCTCCAGCACTGTGTCATTCCTCAAACAGTGCTTTAAAGGGGCACTGACACGTGAAAATCATATTTTTTTTTATTATCCGAAACGATTGAAAACGATGCCGGGACATTACCCTCAAAATTCGAAACTTGAAAATTCAGTATTTGTGAATTAAAAAAAAATAATTTCCAAATGCCGAATTTGAAGTTCCCGCGCGATCCGCGCCAGTGCAGTGAGTCAAATTTTGCGGTCCCCTGGGACTCGACTTTTTTTCAGACCTCCGCCGTTGCCACGGCGACCCCAAGCGAGAAGGAGGTGATATCACGCCGGCGCGGGAAAGAACCGGTTTCTTCCCGACTCGCCGTGTTGCTCGCCGACGAGCGCCGCCAAGTTTTCCGAGGGAGGGTACAAATCTAGGAAGCAACATCACACCGAACTCTGATTTCTGGTATTTCAAAAAGAGGGGCCGTAGTGCGTTCGCAATTGCGTTAAAAAACATGTTTTACGATTGCCGTTATTAAATTTTATAGAAATGTCACCTACAAAGCTTCTAAATTTCCTGATTTTTAACGTCACCGATCAAAAGAAGCGAGGAGGTGAGCGCGGGAAATTTAAACGCCAAAAATAAAAAGGCGCGCGCGCGCGCGGGGAAATTTTTTTTCGCGATGCGTTTTTTTTTTTTTTTTGCGTGTCTATGACTACAACTTGCATCGTTTTGAGACAATAAAAAAAAATACGACCTTTGGGTTGTCAGTGCCCCTTTAAGCTCTTGGTGACTGTAAAGCAACTTTCATGTCACCGCAACCTCACCAACTGGCTGTTCCCGTCTCTGTTGCTGTTTGAGTTGTGTTGCTTTGTGAACAACAGCATCAAAAAGAACGCGGTCGAGTCGTCCTGCCCCTTATTGTGAATGGAAGAGATTTGTCTCACCCCTCTCAACTTCCTCGCCGCCGTATACGGGGGGGGGGGGGGGGGGGGGGGTCTCACACTCCGCGTTCTCGCCGTTCTGTTTGAATCGGCGAACCATCTCTCAGAGACGCCTTGTACATGCTGCGGATGCCCTCGCATCCGGAGCGAGGCCATGCAGCCAAGTCAGCTCAGGCGCCTCGACAAACAACTCCACGATGCTCCGCTCACCCCTAAGGTTGAGGCGCGATGGAAGCTGCGTGCTCGCTGGACCAGACGTGCGTCTATCTTTCGCCACGCGATATCACGCTTCCGCTCCATACCCGCGCGCAGAGAGAGCGGGTCAGGTGACGAAAGGGAAGCACTTGATTGGTCCGGCGACCGCGTAGCTTCCACCGCACTGTTAGCTTGTGGGTGAATGGAGCGTAATCTGGCCGCGAAAATAAAAGAGACGAGGCAGTTACGACGGGCGCTTCTGTACTGGCGTTTCTCACGCACGAGAACGACTATGTTCCAGTGTATCACGTAGCGGCCGCTCTTGAGGCACGTGGATGGTACGTCGTCTGCAAAAAAAACGTTTCACTTGACGACTCTGCATTCCGCTGCCGGTTCTCGTCGTTTGCGCAACGATCTCGTGCCCACGATCGTAACGTACCGAAAGGCAACACGAGGTTCACAGACATTATATAGTGCGGCGTGTATAGAATCCACGGCTGTCATCTTGAAGACAACAGGCGCTGACGGCGGAGTGACGTACGCCGAACGCTTTTCACTGTGTTGTGTCGTCTGTTGCGCTTCTTGTCGGCCTTGTGAAGGCTGTTGCTCACGGTAAAGGGAAATTGCCGGTGAGAGTGGCGAAAGAGCAAACAAGCGTGACGAGGGCGAGAAAAAAAAAATTGTGTCGGGAGATTATATATGCAAAGACATTGTGTTTTGTACCTGATGCGAATTCCCCTGGATATTTATTTATGTATTTTACTTCTTTTGAAGCTACTGTCAGCCGTGAAGCCAAAGCAGGCATGCTAAACGTAACTGCACCTTCGAGTGTTCAAACTATTTTTGAGGAAATCAGGCCCATTTGCATTATATACGGAAGCCGCCGATCGATAGTTCCTTTCGTTGATACAATTCACGAATAAAGAGTTTTTAAAATAAATCGCGTAAAAGTGGTAAGGCAGTATAAATTTGTTGTGTGTTGTTTTAGCTGTATTATCATAGTGTGCATGACGATTCCGACGATAAAATTGGAAATGTGGCTTCCGATCTAACTTACATGTAGAAATTTCCGGAATGCCGTGTGTGTCTATTGCTGTCGGTGTTTTCGACGTCTGACGATAAACACAAAGACACAAATGCCAAGTGCGTTGCTCTTATTTTAAACCCAACGAGCAAAATAGTTTGTTAACTTAAAATAATATTTCAAATTAAATAAGCTACAAGTAACAATGCACGCGCGAAATCACCGCCGACGTTTAAGCGTCTCTTCATTAACACTCGTAACTCTACCTCGCTGTTACTGTTAAACATATCCCCTGACGTTATGTTGGCATTTGGGCGAGTCCGAACGTAGTCAAATACACAGCGAAACAGCGCAAAAGCCACAGGGACAAGGGAAGAAGGATAGCGCTGTGTCCGTGTCCTTCTTCCACTTGTCCCTGCGTCTTGCGCGTTGTTTCGCTTTGTATTTCCCCTCTGACGTATAGTGACTTAGGAAGGGTCGGCCAGTTCCCCCTTTTCCAAAAAAACGTGCGCACGCATAAGGGCAAGTAAAAAAACACGAAGGGCGAACAGGCAATAAACCAGACAGACGATGCCCACCCTATCGAAACATTCATTCTTATATTGTCTTTATGCTACAAGAGAAAGAGAAAAAAAATCACATCTCTCGTGCACTTCCATCTACCAGTTTTCAAATCTAATATCAGTCACCATAATTTTGAATTCAAGGTTAGAACATTTTAAAGAGTGCCACTTATATAGTCCAAATTATTATTGGAAGTCGGTCGGAGGCTCATTCGAAGCAAAAATCTCCACTTCCAAACCGAGACCCGAATACGCGAATTCTCGAAACGAGGCGAATCATTGACTTCTCATTCCCACCGCTCTTTTTGTTCTATGCCATCGATTAGAATCGAAAAGTCTGTTTCTCGGCAAAGACGGAAGATTCGTACGAACGCCGAAGGTCGCCGTCGATTCCTCCCAGATAACGCGTAATCGGACAAGAGATGGCGTTTTCATCTTTCGAAGACCTTCACCCACATTCAGAATACAAAAAATAATAATAATGAACCGAGGCGATTTAGTGCTTTTGTTGTCACACTTTACACGCAAAGGCGACTCTTCGTATCGTTATTTGCGTCGAATGCCCTCATTTCCGGTTGTCCTTGAAACCGCCCTTCCGGCACCCAGCCACACATTGGGGACCTTAGCAAACCGCTGCCACCTTTTAAGTACCGCACTACCGGAGCCTTTGAAGCATGCTTTTAAGCGCGTGCCCCGCGGTCACGGTATCGCCGGGCGCGCGCTTAAAAGCATGCTTCTAAGGCTCCGGTAGTGCGGTACTCGGAACGCGGCAGCGGTTTGCTAAAAGTCCCTAAAACGGCAACGATACGTCGCCATGTATACCCACCCCCGATGTCAAGCATATTGATAGACGCACAGTCGACGCCAACATGGGCTATGGGACAGCCGAGTGTTAACCAAAGGGGGTAAAATGCAGCATGGTTGGCCTCTGGAACGCTGAGCCATGAAACCTGCTTACCACTTGGCGACGATAGAAAGCGTTGCAGTTTATTTCAGCCTTTCATTTCACGGCTTAACGCACCCGGGATCTTTGCATGGCATCTTGACCGTATCGGCTAATACTGCCGGTGCACCAGCTCATATGGATATGGTGCCCGACGGGTTTCGATGACCTCCAACGGAGTCCAATGATGACCGACAAGATCGGGTGATCTCTGGTGATTCAAACGCCTTTAGATACATCGCCCCACTGGAGTGACGAATAACAAGCCGTTCTCGCTGACATGTCGACGCTTGTTGACTCTCGAGCGTCGCCAACTAACCCTAAAAGAATATTATTTTCTTCGCCAAACTGTATACACTACTGCACATAACGTGGATCGCCAACAAAGCGAATTGCACTTTGCCGATGGGAACGTGGCAATAGTTTAACTCGGCTGACCAAATACGCTGTACGGCATTCTATATAGTGTTTAGAAATGCACAGCTTAGCACGCGCAAGTTCGTCCTTTTGGAAAGCGATCAAAACAAGCTGCAAAAGCACGAACGTCGATAATGGCATCGTCCAGGAGCCATTGCTGAAACGCTCTGTGTGTACTTAACGGTTTTTACGAGGAAACTTGAAATAAGCTGCACCATGTAATCAGCCATGATTCTTGCGCCTGCACACGGTAAGATGATTAAGTTCGCATTATCGTTTGTTTTAGTTGGTGGCTACGCGTATTGTTGGTCTGAAAAATGACGTTAAGGAAGCAACATTTTTGCCTAAGTCCTGATTTATGGCTATAGGTTTCTCTTTCTGTTTACACAGCTTTAAAACTCGTAATCCCAAACACGGTTTATTGGATGCGCGTTGGACCACGCAGCCGAAGTTACAAGCTGGTGGGACCAATTAGGCGGCGTCAAAATCGCACCATCATGGTGTGCGTCATGTTTCAGTACATGTCCTATCATTGTGGGGGCAATAATAAATAGAAAAAGCCTAGTGACTTAAGGTTTTAGAGTTGCCTGATTGGTCCTGTTACCTCGTAGCGCAGGCTGCGTCTGGACTTAAGTATGGTGGGAACTAATGCCTCCAGTACTTATATTAACGCGAGGGCGTTAAGGAGCTCGTGTCGCCGAAAAGCCGGCGTCGGCGTCAATAGGACGGGAAAATCCTGGTTGATCGATAGGGTCATGACGTCACAGCCACATAATTTCGCGCGGTAATTTCAAACAACCCACAACGCTCACGTAAAACGTGACGTCACGCGTGGAATGAAAGTGATTAAAAGATGGCATGCAATGCGAAGTAAAGGTCGCCGCATGTCTCAAGTGATTTCACTTTATAAAGTAATTCATTTGCCTTTAAAAATTTGAAGACTTTTAGGGGGAATTCCGGCCCACGACTCTTCGGTTGTGAGCCAGGCAGGCTATTGACTAGGCCACGCAGACACGCTTGCCCGGCTTTCGCGTTTCACTCTTAAAGGCGAAGCTTAAGCGTCCTTCTGTAATTTTTTCTCGCCCTCTTCAGATCACACAAATGTTCCAAGAAACGAAAGAAGATATGAATTATAACTTATAAGCGCTCCCGCGTCGTCCTAACATTAGTTGTTGTAAAAGTTAAAATAAAACGTCGTCACGATGAATCAGTCGGTGAGTGTGGCTAACACCACCTAGAACGACCAAAGCCCGCGCGATATCGTTTCGACGCTGTCAAAAGTGAGATCAAGCGCAGACACAGATTGCACTCGAGTGCTGCGTCGGCGTTCAGCTGGGCTTCGTGTCCAATCACAAGCGCCGAAAGCCGCTCAACATCGGGCTTGGGTCCAATTGCCGAGTTGGCGCCACCCTAGTGTGACGATGTCACGTGAACGTAGAGGAGTCTGTTCATTACGGCTCACCGACAGCTCAAGACACGCAGAGCGTGGTGAACCCCGAGCATCTTATTTCCGCTCCGCAGCAATTACGATTGCCGCATTACCCATTGAAAACACCGAAGAACAAATCGCGAAGGAAGAAGGATGAGCATCGTATGCCACACCCTGCCTTTCTTACGCTGCCAGTGACTATACGGGGTGCAAGTTCGTCTGCTTCTCTTGTAGGAGTTGCTGTGACGTCAGAAACACGCGGAGCTCTGATTGGCCCTGATTGAAGGATAGTGGGTAGACTTCAAGGCAGCTTGCTTTGAGGTCTACTCACTATCCTTCAGTCGGAGCCAATCAGAGCGCGGCATTTTTCTGACGTCACCAGAACCGCCTCCAAAAGAAGCAGACGAACTTGCGCTCAGCGTGTTGCCATGGCCGGTCGAATGGAGAGCGAAACGTCAACCAAGAATGCAAACTACAGTACACAAAAGAAGAACTTCGTTCGCCTCCGTAAATGCCTTCCATCGTCCACGTCCGCTCACCGAAATACTCTTCTGAACTCGCGTACGACGTCCATGAGCGAGAACGAATAAAGATTCAAACAAAACGGCCTTCCCGTTCTTCACAAGCCTCTAACAAGCCGCGAACGGCGTGAAACGCCCGAATTCTCAACGCCTCGGGCGCCTTCTTCGAGTTCGTCCCTGCCGCAAGGTTGCGTAGTCTTTCCTGGGTGTCTCCGAGTGCACGGGTGGAGAATCCGCCGCGCTGAAAGTGGAAAGAACTCGGGTTTGCGAAGCTCGGCGGTGGAAAGCGGAAGCGCGCCGCTTGGAGGCCGACCTGACAAACTCTCGCGGACAAAAGGGACACGTTTAGGGGCCACACTTCCTCGAAAGGTGCCAGAAATGTCGCCTAGTCATTCGTCCTGGGTCAACGCTTGTAGGAACTCGAAACTGCATGAAGGGGGTCCTTGTATCTTGTTGTCGTTTTGACGCTGCACGGGAATGAACAGCTGGCTGTACGTCAAACCGATTCGTTTGCACTTGCCCGTGTTCTTTTTTTTTAAGCAAATGTATGCGTTTTTCTTAAATCCTTTTCTTCCTTTCATCATGTTCCTCCTCATCCCTTCAAAATCGACAAGGAGGAGGAGCTTGCGTTTTGTCTTTGCCTTTTCAGTTGGCCTATATTTTTTCTGTCTCGCTTCATTGGTGCACGTTAAATTGTTTTGAAAACAATTAATATTTTATCTACGTTAATTACTTTTTTATGGCTGCATGGATCCACAAAAGCCGATGCAGTCCGAATTAATTATAATTCTAGCTGCATGGGTTCTTATTTTTCAAGCCGAATACTAAAACTATACAGCTCTTTCACGCCCGCCTTCAATGTAAGAGTGTTCGTCAATAACTCGTAGCAGCGTCTTTTGGTTTTGATGATATTATTAAACTATGTCGGACGAGATCTCCGCATCTCAATTTTTTTCATTTTTTATTGATCGCGTTATAACAAAAATCTCAGAAAAGCCGTTAACACAACGGCTCATAGCTTGATAGGGACGCGCTTCTCATCTTCAATTAAATGCGTGCTTTCTTCTTTTTTTTCTATTTAAAGATTATTAGAAAAGACATTCTTATAAACCACTATACCTAACTATTTTTTCTCTTTCCGCCAAGAAATACACATGACGCACACTTTTTCTAAGAAAGCACCTTTTATTCGGCTCAATGATCGGCCGGTTCGTGGCTTTCCATAAAGCCACTTCTTTCCGACCTGTCAAATGGAATCTCTGAATCATGACGCCTCAAAGACACTAAGCACGTTACGAACGTCGCCTACGTCTTGTTGGTGACGCCTTAAATGTAGGAAGATATCTTCGAGACATTTCCCAATACAAGCTTACTGGACAACGCCGCTCACGCTGCTTTTGCCTTCGCCGCAAAGCCCAGCACTCACGGCAACTGAGCCGGGTCAATGACAGGTGTCAGCTTTTGGCGCAGTACCCACATTAACAGATATACGGTGTACACACTCTCCAAGGACGCCTTCGCGCCCTTTTGAGTCGTGGTTGCAAAATTGATAAACAAATACCGAATACTCTGTCAAATATCGACTTACCAACGACATGTAAGTAGTCAGAGAGTTAAGGGCTCTGGGAATACAAAGGCGCAGGCAGCGAACTTTGTCTCGAAAGGTATCGAAGTCCCTGATGTCATGGCGTCGCTTCCGCAGCACCATGACCCTTCTTGCTTTGAAAGATAATACGCGTTTCTTGAAGAGGCGCCACTGCCCTTTGGTTGTCTCGCTTCTATTCACGATTTAAGTAGGGGTGACACGCGCATCAAAGCGGAAGACGGTTCAGTTTTCGAAGTTCTGGTGGCCACGCCTCCTTTTCCGTCTTGACCCCTCTGAACCTGGGATCATCGAGGTCAAGGAATAATTTGGAGACGTCGGTTTTTCATTAGGGATTGACACCTTACTGACTAATAAACAAGTGTCCTTGACACAACCGCATACTATAACCGCGAAAAGTATATATATATATATATATATATATATATATATATATATATATATATATATATATATATATATATATATATATATATATATATACAACGGGCATGGTGGCGGGAGGCCGAAGGCGTGGGTATAACTGGTAAGAAAAAACCTTTGGTGAAAACAGCAACAACGGACGATTTAATCTTCGACGTTTCGGCCGGAGTCCGGCCGAAACGTCGAAGATTAAATCGTCCGTTGTTGCTGTTTTCACCAAAGGTTTTTTCTTACCAGTTATATATATATATATATATATATATATATATATATATATATATATATATATATATATATATATATATATATAGAAGATGCTGTCCCAAAGATGTTCATGAATTGCGCGTCACATATAGGGTCGACATTACCCGGTTGCATTCAACAAATATTATGAACTCTTGGTACCGGCTGAATTGCCAGCGCACCTCCACGCATTTGCCGAACATCTCCTAAAAAAATTGCTTCTTATTTAGAATCAGTTATAGCTTTAGAGACGGAGTGCGTGGCAAGTTTCGACCATCTTATTACAGTTCCGCAGCTAATGAGATTGTGGCATTAGCCAATAAAATGCTGAAGAACAAATCACGGAGCGAGTATTATCACAATAGGCCACGCCCGGCGTTCATTAGACTCTCAGTGACTCCTTTATTGCCCCACTTTAAATAAGTATACCCTCGACTGCAAAGATTACACGGTAGCAGAAAAGTAGGGAGTTTTACAAAATCGTCTCCGTGACTCCGATAACTCTAATCGATACTTCGTTGGCACCTTTGCGCATGCGCATCATATCGTTATCGGGCATCGTTGTCGAAGCTCAAAACCGATCTAGTGAAACTCCCTAATGTGATCCGTAGTTTGGGGGATGGTGGAGGTGTGTACGATGTTTTTGCCCTGGTCAACCGACTGCAGCATGCTTCTCAGCTCCAATTGTCTGCATTGCTATCCAAAATGATCGGGAATATTTTACACTTTTAATCCTGTTCTGGGATATGGGAACGTTAGCTCGACAAATACAGATACAATGAGTGTTTTGGTACTCTCAGCTGGTAGAAGAATGCGCGGGGTTTGTGAAATATCTCGTCGCTCGCCGCGGGACAAGCTGCCACGGTGGCAAGTAGCAGGTTGCCTATAATATTTTACTAAAATAAACTTGTAACTTTGTCACAACTGCTTATACTTGTGTGACACGTTAAATGCCGATTGAGCAAAGCTCAGTAATCTGGCGATGCAGACATTCTAGAACTGAAGACTATTTTCTCAAAATGCTATTGAACGACCGTTGTACCGTGAGGTTAAAGAACGTTATTTAGCCGAGTAACATTTTGTCGCTCGGATTGATGAAATTAACAAGAACTGAAATGCGGGATGATATCTCTTCCTTTTTCAAATATCCTTTGTTTGAATAACATTTATGATACCCGTAAGATGCGAATATTAGTTTTTGCGTTGTAGCGATTCGAGAGTAGGATTGCCCTATTTTGAAGGCCTCGTGAAACAAAAGACTCCTTCTCACTTTAGACATTTTCCATATTCCCAAATATTCAGTTTACTTTTTAAACAAAGAATGTAAGTAATTTCTGCAACTCAACATGACTGCGGCGTTCGTACAAAAACTTCTCTTAGATTCAAATGTCCTATTTTTCTTGTAAAATATACTTTTAAATAAATTCAGCTTTAAATTGAAGCACACGGACTATGACAGAATGTGCCCCCACCAAGCTGGAAGCGGCTTCACGATACATCATCATCTCCACTCAACTCAAGACAGTTCTCTTTCTCTCAAAGTAAAATCAAAACAAAATCATGCAAAGATTTTTTTTTTTTATGTTGAAGTGAATTTATTTTTGCTCAAATCTTCTTCACCTTAGCGAATTCCCTAAATAATTATATCTAAAGTGTTGTCAGTCTGCATAACCGAATCAAGTAATCCTCAGCGAAATGAACATGTTGACGCACAACACGAGCAATTTTAACAACAAGAGTGCGAACAGAACACAATCCAGAAGTGGAAATCACATAACCAATTCTGTTTTTGCATGCTGTGTTTGTTTTTTCCCGAATGTCTCATGTCCTACACCTTTTTTTTTTTTTTTCTTACAAGCCAGATCATTTTACTTAGACATGATCCTAACCGTAGACGAAGGACGAAAAAGGGGTCAGAGGACAAACACTCACGTCTCAGTTCCCTTCCCCGGAGGCAATTCGGCCTCCATACAATTCGGCTCTCGGAAATCATGTCCCTTTATTTATTATTTTTTTATTATTTATATTTTACTTTAACAAAACGGCGAGACGCGGAGCAGGTCAAAGGCCAACGGATTCCGAATCTTGCGCAATTCAAGAAGGATTCTCCGCCCGTCCGTGTAAGTCTGCGAGCGCGCGCGCGTGTGGCTGGCCGACTGTGTGAAGCGAGTTGCGGCTCTATCGCTTCTCGAGAACCATTGTTATTCATTTTGTTGGTGTTCTGTTGTGGTTTGCCGAGAAGTTTGTTGACTTTTGAGGTCGTCCGGGCAGTTTGGAAGGACGTTCCCCGGTTGTCAAGACTGAGGCTCCCATCACGTGTAATCGGCCGTCGCCGGCGTCCTAAACGCTGACTTTCTCTGAACACACAAAGCGCTCTAGTTGTCTCTTTTTCTCTCTCTCTTTCTTTTATTTTTCTTGTTTTTGGTTTAATTTTTAGATGAGACTGTATGCCGTGCAATTAAGATCTGAATGGTTTGATGGTGGTTCTCGGTACGTGCTTTCTCATCTCTCAAGTTTCAGCTTTCAGCAGCTCACATTCTTGGCGATTCTCCGAATCCACGATTCCCGAATTGCCGGTGTAGGGGAACGGGTCCAATTTCCCTATAGAACAATGTGCATTACTCTCTTTCGTTATAAACTTGGATGTTTTATGGTAAACCACTTTATAGTCGGTTGTCTTTCCAACAAATTACATTATAAAACTATGTATTTTAAAAACACGCGGCAATGGATTATTTTAATGATTATTTGATTGATTGATTTATCTAAAATATATATATATTTTACAGTTTGTCTCCCCATTAATTTGTGCATAAATATTTGTCTATTGCGCGTCAAATGGTAAGCAATACGTTTTGAACTATTTTATTCCCGGAACCGTGAGAATCCAGAGAAGTTAAAAAAACAGTCGCACTTATTACACCATAATGATCTAACTCGCTTCTTGCATTTTTAAGGCTTCATTGCTTAGACTAACCTTATATATGTGAAGAGAGAGTTTCTGGTAAACCTCAGAACGGCGTGCCGACGTTTCACTAGTAGACGTAGCTTCTTCAGGGCGCCCTGATGAAACTAGGTCTACCAGTGAAACGTTGGCACGCCGTTCAGAGGTTTACCAGAAGCTCCTTCTTCATGTTCTTCTGCCAGCTTCGCTTCCTTTGGTATTTTGTTTGTACTTAACCTTATATATGGCAAACATTATATACTTTTACATATATGGCAGCTGACCCAGGGCCATGGCCATAGTTTTTTTGCTTTTTTTTATGTACATCCTTAGTCTAACTCTAGTTACTTAATTCCGGATTGTCACGTTTGCAACGTGAAAACATGGCTTCCACATGACGTCATTACACCATGCTGGTGGTCATTCCTTTGTTCTCTCCCGGGAAAACAGATATGGTGATTCCAAGTGTATGCTGCAGAAGGCGCACTCACGCAGTTTGAAGACAACCATAACCGCAGCTGATGTGATGTCATTGCTTATCATATATAACCTGCAGGACGGTCCTAGAAAACTAGGACAATGCTTTTGTTTTCTATGACAGCATGTGTGGAACATAAGCATTTTATCATTTAATGAACGGATCCTAAACCGCTACTTTATTCTAGCGAATGCGTTTGACGCTACATACGCTTATCAAAGGTACGCCAATCGCCACGATTTGCTTACTAGCTTGATATGAGCACGTTAAATGTCTTTGTAAACTTCACGGCAGACAGTCTTTCTTTTTTTTCTTGTTTTGTGGCTTGATCATTTGTCATGTTTTAGTCTACGTATATATCGATGTAATTAGACCGATAACTGTTCGGTGCGAAAGGTGATGAAAGGGAGTTTTGATTTGAAGATTGCGGACAATTTTTACACCATTGTCGTGTAGTGCATATATCAAAAAGAGCCCACACCTTTTCTGTCCCGCAAATAATTTCAAATTTACCTGGAGAGCCAATCCCTGCGATATAGAAAAAAAAATCTTGGCAATTGATGATGTCGAAAAAGAACAAATAATAAACGTTACGCCTTGACAGTGACACGTGCTGAAAGCTTGTTCAGTATCACATCGCTAACTTTATTTTTTTATGAAACTGCTACTTCGTTATTGTTGTTTTTCAGCTTCTTCAATCGCCGGACACCTTGCGTAAATTGCAGTGAATGTTTTTTTTTAAAGGAACACTGACACGTCAAAATCTTTTTTTTTTATTCGAAACGATTGAAAACAATGCCTGGACATTACCCTCAAAATTCGAAATTTGGGAATTCAGCATTTATGAAGTTAAAAAAAAAAATATCAATTTCCAAATGCCGAATTTGAAGTTCCCGCGCTATCCGGGCGAGTACAGTGACGTCAAATATTGAGTCGCCCTGCGAGTCGGGTTTCTCTGACGCCTCTGAAGTGTCGTGTTCGCGAACGTCCCGCGAACAACCGGCTGCGAGCAGACGGCGCTTGACTTTCGAGTTTCAATTTCTTTAGGAACGATCTCAAATTCTTTGAAACGGTGTGAGGTCGAGGAGAACGCGCAGTGGACTTTTGTGGGCGACGTGAGGGGCCACGTCGCGCCGGTTCTCCGCGAAAGGCTATCCCGGTGGAGTCACAACCGAATCTACGATACAGACACCAAACCCAGTTGTTTTGGCCGTTTGACGATTCCTTTTTGAAGTCTGAGAGGCCGTCGGGTACTTAAGAAAGACCACTTCGTCCGATGCCCCGACTCACCGATCGTCCTGTGCTACATGCGTCGAGCGCCGGCATATTTTCTGAGGGAGGATAAAAAGCCAGGAGGCGACATCACGCAAGACTCCGAATTTCGGTATTTCAAAAAGAAGGGCCGTAGTGCGTTCGCAATTGCGTCAAAAAAAAAAAAATAAAAAAAACATTTTTTACGAATGTCGTTATTCAATATTATAAAAATGTCACTTACAAAGCTTCTAAATTTTATGATATTTGACGTCGCAAATCAAAAGAAGCGAGGAGGTTAGGAGCGGGAGAGAAAAACGCCAAAAATAAAAAGACGCGCGCGGGCGTAAGGAAATTCTTTTTTTTTTTTTTTATTTGCGTTGCGGTTCTTATTTGCGTGTCTATGGTTACAACTTGCATCGTTTTAGACAACAACAACAAAAAAAATACGACCTTTGGAGTGTCGCTGCTTCTTTAAGTACTTTGCGGGAAAATAGCCTCACGGGCATTTTCCAGAGTACGATATACAGCTCGTACCAGGCACGTATCCCGGGGAAGGGGGGGGGGGGGGGGGGCATGGTGCCTGCTGGCCCCCCACACCCCCGGCATCTTTTATTTTGCTGAGGCTCCCCCTCCCTTTTCCCCCTCATACAGCATTTTGTCACAAGCGCCCCCCCCCCCCCCCCCCCCCCCCCCTGAAACAAAATCCTGGCTACGTGCCTGACTCGAACAATACTCCTTCTATAGAGCTCGAGATACATTCTCTAACATGTCTATATATCTGCTTCCACAAACAGTTGCTGTTTTATTTTTTTTTACGGCAACAATTATTAATTGCAGAGTTACACCTTGGCTAGCCATTTCTCTAACCAGATTGATTTTAAACAATGGCAGGCCACTCTGCAAGAACATTGTGATCAAATCATGCCTTTAGCCAGCCAAAGCTCGCCATGAAACAAAAGTGCGGCGAAAAGTACTATTGCGAGATGTAAGGCGGGTAACTTGTAGTTATTCAAACTGATTATGGCAACAGCAGTGGCGTCTTCTTTTATCACAACCGATTTGTTAGCAGTCCCCCTGGAAAGGGGGAGGGTGGGGGGCGGTTGGGGGGGGGGGGGGGGTTACGGCAAAGCACTAGCCCACGACGACATTCTAAAGTAACGTATTCGGATCCTGTTCAAGGTGCACGCCGTCTGACAGGTGCGTATTTCTGTGAACTCGTGGGATAGCTGAAATTTCGGTTTAGCGTTTAAAGAAAATACCAAAGTGGTCTAAAATATTCATCGGTGTCTCGAACAGCACCTTGCCCAATTTATTTCGTTTTTGTTTTTGGAACGTAAATGCTAATGTTTTCGCTGTTTATAACCTTTCCATAGTGGCAAAACATTATTCTTAAGTACGAAGCTAGCTTTCTTCAGAGACCGTATTCTACACCTGATAGATACAAAAACTCTACTGCTAGGTTTCCTACGTTACCTACCCGAAGCCAGCGCAAGACGCACATTAAACACGAGTGCTATGGTGCCATGAAACGCGTCTCCAACTAATGTCTTAACCGCGTCAAAAAAGAAAAAAAAAAGCGGTCCCTTGATTTTCGTTTGATGGCGTTATAGATCACGCTGCCGCCGACAGCGATCCTGGCGGTGTCACACAAGCGTTGGTGAATGTGGCAGGCCTGTTCTGTTGCAGGTTGCTCTCCAGCTTGACAGCCCACGGAAGCTTCGCAACCCAGGAGTTGGGACGCCGCGACAACAGCGACACTCGCGTTTGCTCGCGATTTTTTTTTTTTTTTTTTTCTGCCGCAACTTCTACGGCCAACCACCAGGATCGCGACATCCGCCAGCGTGACACTCCGGCTTTTGTGACGTAATTTTTTGCCACCTCGGTACCTCTTTCGCTGGGCGGGTGGAATAGAACGCTCAGTCGGTGACGCGTGCAAGGCACCGTGTGCACGAGTGCTGCACTAACGCTGCAACTCGTGCCCTCACTGACCGAACGCGAATTAGCGCCCAACGCTGGTGCAGCACTCGCGTCTAACCCATGTCCCTCGCAGGCACTCCGGCCAGTGGCACGTATAAAATCCAGAAGCGCTAGGCCTCCTTCTCTATAGAGTCACCAAAATCTCGAGAAAGACACGACGTGGCGAGTCCAAAGAATTTTTATTGTCGCTCCGCGGACAATGAGACCGTGGTAGTAGACGCTAATAATGCCGAACAAGAAATTTACGAAGCAAGGAGCGTGACCACCATAGGCCACGCTCTCAGACTTTCTCAAGCCGTCAGTGAACATGGGAGGCGTTGTCTCGGTGCACCCGCTGTGTACCACACGAAACATTGTCCAGTCGCGGCTGGCGCCGTCCGACTTTCACGCCACAATCTTCATCTATAGGTCTCTATCCTCCGACGCGCGGTTCCTCGAGATGTAAGGATACGCAGAGCCCACACATTAGGGACCCAGCCCAGAGTTCCGACCAAAGTGCGCCAATCATGCCGTTTGCTGGTGTCACTGATAAGAAATTTCGCTCCGTCAGGCTCTTCCCCACCAGTCGAGCCAACCAACCAATCTTCCGTCACTCCCGGCGTCCGTTCTTCCTCCCCATTCTTTCGTCGATTTTTTTTGTTCCATCGGTGTTGTTTTCTTTTATTTCGCAGAGCGTTCGCGGAGAGATGGGCTGCAAGCGTAAAACTCCAGAACCTCACTGTTTATCCGCTACTCCGCAAGTCACCATTGGGTCGGAACGCTCGGAAACAAACAAATTTTCGCATCGGCCGTCTGATCTCTGTCCCAGTTCAAAACGCCGCGCGTGCAGCGCCCCCTAGAAGCCCGGCAAATCTGTCAGGTCACAAGAGGAGAACATCCGAAGCACAACTTCCTTTGAAAGGCGACCCCCCCTTCCCTTCCTCCGGGGGGGGGGGGGGGGGGGGGGGGGGGTGCTTTTTGAATAAACGCCGGGCGCTGGCGCTGTCAAAAAGCCCTCTCGCGCGGATAGTTTTGAAAACACCAAATTACGAGAGCGGTGGGGCAGCGCCCGGTCGCTCGGCGTCCACTTTTCCCTTCTTTTGACCTGTCCCTCCGGGAACTAGTTGCTGGTGAAAGGTCATCATCGGACACACAGCTCTCGAGTCAGTCGCCCCGAGCGCTCGGCCATCCGCCACGTGGCCTCCTTCTACCACGCGCTGTTTCGCTGGGGTCTTCTTTCCAAGTTTTTGCTACGGCGCTTGTTGTCCGGTTCGGGAGGAGTCGCGGGGGTTCTCTGGAGTCTCGACCATGTTTCACGGAGAGATGGCTTGAAATCGAGGAAAAATGCCAGCCTTCGGTTTTGGCGCGCCGTCGATTTTTTGTCGCTTTTGCATATATGCCATGCGAAAAGCGGCCGGTTCTTGAAGATCAGCTTTGCATTTCTACACTATTGGTGACGGCTCGTATGTATACGTGAAATGGACCGTCCGTTTATAATGTATGGTTTCGTGTCTTGGCAGTCAATAGCCAAAACGTACGAGGTATTTTTGAAAAGGCATGGCGCCCTTGCGTCATGTTTACCACTTTTTATAGTGCACCCGACATAGGGTGTCTTGTTATATTGCTTGGAATTGCCTGAATTGTGACTTGAAGATGTGCAGAGACGTTTTGTTCGTATATCTTCTAACCGCTGCCTTGAACTGCGAAATATTTTTGGTTGTCACAATAAGATCTTACTTTCATTAAGTGCACAAATCGCGAAGTGCGCGATCTGTTTCTTTTGTACAAATATCTGCACATTATTTGACTCTATATAATTAACATCGTCTGTTTATATTTTTGTGCCTGGTGTTAATTTGTGTCAATCTGTGATGGGCGCCTGTTTTGTTGTACACCTGAAAGTTAATAATAAGAATAATTCGTTTTATTTCCATCAATGTAAATCATTGGAGGTGACCAAGGAAAAAGCTGCGTCGTGACAGTCAAGTCCCTCGCGGTGTAAACTCATTAAATATAGATATCGTTTTGCATTAAATAGCGGTTCCGTAAAATATATTTGTTCTTGTATGGCATACTAATTCATTCGTTGATATTTACTATATATCTGAACGTTCAGGATACTTGCATGTGAACGGTATACGAGTATTATAATTCTGCAGTTTTCAGCTATAATTTTTTTCTCTCTCTCTTTTTTTTTTTCTTTTTCATTACATAACGGTTTGCGAATTATTTTTTTATATCTGCCATACTTATTCCAGTGTTCCCGCTGCTTCATTTTTTTTCTTATTTTTGTCAGTGTTTATTCTAGACTACTTTGTTTTGTTATTCATTGCTCTTTCTTTGAGTTTCTGCGACTGGTTTGCTAGTTATCTTAGCGAACGCTCTAACATGGTTTTCTACTTAGGATGCAAATCATCCCCTTATCTGTTGAACCCAGGGGTACCACAAGAGTCTAACCTTGGACGTTCACTTTTAAATATTTTTGTAAATAATCTTATAACTAGTACGAGTGACTCGGTGATGCTTCAGTTTGCTGATGACGTGAAAATATTTCGTAATATCCACACGCGTGGACTGTGAATTGTTGCAAAAAGGTGTTGATGCAATTAATCTGTCGTGCTATGCAAACTCGCTGATTTTAATCACCACCAAAACTAAGGTTGTCGCTTTTTACCGTAAGGCAAATGTTGTTCATCCTTACACATTAAACGGCTCTGAAATTTATAGATCTTCTGTTGTACGTGACCTTGGCATATCGGTCGACTCACGCCTAAACTTTAACTATCGTGTTTCAAAGGTTATCAAGGATTCCTTACAGATCCTGGGCCTAATTGCACGCATTACCCGTGACTTCTGGAATTACACCTGCATACTGAACCTCTTTCCGTCTTTGGTTCCATCACGGTTGAAATTTTGTTCTACGGTATGGAATTGTTTGGGTGTCAGTCAGGCACTCAGGTTGGAATGTGTACAGCGACGACATCTGAGAATTGTCTCCGAACGCCACATTGGATTAGTCTATTTTTTTTATGATTATGAGCTCCTTAGGACCCCTTGGTCTATCGCCTCTTTCGGCCAGACGACTAGTTCGCGACATTGTGTTTTTATATAAACTGCTCAGTGCTGTCATTGATTCCCAGATGTTATTGAGAAGAATCTCAATTCATGTTCCCCAAGGGCAAGATAGATCTACGCCTTTCTTTTAACCTTCTTACTTAGAATCTAGTTCTCCGCTGACACGGATGATGCTCATGTACGACAAGTATTTTAACCCTGACGTGCACTTTTCCACTTCTTTTGAAGAGTTCAAGAACAATATAATACTAAGGATTGCTGTGTAGTATTTATATTTTGGTGCTGTCTCATTTCGTGCCAGTGTAACCCTCATAAGGCCCTAAAGCTGCTTGGGACACAATAAAGCTATAATTGATTGATCGATTTATTTATTGATTGAGTGATTGATTGATTGTGCACCGCTAGTAAATATACTTGTGGCGTTTGAAGACACCACAAAATTTTCCAAATAAATAAATGCTATCCAGTTGTGCTCAAATCTTCCTCTCTAGATAGTATTGCTATTTTTGTCTTCGACAGTGTAAGTTATGTTCATTTAGCTGTAATCTAGTGTGCTGCATTCACAGCGAAGCGTTCAACAATGATTGCTAATAGTTTTTTGTGTGTGTGTCTTTATGTGCAACTCAGCTATAAAGACGAAACTTGTACAGCAATAAGTAACCTAATAGAGAAAATACATAGATTCACATAAACACGAATCTTTCTTAACGAGGTTGATATCCTGTAATAAAACTTTGGGTCTAGTTGGCTCATATCACTCAAACACGGACGAAATATGAAGCACGTCCGACAAGGACAGACGCTCGTCCTTGCCTGTCCTCGTCCTACGTGTTTCTTACATCGTCCTTGTTTCAGTTCGCGCTTTTTAACGTTTCAAATGATTTATAATACCTTTATGACAGGAATCAATGTAAATGTTCATTGGACATTGGTTTACAGCTATGCAAAGGTTTTTTTTTTTTATGTCGCACAAAGGAACGCAAAAGAGTGTTTTGATCTATTAAAAGATTTCAACGCGAACTCTCCTGTCAAATAGAAACGACTCGGCCAAAAATCGTTTCAATAATTTTTTTTTTTTTTTGCAATATGTTATGCAAAAAGAAAAACGCAGTTCGCACGATGAATCAGGGATCTCCAAAAAAATCTATCAAGAATCACTTTGCGAACTCAGGAAATGGACGTTGATGAAAACCTGGAAAACCTCTATTGTATGGTTTATTAAAACCGGTACTTCAAAAACGAACTATCTTCACTGACAGAGGTGGAAAAGGCCAGACCAGGATGCTGGCTTTGAGGGGTCGTTCCAGCCGACGTGAACCATCTATTAAAGCTGGTTTGCCAAAATGATTTCCTGTAAGCGACCGCTGTCCTCCCTTGAGGGGCGTCAATTCATTGTTTGTTTCTTTTTTTTTTTTTCTCTCTTAGCGATTAAAATCTGGACGAACCGGCAGTATAATATTTTGGCTTAGAAGTTGTTCGATATCCATCAAGAAGATAAGTGTCAGCTAAGTGGTTTCTTTCAATTTCCCAGTGCATAGCTCTTCAATTAAAGAAAGTACTCCCTCCTGTCTTGGCAAAATTGATCTACATTTTAAAACAGTAGTATTTGTGTTGTGTTGTTTTGTGTTGTGTTGTGCTGTTTTGTTTGTTTCATTGTTTTTCCGAGAAATTGATGATTTAAAGTGCGGTGCAACGATTTAGTTTTTCTTTTGCACTCACTTACACTTACAGTTAATTTTAAACATTCATAACCTACGCTTTTTCACTAACTTATGATTACAGTTAATCCTTGATATTCATAACCAACGAAACATGTGTTAGTTATATTTTTCACGCAATGTCAATCGCTAAAAATAATTAAAAAAAAAGAGCAGCGTTAGTTTTTACAACTCGCAACCAGTACAAGCTTCTAGGTGATCTGATGCGAATTAAATGCCTCCAGCATTTAGCATACCCACAGACCGGGATGGACAAAGCACACAACCTAGCTATAAGGAGTATTCACTGGGCGCCATATTTGTGGGTGCTGTCTAGAGCGCATGCTCAGAACGAGCCCCCACTAATAGGCTGCTAAGACCGGCAATCTTGAGGGTGCGGAATGCACGTTACAAAAGAACTGGGGAAGCTCGCCATCAGCACGCGCTCAGCAGTCGCGCACACAGCTATGGCCGCCAGTGAATACTTTCTATACTGTATTTCAGACATTGTTAGGATTGGGCTGTTCCCGTCATTGCGGTAATTAAGCTCAAGCTGGCGCCCTAGCCGAATGCCCGCCGAGGCCTTGATTGTCACGAACACAAACCGAGTGAGCACGCGACGCTCGTGTCCAGTATATATGAGCCGTATCTGACTGTCGTCACCTTTGGGTCAGTTTTAAGCACCGTAACCACATCAACACTGGGTCCCCGTGACTATACGCCATCAAAATTAAAAAAAAAGAGACGAAAATAAAAAAGTCAGGTTTTACTTTTTAAATTAACACCACGACAAATTAGTTTCCTTTTTTTCTTTTTCAGGTGAGTGGCATTGCGTACCAGTATGCCTGGTAAGTCGCACTACTGTCGAGACCGGTTATAGCGAAGTCAACGGGAATCGAAAATCACTTCGCTATATCCGCTAATTCGTTATAACCGACTTCGGTTATAACGAAGTGCAAAAGGGAATGGGAAATCGTGATCGCTTCGCTTTAGCCGCTATTTCGTTATAACCGACTTCGTTATAACTGGTCTCGACAGGATATCGTGTAAATAAAATTGTGTGAAATAAAAAAAATGAAACCTTTATTGTTGCGCGCGGTACCTTTGGTGACAATATTGCGAAACGTATATTTGAACACCAGTTATTGCTGAAGGAAAGCGACATTATTTATTAATTAAGCTGCATTCACGCCCCTCACACATTGTACAAAGGACGACACGGTGTTGGCTGTAGACATGACGACAGACTTGCCTGCGGACACGCCTCGCCCAAATGTTGGAAGCATGTTTGCTATTTTATACATACAGTGGAGTCTCGTTAATTCAAACTCTCTTAATTGAAACTCGCGGATAATTCGAACTAACATGCAGATCGCGTCCTACGTGTTTCTAGGGAGGGGGAAACTCCCGGTAATTCAAACTTTGCATTATTCAAACAAAGTTTTGGTCTCCTCGGGTTCAAATGAACGAGATACCGCTGTATATGTTTGCTTCGAACATGTGTGCAGACAGTGTGTGTATGTGCGCGCATGTGTGTGTGCGTGTGTTTTCCTTATTCACCGCAGTTCGAGCTCTAAACTTTAACACAAATACAAGGACTGCAAAACAAAAAGGAAAGCACAGCTAGAGCATTGGTAGAATGGTTAGATCGGGAACATGAAGAAAACGCGAAGCAATGTTTATGAAAAAAATTCCCATGCAACACTAGCAGCACCGACACAGGATTTACACGACATCCGGACGACCCCAATACTTAGCTTTTTTTTTTTTTTTTTGCGTCTTCGTTAGTGGCGATAACCTTCCAAAGCTACAACCTTGGTTATTGCAACAAAACGCCAAGGAATGTATGATATTGTTTTTAAATCTATAATATTTTTTGACCAAACAAAAATTTTAGCTAAAAAAAACTTTAGTGCTGTAAACCAATAACGGTGTAAAAGTATTAAATATCCCCGCAATATGACGTTGTGTATTCAGCTCATCTTTATAACTTTTTAGGCTGAAATACCTTCATCGGGTATAGAAATGTGAATCATGACAAGATGACCTGCGAAATAAAAAAAAGACAGAAAATAAACCTCTAACGACCGGAAATTTATGCCCGAGAAGCGTGACATAAAACAGTAAATCAACTAATTGACTTTTTGATTGGACCACCTTGTAAAGATAGTAAAAAAGTTGCCTCGAAAACAAACAGTGGAGGCAGGGACGTGATTCCCAGTTAAACGCACCAATTGGACGCACGCACTACACCAATAATTAATGGCACAGTGCTGACCAATAAATACACCTGAAAACTATTGGCGTAATGGGTGGAGTCGAGTCCACAGGGAGGGGGGGGGGGGGGGGGGTTCGGTGGCCGAGAGTGTTTCCGCACCGTAGATCGGGGCCCGCTGGAGCGAAAGCTCACGCTGCAGAATGCAGAGATTCTGCGTTCGATCCCCGACCGTATCTGTTTCCATTTAGATGAGCATCGTACCAGCGTGCGCTCGTGTATCACTGATGCGTGGTGCACGCGATGTATAGCAGTCATTTTGCACTGTCTAAGTTTTTCACCTACAGTGGCGACACCAGACGCCCATCAGGACTGATCAGGTTTCCACTGTCTAAACACCCATGCAACACAATTATCCCTTAGCCGTCCACGGCCTCTTTAGAGTAACATTTCATCTCAAAAGTTAGGTACAGTGGTGTGAACGCCATATACCCCTATATCAGTGTCTTAGTGATCTTGGCTATAAGTATCGGCCTTCTGCGAATATCCGTGCAAGTAAGTGCTAGTTGTCATGCATAATATGTCGTGGCCATGGCGTTAATAAAATTACCTTTCCGCATGAATAAAAAAAAAAATCGAGAACACCTAATCACTTCTTATGAGTTGTGAATGCGAAAGCATGAATGTCGTCCTTTCGCTCCCTTAGTTCGTCTGCGGTGTAGTGGCGTGGATGGCCACGTTTTGCAACCGCCGAGTTTGCGGCCGACGGCCGAGCACGCGCTCTCATGAAGTGGCTGCGCCGCGCTGAGCTGGGCCGCGCAGCCTCTCCGGAGTTTGCCCGAGCGGGCTGTGCCAACACCACCTAGACAGAAGGCCTCCTTACGCGTCGTCACAGTCAGATCGATCGAGGAGTGAGAATTGGGCACGAGTGCTGTGTCAGTGTTCGGCTGGGGCTCGTGCCCAATCAAGGCGTCGAAGGTCGGGCTCAGGTCCAATAGCCAAGTTAGCGCGATCCGACTATGATGATGTTTCATGAAAGGAGAGCAGGCCATGTGGAGGTCTTCTGTCTAGGTGGTGTTGGCTGTACGGCCAGGCCCGCACCGCCGCACCTCTTATCGGAGTCCGGGCCACTGCGTGCGCTGCGCCGCTGTGAAGAGGGCTTTTCTGGTGGCGTCCCTTGGAACTATGCCGCGCGAGGACTAATGGGAGCCTCATTCCTTGATGACATACACCGCCAGCCAATGGGAGCCTATCCATCAGATTTCTGCTACAGATGACAGGCTTCGCTCCATTGGGACAGAGGAACGTGCCATTTGGCGCGGCTTCAAAGCTGGTGACGTCGGTTCGCTCCATGAAACAGTTAATGATAAAAAAAAAACTTGGTTTAATAATGTATTGGTGAAATATAACAACATACTGACAAAAGCCAGGTGCAACAACTAAACCCTTCAGTACCTTCAGATTCCACGTCCTCATTTTAGATGCCGACGCCGTTTAGCAAGCTACTTTAAAGGTACTCCAAGAGTTAGCTACCACTCAAGTCTGCCAGTGTCTCGAATTCTAGCGGAAAGACTTCGCAAATGAGCATATCTAGTCATTGGGATCCCTGGTTATTCTAATATACAACGGGAGCGAAAAACACACACACACACACACACACACACACCAACCGGGCTTGGAGGCACCAGCCTGCAGCCATGGCACATCGTGCCACAACCAGCCCACACTCCCAGTCTCCGTTCCGTGTCAAAGTCAAGCGAGGTCTCCTTTCCCCAGCGACGCCATCCGCAGCGGCAAGAAAGGAAGAGCGCCCCGTTACCCGAAGAGCATCCCCCTCCCCTGGAGGCCGCGCCACGGCGGGCAGCGATGCACTCTTGCAGGGAGACCCTCGCCAAGGTAGATGCCGTCTTCCTGCAGCCGCGCCAAGAGCGAGAGTCGGGGAGGGCGAGGAAGCCCGAGGAAGCCCCAGGAACTAGAACAGGCAGCAGCGGTTTTTTTTCGCTCTCGCCATCGGGGACGAAAGGGAAAGCGCTAGGCCGGTTAAACGGAGCGGATGGCTCTGTGGGCCACTCAGTCGCTGAAGCAGACACCGACAGGAGTGACCATGTGGTGCGAACGGCTTGTACTCGTCCTCATCTCCCTGCTCGCCGGCGGCTGCGCCGGACAGTGGGCCGTGGTCAAGGGCTACCGCGTCGTCATGAAGGCGGATATCGTCAGAGGTAGGCTCACCCAGCACACTGTGGATTCCGTGTAGTAGCCTCTCACCGACCTGCCGCTGGCTGTCACATGTCGTGCATGTAGCACTCCCTGAGGAGACATGCGGTTCCCTTTGGGAGCTTTCAAAGATTTCCCCGGTCTAACATATTTTTATTTATTTATGTATTTTTGCGTAGCCTTTCAACTCGGACGGTGACATCTTCAGTGGTTTTTAGACTCTTTGTGGATACGCCTGTATCTCGGAACGCACAATGAGGTTTGCGCACGTTTATTTTTTTCTTGCTTCTTTGGGATGTTTGTGATTCTAGTGAGGGCTTGAAGTGGTCACCGACAGCTTCAGAAATGCTGGGAAACGCATTATGCCCACGTTTTTTGCTTTGTGATTCGTTCCTCGGCGGCGTTCTTGTCGGCGAACGGCGCATGCTCTGATCTGCTGAAGAGCGCTAATAAGATGCTCGGAGACTCGCTACGCCCCGTGTTTCTCAAGGTGTCAGTGACAACAAGAGAAGGTTACGTAGATGTCTACTCAACACAAGTGCAGCTCGTGCTTCCCATGCCATTATGCTGACAATCGTCTCTAATAACGGCATATGGCTTTCGCGAGTTGCTCCTTCTACCGTAGCGAGAACATTAATTAGTTCGATTCGGCCTCTGATACGACGGAACGTTGGTGGCAAACGAGAACGAGCTAGTCTTTTATCTGGTAATGTCCGAGACAAAGTGCAGCCGAATCTTATCGCGGCTCTTTGCGTGCGGCTATTTTTAATTCACAAATGACCGAAACCTGATACTAAGTAAACGAAGGGGAAAAAGCGGAGGAAGGGAGAAACCCACCAGGTGTGACAGCGGTATTCTTAACCAAATTCGATGGAAAAGGAAACCCAGCTTTGCCGCGATCGTTCGAAAGATAACGAACTGGAGTGTGACCGAGCATGTAAGGTTCCCATATTGTGTGTGTGTGTGTGTGTGTGTATGTATACCTTCGAGCAGGGTGGTCGCGAGCATTCGCTCTGTGGTAGATAGGAAACGCCAGATTGCCAGAAAATTAGTGTGCAGAAGGTTTCGGTGTGCGCTTTTACACGGCAAGTTCGGTTCCAGTACCCGAGCCATTTTTCTATATAAACGGGTGTTAGACCCGTATGCCATCTCGTGCTCACCGCTGCGTAACGCACCAAAAACATCCGAAGCTAATGTGCGTACACCATGGCGGGCAATATGAGTTGAAACAGACATCCACGCTTTTTCTGCGTACGTGCCAGTCTTTTTTTTTTAACGAGTCGTGGTCTAATTTAGCCGTGGAATGCCAAATCAAAATTCAAAACTTCGGATTTTTTTATTTTTATTTTGGAGATATTAGAGTTTGATGGGACCACAAACTTAGAACAAGGGCCGACCGGGTGTTTCAACTTACATTGACCGCGAGGGAACATCACGAGCTAAATTTCCAAATTTACCCAGCCTGGCTTAGATCCAATCGATAGCCGAATAAGGAAGATATAACTTCTTGCTTTTTTAAGGGTTAATGCGAACAAACTGGCCGATAAACTTTCGTCACGTGCGGTTAGCATGTAATAGTCACTGAAAACTTTTAAAAAAACGCAAGGAGTGGCGAATTTTTAGCATCCTTTGATTGCTCTGCAGCCAATCATATTGCGAGATTAGCCCATAAGAAAGTCAAAGAACGCCATTACGAAGTAAGAAGCGGGAACATACTAAACCACGCCCTATGTTTCTTAAGGTGGCAATGACTATAGGTACGGGTCGAACAGAACTTCCTGAAATGTATTCTGTTAATGCCAATATTTCCTTAGTGCCCTAATATCTACTCACCATACCTTCACACGCGCAAGAAAAAAAGAGAGGGGAGGGAGGGGTCGGGATTCGTGAAGTCGACTGTGTTGCCTAATAATCGAATCGTCGATAACGGCCGCGAATGCTCCTCATGTCGCATCGAGGGCATCTGATCAGTGGGGAAGGAAGGGGGGAGGGGGGGGGGGGGGGACGAAGATGTTTATCGTGCCAAGACGTCCTCTGGCACAGATTGGTTACAGGGGAGCGTTCACGGTTCAAAAGACCTTGAATTGTAGACGATGAGGTTTACCGACGGTAGCGAAAACCGGGCATGACCCGGAAGCGACGGTTCATTTTATTGTAAAAGCTTGGTCTGCTGGGCAAGTTGGTACTGGACATTCATATTAAAAATAGCGCAAAAAAGACGGGACAAAAAGACGAAGAAGCACACAGGACAATCGCTAACTGGCAACTAAAATTTATTGAATGAACAAAAAGACGGGACTTTTTGTCCCGTCTTTTTTGCGCCATTTTTAATATGAATGTTCATTTTATTGGCTCTGTGCGGTTACTCTACGTTATCGTGTTGTTTTGTTATTGTTGTTGGTGCTGTCTTACTGCTGCTTCTTTTTGTGATACATTATCCTTTCGGTTGAGTTCAGCTCGGTTTATTAGTCCTCAAGGGCATATCTAATGAAGTGCATTATATGAAGGGGCAACTAGTAAACGAGATTTGGCAGTGAAAGTTGCCGAAATCATTATGAACAATTACGATATTAATTATACAAACAATAAAGGTAGTGCATTTATTCAGTTCACTTATATGATAAGAAGAATTTAAAAAATTAGACTACTCTTTAATAGTTATTATAAACTTTGATTATATAATCTAACATTCTATCGTTCCATAAATAATACCCGAGTTGTGATTTGATTTTTGTTTCTATTTTCATTCTAATATCTAGTAAATTTTCACCGTAACTCTACAGTTTTCATAGTGCCTTTTTAGCGCTCTGATATTACGTTACTTTGAATTTCGCAAAAATTCAAGTAAGTTTATTATAGAAAATTAGTATCTAAATTTGCTTTATATAAACATCGTGCAAAAGAGTACGTGACAAAAATACCTCAAATACGAGCCGTCTTTTACGCCATTCTTGCTCATCTAGTGTCCAGATGGAACGATTTAAAAAAAAAAAAAAGATCATACCAGCAAGCGAATATAAATTTTTGAAGTTCACGTTTTCGCCAGTCAGCCTTCACCCGATTCCGTTTGTAACCTGCAACATTCAATCAAGGCTGTCTTAATTATAGCGTGATTTATCCCGCTCCTATTTTATTTATTTTATTCAATATGAAGCTTTAACAGTTAATACTTTATAAAAAGGTACCTTACTTTTAGACGCGAAAAGAATCAATTTCAACGGAGCCATTGCAAATGTTACCTGCCTCACACCTTTACATAACCCGAGCCCAATCGTACTTCAGTGAAATCGGATACACACGTTTAGAAGTGTTGACACATCCTGAAGACAAACGCTCTAAACATGCGTCACGATTGCTAGCTGACTTCGAAAAATTTCGTCAAAACAATGATTCTCCATGGCCTCACGGAACCGAGCATCGTTATCAGTCAAATCATTATCGCGGTCCGTCATATCTACAACGATTAACAACTCACGGCATCCCCACTGTAGCCCATCATTACTGCGGCCTGAAAACAATTGTCGTGCTTTCGCCCCGACGATTCGTCACAACCTCATGACGGGATGTTTCAATGCCTCGAACGCGCCCGCTCTCGTGCTCCGTTCTGCCATTTCTGCATCTTGTTGAATGATGCCTCTCTGTATACATTTTCTAAGTCACGCGTTCGCGTGAAGACAAGTGCGGTCGAGCAAAAGAGCTAGTCTGTTCGCTTTCCATTTCGAGATCGGGGCCCCGACCCAGACGTGCGCATCATTGTCTCTGAGTTGTTGATAACACTAGAGACCAGGGTAGTTTAAAGCAAGCAACTCTTTCGTCGCTGCTGCTTTGTGAGCTTGCTCTCTGAAGAAGTATAATCGGGAGGAAGAACGCCTCCTTACTGCAGGAGGAAGTCGGCGGCTACAGCCGGGCTTCCCAAGGGTTCACGACCAGTGCGAGACTAAAATGAACTTGAAGAAAGAAAAGAGGCAGACAAACAAGAAAAGAAAAAGATATGAAGAGATGGGAAGCCTTGTAAAGGCCGATGTTCGCGGCCGGCTCTCCTGGAGCTTCTCTTCGCACGCGTGCTGCGTGGAATAGAAGGCAGAATTTTCGCACGACTGGAATTCGTCGCGGATTATGATGACTGCTCCTAAGAATACGTGCCTGTATACAAAAAAAAAATTGCAACTCGTGAATTATGCACGTTGAGAGAAAGAGAAACCACGGAAGACACCTTTTTTTTCTAAAAAGTTTCTTTTCTTATTTTAAAAACAATAAGGTTTCTATAAAAAAAAATGTCACGCATGTCACGTCGGCTACGTACGTCTGTCTCTTATCTCTCTCTGTACACTGACGGGTGCCTCGGAATCTCTGAGTTTTCTTTCCTTTTGGAGAAACCTAATGATCGCTAGCTTTCCTCTTCAACACGGTAACACCTTTGAGTCGCGTGGAATTGACCTTGCGGTGTTTTCAATCTCGGTTGGGGCTATATTGAAGAGCAAATAGTTTTACAGGGACGAATTTATGTTGTCGATAATCCAATGTTTGAGTTATAATATTAGCATCTATTAGATTAATTAAAAAGTCGCATGCGTACAGTCATAAGAAATCCTAGGATAGGGCGGGAATCACTTCTTGTTTCAGTGTAAAACTAATATGTGTGCCCCAACCGTAGGAATCATATTTTTGTCAGTTTTGACTTTAACTACAAAATCAGCTTTTTTCTATTTAACGAATGTGTTTTTTGTTTGCAAAACACAACAAAGTAACGTCCAGAAACGAATGATGGCTCAGAAACTTTCACGACGATTAAGGTATCAGCATAGCAGCAGATGACTATTGAAATAACGTCGCTTTGTCATTGCAAGTATATTTTGAAAGCTAAAGTTTGCTGAGGCACTCAGGGTTGCACTCACAGTGATATTCATTAGAAAGTACTGCTGTGGTCGAATATAAATTTAGTACTGAGTAAAGGTTCACACGATGTCTACAGCGACTTATCGCAATTCTCGATATAACATTTTCTCCGAGAACTAAAAAAAAATGGCTAAATGGCAAAAAAAAAAAAAAAAAGACGGAAAGAATGAAACGTTGTTTTGGATTATTCGTATTTCATGAATAAACTAAAGATATCAGGAGTTTGTTTTAGGCCGATTCGAATTGCTCAGCCCATTTGAACACCTGTAGTATACAATATATATATATATATATATATATATATATATATATATATATATATATATATATATATATATATATATATATATACAGAGCCCTCCGCAGCATGGAGCACGTGAAACAATTCTCGCGCTGCAGTGCTCTGGGACACAAGAATCAAGTTTTCCTCTCCTGCCATGTAGTTTGGTTAAAAAAAAACGACGTCTGTGGTCCCTTGATCACGTGATCCAAGTTAAAAGATCCCACGATAGCCGCCGTCCTGCACTGGCCAAATTGCCCAACTACAGCTGACACACTTGATACAATTTTAAAGAAACTAGCTTCCTGATTTCAACACATCCACACAACAAGCATGAAAAAAAAAAATGTTTAGAGAGTTGTATTAGAATAACGGACATCCGCCTCAAGCGTAATTCCTAAAAAGTTCGTATCACTCAATACTTCCGCCCTCTGCCACTGTAGGCTAGCTCCGAAGTGTGCCGCACACCTTCCGCTGGTGGCTTCGCTTCCTTGAAACCAAATCCTCAATAACATCCGCTGCTGCTGCAAAAAAGAAAAAGATGTATATATGTATATATTTAGTACATTTTTTGGCACGCGTCGCTAAAATGATTATTCACAAACCACAAGCCAGACCATTAAAATGAGTTGAGTGAAAGCTTCACCGATACCCTAAATTGAATCCCTGATTATCCATCGCGAGCTCATTTTCTCAAAAAGCGTTCCTGCGGTCAATAAAAAGCACTAGACAAAGGGTTTGATGTCAATCGAGCTGGCCGTTAACTGATGCCAACCCCTTAGATGGCTTTAATGATCCCGTCTGTACATAGTCCTGCCACTCTTAAAGCACGTACGAAAGACAAGTGGTTAACAAGGCCATCACGTTATGAAGGTCATCTTTTTTCGCGATCATCAGTTACTACAAAATATCTCATCTGTTGCATTACGACTAAAGCGCCACTTCTTATATGTGTGCCCTTTTTTGCGTCATTTTGTTGTTCGCGATATTTAGTTTTTCTTTTTTTAATCTAACTTGCTTGCACACAATGATCGGCCAAGGACGGAAGCGTCAGTGATAAAGAGTTTTCGTAGAACATAGCGGCTTATTACATGAATGAGTTTTTACATATGCTAAACCAAACGTACTACGTACGTTTCTAAACCTCGCTGACCTGCGTTTGCATAATTTAGTATATCAAAATCGTCAGACACATTCATGGCATATTCCTCAATCACGTACCAGCTTTGGACGTCAAAGAGTTTAATACACACTGCCTGAACTACTGACTCATCTTGCATTCTTAGAAATTGATTTTACCTAACTAAACAAAGCTGCCATACTTGGCATTATATGAAGGCTTACATCGTCTGCATTATTGATATGTTATTTTTCTTATTATTAATGTTATTTGTTTTTAGTGTCTTGTTGTCGTTGTTTACCTTGTGTATATGGGTATCGTGGGCTCGTCAAGCTGCATAAAAAGCAGTTTATTCTTCTCTGTACACCCCATCGCCCATGATGGAAGATAAACAATGTTTCAATAGTGATCATTAGGTAGCTGGATACTTAAACTGCATGGTGGTTGGGTTTTTGGGAAACGTATCCAATGTGAGACAAGACATCATCTGCGGCGAAGTCCACTCACCTAACTTGTTTTAAAATTAAAAACGACCATCACAGACTAACTTAATTCCTTCTGTGGGCCCCAATATTTGACACGGCGTGAAGTTGTGGAAAATGAAACACAGGGCCAATTCTTGAATTGCACCCGTTTATTGTGATCACGTCAAGAACGTAGAGTTTAATATAATATTCCCCCAAGCATTGAACAATAATTTTGTTATTTGAACAAGTAATGGCACCCGTGAGTGTTTTGGAGGGAGACCCGGGAAACGGGAAGGGGGGGGGGGGGGGGGGGGGAGGAGGGGAGATTGTCACTATGAACTATTTCTGCAGTTGATGTCTGTGCTCTAAGGTTACGCCTTTCGACATTTTTTCAAAGGTCCTTGAAACCAGCTCATCAACAGTTGCATTGAAACATGCTCCGATCCGTGTTACTGGTTTATAAAAATCTGCCTCATTGGATATGGTAACATACAATATAATATTTACAATCTTTGTTGCACTATTGACTCGTTTTTTTTTTATTTTATAGCCAGGTCAATATATATCATTCACAACAGGAAAACTGCAGGAAGAATAATTGTTAAACTAAAACTAAAATTGCGGTCTATTTCGTAAATTTAAGTACCGCAAAAAAATAGGAAAGCTTCTATTCGTTATACTTTGGGTCACATTTCCCGCGTTTCGATAACCTTTTAATTTTACTAACAATTTTCCAATGCCGATGTTTAAGTTCATCCCCAGCGTTCATCAGAAACATATCAAAATGTCATCAAAAATAAAGCGCCTAATGACCGAGTTGAACTCATGTAATCCACATCGTGGACTTCCCCTGCGAAAAACCAAGCTTTACCAGAAAGACCGTGTATATTTCCTGAAAGGATCAAATACGACCGGCGACTCCTTGATGAAACCGTTTTCCAAATCAAACGTCGGTTTAAGAGATCCCTTGCCTCGGGTCAACCGTGGAACTGGGTTAAGGAGTCTGAACCCAATTCGATGATTATAACTCCGCGGGCACCGATTGGAATGGTTTGTCTTGAAGTTGATGCCTCGGACGAACGTCGAGGAGTTGCTCCTGTGGCGTTAGGGGGATCGTCACTTTAGGTTGTAATTATACGCGCACGAAAAGTTTAATTCCAGGGTCGGGCATCTCGAGAATTCAGTTGCGTGACGGTAACGTAAGGTAAGCAACATCAAAAGTCTCCGAGGTCATACTGCTATTCGAGATGATGGTTGGTTTGATGACGTATGGGGCAGAAACGATATCTCGGTTTCCGGAAGTAAGGTCTTGCTCATTGTCATGGCTTTTCACAGATAGAAATAGTGGCTCTTGCGTCGGCGTTTTTTATATTTTATTTGAGTGTTTAAGTTATTTGTTCGAACGTTATGACCCATATAACTCGAAAATGCTTCTTCCTTTTTTTTTTTTTGTATCAACTTTCGAGACTAAAAAAAAGTTTCTTATTTAAATAAACTGCATAAACGTCACAACTGTACCACAATTCTTGTGGCGACACATTTTGTTTTATTTAAAAAAAGCAATCTCAGATATACGAGATGAGACGGGCCAACTCTATAAAGTTCAAGTCGATTAAGTTTAAAGTAAGTAGTCTGATTCAATATGAAACTAATGCGTTTGGAGGGCATTCTTTATTGCATGTAATTCTACAATTTACGGTAAATACTTTATTAAGGAGCACTGTTCGTACGTCATCTTCATGTGAGGGGACTGAAACTAACAGTTGATGTATCTCTGACAAAGACGATTTCAAGATAAGGAGACATGCTTTTACGTTTACCATATTACAATTCCATGCATTCGTTTAGTAATATGTATTAAGCTTATCGCGACATATTCTCATCTTAATATGAATTACTGTTTTAATAGGAGTTTGCGTCCTTTCTATTTTTTTTTTAAATCATCATCAGTCACTTTTTTTAATGAGTTTACGGAACATGTACACATTGCATGACCCCTTAATTAGTATGGTAAATAAATGGCGTATACTATCAAAATGAGTTTCGTCCACATAGTTTGTAAAAGGAATAAGAAAAACTATGAAGCACAGTCGTTCAAATAATATCTGCTCAGCATCTATATTTTGACCAGCTTCGTTATGCCTTGCAATAGAAACAAAAATATCTCAACAATCAGACGTCATAAAGCTTCTAAGAAAATCCCTAACGATTAACTTTTAAACAAACTGAGCACGTCAACACACACCTGGCGAAAACGATTCTAAAGCAACATTGACATCATGATCGAACAAGAAAAATGTATGATTGTTGTTACGGGGTATCTTGTTTATCCCGCAATTATGAGTGGACAATCCAAATTGCATTAGAAGCCGACACTAATTCCACAGCCACCTTTATTTTATTGTTGCGTCAAGCTCATAAAGACTTAATCCCAATCCATAGAAAAAAAGAACACAGTGCCATCGCGGGTGTTAACGCTTGAAATTCCGAATGAGAGAAAAATGGGCCAGTACCCTGACGCAACGGGGGACGCAAAACTTCCCCTTGACGCGCAGTCTGGTTTACGTAATTCGCGATCGGTGCACTCATTTTCTTAATCGACGAGTCGGCGTTGCAGCTGTTCATGTCTTGTTACGTCAACGTTGCACAACGATTATATTTTTCCCTATTTGCAACAAACTCTTCAATTTTCATCATTCGCTTTTAAACAAGAACACTCCGATATGTTGTAAAATGGCTTTCAATTTCCGCGTTTTCAAAAACAAAATTAAAAAATAGCACTACAATAACGGTTGGGCGTAACCAGTACCGGTTACGTCATTTTTTTTTAGGTCAGCCAATCCCCTCCGCAGTATCACCGAACAAGAGAGATTTAGAACCAATCGCAAAGCAATGAGCAGGCTCTCATTTCAGAGCATGAAATGCTTTTTTTTAACACTACACCCTAATTCCAAAAATTATGTTCGTCTGTCCGTCCGTATGGCCGTCAGTGCATTTTCTGCTAAATTTTGCAGGGAAACTGAATTGGTGTATACTCCACGTGACCGTCAGGTCACGTGACATCAATTGACATCACGTGACCTATACACCGATTCAGTTTCCCCGCTAAATTTGGCGGGGAAACAGATGTCACGTGGTGTCCCGTGACCTGTACACCAATTCAGTTTCCCCGCTAAATATAGCGGGAAAATTGACGTCATGTGACATACTTATATATAAATTTTGGTGCCACTGTGACCTACACTACTAGACTGTATATTGTCCTCTTTAACAAATTAAATCGATCGCCCTTAAATACTGCATTTCATGCATTAGAGGACTTTAAAGATAAAAGTCGGTGCCAATTTTATTTTTAACTGTCAGCGGTAACATACTGCACTGATAGCTCAAGAAACGCAGGGCGGGGAGAATTCCTTATCGCAACCGCAGCCAATAAGTGTGCGCACTTTAAAAAAAATCTGGCCGTAAGAGAACTCTTTGGGGTTCTTCGGCTTGTCGATATTTTGCACTGTAAAACGCTTTTTTTTTTTTTAAGCACTTCCTAAAGATTTGTTGTTGTTGTTTTTTGTGAAAAACCTACGAGGTTTTTTTTTTATGCTCCCTTTTGGATGCGAAAGATTTCTTTATCGCCCAGTTGCCTTTCTAGTGCGCCAGGGGGCGATAGTGCTTGAGGCGAAACCGTTCTTTACGAGCTGAAAAAGTTCTTGGGGCGTCAAAAAACCTTTCAATAACGGTTCTTTTTTGTTTGTGTTTTTTGGTATGGCTTGAGTTGACGAGAACGCCAAAGAACGAAGCAAAAAGCGTCAACATAATATTTAAGTCACGCCCTCCGTTTCCTAAACTGCCGGGGACTACAAGAAATCACAAGGCCCGTGGAACTCTTCGATCACGCAACATTCGCTTGGATTACCGTATGAAACAATCTGCACCGACTAGGCAGAGCTGTTTTGTGCACGGGTTATATCTAGGACGTTATTCGTGGCCATGCATTTAGCTTAAATTTTAAAAGTAAATAGGGGACAAAAACAGTATCTCGAAATATCAACGTATTTCGTATGACAAAAGTTTTATAAAAAACAAAATGCTACCCTTCTTTCTTTAATGAAACAACGCAGACACGAGCCACCTTAATTAAAAGAAACACCCATGAAGCGTTCCAGCATGTGTAAGAGCTTATAGTTTTACTTGATTCTAGTTTGCGCCCACACCTCGTGATGTAGAATCATAACAGTGTTAAATGTAATATACAAGAGAGAAGGAAACACTCTTGGTACGCCATGTTTTGAGACTCTCCGAAATTCAGTACATAACTAAGGTTAACGAAAGTATTCAAAATCAAAGGCAAAAAAAAATTAAGTTGAAAGATGAGTATTTACTGTAAGGTCAGTTTTTGAAAGTTTCGAGGTTTTTTAGATAACAAAAAGACATGGTGTGCCTGTTGATTTACTTTGCATGCCCATTATTTAGAATTTTGTTAACCTAAAGAGATGTTAGTAAGGGGTGTAGGTCTCTTTATCATGCATGTTATAGTGTTTCTCTTTCGATATAAACAATAATTGCGAAGAACGCAATTACCATCGTCATTGCGTTATTTGAATGCATTTCACAAAGAAATCTGAGCACTGTTCATGTCATCTTCCTTCTTCACTTACCCTTATAAATATTGACGGCATATAAGCTTTTAGTAAAACGTCGGCTGCCATTTTAAGGTTTTCCGCAGATTTATTTTCGAGATGTTCATACAACGTCACAGGACTGAATTGACAACGATCTTTATATACAAAACGCTATAATTCACGAAACGCCGGATTTAAGGAGTTATCGTTTAAATTTGTTTAGAGGTCATTAAACAGCCGTTTTGGGGAGCAGAGAACCTATATTTTCTTTTAATTTATCTGCTATTTTGAACAGGACAACTGACTCGATACAAATGTCACGTTACTCCAATTTTCCCGCTAAATTTAGCGGGAAATAAATTGGTGCAATAGGTCACGTGACGTCAGGTCAGGGTCATTAATTGTCCCGCCAAATTTAGCGGGGAAACTTAATTGGTGTATATGTCATTTGAGGTAAATTTTCCCGCTAAATTTGGCGGAAACTGCACGGACAAAACAAACGGACGGACGAACAAAACGTTTGGGATTGGAAGGTTTCGCTAAAAAGCATTTTGTACTTCAAGATATAAATACTGACCTGTCGATAACATTTGCTTTTGACAAGTGGCTTCGCGAGAACCACCGCCTACGACGACACCAAGCCAAATAAGATACCGAGCGTTACAAATCCGATTTGCCACATTCACTTTCACGCACGAAAACAAAAAAGGTCTACATAGGTGTAATGCAATTATCTCGCTTAATGCGCACCTCTCAACCCGCCTGACAGACTCCGAAATTTTAACGAGCGTGCCACCGATTCCGCGGTTGACACCCTTCGAAAAGCGCTGGGCCGCGTCAACTCAGATAATGAAGACAATAATCGAATTTGCACATTAACCGATGTGACAGTAGCTGGTGCTCCAAATGGGGGGTACGAAGTTGTAGCCGATCGTCGTGTGAGCGAAGTTTGTCGCAGACAGTGAAGTATTTTCGCTCAAAGGCTTATAGGAACATGGGTTACAATGCATAGCTAACAGAGACGGTTTTAGTTTCATCTATGGCTTTTGTCTTTATGCAAACTTCATGTAGGAAGATAATTGCCGTGGACAGTACGTCGCTGCGGGGTGTAAGGTACGTCAAGTCAGAGCGTCAGGCGTTGAACTCTCTTCGCTTTCCAGACGTTGACCCGTCGCTTTGGTTTCGTAAGTAATTGCATGGCTCTTCGCCTGTCACAGCGAAAAAGGGTAGGATAGCATTTAGGGTAAACGGCACGTTCGGAACATACCACTGAACGTTGCGAAGTACCTTACCATGACTCAATCTACCTGGACGAAGGTAACGAGGAAAATAAAATATTCTCGTCGACAGTACATTGTGACTCAATATCTAAATTCCAGCATTGCCTCTGACCTATTCCTTCCCACGTTACTTTGCTGCTCGCTTAATTATTCTGATAAGATTGGTTTCAACATTCCTGAAATGAAATTTACGAGAGTATTGTCATAATCTAAAACATTTCCGCCAAAGGTGTTTTTTTTTTAATAGCATTTGAAGAGTATTTGTGAATAACATTACGAGAGAAGAAAAAAAAATTTTTCAGCAATAAATAAGATTTATAATGTGACAGAAAATGGTGTTTCACCAGCTCATGTCAAATGTAAATTTCAAATTTCTTATCTTTTTTTCATTTGGAGAAAAAGAGAAGAAAAAGGCAACTCGGGCGTTGCTTCACAATCATCTGCCACTTCTACGGTGGCAGAGAAACAGCATGAACATACATTATACGAGAAAATATTAATAAAAAGACACAGAAAAGTGTAAAGAGGTTCGAAAGTGTTAATTAAAAAAACACCTTCGAGCTACTCATGTTGTGTCACCTCGCAGGCTAAATTTTGATGAAAATGTTTTCAGTGACCCGACAATTCCCCGAGATCTGTACCTAAATTGCAGTCACAGCGTAAGCTTATATTGCGCAAGAAATATTTTCAAAGTGACAACACCTGCTTGATAAGCCCAATGCCGCACTCCTTCAAAAAGAATTTCAGGAGAAATTGAAGAATGTGTCCTGAAGACATCCCCAACTCACATGGCGGTGTATATTCGTTGAAAACGTTAAGCGAGGCACTCAGACAATTTTTCCTTTGGATACCGCGTCTTCTATTCACGTACTGATGATCAGTATGTACCGTGCGCAGATGCTCGCCCCCCCCCCCCCCCTTCCCCGGACGGCTTGAGCTTGCCCCTAACAATAAAAGGAAGCTATCCCTTCAGAGTTTATATACGAATACACTAGGCGGCGCCTCCCTAATTTCTTTTCGGCAAGAAGCCTCTGAGTCTTATTGAACAATGATATTGAGGATGATACTGACTCTTCCCATTGAATCGGTCTGTTCCTAAGTGAGCTCGTACTAGCCAATTAATAGAATTATAAATGGATGGATAAATGGATGAATACGGCTCAACCCTCTTAATCGGGCGGCGGCTTACGCCACATAGTCAAACTTTTTAAATTCAACAATTAATGAACCTGTGAGTTGCATGTGCCTCATAGCCATTGATGCGCTCCCCTTCTTTTTTTTTATCCTGTTTTTCTGGCATAATAAACGTGTCTTACTAATGCTACTATTAACCTGCGTTAAGCACAATCAGTTAGGTTAAGCATTTTAACGGTATATTTCTTAATTAGAAGTTAATGGGACATGGTAAAGAATCCCTCATCGCCCTCTTCTACGATCGCCAGCTAGTGTTGCCTTGACCAAAAAGTCGATGTCCAACTTTACTGTCATTAGACGATACAAGAACAGAACACACATGTTAGCTGGCGCTTAGAAAGCTTACGTCCGCAGTATAAACAACGTTCTGCGAAAAGACGTGTGCGTTACGAGTACACCTGGGGTTATGCTATAAAGCCACTTCATGCGCGTGGTACCCGTTATTTCCGACCGCAGAGCCGGCCGGGCGAGTTGGGTCAGCGACGGGGCAGTTCTAAAAAGAGAACAAAGATGAGTTCTAGGTCATTGCTGGCGGCAAGGCACGTCCATCGTGGCTAAATGGCGTAATAGCCCTATCTCCGCATGTAAGCCGAACGGCAAACCTATCGGCACATTAAGGGGCAATGTGAGATGGCTCAATATTTACTCATGGGGTGCAACATTCGGCATAACACCCCCCCCCCCCCCAACCCCCTACACACACACACACGTTTCTTAAACTCTCTCTTACTATACTCGGGAAGTTGAGCGTGTTAGTTAATGTTTATGAACGAAAGAGATCGCCCAGGGGAAAAATATTCCTGTATAGTTCACGTAACTGAGATCTACGTTACACGAGATGCAATGTGAAAAGAGAAGCTTTTTGTCAAACGTATTACAGTCCAGTTGAGAAAACACGTCGGGACTCCAACTCAAAACCCGAGCAGAAACAATAAAAACGTGATGACTTCTAGAAAATGGGTCACGTTTTCGAAGACTCGCGCGTCTGCTCCCGCATGAAAATGAAACGTCGGTGGCGGAATAAAAGAAAAAAAAAAAAAGAACAAATCTTGGTGTATGCCGATCGGAATGTCAGTTCCTTGGATAGAGCAGATGCGCTGCGAAGATTTTCAATTCCAGTCGGTATGTGGACGATAAGAGTACACGGAGGGAAAAAAAAATAAAAAGCAACAAGGGTAGGGTGCTTCACTTACCTTGCGAAGAGAAAACACGGTGACGTCATGTTCTGGTTGAGGCGCTTACAGACGTCATATATGTTTCTACTCGTTTGGAGGGTTTACGTGGCGTGTTTTGGTGGAGCGTGTTCAGAAACCATACACCAACTCAAGTCCCTGACATCACGCCACTGCGGTAGCGCTTCTGTCAGTATTGCGCATGCGCAGAAGCTTCCTTTCACGCGAATATGGCTTTTGCGCAAGCGCAGTACCCACACCTGGTGTGGGCAGACGCGGGATTGGTGATAGACAGCGTGTTGGTCTACAGTCACTGTTCCGGGCATCTCATTATTGCTCTGCAGTAAATAAGATGGCTGCATTAGTCGACAAGATTGCTGAGGAAGGAATGAAGAAGCAAAAAACGTGAAAGCAATAGCCAATTCCCTGCGGGTGTTTTTTTGTTTCTTTTTTTTTTTCTTTCAATCCGTCAGTGACTTTAGGGGATTTCAAAATAAGAAACTAAGCAGGTGAGCCCACTTCATGACATTAACATCCTCCAAAATAGTCGACACTTTCATTCTTACGTTCCGTAACAATTAAACTCAATGAATTCTGATTATAATGTCAATAAGCTCCAATCATTTCAATTAATCTCATTCCTCTGTCTTATGATGCCAATTGGGTGCTGTATGAATTGGGTGAGGTTTAAGCGCGGTTGTTTCTAGAGTTATTGAGAAGAAACTCACCGAGGTGTTTAAACGGCCCTTTACAAATACAGAACTTCTCTTAGCCCAGATATAATTACAACACCTAATTTGCGCCAGCAAGACTGACTGTATAAATACAAATAAAAAGTCTAGGTCAAATGCTTCGAACCTTCGTTTTTTACACTGAAGCGCAAGCCTGTGAATGGGTCTGTACTCTTCATATTAATCTCGTGACATATCTTACTAAATATAATAAATTTGGTTCTTCAATTGAATTTTGTGTTTCCTGCTTTACGGCCAGTGAGCCTATTTTTATAAGTAGCTCAGTCAACTATATAGGCCAAGAGGCATCAAGAAAAAAACCGTGCACTGCTGCGAACCTAATAGCAATCAAGATTCTGCTTGCGTAGTCCAGATGCATAGTATCTTCTCCAAGATAACACAATTTTCCCCACTCATCGATTACGCCTCTCAATGAGCGCTATTGATATTCGATCATCGATCATTCCTTGTCAGCATAGGGAACCGCAACTCCCACAGACCCCACGGCGATCAGCCGCGGTTCGATAACCAACACCCATTCTTTTGTAATCGATCACGACAACACTCCCGGGGAAGTACTCAATAGACCAGGAAACCCGATTCGATGCCTCACAACCCGGGCGGCAACTTAATATCGCTTACACAATCGCAATAACAACAACGTCTTTTTTTTGTGTCTTACTTTTTTTTTTATCCGACACGTTTTCTGCACGTCTAAAGCATTAGACACGGAACAGTAGCAAATCGGCGCGAAGGGATCGACATTAAACGTCGAAACGTGAACGAAACGATCTGCGATGTTTCGAGAGGAAAGCATCGCCCCGGTTTTCTTCACGATAGCTGGACAATTTTCAGGCGCTTGATCGTGTTAGGAATCGGGGAGCTGATGAAATGGGTCGTAGAGCGATGTAGTAGAAGCTGTGAGGCGTGCCTGTAAAAATGATTGAAGCAGTTCGGCACCAAAGAACGAGGGGAGCGGCTGCTTAATTCATAGCCAAGGAAAAAATCGGAGCCTGAGAACTTACCGTTTCCCGAATGCGTGTTGGATGCAGAGCGGCAAGTGAGACAGCCAGCGAGCTGAAGCAACGAGCACTGAAAACGCATACACCCTTAAGAATGCAATCAGCTTGTCCCAGGGCTCACACTCTAGGGGAGTTAAAACCGTACCCTTAGGATGCTGGTGAGCACCCGGAAAATAACATTTTGGTGATCTTAGCAGCATCCGAGATATGAAAGCAATAAGCACCACATGCACTTCTAACATGTACAGCAACAGTAAATAGACACGTAACGGGTGACGCCTGAGAGAGGAATCGTGACCCTGGTGACTGCTCCACAGCCTTATAAGATTGACATTTCAAAGACACTCATTCGCAGCTGACAGCCTCCACGATTGCGAAGGTTACACTTATGTTGCTTTGTTCGCGCTAATATTTCGCATAAAACAGAACACACCTCAGTTCAAGAATCGTTTCTTCGAGTAAAAAGCATTCGTTCAGGCAATAATCATTCGAGATTGTCGCTAAAAGAACCTTGAGTAAATCGAATGTTAGTGCGAAGAACAAACACCCTTCAAAAAGGGTGTTCGCCTCACTTCGCCGTAGCACACCTTTCCACACAATTTTTATACATTTGAAAAATGATGGACGATTAAAAAATGCATCAGATTGAATTAAAGGTAACGTTAGGGTGTAGCCATGAGTGTAAGTCTTTGGAACGGCGTTTTTACACACTTAAGGCTGTAGTAAAATTTTGTATTGTGTACGCAACTATTAAAATGCGACCAAGTGTTGTTGTTTTTTTTTTTTGTTGTTGTTTGTGAACTTCAGGTTTTTGGATTTTATAGACGTTCGCAAGCAGCCAAGCACGGTCTGACCACCGTGGATGAGAGATGCTTTGCTTGGGCTTTTGTTCGCCGGTGTGAAAACTATGGGCACGCCTTAGCAAGGCTTGACTATCAGACGAACTTGGATCTACACACCAACAGGAAGATGGCGAGGAAAAAAGGACGTACTTGCAAACGTCTATAGTGGTGAGACTGTGCATGGTCGTTTTTCCTCGTATTTTGCTATTTTATATGGTGCCACAAAGTAGGAATTAAGAAAACATTGTTCTTGCTAAACATTTTTTTTTTTCGAGAAGGAAACAAACCGCAGTTGTGCTTGCCATGGCAAGGAAGGTGGCGACATACGGAACTTAAACTGTCCTTTCGTCCGTGCAGTTAATTCAAGCCCGTTCATACAAGGATCGAGTGGGGATTGTGCACGAGCGAAGGATTTAGAGTCTTATTTAGCCACTGATTTTGAGTTTTTTTTTATTTACAAGCATACGCGAAACACACACACACACACAAGACACGTAAATCTGACAGGAAAGGATTAGCTGACAGAAAGGTTATCCTGTTCCTGCATACCGCTCGAACAATTCCGGTTCTGGGAGAGTGGCTTTTCGAACATATGGAACGTCTTTTTTTCTTTTTTTGGCTCAATATTAAGTTGTTTTTTTTGTTGTTTTTTTTTACCGCTAGAAACAAAAACATAAGCAGTTGAAAAAAAAAAGGCTATACTTAGTTTTAACTCCCTTGAGCCAGTCAGAGCGACAGAGCAAAGCATGTGACAGCTTTTCACGGGGGAAATTCACTCCGACGGCATCCTTAAACGTGTCCTCTCTCCCATTCTCCGATTTTCTTGCTGAAATCGTGGTCTGTATATATTTTTTTGCTAGGACGGCTTGAGCTCTAGAAACGTGTGCACCTTGGGAAAGGAACAAATAATTGATTGTCGTATCTCATTTATTTTGTCGGTTCTAGTTAAACGTCATATTTGTTATTTTGTATTACGGTTTAATTCAAACCTCAAGTTCAGATTACTCACTGCTTCAAAATGCGCAGCTCCGGACTTTGACGACTGTGACATGACCAGTGCTCAAAAATTTAATAGCAGTGTTGTTCAATCTTTTCGAAAGATGGTGAGAGACTAAAGCCACCTTCGCACAACCAGCAACGCTGATCTTGCTAACTGTATGCAAGCTTCATGAAGTTTTCGCTCGCGTCGTCAGTGGGCCATCGGCCAAAGTTCCCTGTCTGAGCTGTCATAGACGTTTTTTCGTGTGCTGGTATAGACCGCCATGTTTAGACATGAAAATATTAAGGCGTAAGCAGGCAATAATATTACCAATGTGGACATTAAAAGTAAAAATAATTTAAATCGTGATTTATATCAGACCAGTTTTACTACAACAATTTAAATCAAACTTTTTCCACAAAAATAATACCAAAATAATTTTTATTTACCATTTGTTTATCATTTGATGCTTTTTATGCTCATTTCTTTCGCATTTAAATAAAAAAAATCATCAAGCAAGGGAGATTTACATCAGGCTGAGCGCAAGCAAGAAGCAATTGCTCTTCCGAGTAAATATGAGCATTGAGCTCACTTTCTACACTACACTTCGTTCGTCAGTTACGTAACATCCCATCGCGAGAAAATCAGAACCCGAAATAAAAAGCAAAGATAGCTTTTTAACCAGCGAAAAAAAAATCAAGCTGTTTTTATTTTAGTATGGCTGGGTCTACAACAATAAAAAGTTGCTAATTATACTGCACTTCAGGTTACAGCCACCTTTTCTTCCCATTGTTTTCAGTGATCGGATGGATTTATCAATCAGCCTGCCATGTTCAAAATCCATCTAGTGATAAAGAATTCATATTGGCTAGCTACAATAATTTAAATCAAATTATTCTGATCGAAAGAAAATATACCTGCTCTACCTAATTTTTTTTTAATCTGGATTTCTTTTTTTTATTATTTTTAATATTAGTAATAACAACGATAGTTTTAGAGCGTAATTAAGTCTACATCGTATTAGTGCGTAGGCCCGAAACAAGTAGACCGGTGCGGCGTCCTTAAACGACCAATTGGATTTCTTTGTTGTTCGTTGGAGACCTTGAAAGGCGAGCATATTGACAACAATATGGTTTTCCTGCTCTCTTTTGCGTATTTTTACTGCACGCATCTAAGTCTTACGGGTATGGTACAAAATAATTGTTTCTGGCGCACCCTTTGGTACAAAATTAAGTGTTTACTTTAAGGCCTTTTAATGCATTTTAAGATTAGTATACTACTGATTTTTAAGCACGCTTGAGGTCAGTCATTTCCGGTTATATTTTGCACGCAGACTTTTTTTTTTTTTTTGTATGCGTATGTGTGCATCTCTTGAATGAAAGTAGGATTTCTAACTCAAACCATCGAGCGTGAACGCCTCAAATCTACGGTAAGATATAAATATCATATCGGCTGCAGCGGACAAGCGTTTTAAGCGGCACCATGTGGGGCAACGCACGTAGTTTCTGTTTGAGTTCCACTATGGAGACAGATGACTCACCTTGAGCCCAGAAAGGTTGCCTAGGCTAAATAGAGGTCCTAGTATTTCGCCCTTGACTAGGAGGCGATTAATGAAGCATGAGGTCCTAAACAACTCTTTTTCCGTGTCGATCGTAATCGAAGCTTCTTTAAAAAAAAAAAAGTATTTAAATTAAATTACAACGTAAGAAGAGCGGGCCGTGACGAATTATGTTCAGACCTTTTTCTTCGCAATTCGTTTTCTTTGTGTTCTTAATAAAGACGTTTACAAGTACGGCCCCTGGGCGCCGCCATCTTGCTTCTGGTGTGGGTAGATCGTCTGATAGTCAAGCATTCCTGAGGCGTACCCACGGTTTCCAGACTGGCGCCCAAACAAAGCGTTTTCAATCCACGGTGGCCAGACTAGCTCTCAAAGCGCGGCTGCTTGCAAGCGCCTATAGGGAGATGCCGAAATTTCACTCGCTGCGGGGCGAAAAGAAGATGCTCGAAACTTGTCACATCACGCGTTCCGTCAGTGGCTGTAAAAAGACTCTTCCTTTCTTTCAAGATGGTCGCTAAAATAAACAGCGAAAATATTCAAGAATCGAAAGAATAAAAGGGGGTTAATTGACCCTGACGAAGTATTTAGGGCGTGGTCCACGCCACGCTCTTCATTGACCCAATCGGAGACTTTAATTCAGACGCTGGTCCTTCTTTTTATCGCCCATACAAAACTCAGCAGAGGTCGTTCGTCAAGCCTGACAGGAGAGTGCCACAAGGACGTCAGCGCGAGTCCGAACACTCGCGACGTGCCCCGAAAATAAATGAATAAATAAACTCGGTGGTCGGATTACAATGAAGCAGCTTCTGACAAGGTCGACCTGTCCACGTAGCAACGCCGACCAATCGACAACGGCGTCAACGAATGGACACCTCGAATTTCAACACCTGCGAGATGTCGACACGCTGCTCGACAGCCGATTTAGCGCGAGCTTCGTTTCGTTGAACCGAAACAAAAAAAAAAAAAAAAAAATGCGAAAGGAAGCACCGGCACTCTGTGGGTTTGTTTTACCGGTAGCCGGTTTACCGGTTGACACGTGCTGTTTTTTTTTGTTTTTTTTTGTAATACCTTTTGCAGCTGATGCAATTTCGGTGTTGGGGAAAGACCTTCGAGTTGGAATTTAAATACGCGTGGATCAGATTGCGTTGTCCACCCGCCGGCTGTTTTATTTACTTTCCTATCCAAATTGATGCATTGTTCCGTTGTTGTTGTTGTTTTTTGTTTTTTTTAATGCGCGGTGCATGTCACAGTGACATTTTTTTAATGTTTGCACAAAAATTCGTAGATCTGCCTTGCTACAATAATGCGTTCGTATCAGATATCAAGGCACGCAGAGGGGCGTGGGAATAACGCGAAAAAGTCTAATTAACTAGCCAATTAACCTTGTTTTTAAGGGCAGCGTTATTAAAAAAAAACATCAGTGTCTCGCGTGTGTCATTGGTTTACCGTTTGAGTATAAAGTTATAAAAACTAAACCTTGACGTCAATGTATCCAGATCTTGAATCTTGAAAAAGAGGGTTTTAGTTTTAAGTATTTCTTCAGCCAAGTGCTTGCCCTTTTGATCTTGATTCGTTACAGAAACACTAAAAAATCGGCTAGTAACGTCTCTTATTTTTTTTTTTCGAAATAGTACGTCAAAATGTAACACGTGTCAAAGCGATGCAGGCTGCTGCTTTCTGATATGTAACTGCGGATTCTGCACGGTTTCAGTTCTGAGACATAAATTAGTACAAAAATAAATATTTAGAAATCCGGACGTCGGCCCTCAATCAAACTGATTTACTTCTTCATTTGCCAAAACCACCGAAAGCTGGTAGCTTGCTTGAACACAAAGTCCAGATTATAGGCGGAAGCTACTTTGAGGGCCTACTTGGCCGTCAAAGTAGGCCACACCAATCGCACCAAGAAACATCAGCAGTCAGCTGACGCATCACAGAGCTGAAGCTGAGGACAAACTGAAAGGGTATCTTCTCTATATAGTCCTCACATCGGCAACCTTAGCATGTGTACAAGAGGTTAAAAAGAAAAAAAGCAGGAAAAGCTACTTCCCACAATGCCCTTCACTCTTTCCACTTTGACAGAGCAAACGCTGTAGAAGAGGCAAGCGGAGAGAAAGAAACCACCACTCATGGCGAGCAGAGAGTTTTGTGAGGGGAAGAGGGGGAGGCTTGTCTCGCTTTTTCTAACCTGCAGCATACTATACGGAAAGAACCGGAGGGAGAGGAGGAGGTGAGAGCCCGCAAAGATGTTTTCTTTGGAAGGATAGTGAGTACCGTCGAGACCGGTTATAAGCTATAACGAAGTCAACGGGAATCGGAAATTACTTCGCTATATCCGCTATTTCGATATAACCGACTTCGATTATAACGAAGTGTAAAAGAGAATGGGAAATCGTGATCACTTCGTTGTAGCCGCTATTTCGTTATAACCGACTTCGTTATAACCGGTCTCGACAGTATAGACGAAAATGTTAGCTGTCTTTCGACGTCCGGCGTTCGAACGCGAGACATCCAGCGAGGAGCAGACGACGCTCTCGTTTTCTCTGACACACACGCACACACAAAAAAAAGAAAAACATTTGACCTTAGTAGTTAAGAGTCATCGACGAGCTGCCATCCGATGCACAAAGACAAAGTATTCGGGAACGCTTTGTCCTGGGTAGGAACAAAGGACGCCGCGCGCTTGCTGGGTGTCTTATGGCCACCGAAGCATGCGCGGCGCAGTAGAGTCGAGCCTCAATAATGCGATTCCCCTCACGTGAACAGTGACCCATGACACCCTCTGGGAGTCACAAAAGGGCTCCGGTAAGAGGCGCGACCTCCGAAGAAGTCACCGCGTTGCCATAATTGCGATGCGATGATACCCTTCAAACGACTCCATGGTGGTGTGTCGTAAAGCTTTCTTCCGTCTAACCTAGGCTAACGAACAAAAGCTCGTGGCGAAATGCGGTGGGATTAGGTGAGGTGAATGGGACCGACGAACGCGCCGGTTATTTGGTTGTGTCATCGCCGTTGCTTGCTTCCAGACACCGTGATTCGATGGATGTGGCCCTCCGCGTTATGAGAACACGAGGGTTTAGAAAAAGTATAAGACGAAAAATCGCATCGTGGGATTCAGGCTAGCGCCACGATTTTAAGCAAACTGACCGTAGTATTCTTGTCCCCATGGATACGGAAACAAATGGCGAAAGAACTTTAAGGCCAAGAAGATATTCCCATCTGTCACTGACATACGGTACGTGAGCGTCGTTGTCCGAAGAAATACTATAGTTTTTACTGCCATTTCCGTGAGAAACGTTAGACTGCTATATATCTCAGCCGCTATATGGCACTAACTTTTAAAAAAATGTTATATTTTATAGCAAGTTAATCATTGTGAAATATGAAACACTTTATGTCCGTTTTCTTTCCTCGTGAATAGACGGAAATCGGAAAGAAGCACAACAAAAACAAAGCTGTCGTCACCTCATGTAGCCACTGCCACCACGAGTTGTACGCGTTGCCTCCACAAAACTTCAAACAAACAAAAACAAAAACTTTTTTTTTTTTTAAGTATGACAAACGTGTGAAGGTAACCCTGCTATGCAAGATCATAAATGTCCCAGGACACTCCGCGCTTTTGTGCATGCCCACATACTGAAGGAATATGAACGTATGTTTAGGTCGGCAGAAGACAACCATTCACTGGGTGAGGTTTTGTCTGTATCTCTGAGAAGATCAGTTACATTTTTGAGCTTCTATTGGGAAAGTTTATGTCCGGTGAGCTCTTACTCCACGAGGTTTTGTCGGGAGATACCACTCGAGAGATGACGCAATTATTCGAGGCATAAACTCAACCGCTGTTTTATGCTCCTACTTTAATTTTGATTTCTGGAGGAACGTCATGTTCCATCTAAGATGTTCCTAGCAGCGTTATGTAAATTACCGGTAAGAAAAAGAAAAGCTATCTTGTACGAATATAAAAGAAGCAGATCATTCCTGATAGACACAAAAATGTAATGCACAAAACGATAAAAGATAAAGGTTATAGCAATACGTCCATCTTAAAAGGACATACTGTGTAAATATATACGTTGAAACGACGACCCAATAATCACTGCACTACGGCGTATCATCTCGAATAAAAAAGAGACGACGCTGCACAGAAACGCTCTGCCTATCGCGCATACATATCTTGATGGGTGTTTATTCTGACAGGCCACAAAAAAGTAAATGCTTCATTTTACAACGGTATATTTCATATTCACTAGCATCCCATTGTCCATTCTCCGAGCGGCCTCTGTAATATGCCTCACCTCAAAGTTCAATCGCTTAACTTGCATATAGCAGAAACGAGTGAGCCGATTGCATAAATGCGACCTTAAAGTGAAAGATTAACCGTTTTGACGCGCAGGCACTGTGAACCGACAAAGGCGGTTCGCAGATAATAAACTTATTTTGACGTAACGATAATAAAAATATTTTTACTTCCTCGAACGTTTTAATCCGATTGGCGCGCAGTCATTGGGGTTTATGGAAATATTAGGTCGTAACCCCTTTAATGGATGTAAAGTCGTCGTAAGCCTCGCCGAATGTCTCACCTTTACAACGTGAGCCGACTTTGTTATGTTGCGTATTAGCCTCAGCGGGAAATGCCATTCAAAGCTCAGGATAATTCAATAACGCAACGCGTGGGCCTTTGGCAGCCCCTACCATATTCACAGCGCTGTTTAGGAATGGAATGTGTTGGTGTTTGTGACCACATTTGTTTGTATTGACGCTTCGTCACATCATAATGAACAGTTATAAAACAGAACAATTGGAACACGGCAGCGCCGAGCAGGATCTGCATCTTTGCTCTGCTTGTCTGCCGGTCTGTCTGTCTGTCTCTCTCTCTCTCTCTCTCTCTCTGTTATGTTCTTTTTCTGGGAAAGCCCGGAGCGCGCTCGTTTCACGGAGTAGAGTGCTGTTGTACGTCTGAACACGTGATGTTTTTACCGCGCCGGAGGTAACAAGGACGCAGTCGAGGAATCCGTTCGGCTGACATCGGTGTCCAATCAGTGAAGAGACAAGCGCAGCGTCAGCATTAGACTGGCAGTCGGCTCATCGACTTCCGTCTCTGTGTGGGAACCGGAAATGGTTAGGTGCCAGCCATATATAACACATTTTGACATTTTGTGTTGAAAGAGAGAAGTCTGAGATAGCGTTTTACGCCGTCCAGCGCTATATACGCCTAAAGCCTTCTCACGTGGCTCAAGCTTTCTATATTATTTTTTTTATTTTTGTTGTCGTCTGTTTATGCAAACTAGAGCAGACGATATCTCGTCCCGACTTCGACGACCGACTGACCTACGAACCGTTCCCATCGATGCATCTCCGTTTCCGTCATCCGCCGTTTCGGAGCCGATGCAGCGCCACCTCCTAACAACCCGAACTAGCACGACGCTTGTTTAAACTCGTTCGCGCAAATCGAACGCACTCGAGCGTGCTCTTTAAGTCATCGAGAAGCGTGACTTCCCCACACGCAGACATGTACTCGCGGAGCGACGGATTTAAAGGCAGGGCGATCCCGCGTAGGCGAAGGTGGCAGGAATAGGTCGATCACGAAGGACGAAGTGAGAGTGAGGCGGCGATACAAGTGGGCGCTTTGTTTTCTGCAGCGGAAGCTGCCGCACGAATCCGTGTGTGTTGCTTACGCTACGCAAAGCCAATAGGGTAGCCATCGGCTGCCCCCAAATGCGCCACGAAACTGCAGTCTTTGGCTGACGAAACCAGTCGGGCAGTAGGATACCACCCACGACGCTGGACTCTGGAAAATGTCTGCATGTCTGTGTGCCCGTGATGGAGTCGAAACTTTGATCAAGAAGGACCTTCTTGAACCAACAAAGCACGGGAGGGGAGTGAGCAGTATTGGTCATCTAATGGAAGTTGGGAAAAAAGAAAGAAAGAAAAAAAGGACATCACTTTCCCCGCTATGGCTGGATGACAGTTTGAGCACGATATCACTGGCACCCTCATTAAACAAACCTCGATGATTGCTGGTTTGTGCAAAAGACCTCCTGGACGTGGGCGTCGCCATCTTGAATAACGGAACTTCCGGTATGGGGAAAACATTGTTTTCCTCTTGCCATGCCGCTAGATGTACACGTTTAAATCTCAGCTGTCGCTCATTCCTGTTTTGACTATTAACCTTTTTTTGTTGTTGTTGTTGCTTATTACAAGTTGTAATTTGTTTTTTGTTACCATATAGAATTTTTGACCTCTACGTGGCTGGGGATAAGAAAAAACGAAAAAGGCCCATACATAAAGAAATTTCTGAAAGTACATTTTAAACCTATCATTTCAAAACGTTGAACCTATATATAAAGACCGAACTTTATGTTCACTCCATCATAATTTTAGAAAAGAATGCTTCCCTTTATCTAACATTAGGAATACCAACTTCAATTTCCTACTCTCAGGTAATCCTCGACGGGGCTTGAAAGCAATGGCCGTCTTCTCATCTTACGATCCGTACATGTGACCTTCATTTTAACGTTAATAGGTAAGCTTTGTTCTGTTGTATGATCGCGAAGTTTGTGCAATGTCATACAAACGCGGAGCTATGCGATGTTATCATCGGGTACGGTGCAGGTTGTTGAGCAGACTACGCTTCGAGGAACTTTCACATTACTTACCATATTTGCTATCACTCCGTTACATCCGCGCAACATTGAAAAGTACGTACTTAGCTCTACTGCTGAGCATTGTAATGGTTACTGGAGATTAAACAGAATGACTTTATGCAGCGGGCAAAACAAAAGTATTCTTCGCCAAGGCATCTCTCACTGCACCAATAAACAAAAGGAAAAAAAAAGCACAAAAGGTATCTGATCAACATTTTACGCTTCGTCGAGTTCTTGAATCGCGATTCGCACTGGCTTTAGACATTATACCTCGTGTAGTCAGTAAAACTATCAAAACATCAGTCACAGACGTTGCATGTTCTTTCTTGGTCTTCTTTCGGGTTTCTGCTTTCCTACTCCAGTCTCGGGTTTACCAACTTACACCAGCTTGCCTGCACTCCGGTTACTTTTTTCATTACAATATTCTCATCTGTATTTATCCTTTCGCAACCATTTACTAAAACAGAAAATCAAAGCCGACGAGACTTCGATTTTTTTCTACAATAATGCTTCCTCCCTTTCTTTGTATTTTTAGGTTGCGTCTCGTATAACAAAGAGGATCCCAAAATTAACGAGGTACAGAAGTCGCCATATCTCCAGATATTTACAACTCCATATTTACGCACCGCAAACGATAGCGGGCGCACCAAGACAGCTCGAACCTTCAACATTTAAGAAGTAAACAACGCGATTCCTGGTTTACCCAGACAATCTTAGCGCAAACTCCGTCTCAGCAAAGTCGATCAGTGCCCAGTCAGCCACAACAAAGAAAGCTAGCAACAGAGTAGCACAATTCCCTTCGCCGGCATCCTCAAAGACCGTCTGGACATTTTAGCCACGAGAACTCTCCCAACAGCGTAGCGTGGACCACCGAAGACGTTACGAACGCCCGGACCAACCGTAGACCACGATTGTGTCACGTGACATTTTCCACCAAGAGCAGTAATACGCGCGAACGCTACGTCACGTGGTGTTGTCGCGGATGATTGGCCACAGCTGTTCGTAGCGCTGCTGCGAGCGAAACAAAACGCAGTGGGCCCAAGAGCAAACACGCAAAACCAATGACCTGGGAAGATTGCTTCCGGATGCGCGCTCAAGCGCAGTTACGGCGAGCGTAGCAATCTCATCAGCGAGTGATTGTTCAGGACAGGCGAGCGAAGCCGTGGAATGAAAACGTTCGTCAGGGGGCCGTCAACACAGTTATGGGCAAGGAAAATTAAAAACGGTAAAAGCGATTGCCATGGTTTAGTGCAAAACTGGTGTCGCTCATGTGTGAGCATCTCATCACCTCATTCACGTTCCCGAGAAGGGTGTAATGGTGGTCGAGTGTGTTCATGTCGTACATGGCGCACGTGGAGCGAAAGCTTGCCCCGAAGAACCCACGGGGATCCTGGGCTCAATCCCCACCACTGCCCGTTTCGATCTGGATGAGCAGCGTACAGGCGTGCGGTCGTGGATCACTATAATGTGTGATGCACATTTAAAGACCCCAGGTTAGCAGTCGTACTGCACTGGCAAAATTTCCTTTCTACAGCGTAAACCAGTGTTGCCATACATATAAAAGGCAGACCGACCATACTTCGTCTAAACACGAACGTCAATTTTATTTTGTTTGGTTTGAACTTGTGTTCCCCTAGACACCCCGTGTTTTTAATATAAAGTTATCGTAGAATGAAGACAAGTGGCATTTTGCTGCTATTATATGTCCCTACCAAGAAATGCTAAAAACATAAATGCAGAAAAACTATTTTATGGCATTTTGGCGGTTGATTGGCTTAGATCGAATAGAAGCGACCACAACGCTCTTCGGGTCTACCTCGATTAATCACACAATGTAATTTTGTTGCCTAGGGATACGAGTATTCGAACAAGTTGAGTAAGCCCTCGGTGGTTCAGGTACCGGTATAGTGGCAGGGTCTACCTACTAACCCGTGCGGCGGATTTGTTTTCGGACATAAAATAATACACCAAAACTAAAAAACAAAGCCTACGATCAATCACGTCGTACAAGATTAAGAAAAAAAAAACGAAATAGAGAAGATAGTTCCCAAGACAAAGAGCGATGGTGAAGGATGATGCGAGAACGGTGGTCATCAGCCAAAAAAAAAAAAAAAGGTCATTGTTTTGTGGGCATAACAAAAAGCGAAGCGGAAGAACCTCTACTCGTCGTCACGACTCGCAGGAGAGATAAAGAAACGAAGTGTATTCGCAACTTTCAGCGATGGTGGTACCGCGGTGTGAGAAACGCGCTCCCTAGCTCCTGGATGATCGGCTTCCCAATAAAGGTGCTTGCCAACACCTTCCTAACGTGAAAAAATAAACTAAGGCTCTAATACTGCTCGTATATAGCAAAACTAGAATTACTCACGCGTCACAGACCCAACTTCGCACTGCTGTTCTACGACGATCATCCAGATGACAGCCGTTTTGATAGGCACCAGTGCTCCCCCTATAGGTAGTGAAAGTTCCGAATACTGGCACGAAACGGGCTGTACAAACTTTGCCTCGACACTACTCCGTTTCACACTAGAGCGCAGCCGACATCATACGATCGGATGGAAGCAATCAAGCAGTACCAAAAGTGCCTCGTCATGGCGGTGCTCGCCATCTTCGTTCGTTTGCTATCACCGCGGCTACACCAATCACTCACGGTAAATGCTCCGTGATCCTGCACTTTTTTTTTTTTTCTGTTTGCGATGGGCTCAGCCGGTGGAAGGAAAACGCGCAAAAGTAACGAGTATACCGTGACGATGCATTTTTGGTGCTGCTTGGGTGGCTACCAAGTTGGAGCTGAAAGCCGTGGAACGCCGGACACGACAAACAAAAGTGCCGCGTCATCGTCTCGAGAGTATAATTGTGCAGTACGCTTCGTAAACTTGAGACCATAATTGTACGGTATCCATTGAGTAATCAAATTACTCGTAATCAATGGACTTTTTCCACATACCGACGGCACCAGGCGGTGGCTACACGAACTAGAAATCGAGGAAGTGACCTACCTGTGCTACCAATCGATAATGGGAGCTACGCTACCAGTTTCTTCGCTCTCTGAGCTGCGGCGCGTGCCCAACGCGGCTTTAAAGAGGGGCATCCATGGCGTCCACCCAAACGTCGTGTTTTTCTTTCCGTCCACTTTCTTTTTTTTTGTGTAACACAATTATATGTATGCTGCAATTACGTATTCTTTTCGCTGATCCACAGCCTCCTTCCGATTTTCCTCGATTTTCGTGCCGACTTCTGCCGCTTGGAATCGGGCGCTCGCGCGTGCGCAGAACGCTTCTCGGAAAAGATCCATTACTTTTCAGGGCTATTTTTTTAATTATTTCTTCGCATTTATTAGCAACAATAGCGAGAGCAATCTGAATAATTTTGAAAGTACTAAGCCTACTTGTAACCGTAACTTTTTTTCTCCCTCCCGTTTCAAATGGCGCCTGTTGTTCGTACAAGTTTACTACCAAGAAATCCTCGAATCACATCTCCGACCGGAGCATGGATGCTTTCACCGAAATCGGTAGAATAAGAAGATAAGTGGTTCCCTAAAACGGTTCCCTAAAACTCCCTAATGAACAGCACGAAAGGCCCGTTTCAAACCGGCAGATGACTCGGTCCTTTCGAAAAATCTGAAGTAATCGGTGAAGTAACGGTTGATTTTTCAAGTAACGGCCAATTTACGGTTTGTCTCGAGAAATCGAGTAATCTAATTCAATATTTTTTTTAAGAAAGAGCAATTGTAATCGATTATTATTTTTTTTTTTTCGAGTAACACGTACGAGACTGTTTCAGACCCATTTTTGTGCTTGACGAGTCCAGCACCTCAGTATACGACGTATCGGGAGGCCTTGAATCGTCGGTTGCTGTGCAAATTGCGCACCGAGATACTCAGAGGTCATGATCCTGTTCTGTTCCTCCCATAATTCTGTTCAGACACATTCTAGACGACGGGTCGACCGTTTTTGTCGTCGGCTATGTGTCTGGCATTTTATAGACGCTTCATTGCTTTTCAATATCCTGGCCGGATTGAGTCGGCTTGCCTTGGCTCGTCGTGACTTGACAGGAAAAAAATAAAGAAAAGGTCAGCTGCAGTTACTGGCGGAAGTCAGCCGTTCAAGGCAAAAATGATCGACGCTGTAATGGTCCTTTAATAGCAGTCTTTTTCGAACGTTACCCGCTCTACTACGCTGTTGGCAGTCGTAATGACAAATCTAGAAACGCGCACCGTTCGGATAAACACGTGCCTCGCAAGTGGTGTTTAAGTCGCTTCAATCTGAATTGCCGTGCTGGGTTATCATCTCATCCTGAAGAGTGTTTTGAGGGCCCTACCCCGCCGGAGAGAGGAAACGACCTGTCCTCAATCGTACCCCTACCAAAGGGCAGCGCGCTATCTACTATTCAATGTGAGCCCGTTCTGGGAAACTGGTCAAAGCACAGATTGCAAGCACGGTCAAGGTGGTGTTTGGCAACGGTACTGTATCGGCAGTGTCGGCAGGTTTTCCTTTTCCCCCTTTCTTGTTCAGGCCATATGTATAAATGGATTCGGTGGCAGTAAAATTGCAGCTGTGTTTGAGAGTTCTTTCCTTCTTCCTGTCGTTTTTTTTTTTTTTTTTTTTTTTTTTGTTGTCACCGCAGTCTCGGGTAAATCTACAATAGCTTTATTCGCGGTGGAGGACGCTTTTTCCAATAGGTTATTCAATGACCCTAAGCTACTAGAAGTTGAACACTTCATAGCCTTATTGAATACAAAACCCCTTGCTTACTAAGTTTTAAATAAAAATATTAAAAAGTATACAAATTATATAAGGCGTATTTAAGGCTTTATACGATCTTATATGGTCTTATATGGTTATTGAATACTTTTTTTTCTTGAGAACGACGTCATTAAAGTGTCTTTCAGGTCGCTACTTTTAACATTGATTGGAGTACTCGTGTAGTGCACCTTCTTTAATCAACTATTATTACATGGAGAGGTGGAACCTGCAATGCTGGCTATTTTGCTACAATTACGCAATATACAATATTATAATATAAATTAAACTATACTGTACATTTTTTAGAGGTATGTATAGTACATATGCACGAAGAGAAACAAAGACATATTTCCACAGGTGTCGCACATATGCGCAGAATGATACAGACCTGACACCACTCCGCCTATACACCTCAGGAGGCACCACAATGCTTCGTTCGAAGGTACCTTTTATATCAATCTACTGTAAGAGAAAAAAGTTTGATACTCAACTGTAGATTTCACGGAATTGGCCTGTAATAATGCGCCTAATTTAAGAAACAATAACACTCTCTACATTCTTTAGACAAATCAGACTGAGAGGGTTTTCAAAGCAGACCCCCCCCCCCCTTTCCTTACTAAACAAATAAAGCACACATTAACCTTATTCCAGATGGTGCAATATTAATCTTGATCCGATAAGTGTAGTTTATAAATTTTGTATGCAGTGAAACTTGGTGACTTGACCCTCAACTTCAAAAGGGCAATAGGTCCGTTTTAAAAGGGCGCGTTGTCTATACACTTCGTTTCAGCTTAAGTCCATGGACGCAGCCGACGGTGTTGGAGCTAGTGGGACCAATCAAACAGCGTCAAAACCGCAAGTCACTAGGCCTTTTTTGTACATGATTGATCCTGCAGCGATGACAGAACACGTACAAAAAATGACGAACGCCGTGCTCGTCATGTTTTGTTTTGCTCGTAGCGTCGACTGAGCTGAAACGTAGCATAGACAAACTCATTTTACTGACGTCACGCCAGTGAGGTGGCGCTGCTGTCGGCACTGTGCATGCGCAGGTTCATCAGGCGAAACTGGTTTCTGCGCTTGCGCAGTGCCCACACCCGGTGTGTGTGTGTGTGTGTGTGGGGGGGGGGGGGGGCGAAACGCGGGTTTGTTTGTAAACAATGTGTTGGTCGACAGTAGCTGGTGCGCCAATTATCAGAGTCCGCCATTGTTTTATTACGTGCTCTGCGCATGTGCGCTGGACACGAGGGCTGACGTCAGCGCTCGGCGCGAACTCGGCTCAGCTAGTGTCGAGAACGAGTGCTGCGTCAGTGTTCGGCAAAGACTCGGAACCAACCACACCCTTAGCGTCCAACGAATGGCCACCCGTCAATGCTGCGTAACAAAATTTCAAAAAGGGTTTTTTAGGGGCGAAGCTCCTTAAGGTCTAGCCTTGTCCATCCGTCCGGCGTCCGTGCTCACATCGATTGCCATCCCATCTGTCTTCTTAAAAAAAAAAAAAAAAATGTTTGCGCAGTCGACAGGATTCGAACCTGTGCAGGGAGACCCCAATGGTTTTCTAGTCCATCGCCTTAACCACTCAGCCATGTGTCATCCATCTGTCTGTCATGGATGAAACATTGCATGTAGGCGCTCAACGTCCATACAGGACAGGGCGCTGCGGTCAAATGCGTATATAATCGTGTTAAACTTTGCATGCATTGGTTCAACGTTTATAGACGAGAGGGCGCTGCAGTCAAATGCTCAAATGCGTATATAACCACGTTCCATACCATACATTCTCTTTCGGACATGGACCGTTGACGTAAGCGGTGGAGATGCGTTCCCACGGCTTCTAGCGTATCCAAGCTGATCCGCTGGAAGAACCACTGGCTCTGCATTTCACCGACCATAAAGCAGTAATAATGAAGTCGAAACGTAACCCGGAACTCAGCACTACCTATGAGCAATAAAAAAAAATCAGCACCATCAGCACTACCTATGAACAATAAAATCAGTATCATCAGCACCACCAGAGCTTCGCCCCAATCAACATCCTTCACTACGTGGAGATGTTGTGATTTTTTTTTCCATCTTTTTATCGCGCGGCGGTTAATTTACGAGTGGCGTCTTAATGCGTGAATCGCCGGTTAAAGACAGTAAATCCCAGCATATACGTATATACGGTCCGGTGAGCGGCTAAAATGTCGCCTGCTCCGGCGGAACCAAAGGACGCGGGCGAAGGGAAAACGGTCTCGCCGTCCTCGATTTTCCTCATTCCTGCTCCTCTCGGTATGACTAAACATAGCAGGGGCCCAACGTCGGAATAACGCCGAGATACCGGATTGCCGGACGCCGGCGCGCGATTATGCCGTTGCCGCGGTGTCGCGGCCGAGCTTCTGCGTCGCCGAACGGGTTGGACTTACACGCAGGACGTCTTGGGAACACGTCGGCGAGTTTCCTCTTTCCGCTCGAAGACCTAACGAAGGCACGGCGACCAGCGGAGTAACTGGATAACTGAGCAATTCGAAAGAAAAAAAAAATCAAACGTGTTTGCATGCTTGATTTCTTTTTTTTTTTTTTTGGTGAGGAGGGGGGGGGGGGGGGGTATATCTTGTTTCAGCTTCAGTCCAGACGCAGCTGACGCTACGAGCTAATGGGACCGAACAAGCAGCGTCAAAAGCGCAAGTCACTGGGCTTTTTTTATGATTGGTTTACCGATGATAAAACACGTACAGAAACATGAAGAACACCATGCATCGTGGTTCGCTTCTGACGCTGTCTGATTTGTACCATCAGCTCGTAGCCTTGGCTGCGTCTCGACTTAAGCTGAAAGGAAGTATAGTCGCATTTCAAGAATAGGTCGACGGTACCACGCGGCAAATGGACATAACAAAATAGTGGAATGCCATTTCTGGTTTATGGGGTTCGGTGGACGAGTGGCAGCGAGGCACAGTAGCTCGGAGCACGTGGAGCGAAAGTTCGTGCCGCAGAACCCGGGGATCCGGAGTTTATTCCCATTATCCCCTGGCCCGCTTTAAATCTGGGCGAGCATCGTATACGGTGTGTGGTCGTGTATCGCTACCGAGTGATGCACGTTAAATGCATCAAACTAGCAGTGAGAGTACTCTGAATAAATTTCTCATCTACAGGCGAGGCATTATGCATACTTCCAATGGGGCTGACTGTCTTCTCTTATATTTCTGGTATTCATTTGTTCGTTTTTTTTTTTTATTATGTGCAAGAGCTATGAGGTCCATACCCCACCTCTTCGGCCAAGTATACGCGGCATTAAGCATTGATACAAAACGCGAAGCCATTGTTTTTTTTCCTAATTTTTTATTGTACATCAAGTTCTTTGATCGGGTCAGTTGGCTACTAAAGACATCACCTGAGCACCCAAGAACACATTCTTGAAGGTGCAAATGAGCCGTAAGCGTTAGAATAAAGCATAGAAGCTTCGGTGTTTCCGTCTGAATTATATTTGCGGAAACCTTCAGGCGAGGACACTTCAACTGTTTCTAAAATTTGAAAGCAAGCACGCAGCACATGAGGGGCTGAGCTTATTTTCACTGAGAGGGCAAAAACATCAAGCACATAAAGAAGGCTCAAAGTTCCTGAAGCTGTTTTAAAGTGCGGATTGCTGAAGAATCTTTGGCATGCTTCTATTTTGCAATGTATGCATTGCGTCTCCCACAACAATTGCACCCCAAACAATTGCACCCCTAGCTTCCCTAAACACCGTATTTGCAAAATATAGTGTATGCGCACGTTTTCACCGACTCTATTAATCATACTTATTAAAGCATAACAAAAAAACCTCTTAATCGATTTATTAATTTGACTCGAAAAACAAGTGTGGCACCAAACATTTTTGACGACACGTCAGAGCAACATCTGTATTCCCTGAGGCGTACCCAAGCTGAGAGCCATTTTTTTTTTTTTTTTCATTTCTTCTCTACTCGTTGCAAAGATGGGTGCCACTACGGGTCATTAACGGATGGGCGGTAAACCGAATACTTGCACGGTTCCTCTCAAGTCGGCATTCCATCTGGCATCTTTCGCAGCTGCACGGCTAATCTTGAACCGGCGCCAGATTACGTCGACTACAGTCGCGGCCGCAGGCGGCTACGTCCAAGGACACTAATGGGTTTGTACTTATCAGCGGAGCTATTTAGAATATCTCGACACTGGAAACTTTGCCACTTGCCAATGTGTATGAATACGTTACACAGGTGTATCAAATAAGCGGAAATTCAACAATTATTTTGTAAACTTCGCAAGAAGGAAACTTTTTTTTTTTTGGCTTCAATGGCCGGAATATATATTTACGTTGTGGTGTGGCTGATATGTTTATAGCTGTCCAGTGTGCCATAGCAGAGAGCAGCGAACGCCTTCATTCGTGTCATCTGCCATCGGCCGTATTGTCAACGACATCTTAAAAAACGCAGGGTTCACGGTTCTTGCTTGGAGATTCGTCCTTCGTTGTTGTTAAAAGCTAATGACCTAACCTCCTCGGCTGCGGAGAGACGATAAGTTATTTGGAACTGGCCATACCCTGCATTTATAAGATGTCAGTGGCCAGAGTAACCATGTTCAGTCGCAAGCAGAAAGAGTTGACTACCTTCAAAGACAAGCGAGAAAACAAATGTTTGTCCTCCTTTCAAGCACCTAGAGTAATGGAACCGACACCAAGACCGATGACGCATTGACTGGAGATAACGATGTAAAGTCAATAAGTTGATGCTGACTAGCGCCCTCTGGTGAATAGCAGGAGCAGCTCCTCTCACAAAGCAATCATGGTGATCGTATAGAGCTTTGTGGGTGGGGCTTGTCCTGCTTTTCTAAACCCGCGTCAGACTATAGACGCTGAATCAGTGTAGCGGTCACTCCGTACGAATCATTTCCTTGAAATAGTACGGGCTGTGCAGTATCGCGGTACAAATACATCGCGATAGCATTTTATAGATACTTTCGAGTATCTGTTTTTCTGTATTCAGATAGATTTGAAGAAAATGTATTGGTATCTCGGTAGTCAGATACATTACACATTATGTATCGCGATACTCTGCCAGGGTTAGATATATCGTTGTATTGTGGTGTCGAAAATTAACTCTCGTGTTTTTGCGATAAACAAAAACAAAGCAATTGTTTTGGAGCGAGAGTTACGGATTTTTAGAATATGACTCCACCACTTGACTCCTCTACAGGGGGGAAATCCCAAACGAAAGCCCGATTTATTGCGAACAGTCAGCAAAACATAAGCACTACCATTTGCATTGGCCACGAACTGCTCACTCCGCATCTACCACGGTTCGGGAAAAAAAATTATTTCTGGATGTATCTCTAGGCATCATAACAGAACAGCACACGACAAAACAGCACGCGTCAAAAAAGCACAGCGTCAAAACAGCACACGACAAAACAGCACGCGTCAAAAAAGCACAGCATCAAAACAGCACGACGACAAAACAGCACAGCGTCAAAACGGCACAGCGACAGAAGAGCACGTGCCAAAACAGCACAGCGTCAAAACAGCACAGCGTCAGAACAGCAAAGCGTCAAAACAGGACATTGACAATAGAGCTAGGGTTTGGCGTTTTCAGTTTTAATTTTTTTTAAATTCGGCGTACATTTTTCGGTTTTTTATTTCAAGCAGAAGTCTTCGGTTTATTGCTGAGTATATTTGTAGACTCATAAACTTTTCAGTTCTTTTCGGTTTATTGACGAAAATGCAATATTTAAAGGCGTTTGTTTAAAATGAATAGTGAGTAAACCAGGTACTGGATTTCTTATTTGTCGGTGTCTGTGGCAGCCAACGCGACCTGTTCTGCAAGACGCACTGGGGCCCTATCGTGATCTGACATTATCGTCGTGGGCTCGTATTTGTACACAGGACGAACACGAGCTTTACTACCACTTCGGTCGGAGAGGCAAATATCAAAATCCAAAAATTTGCAAGCATTGTACTCAGCATGTCTTTCCCCCATTTTCACGACTGCGAGAGGTGGTTAATTCGCGCAGTCCAAGAAACGACAATAAATCAATCGTATTTATGCCCTCCTCTAGTAGACGGAAGCTAGGGGCGTTAAAACAATATGCGGCATTTACGGATGCCCTTTAATTTTATTGTTCAGTTCACGATTAAACTCTCTTCTTTGAACAAAGAATTCGGCACACAAATCCCTATCAAATGAAAAACCCACATTTCGTCCTGAAGACCATTGCGTCGGTTCAACTTTTGTTGAAAGTTGAACCGATCTCGGAGACAGGCTAAAAACTGCGGAAGGAAGTGGTCATTCGGTCAGTAATGAAGCACATTCACCCACCCACCCCTCTAAACGCCCTCGAAAATACTGACCTTTTTCAGTTAAAACCGAATTTTTAAAGACGGTTTCGTCGTACTTTTACCGGTTTTATCGGTTTAAGCCGAAAACGCTGAACCCTAAATATAGCGATGGAGTTAAAAAATGCATGTCTCAAAGTAGGAACTGTAAAGGAATGGAGGGTCTAGGCCAATTCCTGGAAGGTCATCTCGTCCACGGCCAATTTGTCGAATCCGTTCTCATGAAAGCAAGTTGGGAGGGGGGTGTATACTCGATGCGCACATGAAGGCTCCCTGGGCAGTACTGAAGCCCTTGCTCTAGCGTATTCTGGCTATTTCTCGAGCAGTTCTGCTAATATTGACGCTCAAGTTCGCTGGTGATGTCGTCTACAATAAATGAATCAATCGCAAGGCAATGTGATGTTGTTAGTTGTTAAAAAAAAGTGTGTGCGGCAACGGTGTGCTTAGCCCATGCTGTACGGCAACAGCATTGAGGCTGTGGAATGTTTCTGCTTCACCGGTTTCCACTCGATCGAGGCCTTCGTCGGCAATAATCTGGGAATTTAACTCAAAACCACTTCTCGCCTGCAAGCTGCAGCCGCGTGTTTCCGGGACATTTTATTCACGGTGAATGAACCCTGCAGAATCGTTGCTCATGGCACTTTGAATTCGCTCGACATTAAAGTTATCTTATCTTCCCGGTTCTATCAATGCATCTGTAATCGGCGCATCTCCCGTTTTTTTTTTTTTTTTTTTTTTTTTTTTTTTGGGGGGGGGGGGGGGGGGGGTGGGGGGACGTTCTACGCTTAGGTGCCGAAACGACGAGTACTACTGAACCTCACCGGACCGCCGCAAACCAGACGGTTCATAACTTGAACTTTTAGATTTCTTTTTCCCAATAAATTTTCATCTTTCGTTGGTTCTAAAAAAGAAAAAAAAAAAGAAACAGACAACGCGCCCAACATCGACGCGAAGATATCACCTCTAACTACCCAATCTCCTCAGAGATCAGCGTAGTAAAGAAGTAGTAACTACTGCTAACTTCGTTTGTTTTTAGCAATAAGACAGCAGCGCCAGTCGGGACACTGACTTAGCATTGAAATAGGCTATAAATTCCTTTATAACCTAGCGACAATAAATAAAAGGGTTAAGGAGGTTCGAAAATATTCGCGCAGAGAGAGGTGAAGACCGCGCTCGAAGTTGCTACGTGCATGCATGCTTTTTTGTAGCTGTGCTGTTTTGACGCCGTGCTGTTTTGGCACGTGCTCTTCTGTCGCTGTGCCGTTTTGACGCTGTGCTGTTTTGTCGCGTGCTATTTTGACGCCTTCTGTTTTGTCGCCGTGCTGTTATGTTGCTGCGCTGTTTTGACGCGTGCTGTTTTGACCATGCTGTTTTGTCACGTGCTGTTTTGTCGTGTGCTGTTCTGTCGCGTTCCCGTATCTCTATTTCAAGATTTTTTTCCCCATAAGTATATCAGGGATATCCTGTTATATAAAAGACAAATTTATCTCAGTATATGCATTTTGCCCTTTATGTACACCTAGTATTTGTCTACAAAAATGGATTTTTTGGTGTGTGTTTCTTTTTTTTTTGTATCTCTGCTTAGCTTTGGAAATAGTAAACAAAATAACGAATGTAGTAGGAATTGGTAGGAAGAACGTGAAAAGCCTGAGAGAAGCAATCAACATCTAACTAATAGAATGTTGTTTAAATCTTTTAACGAATCGTTTGCTCGCACTCCAAGGATTGCAGAAGGTTCTATTTCAAACCCCGAAGGCTTTGCGAGTAATTGATTGGCTTTGGATTGCGAGCCGGTTTGGTCCCGATAGATCTTTGAAAATACTCCACCGGCGTTTCTTTCCTCGCCATGACTTCCTCGGCCAGTTCTGTGTACGGGTTAAGGTATGCAAGCTCAACTTTCCTTAAGACCGCCTTCCGGCCAATACGGGGGTGCACTTAGAGGCACGCAAATAACCTGCATTGGGAAAAATCCGACCCACCGTAGACTGGATTAGTGAGGAAACGGAGAAGGACGCCTACGATCGGAGCTAATTCATCAACGCTAGCTCTCTTTTTTTTTTATTGGTTATTGCGCTCGATTGAGATGTAGTTCCAGGAGTCGTGTGTTGGATGTGTGTGTGTGAATTATCTTTATTGGCTCGTTTCTGTCGTAGACTGTGAAATCAATTATTTAAATGCTTCGATGACAAAAAGCATACGTGAAAAGAGACTATAAGGCATATTTGTTTTGATTTACGTTACTTAACGTAACTAAAGAGTTGTTACTTAAGGTAACTAAAGAGTTGTAACTTAGGATGAGTAAAAAGTTGTTACTTAAGATGACTAAAAAGATCTTGCATAAAATGAGTAAAGATTTGTTACTTAATATGTTACTTAAGGAAACTATAGAGTTGTTACCTAAGACATTCCTTAAGATGAGTAAGGAGTTTTTACTTAAAATTTTCTTTGGGTAAGTAAAGAGTTGTTACCTAAGTTGTTACTTAAGATGAATAAAGACTTCTTAGTGAAGATCTTACTTAAAAAGACTAAATTACAAAATCAATGGGCAGAGGGTTCAATGGGTTCAATGGGTGTGTGGTCTCGCTGTCGTCAACTTTAATGAACGATATCCGGCTATTTTTTTACGTTTTGACAACCATAACGCTATTTAAATTTCTAGGTATTCAAAGTTATACGTAGAAAAAACTGATATTATGAGTAACCTAATATTATAAACGATCGGTTCTCTCAAACCGAAAACTGCCGCTAGAATTAAGAAGGTAGCTTCCGTTCAACGTCAAATCGATATTTTTGCAGTCTTATAATTCCTGAACGGCACATATAGCAGCAATGTCGTAAATGAAAATAGAAAAAAAAATATTGCTTTATTATGCATCTTTGAACAATTAGGTAAGCCGCATATCTTTTTGTTTTATTTATTCGGTTACAAAGAGATGGGCCAAACACGCCACCCAACGAAGAAATTTGAGTACAAGAAGCAAACTCAGAAGAATATAAAAGGAGAGCTGACGGCGGCAAAAAGATAAGGTATTTCATCTCTTAGTCGTATTAAAACGTCACTACAACGTCACTGTCATGTTCCGATGACGCGACCAGTGACGTAACTTGTTAATAGTAGCAAATTAATTAATTTTTTTACCACACAGACATACATCACATCTTCAGCTCTTTTTCCAATGAGCTCAAATGTATATTTCAACATCTACAAAAAAAATAATTTCAGTTTTGTGGAGTTTAAAAAGTATGCTTCATATTCGATGCCCCCGTGACACTTAACCATCCGTTCACCAACGAGAGAAAAAAAAAAAAAAAAAAGAGAGAGAAGCGAAAAGAATTTTTTTTAGTCACATGATGGTTATATACAAGAACTGCGTATTGAAGCGAAATTCGATACCTATAATAGTCAAGCACCTTTTTAAGCATATCCTTATTAAGAAGAAAAACATTTATCATAAACGTTTTTCTTTGTATAAGGAGGGTGTGAGTTGTTATATGATCTTATGTTTATATCAAATACACATAATTTATATATTTCTTTTTCCACAAAACATTTAATAAAGGCACACAATAAGAAATAAAAAAAAGAAAAGAAATAAACGTTTCCTGGTTTTTTGAACGCTTGCTTCGAAGGGGCACTCGAGCGTCTTTTGTAGAAGAAAATGACCAGTTGTAGATGGCAAGACGTCCTAGTAAACTCACAGCAATAGAAATACACGTTCACTATATTTATTTCTCTTGACCAATAAAAATAGTTAATTGCGTGAAGATTCCGAATGTTACTATTATTGCACTTTTTAGGCGCGTTGTGCATTCTATTTTGAAAAAAAAAAAATGTCAAATGTTTTGGTCTAGGAGACGTAAAATTAATAACGGCGCCCCTCGTTGTTCGCACCAAGGCGCAGAAAGAGGGGTGTGTCAAGATCTTCGATTTGATTTTTAATAGAAAAATCGGCCGCCCATGAGTGTAATATCAGTTTTTTTATGATGATTACAGCCCATAGATTTAGTTGTCGTCATAAATAGACGATTTCAAAATTCACTTGAGTGCCCCTCTAAAGGTAAAACATCCCCTCAGACGTCCCAAACGGCCAACTTCATGAATCATACCGGATCCAATCCAGACAAACGTCTCCGACGCTCGGACACACATTATGCAAAGGCAGCAGAGAGCGATTGCCTGCACTTCGTCTTCCCCCGATATGGAAGGAAGGGTCAGGTTTCCTTCCAAGGACGACAAGAGCGTGCCGCGTAATCCATCCACGCGCGTTAGCCGCCTCTCATTTATGTAACGGAACTCTTGCCGTATAGCCTCCAGGGGGAAACGAGTCAATCGCTCCAACAGGGTCAGGCGTCGGTTATACGCGGTGGATCGCCGCGTTTATGAGCAATCTCCCGCGATTATGGCATCTGACGAGATAGGAAACTACGTGGCGGCTAGAATAAAAAAAAAAAAAAAGGATTTCAGCTGTCAAGCCTTTGGAATCTTCCAGCGAAACAGCAGATCGTCTGGCGCTTGATAAAGTGTAACGAAGATTGTGTATAATAACGATAATCAAAAGCAAAGAAGCGAAAAAAATATTTAATTAAGAACTGTCGCATGATAAGATCTTCTAATAATTCGGGCCTCATTCGATACCCAGCATGCGGGATTAACCTCTAATTATAGTGGCAAATCACCAAGACTTAATTCTTTATTAAAGAAAAATCCATACAGGCATATTTATCATCTGTATCCATAGTCACAAAATCTGAAATAATGTGGAAACATAAATAAAAGCTTTTTAGTTTCATTTACGATTTTTTTTCTGTGTTTTGTCTCTTTGACAACCATTAAGCGTTTCAAGACTTTCCCATTGGCCTCTCGACTTGTACGTCAACAACGAATTAAGTGCCTGGGTCCGCTATAAGCGAACAAAAAAGAAACAATCTGCAAATACTCGCTGTAAGTATTCTATACACTTGAGTGAGACCAGCCGACGACGAACAAACATGCTTAAATATGAGGGTATCCCGCTGACAATTGCTCGTGTATCCAAAGAGAAACGGACCTTTTCCGAGAAGCGTTCTGCGCACGCGCGAGCGCCCGATGCCAAGCGGCGGAAGTCGGCCCGAAAAATCGAGGAAATTCGGAAGGAGGCTGTGGATCAGCGACTAGAACACGTAATTGCATCATATATATAATTGGGTTACACAAAAAATGAAAGTGGACGGAAAGAAAAACACGACGTTTAGGTGGACGCCACGGATGCCCCTCTTTAAAGTCGGGTTGTGCACGCGCCGCAGCTCAAATAGAGAAGAAACTGGTAGCGTAGCTCCCATTATCGATTGGTAGCGCAGGTAAGTCACTTGCTCGAATTTTAGTTCGTGCAGCCACCGCCTGGTGCCGTCGGTATGTGGAAAAGGTCCATTAGTATGCTGTTTCGACTACAGTCACTGACAACGTAAAAAATCCAGGGGCACGACTTAATGTCTCTCTCTTTCTAGCTTCGTGATTCATTTTGCGGCGTTCCTATTGCATAACACCACGTTCTTCACGGCTGCGGGGCGGCGATAATTAGGTGCGCGCGGGACGCGCCATGGCCTACGTTTCTCCAGCCGTCAGAGACTATACGGCCAGCAAGCTTGTCTGCTCCTTGCGCGCCTCGTGCGTTTGTTTACCCCCTAAACGCGCCCACATGTTTTCCTTTTTTTTTGTTTAACCCCTAATCTTAATTAATGACGGCATGCGCTTGGCTACCTCGCCATCGCGCGCGTCCCTTACGCGTTCTCCATTGTGTTCGTTGATTGGCGTTTCTCTCCGTGCATGGTGGCGGGTGGCTGATATAGGTCCACAAGGAAGTTGAATACCGATTCAGTCAAACAGTCGAGCGACACACTTTCCTCGCTAACAGGGATATGTGCCAATGGAAGTTCGATCTTGAAATTCCGCTGCGTTATTCTTATATCCTATGCGGAGAGCAATTCGTCTGCTTCTTGCGCAGGGGGCTGCGGTGACGTCAAAACGACGCCGAGTTCTGATTGGCTTTGATTGAAAGGATGTTGGGTAGACCTCCATGCAAGATGCCTTGGGGTCTACCCACTATTTCTTTTCAATCTGCCGATCACCGCTCGGCGTTCAGACATCAACGCGACCCCTGTGCATACAAGAAACAGACAAACCTGCTCTCCGCGTAGCCTCCACAATGGTAAAGATGTAACGACAAACGTGTCTACTTTCTTAACACTGTTGAAACTCTGAATATTACATAGGGCTATTCTATTCGAAAGAGTATTAGCACTACCTTTATTTAAGCGCGAGCCAATGAGAACAAAATTCGTAAAAAATATAAATGATCGCAACGAATATAGCCGCAACCTTTACTTACAATTAGGCGTGAATTAATGCTACGTTTTAGCAGCGTACTCAAGCCTCTATATTTCTGTCTCGGTGCATAATAAGACGTTTAGCGGCTATGTGTCATATTACATATATACATAGTCTTCATACCATCGCCTCAAATATCTTTGGGTCTCTTCCTTGATGGTGCGAATATATATACGTCGTTAAATCTATGCGTGAGGATGGTATTCCAGCAGGAAAAGATTAGCCATTAATCAAGACGGCACGCTTGATTTCGCCGGCTCTTGACCTTGGTCGAGCAGTAACCGTTGATCCGTTCAACGCGGCGGGAGGGAAGGAGAGCCAAGTGGCACCTGTCGCTCGTAATCAGGGATGTGGCGAACCTGCCCAGGTTCGAACTTTTAACGCGAGGTGCAACTAAAGTTCGACTCAGGTTCGACTTTCGTGTGCAGATGCGAAACCTTTTAAAACGAGCCGACACCACTTGGCGAAGGAAAAGTGTAATATTTTATTAGGTGTATCGTTTTATTGTTTCTACCAAATAAACTAACTGTTTGTCTGTTTTTATATTGGTAGATACTGGTAATAATTTCATAGAACATAAGAGCCAATTGTCCAGTATCCAGTAATGTGGGTAAATAATTATTCGCCAAAAAAGCTGCAAAATAAATTCGTGAATATCTATTATAATGTATTTTGCATTATTTTTTTTTTTTTTTCTAAAATTCGAAATGTTTGTGTAGAAAACGAGAAACATTGTTCTTTTTTTTATTAACAAGCTAATTGAAACAAATCAAAGTATGTATGAATTTATTTTATATCGTGTAAACGTTGATAATCAGTTTATAAGATACAAAATAAACTACTCGAAATTATTTGTTTCCTTTTTAGAATTCCAAATTTTTGTATAGAGGTTGGGAACACTGTCAATGCTTTTCGTTAATAAACAAGTTAGCGCATTAAATGAGCATATGTTTTCTTTTTGTAATGTATAAACATCGGCAATCATTTTATTAAATATAAATTAGGTCATAAGCTACTTTATAAATTATTCGTCTCCTCAAATTCGAGAATTCGTTGTGTATAAGTCAAGCAACACTGTTCATAAGTCGAACTTCGTTTAATTTTGAATAAAAATTTCAAGGTTCGTTAGACCAGTCGAAACCTTGAGGTTCGAAAAAAGGTTCGCGAATTCTCTTCTCGTAGTAATCAACGGACGCCGTGTCAGCGACACTTCAAAGCAACAACGACCTTAGTCTAAAATAGATGTGACGCGAGAGCCCGTGCACTCCGCACTCCGTTACAAGGAAGGGGTGAGATTCGAAACGACGATAACATTAGAGGAGATCAGAAGCGTGAACGAAGTCGTTACGGCTTTTGGCGTGCGTCTTGCGAAGGTGAAGGTGAAGGCTGCCGCTACAAGTCCCGTTATGAAACTTCTTCCTCTTGGCGATGCTTCGTGTTGGGCGATGACCGCCAGGCTTGAGTGTGACCTTGCTGTGGGATCATCAGGGACGCGGCGTTAGAAGTTGCAGATGCGTTGGAATAAATTATTATACCGAATGTGTCATACTAGACGAGTGCGAAAGAAAGCAGCTGGCGAGCAGGTTGGGAAAAATACTTACAAACCTGAGAAAATAAGGACGTATTTTTAGTAACCCTTTACTCCGCCGAGTTTCTGGCAAGGGTACATATCAAACGATCAAGCGGGTAAATAATAATGTTCTACCAGTTAAACGCTCTCACGAAGATGACGTAGATTCCTATATCCAGTAATGTGAGTAAATAATTATTCGCCAAAGAAGCTGCAAAATAAATTCGTGAATATATATTATAATATATTTTGCATTAAATTTTAGTAATTTCAAATGACATAGTGTTGATATCACTGCGAAAATATCCCTTGCTTCTCGAGTAATGATTTGCATTATTTGACAAACAAGTCATCCAGACATTTCTTTATTTTTGTGTGTGTGAAAAAGTACTTCTCACTGTCTACGTACTGTAGTGTATGCTAAACACTCTATCAAAAACTGCGGCTTTATCCTGAGCTCCACTGACGCCACCCATCCTCACATCTAAAAACAAAATACCAAAAACACAAAACAAACGAACAAAATTACGCACGCCCTCTCCAACCACTCAAACAAGGTGGACCTACACCCCCTTCCACAGCACGTCATCGACAGGACTCCGCCGAAAACGAGAACAACAACAACAATGAGACATCCGACATGCGGGGACACGTCCCCCGTACGCACGACGTCGACCTCTCGGCCCGCTAGCCCCGAAACAAAACAACAACAAACAAACCAAGACCAGAGACAGAAGTCTTCCCACGGTTGGGCGACTAATGAAAGGGCGCCGTCGTGAATTAACCTGTACCCCTCTTGCTGCTGGAGGCCCTTCTCGCGTGTCGCCTACAATGACAAGCGGGGCGACAGGGACAGGCTTCCGGTTGCGCCGGACGTATTTCCGGACCGACCGGATCCAGCCATCTCTCTCGCCACCACCCCCTCCTCTGAAGACCGCTGCTGCCCGTCGAAGCAGCAAGGGTACCACAACGCCGGACAGCGGGACAGGACGACCGCCGCCGAGTCTTATCGGTGATCACAAAACACTGGGATCTTTCTTCCGGTAACCGAAATTGAATTACAAGGGAGGAGAGGAGCAAGCCGGGCAGAGCTGTGCGCCGCTCGCCCCTAAGCTGATAGCGCTCTGGAAGCTGCGTGCTCGGTCTTTCGCCACGTGATCAAGCTCCTTCTGCCCACATCCAAGCGCAGAGTGCGGGGTCAGGTGATGGAAGGGAAGCCGTTGACTGGTTCGTCGAGCGCATGCTTCCCGCCGCCCTGCCAGCTTAGGGGTGACTGGAGTATAAGAACATCCGCCCTTTCCCCCTGCTAGCACGTGTGGGCAGGCACCGCACTGAGGACACCATTGTTCTAGAGGATGAATCTAGTCCTGGTACGTAAAATAAAACGAGGGAATGTGTATTAGAGGAAGGGTAGCGGCCGGATGACTGTTCGGGGATGGGAGGCCCAAGCGTGGAGGTATATGGTTCCATGAGGAAGGTGGTCAAATGATGACGTGTCTATGGCGACTGAAACGGAAGCGGTCGTGGTCTTGATCTCGGTGGGTGATCGGGTTCTTCTTACGGAGTAGCTCTAGGTTGACACTGAGGTCTTCGAAGCGGAACGCTGTGATGTAACCGGTGGCGGTGTATGCGAAGCACGCGGTGACTTTCTGGAGGGTAGGCGGTCATAAATAGATTCTGCTTGTGTGGACTGCTTGTCCGCGTAACGCTCGCTACTCTGAGTTAGGCTGCGAGGTTTATAGTACTAAAAACGATAAAACACGTAGCGGTGATTTTTTTTCAGATTCCATCAAAGGCAGATACAAGTTGAGAAATGCGCCAGAAACTCCTCCCACATCCTCATTACCGCAAGGTATTGTCCCTCCGCGATGCCCAAACAATCCGCACGTCATGCTGATGTTCCGTAAGTTTCCATGGCTATGCGGAGAGCAAGTCGTCTGCTTCTTGCACAGGAGTTCCGGTGAGGTCACAACGACGCCGAACTCTCATTGGCTCTGATGGAAAATATAGGGGGTAGACCTCAATGCTAGAACCTTGAAGTCCACCGCTATTTTTGTTTTTCCAATAAGACAATAAGAGCTTGTGATTTAGACATCATCGTAACCCCTGTGCAAGAAGCACACGAACTTGCGCTAAGCATTGCCCTTCCTGGTTGCTTCGCGAAAAAATTCGATGCCATGGCTTATACGTGACAGTGTTTATTTGGCGTGTTTTTAGCTGGTATCCGAGCATGGTGCGAGTATCACAGATATACGTAATCATGCATTTGATAGCGAATGCGAAAAGAAAAATCCCCAAAACCGGATGGTCCAGATAGCTGTTGACGTGCTGAGACTTGCTAACGCCTTTGGTAATCACTAGCCAGGGCCTATGGATGAACGTATTTATCTGCAGCTGCTTAGAAAGTATATGTAGTATCTTAGAAACAATCACCACGAAGAAGAGCGTTTTGATTTGTGTACGGTGCTTATAGCATTCCACGCTGCAGCGAACATGAGGTGGCAGTGTAAAACGAGACTATGACCAGTCAAGAGGCGATGGTTATATTCTGGGTCTGCAAACTGACGGTCGTCTTCAACGGGCCGGAAACAGCGTAGGAGTCATGTACTTTGGCGCACATGGAGAGTACAACAGTTCACTTTGAACTTCAACCAGGTTCTTTCAACTGAGAAAGCCTGTAAAACAATAAACTGCACCGGAAGTAATCACCAGTTGATTAATGCATGACGTTGTGAGTTTGTTGTCTTTCCTGTCCCTCGTTGAAAGTATTCTATATTTGAAAACATGTTCCTGCATAAAAAAAAATAATAATAATACAGTTATTATGAAAGCTCTTTCAGTCATAAACACAGAACTCTCATCGCCGGCTTGATATTCCGAACTTCGATCAGCCCATTTTAACCAATTATTATAGCCTTGTAGTAGTTTGTACAGAAATAAGGGTCTCTGAATACAAAACCACTTTACGGCGAAACGTAAAATGTCTCAGGACGGTGCGAAGCGCGTCCCTGAACTTCCACCGTCATCAGTGAATCGTCAAGCGTCTTCGTTCCCAGAGATTCTGTCCAAGGACGTCGAGCCACTTTGTCAGGTTGGAAGGAGCATGAATTAGTGGCGCTTACACGGCAGAATCTCTCCTCCTACGAGTCTCGTAGGTCGTCCCTGTGGGAAGAAATAAGTGGCGCATTCAGCCGTCTCTTGATCCCAGTTTAGTTCGACCCCAAACTGGTCGCGAAGAGAGGCTGCTTGTGTCACTCACTCTGGCCCCAAATTGCGCGTTGCCTCTCGGTGCGGCTATACACCACGGGCTTATTCCTTGACCTTCTGATAGCATGTGCCTGCACAGTCAACGAAACAAAATAAGGTGTGTGTGTGTGTGTGTTTTTTTTTTTGTATGGGCTTCACACTATACGGTAATTTTTGTGTACACAAACGTATTCTTCATAAACAAACACACTTGCCTAGACGATCCGAGAGCATCATGTGTGCGCGCAGAAAAAAAGTCTCAATACCAGCGCCACAGCCCGACACCACCTATAGAATAATCAAAACCTGTGCACTAGAAATGTGACGTCATCGCAGTGAGATGGAGCGAGAACGCTGATTGGACGCGAGTGCCACGTCAGCGTTCGGCTGGGCCTCGTGTCCAATCAACGCGTCGAACGACTCTGGGCATCAGGCTCAGGTCCAATTGCTGATTTAGGGTCATCCGACTGTGATGACTTTCTATGGAGGAAGAGTATAGGGTGTTCGCAGGCCTCGATTATTCTAGGTGATGCTGCACCGCCTCGACATAACCTCAGAAATATAAGTGTGTTTATGTGCGTGTGTGTGTCTGTCATTCCCCACCTACGGTGTAGCGACTTCCTGGAGTTGCGCGTACAGAGGGCGAAAATGCGCTGGGCCTGAACGACCCATCCTGTGGGAAGACCACGAACGCGCAGCAATCTAAAAGCAAACACGTCACCCACAGGACTGTGACTACGCCAAGAGCGTAGCGTAAGACGGTCCACCAGGCCCACTCTTCGGGCAGCGGCGAGTGTTCCGAGATAAAAATCCGAGAAAATAAAAACGCGTCACCTTTCAGCAGGAGCCCGACCGACGCCTTCTTCTCCATGAGGAAAGAAAGCGAAGGAATTTTTGTTTTCTCTCAGTGCGTGAGCGGAGTTAACTTGTGCCTCCTTTCCTTCGTGTATCACTTCTTCGCTTTGTATCTCCAGAGACCAAACTACGTGGAGCGGAATTCTTCTCGACCTTTTCAATCGTAGAGATTAAACGAAAGGGAAAAATTCCTAGAAGTTTCGCTTTTTTCCCCTCTTTTTCTTTATTGTCTTTATATTTTCATTTGCGTATTTTTCTGCTCTCATAGCCGTGCTACTGTCTCTTCGAACATCGCTATGCAAGAAAAGAAGAAAAAACTATATAACGCGGACCAACTTTTTGCCTTGGACAACAGCAGCCCGAGAAGATCGCAGATGCCGATGTCTCGGTGGCTGTAAAGAAGAAAGTAGCAAAACCGCAGCGCTGTCAAAGCATCTTGTGCGAGCGTACACGTATAAGGCGCAATAACAAAGCCACCTTCTCGTTCAGCAGGCACTGCGGGGCTGCTGCGCTGTGTAAACTAAGCTAGCCTTGGCAACGTAGCGCAGAATAATCTAACGCCAGCAAAGCGATTTTTCTACTAAGGGTATCTGCGGTGATTGTCCGAGCGCCTGTCGGTGGCAAGCTAGGAGGTTGAAAAAGACTGAGAACTATCAGACAGTGATACAATGTAAATAACATTGTTTGAGCCTGCAATTTTGAAATACGGAACAGTTTGTGTTAATAGGCCTAGTTTCCCTCCGGTAACAGACGTCTTGATGACTGCAATGAAGGCCAACATAAATTTTGTCAAGATCTTCTTGAAATTTGATGTGACCTCGGTAGTCGAACCGCAGCAAGGTGCCAACCCTGGTTATTTGTAAAATTGTATATTTCAGGAAGTTTTAGGTGCACACGAAACTACAAATCTCCAGGTAAAAACGAAACAAACAGGGCAGTCTGGCGCTCTAGTTTATTTCACGTGTCCAGTTCTCTACTTCGTGCGCTGTTTTTTTTTTTTTTTTTTTTTTCTCTCTAACCCGGTTCATCTTGAAAAGCTTGCTTTCAGCCATAGTAAATGCGACTCCGAAATAAACGCTCGAAAAGTTCATTATAAGGTCATCAGCCCCCTCTCCCGCCTTCATCTGCGCGCTTAGCCATTCCATCCGTGTCTTAAATAGAATCACGGTCGTGTACAAAACGTCCTTCTCGACCCAAAGACGTTCCTCCATGACAGGCACCCAACGGCCACTTCATTCACAGTGCCCTTTTCCGTGAGAGCAGAGCAGGCGCCGAAACGTCACGATGCGAGCGACTTCGTGAGATGGCCAACCCCGAGTGACCATCTGGCGCCATTGTTCCCAACAGCTGTGCCTGCTAACGCGGATGCTCTTGTTACTCTGCTTCTTGTTGTCAGGCGCCGCACTCTGCGCGCCGCTACGAAGGCGTCGATCCTGGGAGCTAATTTTGCAATTAACGGGTCTCCCAACCGGACGTGGTCGAGTAGCAGGGATGCGGGCACCATTAGAACGAGAACGCGATGGAGACACTGACGTAAGATCTCTTTTCTCTTAAGTACCGCTCGGGACGCTCACGGCATTTCATCAAGGCCTTATGGATGGAACATCTTTAAATTCCTATCTCGTTGGCGATGTAGATTGGCAGGACAACGGTATAGACAATGAGTTCGGGTAACCAAGGCTAACTCACGGTTAGTCAGTTAACAAGAAACATTGGTTGTTATTAAGAGTCCTGAAGAGATACTATTTGTTTTACAAGATATTAAGTAATTAGCCGTAAACTTTGCGAAACGTATACTTGGTAGGAGGATGTTCCCTGAGGTCTGCCCACAGATATTGGAAATATACTGCTCATCTAACTTCGCCGAGAAACAATGTGGATCTGAAGAATAGTGAATGACGAAGTCAAAACATTGTGTAAAATGTGTAGGTCCATAGGTTTCTTGGAAGAACTCTTTTCTATACATGGTCGTCTGCTGGACTATCCGTGGCGACTGGTTTTTCGTGTGTTTCGTGGCAAAATATAGGGTAGAGCATTTCTTTAGAATGCCCGTCATCGTTTCCGGTCAGGATGTCACTTTTGCAATAATAGTAGCATATGTAAACTACCGTGAATGTCATACAATCGATTCATTGCCATAAATGCCTTTTTCGAAGATTACAATATGTACACTACCCATCTCTTGACTAAAGTTACCATAAAGTTTTAAAAGCATCTTCCGAATTGCCAGTGTAAGTAAACGCTGAGTCATACACAATGCTACAGTCTATCTGACGTCCGCCTACTCTCATAACAGTTGTTGACGCTAAACAACATTTACCTGACATAATTTACAAAGAAGGTATCAAAGATGCTTTAGTCTTCGGCACATACATGTGATGAGCGACCATGTAAAAAAAAAGTCGCGTTGACGCTATACTTACTTATTCCTATAGCACTCCCTGCAAGACTCCCAAACGCGCACTCTGGGAAAGCAAGGGTTCTAAGAAGACGAATTACGCTAGAAGGCTAATTAGAGCCGACGTAGTTAGCGGTCCTATCTCGTTCTCCTTCTTTCATTACGGGCGTCGAGATCTTCCGGTAATTCCGTAGATGTCGCATCTCGCCTCCTAATTACATAAATGGCCATGATTTGGCGGTTCTCTGAGTGGCATCTAGTTTGCCCCTTTTCTGTGTCGAGCCAACTAGAAACAGCTAGGCAGAAGGCACGTACACGGCTAAACGCCCTACGCGTCGTAAGGACCGTCGGATGTTTGGTCGTACATGTGTTTCGCGCTGTTTTAATGGGCAAAAATAAAGCACGAACAGTATTCAAAGCATGAAACGCCTTTTAACAGAACTGGGCCCCAAGCCCAAAGTTATGACTCCTGGTTTTTGCATTTCCCCGCTAAATTTGATGGGAAAATTGAGGTCATGTGACCTGACGTCACGTGACCTTACACTAATTCAGTTTCCCCATGAGATTGGCGGGAACATTGACATCGCGTTGCCTAAACACCAATACTGTTTCCCTCTTAAATTTTGCCGGCAAATTGACTTAGGATATCAGTCATGTAACGTCGATTTGCCTTCTAGATTTAGCGGGGAAATAGTTCGTTTCCTCTTTCCAAAAGGACTGTTAATTGTCCTATAAAAATATTTAAACGATCGCTCCTTTAGTGCTGCCTTGCATACATTATAGGACATTACACAGGTAGGTTTTTAATTAATCAATGTTTTAATTAGATTGATAGGAATGTGTAGTATGGCAAAAGGAAGTGAGCCGCTTATTTATGTTTCTTGAATAATGTACTGCGTTTGGTGAGAGAGCTCTCCTCGGAAAACCTGTTACATATTGTTGTTTTTTTTTACTTTTTTTAATTCTAGGAATCGTTGCTTGGAAGTGCAATTCAGTTTAGGTTGTAGTTGACAGAGATACTGATCCTCTAATTATATATCGACGGCGATACCCTTTTTGAGGAACATTACCACACGCCGGGTCTGGAATTTCTCAGGTACTAATTTCGCCCCTCCCCCTCCTCCCCCTCTCTGCCCTTGCCACCCTTTTACTTTAATGGGGCCCAGGATAAGATCGTATGATCCGACTCGCGCCATATCCCCTGAAACGAGCTTGACAAAAAAAATTCAGCTGCGAAAAAAAAAAGCATACCGAAAGTTTTATCGTTTAACGCGCAGAAGAAATTCCTCGCGGAATTGAAAGTCTTACTCGGCTAATTACCTCACTTTTCTTTTATTCTTTTCTGACAAAACTAAAGTATACTGGCATATCGAACCAGTAACAGGGAAATGTTTCACGTATTGCACTTTCCTGTATGGGACGGTTTCTGTTTAATGCAAGTGTAGAACGAGCTGCGACTGTTGGCGTTCTGCCCCCAAATGGCGAGGAGATCAAACTATAGGAGGCGCTCTTTCATTACCATCATCATCACCACAAACAATCGCTGTGTGGCAAACAACTCCGACGCCACCACTCGCCTAGCGTACGCCGCATCACTCCCGCACTCATAACAGTTGTTGACGCTCGCTGCATACTTGTTTGTCACGAAATGGTGCGCACTTGCTGCGTTTACCGCAGTGCTCGAAGCATGCTCTTCAACCGGGTATATGCAGCGCGGAGGACTGTATAGCACGTACGCGACGATGCGGACATGGTCCGCATCGCATGGTGCAACGCTGCACTCAATGACATGGTCGCAGTTGAGCACTTCCTCTCCTTCAACGAGATACAGCTTGCTTTCGTCGATGTCGTCCACGATTGTCGCAAGAGACAGGGCAACTGAAAAGTGAAGTGCGTGTTTTGTGAATCATTCGGGAAAAACACAGACGCCGCGCCGGCCTCGCGCGATCCAGCGGCCGACACGACGCGGCTCGCCCGGAATGCCCGCGCGTGGCCACACATACGCTTGTTTTGCCTTCCAAGAGAACTTCGATGACATTGAAAGCAACAGGGTACTAGATTACTTCTATCTAGATGCGTTCAGGAGAAAAGAATAGTGTTGCATATTTTTCACGAGCCTTGCGTCGTCGTCTTTCATGGCAGCGAATATGCACTAATGACTGCGGTCGAAGAGTTTCTTTGCCACACAGCGTTAGTTCCCGAGGTGACCGCTAGGGAGCACCATTCGTATACTTATCGTGTTTCGAGATTTATGTATATAAAAAGATTTTTTTTAACAATGCAGTGTTAAAAACAATATTTCGGTATTTTTAAAAAAACACTTAAAATAAGCAATATACACAAACGACGCTGTAGAACGTGGCTCCGCGTCATCAACTATACAGAATAAACATATAATAACTATCAAGTTATTAATTAATTAATGGTATGACCTGGAAATTTGGGGGTTTTATTGATTTTATTTTATTTTTTAGTCTAAGCATTACTATTAGACTTTGTTCTGAAATGTCCACAAACCCTATCATAATACTGTCTGGCAAAAAAAGCTTTTTTTAATATTTATTTTAACAAAATAAAACCGGCTTTCAGAATAAGTCTAATCACCAAGAGACCGCCAGACAAAAAAAAAAAAGTTATTCTTTTTCTGATGATGATGATGAGGAAATACTTTTATTGCTTTCATAAATAAAGTTCAGGCGATTGCTCCACGGCATGGCCTAAGAAAAAAAAAAGTCAAAAAGTTTTACTGAGGCCCTGTTTTCTCCAGGTAGGAAATGACGGATCTGAGCAGTGGGAGTCTTCTTCCGGAATCCTCTGCTAATTTTATCCATTCATTAAGGTTTTCGGGCTTATCTTCGGGATCTATTGTTGCATGTGCATCCTCCCTTTCACTTCTGAAGTGTTTGCAGTTCCACAGAGGTGATCGATATTTGGGGGAAGGTCTTTTCTCTACAAAAGTTGAACTCTGGTGGTTACGGTATGAATTCCGGGTCTTGTCTCAACTTTGTTTGTGTCTCCCATTTCTTGAGGAGGTGCGGAGTTATAGCACTTCTTGTCCTTACCCTTCTCAAGAGAATTGTTTGGTATCTTTTGAGTCCAGAAGGGATGGGGTACTGTTCTTCGGGATGCCTATTTCGTAGATGCTGCTGTAGTTGTTTCTTTTCCTTATTTATGGCAACTATAGGATCGTATTCTTTACTCAATTTTTTTAACACAGTAGAGTACGGGTGATCTGGTTGAGATTGGCCTGGTCAGTCGGAAAGGAGGGAACGACTGTACTCTTTCGCGACTTTGTTGGCAATCTCATTTCCCTTAATCCCCGTGTGTCCCGGGATCCAATGCAGGAGTATGTTGCATTCTTCATCTGTGCTGTTATTGCAGTTTTTAGGATTTTTCGTATTCTCAGGCTTACCACAGGCGCATGGTGTACCTTACATACTCTGATAACCTCTTGTGAATCGGTAAAAATGGTTATTCTTTTCTTTTCTATTGTATTGCTGCTTGCGTGTTCCACTGCGGCCAAGACTGCTTGCGCTTCGGCTTCTTCCGGGGTGTCTGCGGCTGTTGGCTATGCCCATGTGCCTATGTTTAGGAGGTGAAAGGCTATCGTTGCGTTATTGTTGCTGACCGCCGCGTCCGTATAGTATATCGCTACCTGGGGGTCATTGCGGATGAGCTCAATTTCTTCGTTGTGTTTTTTGGCATATTTTCTTCTTCTTTCCTGATGATCAGGGCCCATGCTCTTGGGAATGGGCGTGCCTGGAACCACCGTTATCCGTTCCCACGATGGTATCTGTTACGGAAAGTCATCCAGTTCGCTCGTGTCTTGATTTAGCAGATTCATGATACGTCGACCTTGTTTCGTATTGAGCATCTTAATTTTGCGCATTTCTTCCTCTGTCGCTCGTAATTCCTCAAAACTCGGGAAAGGGACGCATTTGTGTAATCCTTCTATCTTGACGTTTCGCGGTAATCCTGCAATGCACCGTCTCGCATCGTTTAGTAAACTCTCTAGTTTCTGCATGTTCTTTTTATCGATGTTGTGAAATCTTAGCCCATACATAATTTTGGAGATGAGCACTATTTGAGTCAGTGTTCGAGCCACCTTTTCTCCCGCCCTTCCGAGATTGTTTGCGATTCGTCTGATTTTTCTTTTGCGACAAGGAATTTTGTATTATCAATACCAAGGCTTATACCGTTTGAGAGCCGATGATATACGTGGTTCGTTTCGTAAATCGCGCGAATTTATATACCATGTAAACTAACGCTTTTAAGTTACCTTAGACGGCTCGAAAAGATAGGTTTCTCAACGTATCTCGCTGAAAATTACTACAGAGGTGCAACAAGGTGGTAAAAGTTCACACTGAAGAAATGAAAAAAAAAAATAAAGTTAACTCGTTCAAACCAAAAAACAACTCTTCTGGGCAATTTTCGCCACCACTTTGCAGACTATGCTCGCGTAGAGGTAAGTGCTGATGACAGATAGCGTAGCCCGCGTCGGGAAAGCGCCGGCCGATTCGGCTGGATAGCAGACGATCTCGCAAATGAACCCGAATCGGCTGGCGCTCCCTCGACGCGGCGCACGCCATCTGTCGGCAGCACTTCCGTGCATCGTCTGCGAAGTAACGGCGTAAAATGCCCCGAACAATTTTTTTTTTTTTTGAAGGAGGTACGTTTATATTTTGATTTTTCCACTTTAACCTTCGACCACCTGCATGCACCTCTGTAGTAAATTACAACGCGATACGCTAATAAACCGATTTTTGCAGGCCGTCTAAGGTGCCTTAGAACGTGCTGTAGTCACTGACAGTTTAAGAAGCGCTGGGTGTGGTGAGTCTCGAACATCTCATTATTACGCCGCAGCCAATAAGATTGCGGCATTATCCGATGAGAACGCAGAACAACCAATCACGAAGAAGAGTGAACATAATAAGCTACGCCATGCGTTTCTTAACTTGGCAGTGGCCACGAAGCATTGAAAGTCGCGTGCGTATGGGGAAAATAATTTATAGCGAACAACTAGGAGGGGAAATGCGGGGAATCAAAGAAATAAAAACAAAACGAGAGCCAATACAGCGAGGGAACAGAGAACGCGAAAGTTGATCCCCGCCGTTTCTCGAAGGAGGAAGATGTCTCAAACCCGATTCTCGAAGGCACAGAAGCGGCACGACGGCGGTGACCGAAAAAAGATCTCTCCGCCGTAAAGTCCGTCGTGTATACCGCCGACTAATGGAAAAGCGCAAGGTCGTGATCCAATGTGTAACACGAACGAACGCCGCCAAGACGTTCATCTATTTGTATGTTTGTCTGTTTGTTTGTTTCCTCCCATCTAAGGAAACCTGAACGTCCCAAATGAATAGGGGGACGTTTTGTAAACCCGTAATGACTCTCTGAGACGTCGGTCCTTGTGGATTTAGATCTGTTTTAAGACTGCCTGACCTACTTTAAATATAGTGGTTTCGCGGCTCGTGGTGTCGCATAGTTAATCAAATCCTTTCAACTCCATGATCAATCTTCGTAGCGCAATGCTTCGTTACAAAAATTAAAAAAACTGCATATCTTACGTATTTCTCGCTCGTTAATTAATTCTACGACCGGCTTTCTGCCGGTTCGTTGGGTCGCAAGATGAATGGCGGCCTTTCGTATTCGTTTAATTTTTCTTCAAAATTAACTTCGAACAAAACGGAAAGCTCAAACAGGATTAAAGCTACGAAGTCAAATTGAAAAGCAAAATTTGTTTCGTATAGAAGACGAGACGGCGGGGAGGTTTTGCTCAAAATAGCGTCTGGTGTTTCTGCGCTGTAGATATGGACAATTTGACCAGTGCAGTACGATTGATAGCCTCGGAGTATTTATTCTGCGTCACGCAGCATAGTGATAACGCGACCATGTGGAGTCTCATGAATATGGAACTGGTTCGGAACGGGAACGGGAAGGGAACGGGAAGAGAGTTTTAGGGAACCGTTTTTGCCCGTCCGATACGGTACGATGGGCCTTCCGATACGCATTGCGCATATGGGAATCTTCTGTGGTAGCGCCCGCGCACTTCACACCGGATGGCCCATCGTATACCGTATCGGATGTGCAAACACGGTGCCCTAAAACTCCCTAATAATCATCAGAATTGTACGGTACTCATTACAGGTAATCATATTACTTGTATCCAATTACTTTTTAGAGTAATTTTGTAAATATATGAATACTATACTCTTTAGAAAGTAATCACAAACTTTATCTGATTACTTCTGGAAGCACTAAAATTACTTGTATTTCTTACTATTTTCCCTCCCCCTTCTAATCGGGCCCTTTGTTTGTACATTTCATACCTAGAAAGTATTTTTTACCTAAAAATCCTTTAACCAAGTCTCCGGCAGGAGGATGGTTTAGCAATATTAATGGATTAAAAAGATAAGTAGCTTATAATTCGGTGATTCTAATTCAACACTGGGTAAGTACGAAAAACCCGTTTTCAAATAGGCAGTAGGATTTGTCATTGTGGAAATCCCAAGCTATTGGAAAAGTAACGGTTACTTTTTTTGAAGTAGCCGTCAATTACTTTTCTTTGCCAGTACTCGAGTAAACTAAGTGAACACTTTTTAACCGAGTGTAATTGTAATTTTAATCGATTACGATTACATATAGTGTAGAAGACCGGAAGCAATCAGGTCGGTTGTATACTTAATGAGCCCTTTTAAAGGTAAAGGCGTAGTTAGTGACTCTGGTTGGAGACACTAATTGTACGCATCGGAGTAACGACTCTCCAGCGATCGGATGGATAGATAGTAACTGCTGTACCCTTTATAACGGGCTGTAGCTTGCGCCACCTAGCCTTGGTGCTTGAAATCATGGTTGCCAGTTACCTGAAGAATTGTCTGAAAATGCAGAAAACGCTTTTCCGCCCTCCAAAAAATCTAAAGAGCAGTCCGCGGCAGAGCAAAACGACATCGTCTGAGCTTCCTGACAGCGCATCTAAGGCTCGGGAAAACGTATTCTGGAATTAAGACGATCGGTAAGCGTGCGTCTGTTTCGCGCAAAGCACCAAAATGGCGTGGCCGCTTGCTTTTGAAAGAATACCACTTTTACGGTGTAAAATTAGCAACGTGGAAAGACCACTCGTAGAAGGCAAACCACAAGCATAACTAACTAAATAAGACTGCAAGTTATATCAACGATTTAATATTTATTTACAAAACAAATATTTAAAAAATCTACACACTACAGCGCCGAAGCATTAGAGTAGGAGGAGTGGGTTTACAGACATATTGTAATATTCAAAAACAAAGCTTACAGAACACAAAGCATCAAAATCACGAACAGCTAGATCGCCAGCACGCAGCAACAGCTACAAAAGGATCTTCAAACATTTATTGAGCAATCTAACAAACAATTCACAATTAGCTGACACCATATCTGCCAGCATATTGTCCCTCTCAATGGTTTTCATTAAAACGACTACTTCATATAGTTTGTTCTGCATCTTATTGAGCATATTTCTTACGTAGCTCAATTACGCCGGTTGTTAAACTTTTGGCTGAACTGGGCCAAAAAGAATACCAATTTAGAAGCTTCGATCTGGCCGAAGGATACAGATGAAGAAACGCTCGACGCATACTGAAAGCCGGGTTTTTACAAGAGGCCGTTCCCACCCGATCATGATCAGTTCAAAGCCGGTAACAATTCCTCGTCCTCGAAAGAAGAAAAAAATCCCGCGAATTTTCGGTTTAATTGCCGTCTAGCAAAACAAAAGGTTTCGCATTAGAACCCGTTTTGTTGCGATGCGTCAGTCTGCCGATCGAGTATATCGCGATAAAGAGAGTCCTCGCTTGGCGATTAATGGAACGCAAATGCACGCGGGAATAAAAAAAAAAAATACGAGAAAGAGAAGAACAGTGTCTCGAATACTCGGCGGATTCAGCCTGGGAGCGTCTTCAGAGACAAGGTCACCACGAAACAACACTGCACGGCCTGTCTAGGCGCCGAACCGGTTCGGAACCGGGCAGTAGGCGAGAGAAAATATCGAGAGAGCCGGTTCGTATATCATAAACAACACATCGACGAAGGCTGTCTTTCTTCGCACATGTCGATAAGTTTCAAAACGGTATACCCTCCGCAAGAAAAATTAAGCGAAGGGTTCGCCGCGAGGCATGTGTAGTTGGTGAAAGACGAGAAAAAAGGAAGGAGCCATTCAATAAAGCTTTCTTTCAACCGTTAGATATCTCGCGCGGAGCTCAGAATTTTGTCGTTGAAGGATGCCTGAAAAACCTCAGAAATCCAAAGAGGCTAACTTACTGAGTAACAAATATAATATACGTAACTCTTTACAAGTAATGATGTTACTATGTTGTTGTTTTTTTTTGTTTTTTTTTCTGGTGAACTAAAGACTTTCTTAGTGTATCATGGTGAAAGTAAGGAAGCAAAGCGCTTTTGTAACATTTTACTTGGCTCATGGTGTTGCTGATACCATCAAGCGGCATTTGTGAAATGCGCTTTTGATATCTGTGAGAAAAGGGAAAACATCTGATACCCCGTTTCTTGGTGTAATATTTGAGACCTGTTTAGTCCGCCACATGTGCTTCAGCAGTATTGTTATTTTCTTCTGTGTACTCTTACAAATTCGCTGAATTACTCTCCAGTTTACCTTTCACCATCTGTTGCTGTAATAATAAATGTTTGTTAATATTAATTTTTTTTTAATAAGGTGCAAAACAATTGAGCGCTTATCTGAAGCTGGAGAAGATATTCTCAATATACATGGCAAGAATTGTTCACGCAAGTTGGTCGAAAGTCCTACTAATGACATTTGGTGATATCTATTGTTTCTAAACACAAACTTACCTGGTAAGTCAAGTTCCCGAAATTCCGGCTATTTTCTCTCTCAGTTAGTTTGTTGAGACAGGCGTGCTTAAAAATACAATTCCAGACATGGACACTAGATCTAAACAGCTAAAAAAACTAGGGCTGGGCGTCGATTAAAGTCTTTAACCCGATTAATCGCCAAATTTTAATGGATTAATTAATCGATTAATTGGTTTCGTTCATTCTCATGCATATTAGTTCAAACGAGTCAAAATTAAACGTTTTTGTTTTTGCTGAATATGTGATAAACGGCGCAATGTATAATTTCAGATCTTAAATCAACCTTGGAGTGTTGTTGAGGACAATCAAAAAGCACCCACACTCACGAATTATTACTTCAGCCACAGATGCAAAGAGGTTCGTAGATATTCTCCGGCAATAGCGAACTCCCTTGATTGTTCACAACACTGTCTCTACTGCGCTAAACGGACATTCGCACGGCGTTGAAGTGCCTAGGACACGTATAACCTTCTCCACTTGTTTGGAGTTACAAGTCTAGCGTCTACACTGTACTTTAGGTCGAAATTTTCCGCGAACTTTACTTTCGTGCAGGTGACTCGTCCATGTCTGCGTGGTGAAAGCGTTGCAATTTTAACTTTTTCTTTGTTAGTCAACATTTACCCGATTAACCGGTGGAAAAAACTGACCGCGATTAAAGCATTAATTGATTAATCGGTAGGTTAATCGATTAAGTGCTCAGCGCTAAAAGAAACCTTGAAAATATTAGAAAAAAAAATCTGTCGTGAATGAACAAAATTTGGCGCACAAAGTGGTGTCCACGTCCAGCTTGACAGCGTTTCGCATCAACCCCTCAGTGTCCATCCATTTTGTTTTCTTCGACCCACCTGCTAAGCACCGCAAAACCCGGCATATCTTACCCTTACTGCAAAGTAATTGTGTTCTGTGTTTGTTTAGACAGCGGAAAGTTTGTCAGCCCCAACGCGCACCTGGTATCTCCACTGTGGATAAGAAATTTAGCCATTGCAGTACCACCGCTAGCCAGGGGTCTTTAACGTGCATCACTCACTAGGGATTACACAACCTCACGCTGCGGTACGTTGTTCATCCAGATTAAAACGATTGAAACGGGCAGGGGTGAGGATTGAATCGAAGGTTCCTGGGCTCTGCAACAAAACAAGCCCTCACTCCACGTGCTCCGAACTGCGCCATCGATCCACCTTAATTAGCCTTACTGCTCGTCCTATGGAGGGACAGCAAGAGGGCTGGGAAAGTGGTCCCACCAAGTCACCCACACCAGCGTCGGAAGTGCTCTTCGCCCCGACCTGGCCAAGCATCTTCCGCGCTCTCTCCCCTCTTGGGCTCGCCCTCCTCGCCGTGCATTGGAGAGGACGATAAAGTGGGTTAACCGCTCCGATGGGCAGACTGCCGCCGCCGAGGGCCCCCTCGGCCGTTCGCCGTCGTCCTTGCAAGGTCTTTCGATCGTGAGCAGCCTCGGAGAACAATCGGGATTCACTCCCTCGTCCAACCGGCGTCGCGGCTCGTAGACGCGATGCGTACGCCAACTTGTACGATAGCCATTACGGGTAACAATGAAATTGCAAGCTGGCAAAATACTTCTGATTTTCTTTTAAATTTATTTTACCTTTTGATTTTGAAGTAATTGTTTTATGAAATTGATTAAACCTGTGTCCTCTTTAGATGTAGCACGTATGCGGACGCCTACGATAATTAAATATATTTTATCGAATTTCCCATAATCCGCACATTTTACTTACCCATTTATAGCTTAATTCTGGAATCCGTCTTAATAACTTACTTCCATACAAAGCACAAGGAGCAGGAAGTTGTGTGGTTGTTGTTTTTTCCCCTTCAGAAGTAACAAAAAAGTTGTTATCTGACGTTCTGAGAGTGCAGTATGTTCTCAATAAATTTAGGAACAATTAAAACATAACGACTTGCCGCAATACTCCTAAAAGCGGGGTAAAGTAACCGATAAATTCACTATTACAACTCAACAGAAAGTTTAAGTAGATCGTTGTGATAACTCCGATAACAATACCCGATACTCTGCCGAACCGTTATCGGGGGCATTCAAACGATCGGCCACCGTTCCTATAGTTCCGATCAGATACCGTTATCCGAGGTATCGAAACAATCTTCCAAACCTCCCTTTTAGCTTTTCTAGTTGTAAATCTAGCGTTCGTAAATTAAGTCATCTGCTTAATGTTTGGGACACCAATAACCTGCGGATCCCAATAAACTGGGACCCCCAAAAATCTGCGGAATGCTGATTGTGTTTGTCCACAAATAATCTCTTTCCCCTCGACACACAACGATTGAGTGGTGGCGCAATGCATCCGAAAGATCACCGGCGAAATTAGGAAGGCACGTTTCTGGGGTTTTCCTAAGTGGTAGTAATCGCAGGGTCTTGTTTGAAAGCACGCCGTAGTTGCGTGAGCGACTCAAGACACAACAAACACCGTTCTCTCGCAGTGCAGATATCTCTATCTTATACTTCGTCGGAGAAACAATGACCACTGTGTTGCCCAACACTATCTGAACACGGAAAAATAAAAGTAACTGCCGTGCGAAGAGTGTGTAGTCTTCTTCCTTTGTAATTTACCGCTCTTTCCGCGTGCAGTTCTAGAGGTGAAACACGAGGTTCGCACGACCGCAGTTTCTACGTCATAAAAAAATTAAATTTAGACGCACGGCTCTTTGTTCGGAGGCCCTACCCTTCCCGACACTCGTTCAGCGTGTTCTCTTCCTCGTGCTGCGTTTCTGACCTGTGACTGCTCACTGGTCTGTTCCCAACACAGCAGTGTCATATACCATCGAGTTTCAGTCTTCTCCGGAATAGTCTTTTTTCAAAATCCTATCAAGCGACATTGACTTCGGCTAGGTGGCGCAAGTTACCGTCCGTTACAAAGGGTATAGCCATTAACATCCATCCATCCATCCGGGGCACCAAGCGTGTGATTGGATCCGAGTCCTCGCCGAACGCTGACGCAGCCCTCGTGTCCAATGCACGCTCAGAGTAAGCGCCCAAACAATGGCGGAGTTGGTAATTGACCCAGCAGCATAGATGGCGCGCACTTCTCAAGAAGGTCTAGTCTCGCTGTTTTCTTCGAAATGTCATCCCGCTAAAATTTTTAGAGGTCAACGAAGATGTTGAGCCCACACTTTCGGTCTGCTATTATGATCTATCTATAGTTTAACTGAACGAATCTTCCTAATATAGGTATAGTTTGCATACGTGTCAGGTATACCCTCGCGGACATTAGCAACTGCAACACCCAATCTTATGGCTGGTTCGCACATTTGCGACGATCGCGTTCGGCTGCGAAATCCCGTCGTGCAGCACAGCGACTCCCCATTGGCTTGTCGTAAGTGTCACCATAGCAACAGCTCGCCGCAAGCTGTCTTAACGAGGCTTAAATGGTTGCAGTCGCACTCGAACTCAACCGCGTGAACGAGCCTTTACTTGACATCTTGGAAACCCTGAGATGGGGAACGATAAAAAAATCCCCATCTCAGGGTTTCCAAGATGTCAATTAATTACCAGCTCGCCTGCACTCTATCACTGCTTACGAGCCTTTACCTTTCTTTCTGCGTTTGCGTCTCCTCACAAGCTCCACTGTTCCTCGCTATGCCATAAAGCTTTAATAAGATGGGACTTAAACTTCGCTTTTCACCACTGTGCGGACCGCAAGTTCTTCCGTTTCTTGCACAGGGGTTGCGATGATGTCAGAGCGACGAGCTCTTATTGGCTGATTGACCAAAATAGTGGGTAGCCCTCGAGGCATCCAGCATTGAAGTCTACCCTTCATTCTTTCGTTCAAAGCCAATCAGAGCTCGGCGTCAGTTTGACGTTATACCGTGACTCCTGTGCAAAAAGCAGACGAGTTGCTCACTGCATACTCGAGACCAAAGTTTCTTTTTTTCTGTTTTCTTTTTTTTTTTCTAGATATTTGCAGGTGCGCCAACATAGATGACGGATGGTTGCAGTTCCTATACTGTCCGGGATGGTACGCCTTGCTATATATCTGTCTCGTAATTCGCCATCACCAACCGGCACTGCAAGAATGCTTCTAAGTTCTGAACAAGCGGTTCGGATTGCTCGGGTTTTTCATACAACGCGGCTTAATAGCACCACTTTTTATGGCATGGAAGTCACGACTTTTAGGTAAATAAAGCTGCATATCAACCTATACTTGCGAAAAAATATCGATACAAACGCTCAACAACCGCCAGCATGTACCACTCACGAATATTCTTCCAAGTCTCGCAACAGAATTTTACGGCCCCCCAACTTGAATCGAGCTGCAGTTTTCGCCAACGATCGCAGGGTGTGCTTTCTAAACATCAACAACGTCCGGTGAAGCCAAAAAAAAAAAAAAAAAAAAAAATATTGATGCTTACCGAAAGGGCAAAAGAAATTAATTCTTAGGCTGGGGATTAATGGTTAAATGATGTCTAGACGTGCTCGAGGCACCACTCCCCGCCAATACTGTCCCGTCCTCTCGTCCCTCGGAGGGTGCCCTTTATCGACGTGTTTTGATGGACTGCTTTATTGACTTTGTGTGCGGAGCTGGACTGTCAGCCGAGATGTCTGGCGTTCCTTACGCGAGAACAGGGCGTCCCACGCGTCGGCTGCACCCGCGTGAAGAATGGGCGGCCATGTTGTTTGTGCGAAACCGGGCCCCCAGGTGTCGAGTCGCCCTATATATCCACGAACGGCGCTCGCGCTCTTGCCCCGTAGACTCGCCTCTTTCCGCCCAAATGTTTTGTTTGTTTGTTTGTTTGTTTGTTTTAGCAAAAAAACTAAGTTCGTTACATTCGGTGGTGGACATAAGTTAGGTGTGTCCGGCTTAGTTAATACGCGGTAAGCCGGTGAGGTATCAAAGGTTTTCTTTTAGTCTGCATCAGATAATTGAGGGCAAAACCTCCATCTAATGTTCTTTTTACCCACTGTTTTTGAGAAATAGGAAATTACGTAGTGCGAGGAACGCAGCTTCTGCACTTAGGCGTTACGTTGAGTACGAAATTTCGATTTAGGCTCTGGTTCGTTTGGACAAAACAAAGCCTAAATCGAAAAAAAAAAATGTTTTTAGTAACTTTGGTTGCAGCCGACACCCCCAGTTTCGCGTAAGAGATCTTATCTATACAGCGTGTCAAAAACAAACAAACAAACAAACAATGTGCTTTTCTTTAGCGCAAAAAAAAAAATTACTACACATCAGCTACAGCTCCTTCTCCCCCAAAGGTAACGCTGGTGGTACGAACCAGAGCCCCAGACGCCAGTGTTTCAGCACTATACACCTTTTCTACGTGGGCGCCGCCATCTTCAATTCTGGCACTTCCGGTATGCGTGAAAATGTCGCTTTCTTCTCCCCTTGACAGAAGAATGTGTTAACATTTTAATTGCAACCGTCAGTCGTTCTTATTATGACCCTTCTATACTTTTTTACTTGTTCGGGGTTGTAATCTCTTGCTTTTTTTTTTTTTTTGGAACGCATACCGGATATGGGGACGGCGTGGCTGGGTGCGATACTAAACGAAAAAGGTGTATACTTCGCTTCACCTGATGTGCGAGCGAAGGCAAAGCTGGAAGCGCGAGCACGAAAGCTCCGTGCCTTCAGGCTTTGCTCGAGCGCGCGATTTGGGCAGAAACGCAAAAAGCGCTGGTCTCGCGCTTCTAGCTTTGGCTTCGCTCGCAGATGAAGTGAAACGAAGTAAAACCGTCAACTTAATAAAAAAAAAAAAAGTGATTTCCTGAAAATTTTGACGGGAATTTGGGCTCATTCTCGCGCGTTTTCGGTAACTGGCGCCACAAAGCTGCATGTATTTCCGAGCTCTGTCGGTGGCCATTTTCTCATTGAAAATTGCAGAAAATCACCCGTAACTTTTGAATAAAATACCGGTTAGTGCTGAATCTTTCGCATCTGATTCGAGCCGCTAGCGCTACATTTGGGCAGAGAATGAGAATTCGGCGGTGCGCAAAATTATTTGTGTAATAAAAAAAAAACATAAATGTTTTTTTTTCGTTTTTTTTTTTTTGGGGGGGGGGGGGGGGGAAGAGGGGAAATTTTGTGTGTTCAAGAGCCCTCCGAGGCAACACAGAGGGTAGCAATATTATTTCAGACCGTGTAAGAAAAAGCCTTGTTCGTCTTATATTTGGGTCGCCCGCCTAACTGCACAAAACCGTTCGACATCGGGGACCGAACGAGACACCAAATTTTTCAGCTCCGCCGATTCCTTGCCGGGAGAACCGACACCAGAGCCACTCCCGCGGAAAGTGACCGTCCAAAGAACACCCGGAAGCATTGCGTCCAAACCTCCGAAATAACACGAAAAACAAAAACAGAAAACAACAACAACAACAAAAACAGAAAACAACAACAACAACAACAACATCGAAGCACGATACAAGGGGAGGCACGTTCACTTGCGTAACGGCTGTTACATTCATCGAACACGATTCAGACTGCAAGATGTTCGACGACTTGGTTCTCTCTTCCGAGAGCAGCTCCACTTTTCCCTTCAATGTCGTGCAGGCGCACGCTCGGGGGGATAAAGTCTGCGCCGAGAGAACTTACGATGCGTGCGCCTCCGATGCGTTCGTCGGCCACTCTGATGACGTCCTCCAACCCCGATATGCGCCTCTCTGAGGAGTAATATGCAAACAAAAGAAAGTAATGGTAATCGTCTGCTCGGTTCACTGCGCATCGCTTGTGCTCCTTTTCCTTTTGTTTAAACTTTTGTGTGTCTGTTTGTTGTTTTTTTTTTTAGCGTGTTTGGCGCGGAGATGGCCAGATGACTTCTTTCGCTTTCCGGGATCCACCCAACGTTCGATTATGTTCTCATGCAAAAAGAAAGAAAAAAGAACCGGTTTAAAGAAGCGTGGCGAGTCTGCTGAAACAACGGGAAAATTCAGTTTTAAGAAGAAAAAAAAATAGAGAGCGAGAAAGAGAGGCATGAAGAGTAAAAGATGGGAATGCAAGTACCGTATATTTTCGCACCCAGCTCTGTGACGTCACACCCTTGCGGTGGCGCTGCTGTCGATACTGCGCATGCGCAGCAGACACCTCTTCTGACTCGAATCTAGTTTCTGCACACGTGCAGTGTTCACACCTGTTGTGGGAAAACGCGGGCCTGTTTGTAAACAGCACGTTGATGAATAGATAACAAACAAAAAAAATTACCGGTTGAAGAAAAGGAGAGTTTTTTTGTTTTTTTTTTCAATAATTTGTGCACTATGCATGGTACGCACCTGGTGCATATACCATACGTAAAACGACATACGCAGCACGCCTTTGAAAACTACCTGCTTTATTGACGCATAATAAAACTGCTTGCATTATACAGAAATCATCATTAACATATATCCTTCCATTCACAAAATTCATTACGTTCTGTTATAATGAACGATCTAAAGAAACAGGACCTTGCATAGTCCTCACCGCGTTAAATTTCCAAGTTAACACATACATGTATAGTCCGCGAGCTATATGGTCTAAACAATACGGTAAGATTAAAGAAAAATAAGAAATGGAAGAGAAGCGAAATAATAATAATAATGTTGAGTGTATGTTCATTAAGGCGAAAGTTAGTCAGCGTCAGTGGTCGTCTGGTATCTCAGCTGTAAATGAAAAATTTAGCCGGCGCAGTACAACCGCTATCCTGGGGTCTTTAACAAGGACTGTATAGTCCGCGAACTATGGTCCAAAAAATACGGCAAGATTAAAAAAAAAGAAAGGGAAGAGAAGCGAGAAGGAGGTTCCGTGGCGAGGAATTCGTTGCTGTCGACAAAATGCTCCACTAAGGTCTTTTTTTTTTTTTTGTAGCCGATTAAAGTGAGTGTAGTTTGGGATACATAAAGAGGGAGACCTCCGCGACGAAAATGCGTTATCGATATTTATCTTGATTATAAGGCAGTTTACAGTTGAGAAAAGCAAATATTGCGTAGATGTTTACTTTGCCTAATTCAACATCTCACCTCATGCTCACTGTATACGAATGCTAAGCCATCTTATTTAGTATATCTTTACATGGATAGACAGTGTTGTACTCTATAAATAATCGGTCGAAATTCCCACACACCCGAAGGTTTGAATGAAATCGATCATGGTAGAGAGCGGCAACATATTCTAAACCCTGAGAAACCCCCCAAAGATATAACGAACAAGACGTTATTTTATTTCTTGGTATCTCAGGGGTTAGATTATGTTTCCTAATTTGCTAACCCACATACTTGCGCTCCTTGCGATGGTGGAAGCCATTTCTGATTGCACAACAATTCAACTATGTCATCAACTCGATCGGCAAGCCAAATCAAAAGGCATTCGAGCAGCATCAATGTTCAGTATATCAAAGAGATAAATCACAAACATTTCTATACAATAAAATAGGTAGCAACCTCAGGAGAATGTTAGCTTGTAACTTCAACTAGCTTCAGACTGAGTTAAGGTACACATCGCGACACTGTTAGCACGAACACGACATCGGCGCATTTTCGCATTTTACTCCTATATAGTATTACCGAGCACGAAATTTTATCGCTTACATTATAGAACTAAATGAGACCTTTCCATAGCAATAATAACTTGGATGACATTGTTTGGTTTCAAAGAGAAAAACTGGAAAAACCGGCGATCGCCTGTTCGCGCTAACAGTGTCGCGCTCTGTACACTCTTAGAAAAAAAGAAAAAACAAAGGCTATACTCTTACACCTTTTTGTCCCATATAATGCACCCCAAAACTTCACTTCGACGTACTGCGCACTGATGTCGAACTGACGGCCCCAACTTTTAGAAGGGGATTGATAACGGTACGATATATCTTTTTAAACAGCTAAAATACCTTTCGGAAAATCGAGAAAAAACCAAGCAAACCCCGATTATTCATTTTTTTTTTTTGTAGTCATTAACACGTACATTACCAATTTTAATAAGCTGTACCACTCGGCTATCAATCCGCTCACGAAAGTAGGTATACCGTCGGCTCCATGTCAGTGCGCTGTACGTCGAACTGGAGTTTTGAGCTGTAGCATTATGGGACAAGGGGTGTGAGGTATGCGGAGAGCAAGTCGTCTGCTTCTTGCGCAGGAGCTGCGGTGACGCCAGGACGACGCCGAGCTCTTATTGGCTCAATGCTAGCTGCCTTAAGGTCTACCCACTATTTTTTTTTTCCAATCAGCCAATAAGAGCTCTGCGTTCTGACATCATCGCAGCCACTGTGCAAGAAGCAGACGAACTTGCGCTCCGCATTCCCTTTTTTCTTTTTTTCTCTGAGAGTTTAGGTAGTGCCACTCTTGACAACACGAACGTTCAACTTTGCTAAAGCACAATACAGGAATCCTAACAAGAATAGTATCTCAACAAAAGCGATAAACCCTACATTCGAACGACCCGCGAGCATATGCTGTGCGCATTCGAAGTCTCCAATCCACGAATGCCTCTGGCACAAATTCCAGTCTCCGATTCTCAGAGAAGGAAACCTTAACATGTGTTACGTCTATACCTAATTATAGATGTGAAAAACCAAAAACAAACCCAAAAAGCGCTGCCTCCACTCGCTCGATGTGGGTCGGTAGCTCCAATGACCGAACAGACACACGACCTCACAACCAGCGAAATGATGTCCTCATCAGGACTAAACAAATCACTTCCTGCCGGTCTGCCTGACCGACGTGCGACAAAACTGCCTCCATAATTCTGCAAAGCTCTAGTATAATATCCCCTGGAGCATGAAAATCGTGCACCTTATAATCCCGAAATCACGCTGGTTTGTGCCAAGTAAAGAAATACTTCGTTGTTACCGACCCTTGTAATCCAGGACCAAGGACCTGACTCCAGTTGATGCTACGAATGCTATATCAAAGTTCACTTGAAAGCTTAATCCTTCAATGTCAGAATAATCAAGCTACTCAAAAATATACCACATTTTTCTTTTTTTCCACCGCCTCCTTCCGTAGTCGAGGAATCGGATACAAATCCTTGAATTCAATCGTGACTTCCACTCCTACTTCGGCATGATGCAGACAAAACATCTTCGAAAGCTGGCACACATTGCCAGTCTGGGAATTATATGTCACCTTAACAACAGGGCCGTTGAGGTCACAAGGCGACAACCTTGAACTTACTCCTGTTCGAGACGCGGGAACAAATCCGATGACACGCACGGAGCCGAAGACTAAGCCGAAGATCGAGTTAGACGCCGGACCGTGCCATTAGGATCACCCGAGAGGAAATAATGGTTGCCGCGCACCACGGCGCGACGCTGGACAAAGCAAGTGGCAATAACGACGCTGACCCGTGTAGAATTAAGTGATTTATCACTGTCCCCTGTTGGACTAAGACTGCATGCGACCTTCTACAATAATGTTTCAGTAGTCCAGGGCCGTAGCATCCATCCGATTGTTCGCTGGCACGGCGGATGTAGCAACCTTCTGATAGCTTAGTGCTGAGAATGCTGAAGCATGGCTGTTGAACAAGCTTGTCTTAAAGGAATCATCTTCCGCTAAATCAATGACATCCTGTGTATCCAAGTTGTGTATCGAGCTCCGTGTGTGTTGTTTGCACAATGCCATGAATATATCCTTCTCGCTTTCGTGAGCCGGAAAATTTGGGGGCATGACTCCCTCATTTCAATTGCGTGCAAAAAAAAAAAAAAAAAGCGCCATGAAGACGAAGGTTATTGAAACTTGTCACTTTTTTACGTATTCATCGCGCACGAAATGCGTGTATCTCGGAGATTAAAGACATCTGTTTATACGCGGCCTTGTAGAAGCGCCGGGTTTCAGATAGTGAGTCACGGGCAGCTTGCCGATCTTACAAACCTTCAATGACACAGTCGACTGGATTTAACTAGATCAGTGTGCATTTTTTTACCGGTGGATGCGACTTAGATACGCGTTGGCACATATTTTACCAGATTTCATGAAACAGCTTCCAGCCAATAGCACCTTGCTAAACACAAAAAAAGCTTAGTTGAAATTTTATTCAAGCAGCAAAAAATGAGAGGAATGACTCAGTACCCTGAACTTTACTTCATTCGGCGGCGCGTGGACAGACACGCAGTTTTTAATACGCTATTTATGGAGCCGATAACGTTTGTTATGTGGTTCGTACAAGGGAACATACGCACAAGCACCACCGTACCAGAATACTATCACTATGACTTAGCTTAACAAGAAAAGCAACGCGTTTTAATGAAATTCCATTGATCACGCGAGCAGCAGTGTTGAAGATGTGATGCATGCACAGCGCTCTTAATACTGGGCAGCGAAGCTTCGTGACAGCGTCTTGATATATTTATTGTGCTAGGTTATAGTACCCTATTAAGGTAGTAGCTTCGAGATACCCGCGAAATTGTAATCAGAGGCATAATGAGCTGGTCCAGACTGGTGCTAATCAAAAAGGCTAACATGACGCGTTAGGGTGCCTCCGGCATGCTAGAGCTATCACACCGACTGCCAGATTTCGACAATAGGAAACGTAGCCCTCCAATCCCGAACCTCTTTCTAACAACTTAACGTACTCCGGGTTTCCCGCACGGCTTTTGTTTCGTCCTGACCTGAACGCCTCTGGGCCAGCTCGTATAGTGCCGCACCCTGCACATTTAAGCGTTGGGTTGATTTCACGGCGTGCTGCTAACTACCGAATCCGCGAACGCGTAACATACGGAATACGGACATCATTTCGCGCACATTGAGGAGGAACAATTAGCCCCATCGGGAAGTGCTTGCTTGAGCAACGCGCCGGCCACTATACTTCGTTTCACCTTATGTTGTACCGCAGCGAAGGCTAGAAGCGCGAGCTTATAGCGTTGGCAGCTGCTCTTAAGTCACGAGAGCTTGTGCCGCCGGGATGTGCCCCAGAGCAAGGAGCTCGCGCTTGTAGCCTTTCCTGCGGTACATCATAAGGTGAAACAGAGTATAGGAGGTATTCACTGGCCGCCATATTTGAGGTCACTGTTTAGAGCGCATGCTCAGAACGAGCTCGCATTAATAGGCTGCCAAGACAGGCAATCTTGGTGGTGCGGAATGCACGTGGCGAAAAAACTGTGGAAGCTCGCCGTCAGCACGCGCTCCGCAGCCGAGCACACAGCTATGGCCGCCAGTGAACACTCCCTATAGCTGCGTCCGACACGCTCATCGGCATCGGCATGAATCCTGCTGAGCAAGCATCTTCGTCGACGCCGGCAAGCGCGCGCTGCCACAACAAGATTGCTCTTAAATTGCTCTCGTCTATACTCCGTTTCACCTTATGTTGTACCGCAGCGAAGGCTAGAAGCGCGAGCTCATAGTGTTGGCAGCTGCCCTTGGTGCACGAGAGCTTGTGCCATCGAGATGTGCTCTAGAGCAAGGAGCTCGCGCTTGTAGCCTTTTCTGCGGTACAACACAAGATGAAACAGAGTATAGACCTATCCAGTGTTTACAAAATCACAGTCCAGCGTGCGATCTTCACAGCCCAGCACGTGCGTGGTCGTCGCTTCGGAAAGCGAGCAAAGCACGCGCCATACGCACGAACGCTCAAAATGGCACCGGCCAGAAGCTCGTTTTTGGAAAGGTCTATTAGCGGCGAGAAGTTGTGGTGGCGCCCTCTTATGGTTCCCCCTTGTTACGTCATTACCTTGCAAACAACAAGTTCGATGGTGTTTGTAAATAGCATGGTGGAAGCTTGAAATCATTGCGCTCTTAAAGGAACACTGCCAACACCGTCAAAATTAAAGTTCTTTCATTCCTCTTATTTCCGTCGATGATAATCCCCTTTCTTACGTCATAGTCAGCGTTCGGCCAATCGTGGAAGGCCGACCACAGCGACGCTTGTGTTCGCTCTCGGGGCTAATAGCCCGTCATGGCATGATCCATCGCGCGCGCTCCTATACGCCTCGCAAGTGGGCTCGTTTTCGTCTTCTGCGCATGAGAAAGGAAGTAGCGGTGACGTCAGAACGCCGAGCCCTGATTGGCTGATCGCGACCCCCTATCTGAGCGTCGTCTGCTCCTTTGCAACGTCATCTGCTCGCAACGTCGTCTGCGTCTGTCTTACCTTTCCTGCAACTTTCGGAAGTGCAGCTCTTTACGAGCGAGCTCGACTTCGCCTTTCAGAGAGGGCAGACGAAATAACCGAGCGGTACGTTGTTTTTGTCTAACAACTAGCAGACGCGCATCAAGGAGGGAAGTCAAAGGACTCACTGGCGAGGTTTTCCCGAGGCGCCGAGGTTTGTTTGCTAAGAACCGAGAGTGAACGTGTTAGTGTCCGCAAGTTCCCTCCCAAATACTGTTTCCCTCCTTTCGTGTGCGGCGAGACTGCTCACTCTTTAACGGCGTCGGCGGGTTGGCGCAGTTAGCGTCGTCTGCTTTACGTCTGCTAGTCAAAGCGATGGCTGCTTTACCTTTCCTGCGTCTGTCGGAGATTCAACGCTTTTTCACCGGCGAGAGTCACCGCTGCCTCGGAAAACAAGGAGATGACAAGAGGAAGAGATTCACCTCTTAATCTAAAATTGAGGTCAGCGATCAAAGTATAATACGGGAAGGGTTCACAAGGGTCGCGCGGGCATATTCCATTCAGCACGCCAGCCGGTCGTGGGCAGACGGTCTTGGCCAAGGACCGTCGGAACACCGCTGCACTGAGTCGGAGTGCCTCCTAGGCCTATCTGCCGTGCTCGCTTGGTCGGGGTCGGTGGAATCGTGGCCGTTGGAGCATTTCCCGAATGTTTGTGAATCCAGCGTCCTTGTTCGTCGTGGTTTATTTCAAGTACTTTGTACTTTTTTTTCTTGCTGCTTGTAGTCGGAACGCGTGAGAAGAGCACGTACAAAAATAAACGTCCGTTGGTCGTCGCGACCAAGTAACTGAGCGACGCTGTCGGCCATGCTGATTTGATCGTAAGAAGTGCGTAAGACAGCTTCGGAGCTGTCGTAGGATTCCGTCGTAACCTGCGCAAAACTTACGATAATTTCGTTTCGTGAATACGAATTTGTTCTTACGTTTTGTCTTACGCACATTTTTGGCGTAAGATCGTTTCGTGAATCTGGCCTCTGCACCTCCGAAAGTCGCAGGAAAGGTAAGACAGACGCAGACGACGTTGCAAAGGAGCAGACGACGCTCAGATAGGGGGTCGCGATCAGCCAATCAGGGCTCGGCGTTCTGACGTCACCGCTACCCCCTGCGCAAGAAGCAGACGAACTTGCCCTCCGCATACTCCGTTCCATCCAGCGATGGACTGGGGAAAACGCTACGAACTATTCCAGCCAATCCAGCACAGTGAACGCGTCACGTGAGATACGCCCGACGCACGATGCTGCTTCGTTCCCAAAAGTCACTTAGTCAGGTAGCGTTGAATTGGCTCTGATTGCCTGTAGCTTCCACTGCATTCCATGGTAAGGTAAAACGGAGTATTGCAAGCTATAAACTCTGTGCGAGCGCCATGGGTTTATCTTCCTTCAAGGCATCAATGTAACGCGCAGGTCCCGTCCCTCTTGTCCCTTGAAGACCCGATCGAGATCGCTTGTCTATGCCGGTTGGCGTCGGTTGATTTAGCGCGGTGGACGAGGAGACGATTCTTTGTTTTTCGTGTCGTGTCCTTCTTGCCTCGCATGCAAGGCTTCAAGGTCATCAAGACCTTCGGTAACAAAGGCGAAATCTCGCTTAGCTCAGAGGCCGCGAATGTCCAGTTCTTGGATTCTTGTCCCCATTCTCGTTTCACAGTTCGTCTTGCACTTTTTCTCTTCTTTCACCACGCTAGCATGACGCGAGAATCAACATAACTTCCCTTTGTATTACTTGTCGCGTTTTATTTATTTTTTTTTCCCAATGTCTGCAAGCCCAGTATGACGTAACCAGGCGGGCGTAGCGACGACGAGACATTGCATCTCCATTCATAGCACGGCATACTAGATTGAACCAACTATAATATTGTGAAAAATGTTGTTTCATTCTTTTTTTTTTATCTTCCCCATCTCAGAGTTTAGAAATATGTGATAACGTCACCTTCAAAATGACAGGTCATCTTAGAAGTACCACTTTCACTACGCTGCGGTCCTACATCAAGCCGAAGCACAGTCCAAGGCGAGGCGCTTCTGCCAGGGATGGGGTGACTAAGAACTTGCCCGTGGAGCTTCCTGTTGCTTATTTATAGCACGTATTTAAATGTCTGTCCTTCCAGGATTGAGCACTTGTGAAACCTTTGTATTGCACAGCAAGCAAACTGACACAAGAAATTATCCTCTCAAAAGTGGCGAACAAAAAATCTAACCAGACCTTTCGTGATTCTTCACCAGTATAGCTGCGCGTGTAACCGGTATTTCCAATTCGTACATTTCCAATTTTCGTCAAGGCTTACTTTCATATTGAGCCAGTAAATAGCGTTCATCTAACTCACCAATGGTGTGTAGGTAGCATCTAACACAAGTACAAACTTCTGAAATGGATATTAATCATCTCTACCCCTGGAGAAAGAGCGCATCTCGAAAAAAAAAAAAAAGCTTCTTATGACCAGCCCATGTAAGAAAACTGAAAAGCATTATTCATGTAACCTCTCGGTACCCAGACACAATGGACGGAGATTCGACGCTTCTTTTTTTTATTTTGGGTCAAAAAGCAAATGGGTCACGTGTTAAATGCTATGCAAATCGGTGCTGGCATCAAAGTGAACGTGAAGCACCTATGGAAGAAACTTAACCTCTAGATCCCAGGATTGTCCGTGTCAAGCTGAAGACCTCTGCGAAATGGCTTTAATGTCATGCTAAATTAATTCGCTCAAGAAGGAACCCCTTTGTGCACATGGAGGCGACGAAGTTAAAGACACGTCCTACCCCATAATGAAAATCAAAATTCACAAGCCCGGTTCAATACCATTAGCGAGAAAACAATTTGAGGAACCTGACCGTGCTAGGCAAGAAGACCCTGCGGATCAATGCCACTGTCTTCTATATAAAATAGTGGTACAAAATCGCTTTGACCTGAGCAGAGAGGAAAGAGCAGTGTTGAACTCTTCGAGATTCGTTTGATTCGCAGCATCAGACTTCCAAATGCCCAATTAAGTTAATGACGTCGAATGTAAAGACACTCCACCACCTACAGGAAGACAGTGGGTGCTTGTCATTTACGACATCTGCTAATGGATTAGACGCTCACAGATTCAGCGAGCACCACGGAATGAGCGAACGGTGGCGCTGGATCCAAACGAATTCGTGGCTCACAAAAAGAAGAAACCAAACACAGCATCCCGGAAGTGGCCATCTGTCTCGCTCGTTTGTGTGGCCAATGCAGGACTCCCGCTGATGATAACTTGTTCAAAGAACCGTTACGCGAAGACCTGATACGTCCGGGACATCGAGCAACATAAAGGAAAGTCCACTAGGGTCCCATCAGTCACTCCAGATTACGTTCTTTTTAGTCAAACTCTAAAGTTCGGGGTTTCGAAACGTTGAAAGCGCGGTGAGATTTGACCTCCGATCTCTGGAATGAATCGGTTGTGTGGCGGTCCCTCCGTCATAACTGTCCAGTCATGTGACTGACTTTTGAGCAACCTGTGATGCAATGGTCCAACAGGGTGTCCCGACCTACTGTGTACCGCTGGACCGGTGACGTTGTGAGCAGAGCATACCGCGAAGCTTGAGGACAATGGTAGCGCACAGCGCCCGCCTTAAGTCGTTTGTGTTTGTTTTTGAAAACACCGCGCTGAGCCGCTGGTGTGCGACTGATGATCTTAATGTCCGAGGTGTTCCTGTGACGACAATTAACTACCCCGAAGACGGGCGTTCATAATGCAATTGCGAGTGGCGCGCAGTCATTAAGGATCTGGAGTGCTGCGGTTTCGCAGTTTTTAAGCGCCACTTAAGGTCTAGCAATAAAGAGAGTTAATGAAGAAGACACCATGTAAACAACGTATGGCCAGCAAACATTGGAATAATGTGGTAATGTCAACTAATGCTTTCCCGTTCGGGGATGTGCTGGTTCCTGCTTTAGCCTGTAGTTTAGTATCTCAATAGTTCGGCCCGAGCGGTTTGTTTGTCATATGTAATAAATGTCTGATAAATCGTATAAAATTTTGCGTCCTAGGTATTGCCACGTTTTTTGTTGTGTTTTTTTAACGTCTTGCCTAGTAAACTTATTTTTAAATATTGAGCAGTCTTGTGCGGTGTTTCACTAGGTTTTAGCATAATCAACGTAATCACAGAAGTAAACAATTTTTGCGATTCATTTGGGGTCAGTCGTTTGGAGCAAAAAGTATGAAGCAAAAGCGCGTAAAGCAGGTGTATTCTGCCAATCAACAACACCTGAAAAATGGCGCGAAATCAAGCGAAAATGCCATGGAGGTAGAAAGAATAGAAGGCGACATACCGGCTCAAGTTAGCCAAACGAGAAAACCTCAAGTGAAGCCGGAAGTAGAGTCAAGCCAAGTCCATAGCGTCCTTTGGTTTCGTTCGCTTTCGGTCATCGTTGGGGGCGTGTCCCTCCAAACCGGAAGTCGTCCCAAGCTTCACCTCTGATTGCGTGACGTCGCCTCCAGAAGGTTCCTACCTCCAGAGAAAACGCTAAGCAGCAGAACCACATGTCGCATAGATCAGTCCAATAATCGCCCCGTGCGTGCTGCCATCCTTGTTCACTGGATTGTGGAACACGTTCTGAGCATGCGCAGTAGTTTTCTCCTTCAGACGCCGTGTATGCGTCCATATATCCCAGCGACTCTGCACGTTTTGCCTGGGTGACAAACGCTGCCAAAGTGTGCGTGTCTGCTTGCATGTTACGTGGGATTGTCTTTATGGCAGCATTTTTAACATGACGGTATTCGGACACGGTAGCCTTGTGTGGCTCATGGGTGTGCAGGCGTCGTGTAACTGACAATACATTTGAATGTTAAAAAACTCCAGGCCACTACTCCTCCGTCGTTCATGCCTGCGTCCCAGGTGTCCATCGGTGGTTTGTGACCAAAACCCCTAATTAATTTTACGTTTGGGTCGCTTGGCGTTCCTCGTAGCATCGGCTGCAATTGAGTTTAAGGTGGAACGGAGTATAGTCCGGACGCAATGGATGCCGCGCCGTCACCCGCCGAGCGTCACATGGGTCTTTCTCGTCCACGATAACCGACGCCAACGATTCGAAAGCGAGATGTCGATGGGGCTTCGGTGCTTGCAGGCTTCGCGCGCGTCGGCGACCGATTTACGCAAGCCATCTCCGCAACACACATCTGCGAAACGTGCCACCCAGCCCTGACCTCTGCTCGGGAGACACCGGTTCTCTTTGCAGCCCTCGTATACCAGCCGAATGTTCATGCCGTCGCGTGTAGGTATACAGCCCTGTCGGAACAACGAAGTTCCCGATTTTTGTTTCTCAGAGCTATGTCCTGGATTGCGAAATAATCGAACACTATAAAATGAAGGACCCTAAAGGTGCTGTAGTTACTTTGACGGGTTACTGATTCAAATCTGCCGTTAAATTATTTTCTTTAAAAAAATTAGCTTCATGGCACTACTTCAGTCATTTCTTGACAGATTGATTGTTTTTATTGTTAGTGACAAAATATACTACATCAGCATTTGAGGCAGTATGCTGTAAGTAATAGGCATAGAGTTTCGTCATTTACACCGCTAATCTCTACATTACCCCACGGCATTGTTTTTTTTTTGTTTTTTTTTTTTGCAGTAAAGAAGAGGCGTTTAAACTTTTGAATGCAAAAGTGCAAGTTGAGCTAAACATTCCCGACACAATTTTGTATTTTGGAAGCTTACTGCCGGTTTCTTCCCTGGAATAACGAATATAAATAGGCTCATAAGAGAACAAGAACGACCAAAAAAAAAAGTAAAAGAAAAGTTAGAAGTGTTTGAAAAGAAATTTCCCAAACTAAGAAGAAACCGGAACGAAATGTATAATCCCGCAAACCGGGGTACAGCTCCTCGTCGTTGGGGATAAGGAGAAACAAAGAGCGATTAAGAGGAGGCGGAAGTGGAGGCCTCCACAAAGAAAGGTGTAAAAGCGAATGCACAAGTAAGCCCTACAGATGTTTAGGGCGGTGCTGATCCTATGGTTCACTCGTCATAAGCATGACAGGTGCTTGGTCTCGTAAATGTAGATCAGCAGGTAAAGCAGGCTAGTTCTTACTGAATCAGGGTGTTGATGAAGATTGGTATACATCTTCAAGTCAAGAGTGCGGTCTCGGCTAGAGCACTATATAGCTCCTTCGGAGCAGAGTAGCGCAATCTAGAACGCCGTCTCTCGGCGACTAGCGGCGAACGCCCGGAGGTTCCAACTCCGTTCAGAAATGCATGGGGAACGTGAGAAAATCGCTGTTTCTTCAATATTGTGGAGATGTACAGAACGACAATAGTTTTTGACATAATAAAGGAACATTTTAGAATAATTTGCGCTAAGTTGTGTGCCAAATAAGGACGTAATTTTTTTTTTTTTTTTTTTTAAATTGCATGAGCGGCATCATGCAGCAGACGACGCGGCGGCGTCACAGCGTTCACGTGACCCGCTCCGGCCAACCCAAAAAGCCCATCTCCGCTGCGTGCAAAAATCGTCTGCTTCAAACGCCATTGCCTTGGAAATTGCCTTCTCAAAATTTGCACACGCGTCCGATATTATTAAGACTTTGATAAAGTGATTAGTGCTTTACCAACTTCACGACAGACTAGTTTCGAAAAGTGCGAACTCGGCGTTTATTTTTTAATCAGCCGTGTTACGTCGACCTCCATGTATTCTCCCATAGGGCGGGCCGCCTCCTGGAACCCTGAGTACCACGTGACTCGCGCCGCGCTGCTCTGTCGGCCATGTTGTCGGCGAAAGACGCGGATCAAAGGATTGCGCTACTCTGCTCCGTAGGAGCTATATAGTGCTCTAGTCTCGGCGAGTCACGAAAGTTGTAAGAAGTCCTGCTGTCTGTAGCAGATGTGGGGCATGCCCATAGGACGTGAAAGGTGTCCTCGAGCACCCCGCAGTCGTTGCGGCTTGGCGTGTTCGACAGGCGAAATGAAAGTAATACTCGGCAAATGCTCAAGCTGTGAGAGAGTACGTGAGGAGCGCAGATAACATACACAATCTACTGCACACTGAAACTCATTGATTTAATGTTACTTTATTAATTGCAACCACTCTACGACCGTGCGAGCTAGTACGAAAAAGTAAAAACAAAATATTGTTTCGAAGAGTCTATGGACGTTGTGTGGCCAATGCTGTCGCCCAAGGTTGTTTGGCTGCATTGGTATTCCGCTGGCCGCAGCAAAATCCGCGCCAGCATCTTTGTGCAAGGCACGCGCGTGATTTTTTTGTCTTTGTGCCGTTTTAGGGCCCATGGTGAGGTCATCTTTCATCGTTTGTCCTCGCGCAAAGTAAACTGCACTTAAATTCCGCGGCACTTTAAATTGTAGGCACGATTCGTCGGATATGTAAGCAAACGAACTGGTTTTCCAGTCTAAATCGGTAAATACTAACCCCGTCTGTCTTAATTTCGACCAACCTATCCTCTAAAAAATTGAGTGCTTCCGCGAAACAATATCCCACGTCCGTTTTCTAAGAAGACTTAAAAAATGCACTGATGAAGATCTTGCATACCATGAACGTTCCTGTCGCGTATATCATTCAAAGCATTATTCCGAGGCTGGCTTGGACATCCTTGTTTGCGTCCTTGGCAGCCTAAGAGTGTCGTTCTTCTATTGAAATATAAAATTTGTAATAGTTTCTCTCGCTTTCGGCAGAACCAAGAGCAGATTTTCAATTAAGGAGATGTAATAGGTTTCCTTTTTCTTCGCTAAAACAAAGCTAAGAATACTGCTCGTCTCGTCACCGCCCGCAGATCTTTTAAGATGCTCCACGAAGATAACGTGAACTGTATTGAATCATATATAAGATACACAAAGCAAGCTTCATCATGCTATCGAGAACATCCGAGTATATTAAATAAAGTTTATAGTTAATAAATCAAATAGACATAAGACACAAACGTAGCCAAACTTTTAACTTTTTTTTTTTTTTTTTTGAGAGGGGTGCGGTGGAAGGGTTTGGGAGAAGAAGCCTTATAAGTCGGGTTCCGTGTTTTTGATAAATACCGATAACCCCCTAAAATTAACCCCCAAACCAATTTTATCAAAATCTAAGAAAACTGAAAAAAAAAATCGAGCTGTCCTTCATCATGAAGAAAATAGCTTTACGGGAAAAAATTGCATCTGCAGTATTTTTTTTTTATGCTGACCTGAAACACAGCCTCCAACGAACTGTCCGCGAGGCTTAATTTGTTCGAAACCACACCCCTTACCTTGTTTCCTTTTCTTATTGGTTATCAGGTCGTTTTCCAAATACTCAAGTACGCGCATGTTGCCTGGAGGTTGACGGCCGGTCCCATGTCCGTGTCCTATTTTTGTCCCGTACCGAATTTGTGTAGAAGAAACAACCCCGCGAAAACACCCCTCGCCTCTTCTCGTAGCAAAGCCTCTGTCATCAAGTGTCGGTTAAGTTTAAACAACTAGATTTCTTCAACCCAGTATATTTTTCACGCTGGCCTTTTCCTCTGGAGTTTCAGAAATAAGGGTGGGTGGGGGTGGAAGGGGGGGGGGGGGCAAACTTGTTCACGCTTATGTGTGTAAAGTGAAGACTCATTTATTGAATTTCGAGATCACGTGGCAAGAGCACTAGCCAGATATGACGAGCTGAACGAACACGACATCAAAATCCTAGACAAGGCAACGAGCAGAAACCGAGTCGCGATGTAGTGAGTGCCCGCTGTTACAACAAGTAAATGGCAATAACTGACACACCTTTATAATGGCGAATTCTACTGATCGTTTTGGAGCGCGCCGAGATCAGTAGGGCAGATCCGATATGGAGCACGCGATCCGAACGGACTCCGCTCGCCTCCGGATCCCCAATGGAACATTACCACTCCTCCGCGGGGTCGGTGGTTGCCTTCCCGTCATTCACCTTCCCGGGAATCCCCTTCCCGCGGTCCCGCATCTCGAAGCACATGTTTTCGCAATCGCGGCGCTAACAACATGTGTTCAACGCACGAGCGAAGTTAATCATGATGTAAAAGATTCGTGTCGGTAAGCGATGTGCATCAGCATAGCCCACTTGCCTCTTCATCCGATTTCTCATGAACGGTGTCCAAGTACGTCTCGATTTTCGGCCTCTTCTGCGGAGGTTCGAAAAGGCAGTCGACTTCATGCGGGACATACAAGGAATCCTCGTCGTCGCTGCTACTCGAGCCGCTGCTGCTGGAGGAGCTGCTCGGGCAACTTGACGACGAACTGTCGTCAAGCAGCAGCAGAAGTAAAGCGGGCGGCACTTCGCGAGCGGCCTTTCGAGGCAAGACGCCCTGCGAGAGAGGAAGTCACGTGGGCGCGCCGAGGGCTTGCCAGGCTGGCTTTCGGTCGAATCCGCTGAAATCGGCGGAGCGACTTTTCTCGGATCCGGATCGAGATCTAAAGTGCGAGCTGATCAAGCACGACGAGTGGAACTCGTCCATCTCGATTCCGACCGCAAAGTGAAATAGGCGCGCTCCAAACCGCCCAGTGAAACTCGCCACAACAGTTTTATGTAGGGGGGGGGGGGGGGGGGGGGGGAGGGGGGAGGGGCACGAAAGCGATTGCATAGTTTCGTGGAGTACACTTTTTGCGTCTTTTTTCTCCGATACTATTACGCACAGTTTCTTAGGCGGGGGATAGGTAGATGAAATCCTCTGCAAAAGGCATGTCTGCAAGAAATCGCCATTTATTGGGTTGATCTTGAAGAGTAATGTCATACAGCTTGGCGCAAAGACGTTAACCCGACTCTTTGTTTCTTCTTCTTTCCGGTGCTGAACGCAGACTTCCCGGGCATGTGCTACGACGTGAGCAGCTGCTCGGCGAGGGCGGTCAACGAGAGCTGGGCCATCGGGTCCTGCAGCAGAGCAGCCTGCGAAGTGGACGAATCGGGCATCCTTCTCGAAGTCCATTACACGTACGTTCATCAGGACTGCCTCACCGGCGGAGAAGGGGCTCACTCACAGCCGGATTCGGCAACCAACGGCACTCTGGATTTGTCCAGCTGGTCGAATCTGGCCCAATGACCGGAATCGGGCTCATGGACTTATTCCGCAAGCTTGTTTTGCCGAATACGCGACCAGATCTGGCCGGCTGGCCATACCATGGACACTGTCCGTATCTGGTTTGTCAGATGGAACCGGATCCTTCAGATCCGGCCCGGATACGGATCCTGATCCTATAGATACTCTCCCTTCTTTAGTCTGCTAGACTAAAGAAGGGAGAGTGTGTGTAAGTTCTTCGTTGAAGAAAAAAATTCGAGAGTGCCGATTGAAGTGCAATAGAAAAGAGAAGGTTGTTAACGCTTGCTCCCCGTATAGCGGACAATCTCAGGAATGTATATCGCCCATTTTATGATTTCCTTTTGTATTTGGTAGAATCAACCTGTCAAAAGCTCTGCCTCCCACTTTAGCAACCCCGACCCAACAAACCTGTCCTGTCTCTCCGATCTTGCGCTATTAAAAGCGAGCGCACGGTGGACAAACAACGCTGATCTTGTTGTTTGAAGGCGAACGCTTTCTCAGCCAGATATTCCTAGGTCGATATACCGTGCACGGACCACTTTCTTCTTCGGAGTCTATCTGGGTTAACGCTTTCGCTGCTCCCTTGAAAGGCAGCCGTGCGCTACTTGCTTAAATAGCCGTTAAAATAATACAAAACAAAAAACAGCAGAGCTTACCGTACTCTTTGTTATTTGAGTGTCGCGGGAGAGAGGGAAAGAGAAAGACAGAGAAACATTTCATGAATGTACTTAAATTCACAAAAAAACTGCAAAAGTCCGGCTTCTCGGGGAACGTTATTAATTCCCCCTCCATGTGTTAAACTAAGATATATGTGGGTGCAAATTTCATTAGCTTAATTTTATTTTATCAAGACGTGCAAGATTGAAACGCTAAAATCATAACTTCTTTCTGCCCGAGTCAAGCACTGGCTGATTGGACGCGAGTGTGACGTCACCGTTCGGCTAGGGCTCGTCCCCAATCAGTGAGAACACGAGACCCAGCCGAACGCTGACGCGGCACTCGTGTCCAATCTGTGACCCACGCTGGCTTTCTGATTGATGACGCAGAAAATCCAGCTTCTACGGCCTTGTTAGGGTGCTGAAAGAGTGCCAAAGTAGAAAGGAGAAGTGAATGTCCTATCCCGTTCCGTGAACGATATTACGTTGACATTGATTTGGCCCACGTCTCGTCTTGCGCGAAACTATGCTCGTTGTGACATCAAGAAAAAAAAAACATGACGTTTTGCGCATTAGTCATGCGCTGCGCCGCGTAGTGCTAACAAGATTTGGTCGTGTAACGATCGCCGAAAGACCCCTTTTCAAAACTTCGTCGGGCAACATTGGTGGCGCAAGCTACCGCCCGTTACAAGGGGTATAGCCATCAACATCCATCCATCCATCCATTCATTGGGCACGAAGCGTGTTATTGGACCCGAGTCCTCGCCGAACTCTGACGCAGTCCTTGTGTCCAAAACAATACAATACACGTGCCCAAGGAATGGCAGACTTGGATGACTGAAACGGGAGGAACGAGGTGGCAGGTACTTTTGAAAGGTGTCCATTGCGCCCGCCCTACACTAAACACCAAAATGGCGGCGCCCTCGAGAAAATTGGGGGATGCAGTGGCAATGAGGATAAGAAAAATATCGGGATTCTTTTTTCTTTTAATTATTTAATCGAGTAATTTTGGGGTGAATCGGATTCATTTGATTTAAATCACTGCAGCTAGAAAAAGTTATTGTTTATCACTACTATTTGTATTTTTAAATATGAAAGACTGAGTGGTCCATCCGTTCGACTACTGCACATTTAAACTCTTTTTAAGTACAAGTTAATTGACAACCTTTTCTTGATGTAAACTCGCCATACTAGAAGGGAAACAGCTTATTTTTAGTTCATGAGAAGAGCTGTATTTACTCTCTTTTTTGTTTTTTGTGTTTTGATTTGCTTCCAATAGGACATTACTATTTTTTTTTCTTTCTTTCGCGTTTTGATTTGCCTGCTGTAGGACATTTCGTAACTGGCAAAGTGGAGCACAGAAAAAATCTCAACGCTAATGATTTGCTCAGAAGAATTGTTAATGTTAAACTTGATATAGCTTTTTTTTTTTGTCTAATTATTCTTTGATATAAATACAAAACAAGTGCACATAGAAGCCGTCAAATGATAGACAAAAAGTAAATAGAAAGAATTCGGAGGTTATTTCTGCGGGAAAGGATTAATCGAAATCATCATAGTAAAACCGATGTGATTTAAATCACGTTTTATATCATTTTTATTTATAGATCTCCACCCTGGTGGCAAAACGCTTGCGTAGCTTATTTTGGGGTTCTAGCCCATGTACTATACACACCGACTGCCGAGACTATTTATCACGTTGCTGTTTGTTTATTTGATTGTGTTGTCGTTGTCACGTTAGTGCGTGTGACATACGCCACACGAACCAAGGTGACTGTCATCGACGATCTCCGTGCTCCGGTCTTCGAAGCAGACAGCTGCGATTTCACGGCCCGCGCGGTGTCTAACAAGGAAGTGGGCATCGTCGAAACTTTTGACACCTGGTCGACCTTGGAAAAAACGACGGCGGCGGCTCCTGACAAGGTGCTCGGAATGCCAGGGGCCTGGCCTGGCGGTATAGCCATCCGCCGAATAACGTTCGAAAAAAAAGAAAAAAAAAAAGTAGCGCAGGGTTGCGAAAAGAGGGCCGCGGGAAAGCCGACGACCAGAAAGTGTTTTGCTCCCACTCGAGAGATATTCCGGTATAGTCGAAACGTATACCGCGCGGGCCTCACGCTCGCTATATCGGAGTCGAGACAGACGTTAGGATCGAGTTCGCTTCCTACATACGTACGCTTCGAAAGCATTCTGCAGACAGGTTTTGTACGACCAAGGCTAGGTGGCGCAAGTTACAGCCCGTTGCAAAGGTTATAGCCATTAACATCCATCGGTCCGTGACGGGACGACCGTCGTACAAGGAGGACTATCCCAGCAGCAAACTCGTCTGTACATAAGGAAGCAAACCGTGTAACATGAACCAAGTGCGTACTCCACCGTTCCTGAGAGTGGCTTAAACTTTCAAAAAAAGCTATCGTATACATATATCTACCCCTCCCCCCCCCCCCCCCCAAAAAAAAAAAAAAATAAATAAATAAATAAATAATTCTTTTAATTTTTTAATGACAAGGTTATCATTGCGACTCGAATTCACCAAACCGGGAATAATTAGTGCGATTTGTTTCGAACGGTATATTGCCGCGAGCGCAGCTGACCAAGCAGGCAGCGCGCTCGTGGCCTATCGGTTATCACGTGCCTGCCTCCCACGCGAAAGGCCAGGGATGGATGGATGGATGGATGAATACGGCTGAGCCCTTTGGATCGGGCGGTAGCTTACGCCACCTAGCCATTTTGTCTTACCCTTTAAGCTTAGAATATTTAAATGTGAAAACTATATTCACTCCGTACTGAAAAGAAAGTGAGGCTATAAATCCCCCTTGCCATCAGTTAATAAGAAAATGCCTAGTTTTCTCTCGCTTTCTGCCACCATTCACTTAATCTTTGCTTGGTAATCTCTACTGTCTTGAAATCCACTTTTCCTTCGCAGTCTCTAAAACCCAATGACCTTATTAAATCTACGTTGTCTTCGGTATGCATAGGGTGAAGCCCTTTACAGTAGAGTATCAAGTGCTCAGCCGTCTCGTCCTCCTCTCCACAAGCAGCGCACACTGTGTCCATTTCCTGGTACTTCGCTCTGTATGTTCTGGTTCGCAAAACACCTGTCCTTGCCTCAAACAACAATGAGCTTCCCCTAGAATTGTCATAAATGCTTTCTTTGGCAATAATTGTTTTGTTTAATCTATAGCCTTCCAGAGCCTTCTTTGTCTGCATTCCCTCTAGCCACCGATCTCTTTCTGTGGCCTTAACTTTCTTCTTAACTGAGACCTGCTCTTCCGTAACCCCACTATAGCCTAAAAACTTTCCTCTTAATTTCCTAGTGCGCTGTCTCCATTTTGTGTCTATACTCCTCATGTATAAATAGCTGAAGACCTTTCGTGCCCATTGCTCCCCACCCATTTGCCTCAACCGATCCTCAAATTCTATCTTGCTCACAGCTTCCCTGCCCTCAAATGACGCCCATCCCATGTCTCCTTGTAGTCCCTGGTTTGGTGTTTTGCAATGTGCCCCCAAAGCCAGCCTACCTACTCCACGCTGTTTTATTTCTAGTCTTGCATGCACTTCGGATTTCATGCATAGCACTGCGTTTCCAAAAGTCAAGCCAGGCACCATGACCACTTTCCAAATCTCTCTCACCACCTCATACCTGTTGTAATTCCAAAGTGCTCTATTTTTCATTACAGCCGCATTTCTGTTGCCCTTACCTATTATATACTTTTCATGCTCACTGAGATATTCTGCACCACCACATATCCATACTCCTAGATACTTGTATTTGCTAGCTCTCTCAACTGTAATATTCTGTATCTTCAGTCTCTCAACATCATCATTGTTAAAAATCATGACTGCTGATTTTTCACTACTGAATTCTAAACCTAATTCCTCTCCTTCCCTACCACAGATGCTCATTAATTCCTGTAAATCTATCCTGTTGTTAGCCATTAGTACGATATCATCCGCATATTCACCACATTTGGTGGGAGTTGATATCACGAGGGCGCCACAGTATTTTGTGCCCCAGTAGACTTCCGGTAGTGTATTTATTTATTCTTCAGGAACGCGCAGCGATCGGATAAGAAGAGTTTCCTTCAGAGAAGCACTGCAAAGGCTGGGGCGCGCGAGCGTCTTGAGACGCAGCTTGAGTCCCGCTCAGCTCGTGCGCTGGCTTTGGCAGTGCTTTCTTTCACCCAGTCTCAGCTGAGACGCTGTTCTAGCAAGCCGGTCCCGGTAAGGATTGCTGAATTGTTTGGCCTAGCTTACTGTACGAAAAGTCAAATCCAAGCCCACTCTTCTCTAGTCTATCCTCCAATCCTCTCAGATACAACATAAACAGCAAAGGCGATAACGGGCACCCCTGCCAAAGGCCTCGTCCTATCTCTATCTTCCCCGTTGCCTTTCCTTCCCATGTTATAATCCCCTTATTATCTTTGTAAATGTTCCTTAATATTGCTGTTAGTCCTTCATCTAGGTTTAAGCTCTCCACGATGTCCCACAGAGTTTTTTGGTTCACATTGTCATAGGCACCCTTGAAATCCAGAAATGCCAGCCAGAGCTGTCTGTTTTCTTTTTGCGCTATTTCTATACACTGTGTTAGAGAAAATATATTGTCTTCCAACCTTCTTTGTTTCCGAAACCCGTTCTGTAACTCGCCCAGTATGCCCTCGCAATCTACCCATTCCTCCAGTCTGTTCTTTATAATCTGCATTACCAACCTGTAAATAACTGGTGTCACGGTTATGGGACGATAATTCCTAATGTCAGACTTATCTCCCTTTCCCTTATATATCATACTCATCCTACTAAGCCTCCATTCATCTGGAATATTTCCTTTTGTTACCATAGTGCTCACTACCTCCCTTAGTTGTGCCTTAGATTTAGGACCCAAATTCTTCACCAGCTTGATTGGGATACCATCTGTGCCTGTCGACGTGCCACTAGGGACTCTTCGTTCCGCCTTTTCCCATTCTCTTTGTCCAAAATCCGCGATGTCAAAAGCTGGACTGATACTGCCTTCGGTTCTCCTATCTTCCACATGTACCCGTTCCCGAAATTTCTCCTCCATCACTGCTCCTATATATCGTATCGCATCATCTCCCTCTAATTGATCTCCCTGATGCGAGAGTATGAACCTCTGTCTAGCTTGCGTCGTTTCACCGAGTGAGTTAAAGTGCTCCCAAAACTTCTTGGCTGCGTTTCTATTTTTCTTGCTTACATTACTCATCCATTCTTCACCCTTTCTCTGAATTTTCGCATTGATCAAACTGGATGCCTCTCGGCGACATGTTATAAAAGTGTCCCATCTTCTTTTTACTTCCGTTTCCGACTCCCCACTACGCTTGGAATGCCTGTGTTCTCTAGAGGCTTCCTGACGTTTTTGTATCGCTTGCTTCACTTCTTTGTCCCACCAGCTTTTTGGTCTATGTCTTCGCTTCCCCTTTCGTTTACTCTGAACTTTGTCTAGTTCCAGAACAAAAAGCCCAGTTAGGCTCTCATAGGTCCAATCTGTATACCGTTGCCCTGATACTGCTTCCTCTATTCTTTCAGCAACTATTTCCAACTCTTTGTCGCTGCAGAAAGTCTGCTTTGAATTATGTTGTCTAGTTTCAGCATTTACTTCTCTGGCAAAATTCAGCTTAATACGTTTATGATCACTACCAAGACTTTTGGAACCTTCTTCATCTATTTTCATTACTTGTAACTTACCATATATTTTGTGTGACATAAGTACGTAATCTATAGTTGATAGGGTTCGATTCCTGGCAGCGACGTCTATTTTGTTTATCCCTGCAATTTAGTGTCCTGGAAAATTCGAGAATCCTGTTGCTTGTTCGAGGTCCGAGGTCCGAATGTTCTACGCGTCGAACCTTCTACGCCGATTATTCCAGAAGCCCACGCGTGTACATAAGGAATTCCGCGTGGCGAGCCAAAGTCGGTTTCGTCTCAGCGTTCGATCTTGCTGCTTCGCCGCCTTCGACGCCCGCGACGCTCTCTTGTTATCTTTCTTTTCCCTGTTATTTTTGGGCAAAAGTTCGCCCCATTAAACGTTCAGTTTACTCAGTTATTATCGCCTCATCACTTGTCATTCGTGACAATATCTAAAATTCTGTCCCACTATAAAAAAAAATGTTGTCGATATACGACACCTCGAAAGCGACTGAACGAAGTCGTTCCAGCGACAAAATATCGTTATTATTTGTTCTCCACGAGTTGCTTCGCGGAAAAAAAAAAAAAGTAGGTTATCGAGGGTTGTTCGGCGACTCCTTTGCAAACGTGTGTCGACTACGAATCCTATCCAAAGCCTATTCGTAAATCGAAACAAGTGTAGCGATGTAGGCTACAAGGCTGCGAGGGTGCGAGATAGTGCAAAGTGTGCTAATTCTTCCCCCGCCGTGTTTGCTAGCTCGTTTCATTGTTCCCACCGAGCCGTGTTGATCTCGCGAACCCTCGAAGGAGCTATCCGAGGTGCGATTCTTTGCGCATCTTCGAAGCTGCGTTCCTTCCCCACTGCTAATATGTAACACGTCATACAAAGGACAGTATGAGGACGGTGTCTGCGGCCAGCTGCTTCTTCCTTGCTTGTGTGGCGGTCCTGTCACATTGGTCGGACGAGAAACTGCCTGCAGCAAGACATTTACCAAGCACGAGCAAACATGCTTTGAAGATGCCCGAGGAGCGTCCGCAGATAAGTCTGTCATAATCTCTGCGGAGAAACTCCGTGTCTCTCTTGTATGATGTATGAGTCGTGTGAGAGCAGCAAAGGATTGCTGCTCTCACACGCAAAGGATTGCACCCGGGAGGTGCAATCCTTTGCGCATCTTTAAAGCCCCTTTATGTGGTTAATTAATGTGTTCCTAAATGCATTTAAGATCGAACATTTGTTATTATATCAAAACGTACACGTTCCAAAAGCAAAAAAAAAAAAAAACTTTCAGCCTTTCCTACTCTGGTGAAGAAGGAAGACCAGCGGAGCTGTACAATGGAAGTAATGGCCGGCCGCAAGTCGGCAAGCCAGAGTGGAAAGGCTGCCGCCATCTATGAGTGACGTGGCTTGCCGCCGTCGCTCATAGATGGCGGTAGGTGTCTAGAGTTCGGTGTCTTCATTTCTTTGCGGGGGATACGATCCTGGGGAAACTAGCCCTTAACAGCTCCGCTGTAAAAAATAATTTTTGTGTGTGCGTGTGTTGGTTTTTTTTTTTCCTCTGGGGTAAAATCATGTTTAAACTACTACGCCTAAAACTTTTTTTTTTTTTCTTGAGGTGAAAGAAGCACGCATGTAAGTCGAGGTTTCTGAGAATGCAGCGCGAACGCTGCATTCTCAGCGTCATCTTTGTTCTTTTTTATAAGGGGCACGAAAACGTCTAAATAAAACACTGAAACCAAAACCAGGGCATGCACAATCGGTGAACAACGCACACACACACGAAAAGAAGGGACTCGAAGACCGCACAAAAAAAGAGCGAATTCTAATACCTGTATTGCTACGCCCACGCAGTTTAATTTTGGAGTATATCAAAATTGGCCCACACGACATCGTGGGGCCAGTTGTTACCTGCGTAACGTCATAACGAATTGCAACACGATATCGAGGTAACGATGCACATATTTAGTTACATAATACGTCAGGTGAGGAGGAATTGCACCGAGTTACACATTTATTCAACCGTAAGTGTCTGCGGCGGAAACAACTGTAAAATATGCTCAACGAGCCTGCTCACTTGCTCGAATATACTCCAGTGATTTCGGTACCCTTGAGGCATGTGAGAATCGAGGTTAATAATAGCTACGTAGCACTAATAATTAATATTGAGATTAGACCGCTCCACATTGTCATAACACGTAGTTTTATAAAAGGTTTCAAATGACATCTTTGCGTGCCCCTTCTCAAAGAGAGCGTGCATTATAAGACGCCTATAACGCTGAACAATAAATCCATAACTGTGGGTGTGTATATATATACAGTATATATAACTCCAAGACATAAATGATCGGCTTCTATGTTTACCAAACCGGATTTTTGAACTCACGAAACGATCGAGTAAGCTTCTGGGCAGTGTGGCTCGCTACCATAAACACCGTTTGGCCTTACGATGCAGCGCTGGTGACGCTACTAGCCATCGAAGCCAATCCTATGCCGCGTTAGTGTCACATGATCTTAGGGAGGGGCGCAGCAACGCGCGGGGTGCGTCACGTGATATATGCTCAGAGCGCTGCAGATTGTCTGAGAGGGTCTGTAGCCTCGACTGCGGTACATCGTCAGGATGGAACGGGGTATGGACGCTGCGTGCAGCGTGATGGAGAGGGTTCCCCGGCCAATTATTTAGGTTGCCATAAAACTCCCACAACGATATCTTTCCGGGCGATCATTCTGCCCAAAGAGAATTCAACGCCAGCGCTATTCAAACATATCGTGACCGTACCTGAACCTATAGGCAGGCCTCCCTGTCATCGGAGATTGGTATCGTACACATATAGTGGTACGCGAAAAAAAAACAATCCGCCGCCTATTTATAATGAGGAAACATTGTTTGTAGATACTGCGGTAAGGCGGAGTCTTCGCAAAACAAAAGCGTGACGGAGGAGCTCCCGCGTAGATGTGGAAGCTTTGTTTGGTACCGGAAATATATATATAAAAAAAGCTTGCTGCGGTTAGCATTTCTGGTCTCATCCCCAATTAAGGCGGATTAAAAACTACAGCACCCCACGTTACCGTGAAGCAAGCAGGAACCATCGCAGTTAATGTTTCGATTCAGTCGCCGTTAGGAGTATAAATATCGAAATCATTTCGTGAAAACATAAAATTTCCATATATCTTGACTGTGTAACGATAATGAACGTTAATATTTCCCATGTTAAATAAACCTGAGACTCGGGCAGAAATGAACATATAAGTCGAAGTCTCAGGTTTATTCAACATGGTTAATATTCACCAGCTCGCCTGTACCCTTACTATATTATCTCTGTTAATATTTCAAAAAAACTATTGTTTTCTTTTTTTTTTGTGCGTGTTTAGTAGTTTCTAAGGGCAAATTGTATGGTAGGTACTAAGATCGGTAAAGGGAAGACGGAATGAGGTGTATGTATGTGTAGGGAAGGAAAGGGGGGGGGGGGGCTGCATGTAGCCGATTCTATTATTGTCCTACATCTTCGTGGGATAAGAGGCGGAAGGTCCCTCAGTCCACTGTTTTCTCAAACATCATGAGCTCAATTGCACGTCCTGCCAGTTTCAGTAAGAACGGACGTTGCATCGGCTTGCATTAGTCGTGCGGCACGGCTGAATTGCCCCTCTACACCTCAAAGTTTGCATTTGACATGAAATCACGTGTATACGAGAAGAAGGAGATCAAAACACGTAATCTAATGTGTTATGTAGAGTCTTTGTACATGCACGAAAACTTACCTTCGATCGTTCCACAGTTAGAGAAAGGACCAACTCAAGCTAATCACTACAAAATCCCCCATGGCAATATAACGGTTAATATTTTCTTGTTCCCAATTTTAATTGAAAAACGAAACGACATGATTGTTCAAACACGTTGTTCTGTCATCCCCATCGACAGTTTCTACGCCTCGGTTAAGTACATGTAACGTGGTTTTATTTTCGTTTTTTTTTTTTGTTATAGTTTTGTTCCTAGAAGAGAGATTGGAATTCAGCATCTCGCTTATGTGTTGTTGAAAAGTTCCTTACTACGCCATTATTTATATTGTATTTACTTCTAGAATTTTGCACGCCACACTGTTAAAGCTTTTACCCTGCACCCTGCCACAATAACCCTTAACCGAGGAATAGTACTGATACCTGAACAAATACAAGACGGGCATATTCTCACGTTGGTCAAAGAAAAAGCAATTGAGTATCCCTTTTTGTTTTATCCAACAAACCCAGAGGCTCCTAATCTCACAAAGGTTCGATATTAGCAGAGCTAAAAGGCAACACACTCGGAGGCTGACAAGCAAAAAGTTACATTCCGCAGCTTTGAGCGCTGATTTCATGAAAAAGCACCTAGCGCAGCACGAGTTCCCGCAGTGCTTGACCATGGGATACAGCGGGCGATATAGAGGTCGGTGAAGAGGCATCTAGTGCTTGGCACTGGTCAAAAGATGTGCGCGGTAGCTACAAGGTCCTCCCTGGCGAGCCACAGCGATCCGAACGAGGTTAATCGGTACTGCACGACGACGTCAAACGAACCATCTGGACGCCATTCAAGACCCGGATGACTGCAATGGCCAGACATCCCGCATGGAGCCATTCATCAAAGATGACGGGGCAAAAACAAAAATCTATATACTAGAGACAAAAAAGACACAAAAACACGCAGACTTCGGCACTGCGTATTTAGTCCCACGTCTATACTACGTTTGACTTTAAGCAAAGCACTAGTGTGTTTAGTTTAAACAGCGGGAAGTTATTCTGCCCAAAGGGTCCTCTGCTGCAGATGAGGAATTTGGTCAATGCAGTGCCTCTGCTAAGGTGGTTTTTTTTTTGTTTGTTTTTTAACGTGCATCACGCAGTAGTCATACACCAACGCAGGTCGGTACAATTCTTATCCAGATCAAAACGGGCAGGGGTAAATATTTGAAAAATCAGGACCCCTGGGTTCTGCAGCGCGAGCGTTCGCTCCGCTATAAATGCGAACGTAACAGGAGGTACAAGCGCGAGATCTGGGCTTTCGGTGTCTGCCAGGTACACTATACGTGCGCTCGTGCAATGCAAGCATCGTTCAGAGCAACATGCACGTGATTGTAGCATCGGTTTCGCTCGCACACGAAGTAAAAAGCTATTCGCGGTGAGCAGCTCACTAGCGGGGCTTCTGTTTTCCTCACTATGGGTAGTGCACCCAGATATCTTTTTTTTTTTTTTTTTATAGCGCATATCTTGGCATTGCACGTGCTTACACCAGCAGAGGAAGTTGAAGTATTCTCACTCTGGGTTGTGAAAAAAATTCCAAAATGTGGCGATACCCAAACTTCTCGCCGCGAATAGTTAACTCCTCCATTGAGAATCAAAGGGCTACTATTAAAGCGGCCGTGCAACGATATTCGCTTGGAATGATTTTCACTTTACACGAGCTTACTCCTTTGTTGCGGTGTGATTTACAAGGACAAAAACGCGTTTTCATTCAATCTCTATTTCGCAAAACTTCATGACGTAGTTGGGGGTTCGCAATGCCCCCAGTGACGATATTCGATATTTGAATGCGGCTCATAGATTGGACCCCAGCATCGCGTGAGCACTCGATATGGGCTCGTCATAATCAACAGCTCGACAAGCATTCGGGCAGCATGGTCCGTGTCCCATCGATGCAATGGTGACAATAGCCGAACCATAACAATGTCTAGAAATCAGCGCGTGTCCTGTGTTTTGCCAGCCCCAGCGCGTGGCTAGGATCAACGATGGCGGCATTTGATCGGCTCCAGATCACGTGGCCGCTTTTTCTGGCTGTGAGTTGAGGGGATAAACGCTGCTCGTTTTTCTTCGATATTTTTTTTTTTGCGACTTTTATTGCGTGTGGTGAAAAACAAACGCGCGTTTCATGTGTCATTGGCATCAGGGATTCGTTCAAAGCGGTATTTGCGCAAAGTACAAAAATCGTTGCACCGCGTCTCTAAAATTACTTGTCTGGTGGGAAGTGCTCATTTCGCGCAAAAGAGCCGATATCCTCATCGCGCAGCTTTTATTTAGTGCTAAAGATTCTCATTTATTTTTCTCTCGCATCTTTCTGTCGGGTATCAAAAAGAAACGGCTTAATTAAACCTGACTGCCAAAGATTTACGCTGCTCGCTACCTGAATGGCAAAAGAGCAAATGAGGTATTCAACCTAGCGGTTTATGCGCGGAGAAAACAACGTGAACATTCAATGATTATTTAACACCGTAAATAGCCAAAACAGAAAAACAAGGACAGATTGTGATTTGCAATATCATTTCCGTGACTGTGTGCCACGTATACGCACACCTCCAGAGAGCTACAAACGCAAACACACGCTCGAAAGTTAGTTTGTAAGCGTGAACTGCATAAAAGGACACGAAACTCAGATAGCTACCTCTGTGGGTGTCTGTGTGTGTGTTTGTCTGTGTGTGTGTGTGTGTGGGGGGGGGGGGGGGCGTTTTACTAGGGAACAACGGGTGGCAAAATAAAAGACGGCGGCGAAAGTTAGAAAAATGAAAAAGTAAGAAAGAAAAAAAGAAAGGTAGAACACATTCTGCTCTTCAATCGAACTGCAAACAAGCTCGGTGGACAATGGAGCCGGTCTACTTTCGGGCGGTCAGCTACAGAAGAGGCGCACTCCGCTTGGAGTCAGACCGGCTATTGTCACATTCGCTTAGAGTCACACGCGCCGACGAGTCTGCAGATGAGTTTAGCTTCTGGGACTACGGAATAAAAGACACAAAAAACAGGTCTCCACTTTATGCACCACGTGTGGAGCAGACGAGTTTTCTTTCCCCTGATGGCTTCCTGGAACCACTTGTATTGTTGGCCGAACGGATGAGATTAGAATGCATAACTGGGCTACGGATTCCGACAATTTCGGTGCCTTTATCTTAGAAGATTTTTTTTTTCTCTCGGTCCTTTCCTTCCGCCTACCGCCTAGCCTGGCAAAGTTTGTTTGTTTGTTTGTCTTTTGGCAAATTTAATGGCAAAATATAAAGTGTAGGGGTGTAAACGTTTCCAGACTAGAAACGTCCTGAAAATTGCTGCATGCAACACTGCGCGCGTTGCTTTCTGGGACCTCTTTGGCCATGGAGAGGGTTTCGGTTTCGATTTCGATTGCCCCGTTGACGAAGCAGTGCATCTCAGCACTGCATGAGCATAAAGTCAGCGCTCGCTTGCATTGCACCCATTTCTCCTTCGGGAGATCCCCCGTTGAAACACAGACCTCCGGCAGCCGTAAGGACCTGCAGCCAGGAGTACGAGTATATCCTGCCGTGTCCCATGTTTTTCTGGCGTCCCGGCTGCCACTGCAGAGTGCTGCATGACCGTCCCGGCTCACGGATAATTTAAGAAGCTTAGGACATTGAGGAGACATGAAACAGGGTGATCGCTCTAGTATACTTCTTCTTCCATCTTCTATCGTAGTTCCGTGTTTACTTGAGTGCAAATTCCGGCACGTCAAGAGACGAGCCCCCATCCCCCACCCCCAAGAGAGAGAAAAAAGAAAAAAAAAACGTGCTTAGCATTCTAAATTTGTATTGGTAGGCAACACCAACTGTAATATAAATTTAGGGAAAGTCACATATTTTAATATGGAAGCACTGTACTTGGTCGCGACGGGTTGTCGCAAAGGGAGATTGTTACATAGAAACCGAAACTGTTGCCAATGGAATCCCACGATGCTTTGCGCGGCACTACGCCGCTAGGATCGCTTCGATTTCGCAAGGTGTACAACCATTACCATTCATCCATTCATGCATTAGGTGTACAGTCATTACCATCCGTCCTTGCATACATGCATTCAACTTTTTAAGTCAATTCCTCTGCGAAGGAAGTTTTCAAAAGTAAGGCGAGCTTTGTCGACATACTGACTCTCTTCCTAAATTGTCATATATCGTTATTCGGAAAACTTCCACCTGAATATATTCGTACGAATATTGGATTTGTCTCAAGAATGCATTAAGAAAGTATGGGTCTCAAAGCAAGCGAACAAAACCACTTTATAATTCAAAGTTTCTAATGCGCTTCGAAGGCTGGAGACAAAGGGTCTTAGTTTTATTGTTCTATCTACATTTGGACACTAACAGCTCTTGGCCCTCGATCGTAGTGCGCAAATTATACAAAACTTAAACTGATAAAATCGCTGATATTAGTTTATTATTTTAGAATTCGTCTTGGACGCACGAAGGCTCATTCAACTCGGACGCATCTTTGAATGATCAAACAATCTCTCGAATTATTCAAAATGCAACCGCGACGCAAAACGTCCTCGCATGCAGTATACCTTTTGCGTTTCCGGTGTTCGGCTAACATGGTGCTTGCCATGTGGAGGCAAAAAAAATAGCCCATTTTTTTCTGCATCTTTAGCCTTCGTAATTGTTCTCAACAATCCGTGTACCCGTCCTGCTACCGTGCCGCAACTCCAGTTTTGACTGCAGTTGTGGCTGTGGTTTCGGTTGGATGACATCACCACCTCAAACTTCCGATCAAAGTAACGGTGCCACGCGTACGTTTAGACAGCAGGAAGTTAGTCACTCCCAACGGGTGTCCGGTGTCTCTGATGTTAGACGAGGAAGTTAGCCAGTGCAGTGCAAATTCTAGCTTGGGAGTTTCTAACGTGCACCACGCAGTAGGGATACCCGACCGCACGTTTGTACGGAATGCTCATTCAGGTCGAAGCGGGTAGGGGGCGAGGATTTAACCCAGGAAATCGCTGAATGCTGCACCGCGGGCTTTCGCTCCAGGTGCCCCGACCTGCGGTGCGTTAACGCACTCGACTGGCCGTTATGCTTGTCACCGATAACAATGCATTCGGCTAAAATATCGGCATCCTAGGGACGCGTAGTCTATAGTGACAAAGAAAACAACAAAACAATTTAAAAATCTACTACGCGGACCTTACTTCGCAGTTTAAAGCGCCCTTTTACGAACAGACCACACAATGGCCTCCACAGTATAACCTCTATGCTCAACGTGTCAAGCCTCTAAATAAAACTTTTTTTTAGGACCACTTCCTTAAAGGCGTCAAAAAGATGAAAAAAGAAACGTGCATCATTGTGACACAAACGCCATTTACGAACGTTTACGAACCGTTCCAGTTTCAAAAATACCTATTAGAAAATCGTAGAGGCGCGAGTTTCTACAACCTCCGTCTCACCCCTCAAAGCCGACAGTGCGGTGGAAGCTACGTGCTCCCCGGACCAATCAACGGCCTCCCTTTCATCACCCGACCACGCCCTCTCTCTCTCTCTCTCTGTGCGTGGGTATCGGCGAGAGCGTGATCACGTGACAAAAGAAGGACGTATGATTGGTCCAACGAACACGTGGCTTCCACCGTTTGTCAGCTGAGGAGTGAACTGGAGTATAGCGCTACAGCCGACCTTGTTGACGATCGCGCCCCCATACGTCAAAACGGAACAATAGAGCCGGAGGAGCATCGGATATCCTTTATTCGATCGATTCCTCGGCCCCAGACGACGTCCACAACAAAAAATATGCGAAAAAGAGATGAAAAAGAAGAAAAAAAAAAGGGCGACGAGGAAAGAAATTTGCATCTGACTCGACAGGTACTTGTGACATGCAAACGTGCGTGAGGGGGCGCTGCTGCTGCAACGCCGCCTCCACTCCGAAAACCCATCTTACGTATGGACCCAATCTGCGCGAGCGACGCATCAAACTCGCCGATTTCAAAAACGGCATCCGTACAAAGAAAGAGGGAGAGAGGGAGAGACAACAAAACCACGATGAAGCGCCTAAATCAGGAAGCTGCGAGCGAGGCCTGCCCACACGTCAACTGTGCATGGTAGCGCCCACGTTCGGCGGCTTCCTGATCTGGCGCTGCGAGAGAAGCGCCGGGCGGTGGTGGCCTTCCGACAATCGCGCGGGTGCCGTCGAAGATTGCCGATCAAAATCTGACCGGCCGACGCTTTTTATCTTATTATTTTGATTATCTATTGTTCGCGGCTCTATAATAATATAAAAGGCAAGGCTGGGGACGGGGAACCACTTAAGCCGTGCTATAATGTTACCGCTATTACCGGCAGCGAGGATCGAGCAATTGTCACTGAGGAATGAGGGTGACACAGAATAGCGTAGTAGGTGTGGAGCCGAAATAACTCAGTTTGCGTCATTGTGCATGACAGTTATGCCACACCGATTCCCGTAATGATAACGGACCTTCCGGCCGTACGATTCACTCACGCATATAACTGTCATTACTTACGAACGCCGTGATCGATAACCAGATCACACTTGGTGCGGAACGCTAATCAACAAATTTTCCGAGTCATATAGTGTACTAGTAGTCAAATAGTGTACGAGTAGGAATACAATCAAATATCGCTCAAAATAGCGATGAGAGTACGTTGTCAGGAGTCCATTGGAGCGTTTTTCCGACGGTCTTGGATATTCCGGACGGGCCAACGGACAAGACTGCCACGTCATCAGCATAAATCGTTATTTTCGTTTTAGTGAAAAGCATCGGACTCAGGTTCAATTGCTGAGACGGCGCCATTTGTGTTCATATATCATTTAACGGTCCTGCGTTCGCATTCTTGTTTTTTGCATTGTTTGTACTTTGCTCTCCAGCACTGTTAGCTGACAACTACCTGTTGTTTTCGTTGTTCATAATCTATATAACTTCAAAATTCACAACCCCCCCCCCCTTTTTTTTTATGTAATTCATCTGAATGGGGCCTTTAAGGGCATAATAAATGAATTCGACAGTAATGACCTTCCATAAGGAAATACGAGGTTGTGAAGAGGTTCCGCGAGCGCGTATAAACGAGCCTAAACATACATTCGGTGCAATATCGAAAACAGCAGTAAGTTACAAACGTTATCGATAAAAGCACTAGGGAAACAAGAACAAGCTTAGGGTTAATACAGAAGCTAAACTAATGTACCTATATCTCTCATTTACATTCACACACACTTATCCTTTGAACACTTCAAAAGGCGGGCCCATATCAAATACATGGCTTGCATTGACGTCACGTGGGCGGCCATTGTGGCTGCCTTGCTGCTGAGCGCGTACCTTCTGGAGCCTACATTTCCCAGCCCCGAATTCGTTTTTCCTGACACAAGCAAGTGACCAACAGCAAGCATGCTGCGATGAAGTCACGTGCAACCCATGTATAAATGCGGACCTATCCCTAAACAGTCACCCCACCAACCTTGCGCAGAGATCGACACCCTGACAGCTTTCGTGCGACGGACTTTTCCAAAGGCACGCCGCGTTAAAAATGCAGCGGGGACCTTCCTAAAGATTCATTAGGCTTCCGGATCACTAAATCACTACGCGCGTCAGAAATGTGCGCGCCAGGCACTCTTCTAATTAAGCCTCTATTAAGTTTATTGATGGTGGAAACTCGCGCACAGAACAGCGTCAAGACTGCAGTCTTTCCTCCTCGTCTCGGCGTGTAATTGACTAATGGAAGCACGGACTTCCCAATTAGTTCCCCGGCGACCATATAATCAAAGGAAGATGTTGACGACCCGCGCTGTCGCTTTTTATAACGCTGGCTCAAAGGTCGACTTTAATTCGAGGGTTCTGTTCAGTAAAAACAAAAAATAATAAAATAAGCTGGAAACATTTTATTGAGCGTTGGAACCCAGGCGTTAGCCCACCTTCCAAAGCACGCCAGGTGTGCTTTAAGATTAATCGAATCTTCAAATAAGCTCACTAAAAAATAAAAAAAAATGTAATGCAATGTAAATGTCTTTTTGTTTTGTTTTTTTCGTGGGCTGTGTGGCGAAGCAAGAGGTTGCAATGTCTGCTCCGCAGATGTCGCTTCTCCGCAGTGCAGAGGATCGCGGGGAGAAGCGCACTCCACGGAGCTATCCAGCCCGCCTGAACAAAATCTGAAACTATTAGAAATATTACGGAACTCGCTAGTGCAGTAAGTTTTCGATACCGAAAACCAAATCGAATAGTACGTCATTCGAAGTGGTATTCGAAAATTTGCGAAAATTCACGCAAACCTACCACCGTAAAGATCCGGCAGCGTATCAGGCCCGTGTTCTTCGTTTTAGTCTTGAGAAAGTGAAATGAACTGTTTGCGCAATGTTGCCGCCAAAACCTGACACCGCAGTAAAGGTCAGCAAGATGTGGAAGGATAAGCACAGTGGCACAGTTTGGCGCAAGCGGCGCTGCAATCTCAAGTCACTTTAATTATTACTTTACGGTCGTAACCTGACACCCGCCGCGATGGACATGCAATGCTATCCCGAAGGAATCATTTTTTTATTCGAGAGTTCTTATGTTGTTGCTTTTTCTTAATTACTTTTAGTCGTTCCTGAAACACCGTGCATACTTTACTCAACACTTCAACGACTATGCCGGCAAACCACGCTATTTAGTGACGATCAAAAACGTTTTCGTACCAGTTTAGCATTTTGACTGACTTTATTGACAGGAGGTGCGGAAGTGGGCATTCGTTGGCGAGAAACATGGCCGTGGGGACTCACCGGTGTCTGTAAAACATACGCACGAGCAACAAGCGACCCTATAAGAGCAGTAATACGCGACGCACACTAATGTTGTGGACCCCTCGTGGGAGTTCACGCAACCATTAGGGGAAAGGAAAACAAAAACAAAAACAAAAAAGAGAGGACTACACCAGGGTATACGAACACCACAGCTCCGCCAGGAAGCTCAGAAGAGTTCATCCAACGCCGCGGCGGCAATCAGCGTAGGAAGTGCACGCAGCAGCGGCGCTACCCTCCACGCCGTTAAAACAAAAGAAAGTGGTGGTGTCTTTCATTTTTTTTTTTATCTTAGCGTTTTTTCGTAGACTTAACGGTGGCGGCAGTGTGTTGTCGAGTCTCAGCTGCCTCTTGGTCGCCGTTTCTGTGCCGCTTTCTTTTTCGTAATTAGTGGGGCCGCATTGTCGACTGTCCCTTCGCGAGTCGCCGGACGAGATTTTCCGTTCAGGACGCGCGACGCGCGCGCGCTGGAACCGGAACTGGTAGTTTGGTGCGAGATGTTGTCTTTCCGGGAGGGGGAGCTTCAGACCTTCGGTTATTTAGCACGCCTGTTCTTGGGGAAGGGCGACGCGTGGCTGAGAATCGCGCGAGAAGGGGGGGGGGGGGGGGGGGGGCAACTAAGCAAACGAGATATCGTAAAAATAATAAGACTCTTGAACAAAAAAATATCACACGTATGATAAACAGTTAAAAGCCTGCAGCCTGTTTCATATGGTGCGATATTGCGTGCGATTTCGCAATTAAGACGTCGCTTGTGCAGCAAAAAAAAAAGAAGAAAAAAAAGAAAACGTGGTGGCAGCTGTGCTGTTTAACGTCGCAATCGCAAAATCGCAGTCAAACTCGCACCGATGCGAATTAAGTAAAATCATATCACGTGAATCAAGCTGAAGGCAGCGTAACGTAGTGCGAATTTCTAGCAAGACAGACTGAGCGAAACCGCAATGGTATCATCATCATTGACGTTGGGAAAGAGAGATAATGATAATGGCTGTGTGGTTTCGCGGGAAAAAAAAAAAGAACACACCGTTTGAAATGTCTTTAATGCTACAAAACAACCGAAAGAAACAAGCGGTCACCTGGCGACTACATAAGGACCGAAGCTCTCAATTGGGGTCCTGATACTCGCATGGTTCGAAACGCCTATTGCTCAGCAACAGAGTAAACGGGGTGAAATGCTTCATGGAGGGTGCAAGGATAATGCGGGGGACTCTTATCTTAATACCTCAAATTGTCATCTGCGATACCTTCACAGGCAGAGTAACTAAATTAAGAACTTAATGTGTACCTCGCATATATACCTGGGTTGCACTGACGTCACATCGCATACTTTTGATCACCATGTAAGAGAAGGAGAGGGAAGCTGCTTTTGTGAGAATTTTGAGTGACAGGTTAATCTTCTATAATCTTCTGGGAGGAGAATAGCGACGCCTGTGCAAATCTGGGAGGCACAAAAGAGGGTCCTGATAAGAGGGGAGGTCCTCCTTGCCCTCTTCTCTGGTGGTCATCGGAGCGCTCTTTGAATGACGTCACGTGCAACCCATGTATTGTAAAGAGGGCAATATGTATAACGCAAGCGCAAGAACGCCGGTTTCCCACGTTTTTCGTCGCGCAAAGGCTGGGATGAAAATTATTAGTCACGAGACTTGCCTATATGGGGTGACAACATGAAAAGTTTGATAACGTCAAGTTAAAGAAAAAATAAAGAAAAAACCTTCAACCTTTCCACTCTGGTGAAGAAGGAAGACCAGCGGAGCTTTACAATGGAAAGTAATGGCAGGCCGCAAGTCGGCAAGCCAGAGTGGAAAGGCTGCCGCCATCTATGAGCGACGGCGGCAACCAGATACGTGGCTTGCAGCCGTCGCTCATAGATGGCGGTAGGCGTCCAGAGTTCGGTGTCTTCCTTTCTTTGCGGGGGACACGATCTTGGGGAAACTAGCCCTTAACAGCTCCGCTGTAAAAATTCGATAGTTTGCGTTGTGTGGTGTAATAGCGTGTTTTCCCTAACGTACAATTTAACACATATAATACACATAACACCCTCAAATCGGTAGTGCACATAAACTAGCTTTATTACGTCTCCTTTTTTTTCTTCTGATAATTAAAACATTATCTCACTCACTCACTCCAACAAAAAAGTGGCGGATTGGCGTCATGTTAAAGCACCCTATTCACTATCGGGCCAATGTGTCTCTCTTAGGCAGGTAGTGCGCTTGCCATGTGCCAGTTCAACGCACAGCGCTCGGGTTTCAGCAGGCAAGCATCGGACTCAAATGATTTGTCCCGATTTTTATTCACTACGTGGCGTAAGCGAGCTTCCAGATGTTTTACCTTCGGGCAAGCGATGGAAGGACAGGTGGCAGACATCATGTGCGGTACTTATTGTAAAGTTCTCACGCATAGCGTTCGCTCTGTAAAACGGCTGTGTACGTGGGCGCCCGCTAATTCTGCGTTTTTAAGAGTTTTTATTTTTTTTTTTCTTTTTTACAGCGGAGCTGTTAAGGGCTAGTTTCCCCAGGATCGTGTCTCCCGTTAAGAAATTAAGACACCGAACTCTGGACACCTACTGCCATCTATGAACGACGGCGGCGAGCCACGTATCTGGTTGCCGCCGTCGCTCATAGATGGCGGCAGCGTTTCCTCTCTGGCTTGCCGACTTGCGGCCGGCCATTACTTTCCATTGTACAGCTCCGTGGTCTTCCTTCTTCACCAAAACGAAAAAGCTAAAAGTTTTTTTTTCTTTTTTTTTTTTATAAGCTGACATTCAAATGGCACGGCGCAGCTAAGCGTGCTTGTAACAGTCTCGGATAAAATATGGATCTCGCACACCGGCTCGCCTGCGTTTTTGCACTTCCGACGAAATGTATCCACCCTAGACTGCCTGAGCCGTCCTTTTCTTCGTGCTTTACTGCATGCCAGCTCGGCTGTCCTTCGAGGTATGCGCAACTTTCGCAAAGCTCGCTTTACCGCGAACGTTCTATTCTTACCAACCTTACTGGTCCAAAAGTAATTCAAATAATTACGTAACGTATGACTCGGGCTGCTCAAAATCGAGGCGTAATCGTTTATCCTGAATTCCGCATCTCGGCAGGACGACCAAAGCCCAACGTTGACCAAAGCCAACGTAAGCGCTGCTTCTTTTTCCTCTTCTCTCGAATACCGGAAAGAGGAAGTCGGCGGTCCCAGCTGCGAATAACGGTTATGGCGTCGTCCGAGGCGCTCTTCCAGACGCTTCCCTAACGCACACAGGATCACGACGGTGCAGGGCCCATTGCGAAAATGACCACTTGCTGCGAAGACTTGTATTTGTCGTCTGATGCTTGGGAGCACTTGTAGTGGTCACGACTGCCTCAGATGTCTATCGCTATTGCGACGGCGGTTAACCTGCTGTATGGTCTTTAACCACAGTACTGGAGAACTGCTGGCTGTCCGGCACGGTACATCCGTTAAACGCCTCATATTGCCGCGCGCGCAGCTAGCCGAGAAGGCAGCGCGCCCGCGGCCGAATGGTTATCGTAAACACAGTGAGGGAGCAGGTGAGCTGGTATAAGTTTACCATTATGTTAAAACACCTGAGGCTGGGTGTGAAAGAACCTTGAAACCTTGAATTGAGACGTCGTCTCTTTTCTTTCCCTGTCTCTTTTACTTTTGGTTGTTTCAAAATGTTTTATTTATTTATTTATTTTTCACATCCAGTTTTAGGTGTTTTAACATAATAGTTATCGTGCCTGGCTCCCACGCAAAGAGCCAAGATTGGATGCCTGGAAGCGGACTCGCTTTTTCCTTATTTCTGTAAATGCCACGTCCTGGTGTATTCGAGAATTTTCTTGCTTATGCAAGGTCCGAATGTTCTACGCGCCGAACCTTCTATGCCGGTTGCTCCAGATGCCCACGCGTGTAACTTACATAAAAAGTTTCGCGTGGCGAACCGGAGTCAGTCTCGCCCCAGCGCTCGATCCTGTTGTTTCGCCGACATCGACGCCTGCGACGCTAACCTTCTTCGATTTTGTTTTGGTCACAGGTTCGCCCCATTAAACGTTTAGTTTATCCCGTTATTCGCCACTTGATCATTTGTCATTCGTGACAATATCTATTCGTATGTAGCTTCCAGTCGGTGGAGCGGATATGTGACTTCAAACGGAACGTTGCGCACGACGACTCTCAAAGCGCGAACCACTTCATTTTATTAGGGACTTTTAGCAAACCGTTACCGCGTTCCGCGTACCGCACTATAACCGCGGGGCTGCTAAAGCCCCTAACTACTCAACTCTTTGTACGTTACAGTACTTTTAAAACGATAGTTTTATACCCGTGCCACACGGGCAACTCGAATGCCATTTACAACGAATGAGGCTTGAGCGGACGGCCAATCAGCGCGCGACACTCCGGGCGTGGCGCCTTCCACGCGCGACAGATTGCGAGGTGATTCGCCGATCACACAAATGCCATTCGTTGTAAATGGCATTCGAGTTGCCCGTGTGGCACGGGTATTATATGGGAATTCAGCATGGAGGTTGCTTGGTCGTGTTGGTGTTGGTCGCGCTGTAGCAAGGTCACGGGAGAGAGTGCCACCAACAGAGCGCAGCTGCTGGAGTAACGTCATGGAGCGCGCGACCAGTGGCGTTGCGCCGGGCAGGGTGTGCGTGTGTGTTTGGGGAGAAGGGGGGAGTAATTGGTGCGTTAACACTTCCCTCTCTCCCTCCCCCTTGGGGAGAGGGAGAGAGGGAAGTGTTAACGCACAAGGGGGAGTAATTGGTGCGTTAACACTTCCCTCTCTCCCTCCCCGTTGGGGAGAGGGAGAGAGGGAAGTGTTAACGCACCAATTACTCCCCCCTTCTCCCCAAAGGGAATGGGGGCTGCGCAAAAGGGTAGGAACTGCGTATAAGTAGCATAATCTATCGCATACGCCTCAAAAACCATAGAAAAAAAAAATAGAAAAAAAGTCCGGCGTTTTACGGAACGTTATAATGTCCCCCTTTATGCGTTGAATTGAGAGGTATGTATGTGCATCTTCGATTAGCTTTGTTATTTTATTAGGGCGTACACGTTTCAAGAGCCAAAAACATCGCTTTAAATAAAAAGAAGAAAACAAAATCGTGTATAAACTACTTCCAGCAGCGCGCGAATAATGCGCATCAGGTGCGATACCCCATCAGGTGCTATCGAGCTTTCGTTGCATTTGACAGAATGTCTGTTAGACGATCTTTTTATAGTTTTGTGCAATTAATCCTCTAATCATGCTCTTCTGCTCAGGTTTCACGACATGTGGTTTAGAACGATATACAGCTCGAATGACGGTTCTTTCCGACGCTACGTAACAGTTCATTGTCCCAACTGAAGTAGCTAACCTCTCTTCAACCAGTCCCACTGGCGGCCTAACTATACTACTTATTTTTTTTTTTTTTTTTTACAATTGCTGCGGACCTTTTTGGCAGCCTCATTTCTGTCAGCAATTTCGAATGCTTTTTTTTTTTTTCTGTCGCGATCATGAGCCCGTTTCCTCCTATCACGGCGATTCAGTGCGAGTGGCACTGATCAAGAAGTTTTCCTGCCCATTGCAGTAGTTCTTGAGCCCACCAAGGCGCAATTGTTCAATATTATTTGTTTGTTTTTTCGCCAGAAAACATCAGCCTCTGCCTTTTGACCGGAATGAGGGCAAGAACGGCAGGGCTTCTCTTTCAAATGCCCAGCCTCCGAGATGCAAACTTTGCCTTCCGTCGTGCTTTTGGCTGCGCACGAGCCGCCAAAGCACCATCAAAAGTCGGAAGCTCGCGCTAGAGGCGGAAATCTGAAGGACTTCCCTTCCTCCCTTCCGTTCTAATCCTGTCACTGACTGCAGTCGTGAGCTCATGATGTGCTTGTCCACGCGTGCGCGTTTGCAGGTGTCCACGGCTGCAGAACCGGCCGACGCTCATGTGCGATATCATCGAGGACAAGAGGCTTCATTTCCCGGCCTGCTGTCCCCGCATGATCTGCCAGAGGCACAAGAAGCAGCCTCCCCCGACGCAGACCAAGCTCAAGCCCTTCACGCCGCACGCCACCGTCGACAAGGAGCTTAGGAAGATACCCTTCGTGCTCAAGAGGCGAGTAGACGCTTTTTAGAAAGGGGACATCACTCAAAAGCTGCTAAGTTGTAAATTGTCTTCTACTACTTCTTTTATGTTTTGTGTAGAGGAAGCTCTAATTGGAATTAAGAGTAGTCAACTTCCGTCACCAGCTGATTTTGCAGAGCGACGAATGTTCCCCCGCCCTGCGCCGGCTACACAACTTCCGTGTCCGCGCCGCAGGTGACCTCAGCAATGCGACGCAAGCGCAGAGCGGAGGGACCGACGTCACGGGCGCTTTCTACTCGCTTAGTTTCGTTCTGAAACCGCGTTCAATTAATGACATTTCTCGCACCGTAGCGCACCACTATGCATATTTAATCAAAATTTCGCATCACGGCTAGACCATAATGAAGTCCAGCCTCAATTCTCCAACTACATTATGCCCCAAAATTAAAATCTAAAAAGTTTTTACCTTTTTTTTTTTTTTTTTTTTAACAGAGGCGAATTAATTAAATAAGTGTTCCTCTTTTTTCTAGAGGCCCCCATAACCCCCAACTTAGTCCCGGAGCTAAAGTTAGAGCCATGTTCTTTATCGTGTCTAGTGTTAGTCAAATCCTCTCTATAATCGCATTCGGCTCTCACAAGTAATTAACACGCTCTCCTAATAAAGAGTTAGGTGATACTCTGTTTGAGCATAACTTGGCAAAGGGCGAACGCTACGCTTCCGAGGACTAATCTGTAACGGTTCGTAGCACATGCCAGCTAGGCACAGGAGGGGGCCGTCCAATGGCATGCTCGGACGCTGACTGGTTCGCTGGATCGTAGCTCTGGCCGCTAAGCACCTAATAATCGAAACAAAGTGCAGATGCTTAGCAAGGTTTATCTCTGACAGAGGGTTGAATATTCTGTGAAAATTAACATCTAAAACGAAAGACAGCCCAGATCACAGTTTATGAGAAACGAAACAAAAAAAAAATTCATACACCAGCGCGGGACTTCGACGTCATGCTGCTGTGGTGGCGCTGCTGTCGGCCCGGCGCATGTGCAGACGCTTTACTTCAAGCGAATCTGGTTGCGTTGGGAAAATGCCGACTTGTTGTATATAGCATGTTGGTTTAATGTTTTCTAATGTTATGCTCATAGTGTTTTGTGCGAGAAAATTTATGTTTTCTAACATTATGCTCACAGTGTTTTGCGCGAGAAAATTGCAGACACACAAGGCGAAATGTTGCATTTAATTTTTTCTCGTTTCTAGGTTCCTCGAAGTTCAAAACACAACCCTGCTCGACGCCATCATCCTGAACCGGATCAAAGCATTAGAGGCAGCCGCCAATGCCAGCGTCGTTTACATGGGACAAACATTCAACATGTCCTTCAATGGCTCTTCCGACGTCGATGGCTTCTCAGAGGCTGCCCTCACGACGGAAGGACCAGGAACCACAACACAGGACACCACGCCTTTCGCCACAACAGAAGACTCTGTCACGACTCCATCGCCGACACCGTCGACCACGGCCCAAACTGTGCAGGCAACGACCACCACTACAGAGGCCCCGGTCGTAATCCTCAATGGAAGCGGATTCCAAAGCGAGTCCCTGGAGTTCCAGCCACGCCAGAATGTATCCATTGACGACGATGAACTGTCCTTCCTCAAGGATGCCCCGCTGGTTCCGGCCGACGAGACCACACCACCGAGTCAACCGGAAACTGCAAAGACCACTACCGTCGAGAAAACAACATCAGAGACGGCCACAACCAGGCCCGACGTGGTTCCGGTGACATCTGCTATCGAGGTCACGACGGAAATTACGGAATCTGTCCCAGCGAGTCCAACGGAACGCACTACCACCGCAGAAGTGCACGACACGACCAGGACCGTTGCCCTCACGGTGCCAGAGTCGATATTCCACACGACGATCCTGCCTTCCACGGAACCACCCACAACCACCACCGCTGTCCCCGTGCAAGACGAGCTCAAGACGAAGTCCACCCCTGGTGGAAAGAAGGACTCGAACTTGCCCACCATCCTGAGGTCTCTGGTGGACAATGTCTTTGACTACTACGACTACATCGACTACTACGTCCCAGGTCAGAAGAGAAACGCATCATCTACGCAAGAGAAGGAAGCAGGTGCCGTGGAACGAAGGAAAATTCCCGAGTCCATGATGGAGCTAGTGAAGGAGCAGCTCACCAAGCAGACAACCAGGAATGAGACCGCTGCAACCGACGGCGACGAGGAGCTTCCGCAAGGGGACCAGCCATCCAGTGAGGAGCCAGAGACTACTACGGCAGACCCCGATGACCAGGAACTCCAGAAGGAGCTTGTAACCAAGGTGGAGGTCGACCTTCATCGTGTGCCAAAACTGGGCTCGCAGGAAGACAGCACTAGGGCGCCGGCGACTACAGTGACCACCGCGAACACGGTGACCCAAGCGACAACCACGAAGGCTGTACCCATCACAACCGAGACTACCAAGGCTTCTGAAAAGCCTGTTTCAACCACAGCTACTGAGCAGCAGGCTAGGACTGAACAAACCACGGAAGCTTCAATCAATCTCGTCAAAAGCGCAGGCGCCGAACAACCCAGGAGGGGCATAAACCTGTTGATTGAAAACCTGGCAGCTCCAGAGCCGGAGCAAAGCTCCACGACTGGAGCTACAACAGCAATCTCCACAACCACACAAGCTCCAACCACTTTCACTACAACAACCCAAGCTCCACAGACGCCAGCATCTACAACGCAGGAAGCAACCACGGCAACGCCCACAACACCAGAAGCAACGGAGCCCCCCGCAACCCCACGGGCATCAACGACAACGCTGGCCCCTACAACCAGACCAGCAACCACGCTGGCAACCAGAACCGTCCCCATTGAAGTCGTCACCACGACTGCACCCCGAACAACTCAAACAGCTCTCACAACTCAGGCCCCTCCCACAACCACTTCACCGGCTACTTCTGTGCCTACAACGCCAAAACCAACCAGCCATCGTGCCGAAACAGATGCTACCATAACCGAGGTTCAAAGTACACAGACAAATGCACCCACATCATCTGGAACCCCAACGACATCTGCACCAACCAATGCACCGTCCACCGGAGATGTGCTCATAACCAAGACTGCTCCCCCACTTTCAAGTGAATCCCTCGTAGCTGACCGACGAAATGCAACGGTCACACCGCTGCTAACCACACCAGAAGCAACAACTGTTGGTGTCACGACATCCACGACACCGGCTCCCTCTACAGTGAAGCTGACAACGCAGCAGGCCAAACAGTCCGCTGCCACGGGCTCGAACCTCAAAACTGAGAAGCCCCAGAAGACTGTCAACGGGACTACCAAGTCACCAAATGCGCCGTCGCAAAACAACGACGTCGAGTACATCGACTATGTGTACTACTACGACTATGTTGACCTTCCGGACAACTCGACAACCAACGGAACAAGCTCGTCCAGAAACAGCACGGGTGTACAGCCGACCCAGCTTAAACAAAATGTGACCCAGTGAGCTTCTATGTGCAAGGTATAGAAGAAGCGCCATCGAAAGAAACAAACTCTGGATGATGTTCTTGATTGCTTGATCTATTTAAGACCTTGGATGGGCTAAAAGCAGCACAGAGAGAGCAACTGCTTTGAAAGAGAATGTGATGGTGGCAGAGAACTGTGTGTAGTCAACTGCCAGTGGATAGGGTGAATAGGCTGCAGACCTGGGGGATTTGGGCCCCAGGAAAAGTTGCGCAGTGGGGGAGGTTGCATGATGCGATTGGTGGTGCATCCTCCTGATGGTCCTTAGGTTTTTTCCTGTTCTTTTCCTTCTACAAATAGTGTGTATACCTCAAAATGTTATTACTGTCAGAGCCAGACGTGCTGATCCTCGACAGTGGTATGTGATCACGAGACAAGACCAACCGACCTGATCAGTAGTCATGGAAAGTGGCCTTCCCTGAAAAGTGGCAGATGGCCACTTCTATCATACTTGCTGCCTTGCCTTGAAATACTTTGATAGACAACCTATTGTTCAGGTTAAAGAATTGCCCGCCCAGATATCCTAAACACTTTCCATGATGATGCAGTCGTTAGTAGCTTTTCAAGATAGGGATGCCAATGTGTTGCAGTCTAAATTTCCGCTACATCTTTGCACTTTGAGTACAACAATTGCGGATGTAAAGCCTTTTTAACCATTGATTACACCAAGTTACAGCTTCAAAGGTTTACGTGCACAGATGAGAGGAATGGTGAGAACTAGACAAAGTTGTTTCTATTTCCCAAAGTAAATGCAAGAGAGATTACTATCCTCGAAACTGCATCTACTACCAATGACATAGAGCTATTCACAATTTTCTGTTGGATACTCTGTCCGTGCTTCGTGCAACAGTAGTACTTGCACGAATCACGTGATGCAAAAAGCAGGTATCATCTGTGCTCTGGATTTTGTAATATAATGCAAGCAGCCCCAAGTCCTTGCTTGGAACTTGATACAGAAGTGTTGTTGATGTCATATTATAAATAAAATGTTGTTACGCATTCCTTGTTTTCAAGCGCAGTCAAGATGACAGATGAAATTACTCGCAACACACTGCATACTGCTCTTTTTCAACATTTAATTCGAAGTATAAAAACTTCATAACATGTATAAACACATTCAAAACAACTTTTTGAATACACGTTTTCATACAGATGAGTGTGACAACAATGTGAGCACACAGTGAACATCCGATTGCCATTCCTCCGAATTTTATAAATTGCACAGGCCTAGAGTCTGCAAGCTATAGAAAATCTTTAGTAGAAACATCTATTCTATAGTTTTGTATATATAACACATCAAAAGACAGTTTTATAGAGACGCATGCAACTTTCAGGGGAAACTGTAATACTGTCTCAAAACAAAAACACAAAGATAGCAGAAGACATTCGAGGAAACACGGAAAAGAAGCCTCTAGGAGAGCCTCATAACTGCAATAAAAAGAATGACTGGCTAACATTCTGAATTTCTTCAGGAGGCTTCATTTTGAATATTACCTCAACTATAACAAAATGTCTTGCCAGTATAACATGCACAGAAAGCTACTGTTCTAGAATTATGCACCCCTAAACACAACACCTCCATATCTAAACCTTAGAAAGCATGACTAGCCTAACTGCAACACCTGAAGTATGAAGTACAGTTAGACAGTTTTTTTTATGAACGCTTGTAAAAGACTGATAGCCAAGCTGTAGTCAGTATGACCACAGATCGCAAATCTAAGAAAATCTACCCGTATATATATTAACCCCTTAACCGTATGAAGAGCAAAGTTTGTCTGCTTTCCCCAAAGCCGTCCCCAAATGGTTTTTCTTTCCTCGGTTAACACTCAATCATTTTGGATGAACCAGGCTCACTCATGGCTTAGTCTGCGACAGTGCCAAAAGATGGCAGCACAGAGGTTTAAAAAAAAAAAAAAAACATTTTTTTTCCATTCTGTTTGTGGCTAGAAATTTGATTTTGAAGGCACCAAATGTAATTTTAAAGACAAGAATTAAGCAGCTGAGGGTCAGAAATTCCCAAAAGCTGAATATGGTTAAGGGGTTAAAAATAAAGCTTCACGCGACAGAGAAACTGGACCTCTAAACATGGCATGGACGAACCTAACAGTCAGATGATATGCACTGGTACGAGTCAATCACCGACACCTCTTGCCTCCAAAAGTGCCAGGAAAGTGTAACTTATTTTTCAGTCAGCACTGCAGGTATAAATGAGAAATATAAGGTATGACACATCTTAAAAACCAGTGTAAAACCAGAGAAGACAATACACATTTTTTCTTCTCTCCTTCCTTTCCAACCTTTTGCCAAGTCTCGATCAAATTCTAGAGTAATCCCTGTAAAATAGAACTATGGGATTCCCTTACAGTTCGATAGAGGCCGCAGGAATCAATCAAGGTCACCCAGGGTTCCCAGTTCAGGAGAGGAGTGAAAGGATAAACTGAGAAAAGAAATGCGAAATTATTTTCTGCCTTGCCGAAGAAAATGCGCGCATCAGATTTTAATTTACTATGGTTAATCGCCATCAACAAGACGGCCAAATAAAAGTGTCGCGCCAAGAGCCTCAAGAAATTAAATCCTTTCAGGAACAGAAGTTTACCAAAAAGTGCACTAGGGTTTCATAAAGGCACTACCTAATATACCGTAGCATGGTACGTATATCTACAGAGAAACATGTTCAATCTGGTAGTGTTACAAAAAGAAATGGCAACTTTCCACAGCACCCACAAGCGAAGCTCCGAGTGTTCACAGCACCGGAACCAGTATTCAACAGACCATATAGTTCACAAAATAACAAACATTGTAAACAACAAGTAAATCAATCTTAGGAACAATGCAGACTTAGAGGCATGGAAATAACAACCCTCTTAGATGAGTTTATCTGTGCTGCACTGGTACACAACCAAGCACAGAACACTGAGCAACAGTTGGTAACAGGGGCATTCATGATGCTGAAAACAGCAACCAGTGGACACTTGGACAGCTGTGCGGCGATGTGCGACTGGAGACCGTAACCGTAAAACAGGAGTTGCCAAGCTCTAGCCGTAGTCTAGACCTTCAAACCTATTCCACAACCTATGAAGATACGGAAGACGTGTAACTTTCTTCGCTTAACCTCACTTGACAGTGCCGGAGTACAACATTCGAGGTAAGTTGGGTAAGGATTTAGAACATACTGCCGCTGCATCCCTGTTTAGTAGGGCTGCTATGTATGCATCTATTACTGGAACAAAATGTTCAGTTGGGCTAGTTGGTTCATGACTGGATAGAAGCGCCGAAGGACAGCGGCAAAGTGAAGTAACGACAACACGGAGGGCTCCGTGTTGTCGTTACCACCTTCACTTTGTCCCTGTCCTTTGGCGCTTCTATCCATCCATCCATTACTGAACATGGGCACAAAGTCATTAGGACCGTAGCGCGAGCCGTGCTTGAGTGCCGTATTTTGAAATGTTTTAAAGTAGCAGCCATTGTACTGCCATGCCATCTTTCAATCAGGCTGTTTCCTTGAACTGTACCTCAAATATCTTTACCAGTTTTTTTAATATACTACAAGGTATGGAAAGACTGCGGAACAAGGCTACATCTGACACAAAGACATCATAATAACTTTGTATCTCATCCAAAGTTATCAAACCGAAACTGAAAACCACACGACAGATTTCACTTGCAATGAAGGCCCCCATCAATGTTTGTATGCACGCTTACTTCAATGCAGACAACATCCCGTCGGTTATGAACAGAGCTATGGCCTCATCAGCTCTGCAACAGCGCATCACAGCAACGCGTAGATTGCTAACCAAGGAGGTTAGATGAAAGGAACTGGATTGTACATACCTCATAAATGACGAAATGCCTGGCAAAAATATGTCGCACTAAAACTACTTCCACATGTCGCAGACGAAAAAGATTCCGACGGGTGCAATCTTAGAGTGTGGGCAAGATCAGATGACTGATCTTGCCCGTGGTTCACCACTTTAAGATGGATGCCCTGGAGATTGCACCCTAATTTCATTCATGGGATGCTGGCTCCTTGACCTTTAGATCTCCTTGGTACCAACAAGTGCACATTACAAAGCTTTAGTTATGTGGAGCTTACAAGAAAACAATAAAGAGACCTGACACGGCAAAAGAAACAACCAAAATACAAATGGCACTTCCTCACCCAATACAGGAGCTTCAGCTATTATAGTTCAGCAAAATCCAAACCATATGATACGCTTTCTTTTTGTTTTTGAAATTGCTTCAGCGTGCACCTTGGTAACTCACAGTAGGTGCATAAGAAACAGTACAAGGGAGTAGAACCACCCGCGGCACTTCCGTTCGACGCTTGGATGCCGGAAATGGCGCCAAAGTCATACGTTTTTTACTAAAAACTTACTCAGCAACCATTTCTTTTCTTCTTTAGAGGCTGCTCAGATCACGATGCACCAGCAATTCGAGAGTGCGACTACAGTATAAAATGTGCATCGCACCCTAAAGAAATTATGAGCGTGTCGTCGAGCCAAACAATGAACCTAATACCATGACAAGCCGATCGACAAACAAGCTCTGGCTACCAATTCACCTAGTGATTGGCCGACACAAGCCCACGCTTTGAAAAACGGAGCGACGAATTGACGAGATCTGGCTCGCCTGGCTACCGAAATAGGCTAAAAAAGTCTCACACTTTCAATGCTGAGAACATGGTTGGGTGCCTGTAGGTGACTGCCAAGCACCTGACAAGTGCCCACTAAAGCAATTCCAAAAACACAAAGGAGCCTAACATAGTTTAAGCTTAAAGGGGCGATGCAACGATTTTTGTATTTTGCGCAAATACCGCTTAGAACGGATCCCTGACGTTAATGACCTGCGAAATACCCGTTCGTTTTTCAACACGCAATCAAAGCCGCAGAAAAAAATGAAGAAAACCGAGCAGAGTTCTACCCCCTCAACTCGCAGCCAGAACAAGCGGCCACGTGATCTGGAGTCGATTATAAGCCGCCAATGTTGATCATAGCCATGCGCTGGGGTTGGCAAGGCACAGGACACGCGCTGAGTTCCAGACATTGTTATGGTTCGGCTGTTGTCATCATTGCAGCGATTGGACGCAGGACACTACCCGAATGCTTCTTGAGCTATCTATTATCACGAGCCCAAATCGAGTGTCCACGCCATGCTCGGGTCCAATCTATGAGCCGCATTCAATTAACGTCACTGGGCGGTACTGCTACCGCCCAGCTACGTCATCTGGTTTTGCGATGGAGAGATTGAATGAAAACACTCGGTTTTGTCCTCGAAATTACTGCGCAACAAAGTAGTTTCCTGGTCAGTGGCGTTGCGTGCGAGTATCCTTGAGTCTGGCTAGTGCCAATAAGCTCGTGTAAAGTGAAAAACATTCCAGTAGAATATCGTTGCACCGCCCCTTTAAAGCATCTTGCGAGGCATCACAAGTGCACACAGCTTTAGGACAGACGGTTCGAAAGACAGGGGTATCAGTCTTTACTTCTTTTAACCTCGAGAGCCGTAGTAAAAAATGTCCAACTCCTTCCGAAGCATTACTAATGCCGCCCCTTTATGTGGCTAATACGAATATTTCTTTACGCATTTAAGGTTAGATATTTGTTATTTTATCGAAACGCATATACTAGATCTCAAATGCAGAAAAGATTGTTGTTTTCTCAGGCAGCCAAATCTCGAAAAAAACTACTTGCGCAGTGTTTAGACAAGTAGAGCAGAGAATGAAGTAGTATGTCTTAATCCCTCTCTTTCTAAAAAAAGCGTAAAAAAAATGAAATGAATTTTCGCTAAATTTCCCACTAAATTTAGTGAAAATTTTCCCACCATATTTGGCGGAAAACTGAATTGGTGTTGAGGTCACGTGACGTCAATTTCTCCGCTAAATTTAGCAGAAAAGCTTTCCACTAAATTTCACGCGACGTCACATTCATTCAAGTGACGTAACATGTGATGTCAGACGTGACGTCACGTGTGCCATCATGTCTGACGCCACACAATGTTCCCGCTAAATTTAGCGAAAAAATTTTCCCGGCTAAATTTAGCGGAAAATATTCCCGTTAAATTGAGCGGGAAAATTTTACCGCCAAATTTAGCGGGAGAATTTTACCCTCGTGACGTCACATGTGACATAATTATAGAAAACGTCCCATAATGCTACACGCGGTTACGCCGACGGGTGCCTAAGAGCTGCGCTCTAAAAGAAACATCCGCTTAAGCAGTATTTATCTGAGAAGTGCCCCTTCTTTCGTACACCCCAGAACACTCCCTATGAATCCAACATCTCCAATCTCCAACAGGCTCCAGAATACATCCAAGTTTGGACAAAAACAAAAATCATTGCCAGTGAAGATGGCCTCGATATTCGAGGGCCACATCTGCAAATTCTTCGTACACAGACCACGCTCCTGCTAATGTTCACAAATATTGTAAAAATCCGGTTGGTTACACCACAACGAGTTCCCCTCAACCCCGGTACACTTCTCCAGATAACAGAGCAACCAACGAATATCGTGCTAGACTCCACGAAGAGCATGCACCATACTCTCTTTCCTCGTGCGTCCACTGTCCCTAAACTATCTCGACGTCCCTGCAGAGTTTCTTTCAGACAAAAACCGCAATTCCCCAAAACAGTCGAGAGGTTTTTTCGAGACATTTTTCTCGTCTCGGACAAAACAATCCCCAGATCCCACTACCTCCAGCGCCCTCTCAGAATTCCCCACTCCCCATAGTCCGTCTTCGGTTTTGCACTAAGCGCCTCGCAGTCAATCTATGCTGAGTGAGCGGTCGGGTTTCTTGAGCGTGCTGAGAAACTTGTACACGTGGGGCCAGATCTCCTTCGACTTTGTGCCGTGAAACTCGTGCAACAGACCCTTCTTGTCGTAGAACGCGAGCACGGGCTCCGTCTGGGTGCGGTAGGCCTCCAGACGCGCTTTCACCGTCTCGGGCTTGTCGTCTGCACGCTGTTCGAGCGGCTCCCCCGTCTCGTCGTCCTTGAAGGGGACCTTGGGCGGGTTGAAGTCGACATGGTATGTGCGCCCGCTCGCCGCGTGGATCCAACGTCCGGCTATCCGCCGCGTGATCTCGTCTTCGGGCACGGCCAGGTTCACCACGCAGCTGAGTTGCGTCGTCTGTTGCCGCAGAAAGGAAACGCGTGCGAGCGGGTTCCTAGCTGCATTATTTTACTCAAAGGGAAGCTGAAGAGGCTCTAGAAAAAAACGAGTTAGAGGTGAATTCAAGAGTATTTTTATCCCGTGAATCTGAATATCACGTTCGTTTTGCCCAAAGATGTAACTAAATGCGAGAAAACACGAAAAGCCTACGACCAGTCATTACGTCATAACCAGATCTTTCGCCTGTCCGCACGTGCATAGCTCTGACAGGCACCGAAGATGCGCGAGAGTGTAGATTCCAACTCTGGATATGACGGTAACGCTCCGGGAAGGAGGGGCCTCAGCGGTACTTTAAAATCGATTTTCTGCAGCCTCCATGCGTCAAATTGAAAAATAATCTCAATATTCGCGATCCTAGAGGCCAAAAAAAGACGATTTAATTGCTTTACTCAAATACAAGACCGCTTCAGCTTCCTTTTAACTCATTTTCTTACCATCTGAAAAAGTTGTGATCCTCGAAGGATAAATAAAACACAATTTTTTTCCTTTGAGAACAACTCAAGATGTGGCCAGTTATAGAGTTTTAGTAGATTATTCCACTATTTCTGATAACGGTACCCGTTATTCCGCCGGCGCCTTTGCACATGCACGAATAGTGAAATTTTAATTAAAATCAAAATCAAATCGAATAGTGACGAATATTAGCCAAAAAGTTGAATATTGAATTGAATACGACTACTAAAAGATTCATTCTCAATATTCACAAACCTAAACAAAACAAGCCGCATAAATGAGAAAAAAAGCCCTTTGTGTTTATTCTCGTGCAAGGTACGCGGAACGAAGAGCTGGCACAAATAAAAATGGTGTCAATGACCACACTTAAACAACAACTTTAAGGCAAGGCTGAGGGACGTGTCCACTCCTCCATGTGCAGATCGCAGGGTACTGGATGAATGGACAGGTATGGCTGATCGGGCGACGTCTTGCGTCACTCAACCAGGCACCTCGCTCGACGCGGCGGGGAGCGACGGGTTAGCGAAAGAGACCAGTTTGGTTATCGCCGCTGTTTGTAATTTGGTGGTAATTTGTCACGTTGTGGTTGAACAACCGAGGATAGGTTTATAGTGCACAGAGCTGGCTGAAGGGGACGCAAAAGCCTTGAATTCCAAAAGGGCAAAGTGCATGGTTTTCTGGGTTTTCGTCGAGCGCATCAAAAAAGCTCGGAGCATGACTGGTTTGTTTGAGAAACGCAAGAAACAATCTATGCTCTCTTTCAAAATTGTTTGTTAGTCAAAGCTACTGAATGAAGGCTTGATTTAGATCCAAAGCCTGCGAGGACTATTTCGCTATATGAACAGCGTTCCTGAAAGAACCTGGATTTTTGCCAACAGTACATTACTAGAATCACATGAAAGCTTGAATACTTGGAATCCAAAAGTCGTATCGAATTACTTGGACAATCGTTATTCGATTCGAAATCGACGAATGTTCTTACACCCCTATTGAAAAGATTTACCCAATTTCATTGTTGCACTTGGAATTCATGCAGAAATGAGAAGAAAAAGTTGAAACTTTTGTGGCTATGAATTTAAAAAATTCTAAACGTACTATGAAAACTTTTAGGTCACTGTTTATGTCACTTCCCTTTTCGACGGCACAGAAAACGAGATATTGAAAAGTTAGTTTCGGTTTTGCCCGTTTATTTTGCAGACACAGCAATAAGCGTCGCAGAATTTTATTTTAAAAGAATTGAGCGTCATGCTAAATTTCCAAGGCGTCAAAGAAAAAAAAAAAAACCTTAGCAAAACCATTTTAGAACAGGCTTCATTATCCCTGTTAAAAAAGCTCAGGGGAGCGAAAAGCAGGAAAGACAAGAACATAAAAAGAGGGGCACATGCAACACTGCCTGAAAACACGGCTTTGTTCAGAGACGGCATTCCATTCAAGCTATGTTCCAGCCATTCATACCTTTTCTCTTCTCAGAATTCTGGCCATAAAGTCCACCAGTGAGCCTGGAGTTTCACTGAAGCCTACACTTGTAAGCAGCAAAGCAAAAACAGTATGAAGTTCCCCAACAAGACGTCCATGAACAAAGACTCAATATTCACATCAAACATCTATAATAGGAGCAGAAACCACATTAGCTGGGGAGCCCAATTGTTAACAATCTCAAAATCACACTGCCCACAACAATCCAACCCCACCCCCCAACACCACACACCAAAACAAAATATTCTTAGCTATGCCACTGATTTGCATATGCAATGTTGAAGTTTTGACTGCCGTAGAGAGAGGGAGAGAGGGAGAGGGCATACCTGAAGGAGCACTTCCGCTTGAGGCACAGTGCGAGGGAATCCATCCAGCAGCCACGGATCGTTCCGGAAGGTCTCCCGGATCTCATGGAGCATCAACTTGGTGACGAGCTCATCCGGCACGAGTTGGCCTATACACGATCATACGGAGAAGCAATGTTGGTCAGCGGCGTAACATAGACCCAAAGCCGACGAGAAACACTCCGCTTCATATTACATTAGTGCTGAAGCCAAGTCCAAGATTTTACTAAAAGTAATATTTATTTTTTTATTTCTGGTGCAAACAATTATTCTTTTTTAATTAAAATTTGGCCAGAATATCTTGGAGCACCACGGTTATGCATGACTTGCACGTGAAATCGCTGCACTATGCCAGAGGTTTCTCCTACTCATTCTTACCAGGCACAACACATTCCATAGTGTGAAATGTACGCTGCAAAAGGTTCAGCAGTAAAACCACCACAATGACAGCTGACGGTGATATTATTGCAAGTCATGCACGTCATACAGCCAGAAAGGCAAATATTCAAAACCCCTTATGTGTCCCTTTAAAGGCAAATCCGCTAAATTCCCTGGGCATTCCCGGATTCTTCGGCTTTCCCCAGTGGAGCAGAGAAACAATGAAACGTGTTTTCTCTAGGTGAATTGAATGCAGTCTCAGTTCCAAAGTCCTTCTGCTCAGACAAGCCCCAGGACCTTCTTCGACACTCGCAGTCAAACATAATCGCGTATGACTGAACTATGGCTAGATTACACTATGGCTGACTGTGAGACCACAGCTGAAGGCAAAACTACTGCTGAAGACAAAAATATTGTGGAACATGGGACTATGGTTAAAGACGAAACTACGGCTGAAGGCGATGCTACGACCGAAAACGAAAATGTGGCCGAAGACAAGGTACAGGTCGTGGCACCCACCCCTTTCGATGAACTTCTCCATTTCGAGGCCTACGGGGGTCTTGTTCCTCACGTTCTGCCGCATCATGTCCCCGCACGAGAGGTACTGGAGCGCAAAGTCCCTCACGATCCAGTCGGAGATGGTCCCTTTGCCCGATCCGGGAGGACCCATGATCACAGCCCGGAAGATACGCCTCGACATGGTCCCGGCTCACGCTGCGCTGCCAGAGGCCTGCTCGAGAAAGGCGGTACACTTGCCAAGTCATGGCTGCACGGCATGGCTGATCCTTTTCGATCAGGGGAGCACAAAACATGCCAAGTTGCAACAGTGCTTCGTTGCAACTCCCGGCGTTACTTTCCTGCAGTTTCACCAAGTTCTATCACATAGTCGGGTATTTCTTTCGTTGAATATATGCATGTTCTATACTCCATTTCACTTTACGATGGGCCACAGCAGACACGAGTGTCATGTGGCCTTTCGGAAAGGGCCAGCGGTGTGTAGTCACGTAGTACATTCACAGCGCTGGGTTGGCTGGGATGGCTCATAGCACCCACTGCGGTCGATGGTAATGCGAAACAGAGCATAGAAACGTTTTTCGCCAAGCAGTAAAGGGATGCATCGGCATTGCTAAAAGTGAAGGAAACGCGTTGATTGAAGGAACAAAACATTTTCTTGACCGTCCACTCTGTCCAATTCTTTCCAGTTCGGAGTTTCCTTGCAACACGCTCAAATAACCAGGTGTACAAACAATCTGTCAGTCAACTCGCTTTTTTTTTTTTTTAGATATCTGTTCGTGGTACTTTTTAGGCCTCTCTCAAGTTTATAATTTCGCAGTCATCGTTCTTCCTTTCCTTAACTATTTTTTTTTTCTTAGATTCGTGTGAAAAAAGCATGGAACGCTCGAGTTTTTGCAAGACTGTATGCCCAATGAATTCAGGGGTTGTAAACGCACCGCATAGGCCAAATTGCCCATTAAGATCACTACACAAATTAAAAGACCCAAAGGAAGACATAAAAACACCTCTTGTACCTCTGTCCCCACCCGGTACGGCAAGCGTAGGCTACCTCACCAAATTTTGTCACTAAACCACGTCACTTAAAAAAAAAAAAAGAAAAAAAAAAGGAGCCGATATATTCCGGTAAAGAGGAAACGTGCCATCCAATGACGGGTTCCAATTGGCCTAGCAAACGTATCAAGGAGCACACGTAGCAAAGAAACACCCTGGTGCTGAATGGCGAACATATTTTGAGTTCAGCGCTCTGCCATATATGAAATGCAATCGAAATTAAAAAAATATAAATCACACCTTGCAAATCCACCTTGGCCAATCGAGCCGAAGACGGGAGGAGGGGTCACCACTCAAAACAAAAGGTGGTGAGATACGAAGCATGAAACCATTTTAATGTATTTACATGAATAACATGCAACCTCACAAAATAAAACAGCAAAATATTTATTTTATTTTATAATAAACTAATTGAAGTTACAGTAGTTTGAATTAGTGAGGAGTTTTAACAATTTTACTTTCTGTATCCGGTTTTGTTTCTTGTTTCACCTTGTGGCTGAACCCAATGGGGCATGGCGGCATTTCAGTTCATGTTTCGGAATCGGAAGTGTTGGATTTCTCTCATCAACTCTGCTTGTGCACGATGCAGGTATAAACTGGAATAGCTCTATAACTCTCGGCACATCCAACCGGTTATACGCGTGCTCCTTTAAAATAATTTCGTAGCTTAAAAAACAGGTAATTTCGCATCTTACCGTTGTCCGGATCGCCGAATGACTCAATCAGGCATGGAATTCGATCGAAGAAGGGTTGCGACTTTATTGACAGTGATATTCATTTTAGCTCGGGAGATTTTAGCGCAAAAACATAAATAACTCCCTTGTAAGCGTGTTGGCTCTATGATTTATTTTAGCCCCGATTTTCCAGGACGACAGTGATCTCGACGAGACAGAAGAGCGTTCCCTCGAAGGACAACCCGAGCAGCATCGTCAAACCGATCGCGAAGACTGGGCATTACGTCGTCTCCAAGCTCAAGTTTCTCCTCGAAGGTTACGATATGATACTGAAAAAATTTCCTGTGGCCTACAGACTTCACCAGGTGTTCCTAATAGGTAAGCAACTTGTGTCGTCAGGCTGCCGCTTCGTGGCGAACCATGTCTGGCGCCCAATCCGTAACCAATGAGGTGCTTGCGTGGTTACAGTCTTAGCGAATCAAATTGCCTCCTAGCCATGCTGCAGCCAATCAGATCGTCCGGACATCATGTAGCAGCCAATCAGAACCCTGACAGCTGTGCACACGAAGCACGGCTGTAGAGCTCTAGATTTTTTCTCTTGTTCAGTAGACACTCACTCCTAATCAGAGGTCGGCATTTTAGGCCGCCCTCACAGCCACACTCACCTCAGCCCCTCATCCTCACAGCTACTCACCCTCAGCCCCTCACTCACCCTCATAGTCACACTCACCTTCAGCCCCTTCATTCACCCTCACTGAATAGTGAATCTCACAGCCCTCATGCACTCAACCCGTCATGGGCCCCACTGCGCCCTCACGGCACTCGCGACCTCACGATCCTCATGGTCCTCACTCACCCTCACCTCACCTGTGAAGATGAGACTGAGTGAGGTTATGCCCATTACCCAATAATCAAACTGCACCAAGCATTCGCGCGGCGAAATTGTTGCGAGGCGAGCGTCGACCCCACTTACCAAGAGATCTCGTGAGAGGTCACAATACCCGCGCGACCTCTCACAGATTCTCTATGCCTACAAGTAAAATCGGGCCTCACAGAGAATTCATCATCTCACACAAGCCCCACACGCAAACGCAAGCACTTCATTTGAGGTGAGATCCTTCAAGAACTAATGCCCCTTACTGCCCTCACGGCCTTTACACCCCTCATGCCTCTCACACACTCATAACTCTCGCGCGCTCCCCACCCTCATGGTCCTCACACACTCATGCCCTTGACACACCCTCTAGCCTCAGACCCCACACACACTCACGCCCCTCACACACTCACTATCCTCACACCCCTCACGATTCTCACTCACCCTCACACTCATGAATTTTCCTAATTCAAAAACTTACTCACCTTCACCTCACCCATCAAGATGAGGGTGAGTGAGGGCCCTCATGAGTGAGGTTTGCCGAGGTATGCTCCTAATCGCCTCTGTCTTGTGATGCGTTTGAAATCTTCTATCGAGCATTTGATGACTACCGCGTGCCCTCGAATCTGGGTGAAGCCTTTAAAGGGATACTTTAACGAAATTCGAAATATACCCGTCGTGTTCAAAAATTGGTTGAATATGATCCACAATATTTGTAAATGAAAATCGCACGTTTGTATTCTGAGCCTGGTGGCTGTATTTTTCGTTTGAACGGCCCACTCTGGCAAGCGCTCGGAGAACAGCCAGCGGACAGCATATGACATCCAACGCAATTGTGACGTAGTTCGTCTCGGGACGAGCAAAGCTACTGCGAGGCTGACGTCGAGAGGATGACCTAGTCGTTCCAGCGAAGCAACTGCTTTTGTACGAATTTTGAGTGACGGGTTAATCTTCTATAATCTTGTAGGGGGACAATAGCGACTTCTGGGGCACACAAAAGAAATTCTCGGGGAGAGGGGAGTTCTTCCTTCCCCTCTTTTCTCGTGGTGGCCGGAGGCGAGACAGTCATCGTCACTCCCTGTCAAGGTTCCTAGACGGGCATTACAAACGAGGCTTTAGCGACATCCACCCGGTGCTCTTTGCTAATCGTTTAATTCGTTTTAAAATTTCTTTTCGTGACTTTTTTAACAAGATATTGGTGTGTTCGATGTGATACTGCTCCTTTGAACACATATAGACCAAAAAATGAGTGCCAAAATTTCGTTGTAGTAGCCCTTTAAAGTGACCACGTAAATCGGCTTGGTAACATATTGTGCTACGATTTACCACAGAGGTGCGTGGTGGTGGAAGCATCGCATCAAAATTTGCAAAGAAGGAACTTGCCTGAGTAAAATGTAGAAAAACGATAACAGGTTTCCTTTATAGTCTGTGACAGGTTACAGGGGCACAAAGAGGGCTCTGCAATCGTCTGTTCTTGGTCATAACTGATTGTACGGGCCCTAAACATCCTAAAAATTCAAAAAATTATGATTAAACAATGCCAAACTTTCTTATTAAAAATGTGATGAAAGGTTGGGACACACCCCTTTCTGAGCAGAAATATTTGATCAGAAAGGGGTGTGTCCCAACCTCATCACGTTTTAATAGGAAAATTGGCGTCGCCTGATTGTTATTTTTTTTATTTTTAGGATGCTTAGGGCCCGTAAAATCATTTATGACCAGGAAGAGACGATCGCAGAATCCTCTTTAGTGCCCCTTTAAGAGTAAAGTGGAAGCTCCTCCCTCCTCTTGCCACTTTAAGAGAGCAAACACCGGAGAAGAGGTGACCTCCTCTTCGACGACATATAGCTGAAATTACTCGACGAACCATTAGTTTTATTTGTATTGTGACCATTGATTGTTTTATTGGGAATAATCATGCACTGTTGTTTTCATTTGAAAAAGTTGCCAGCCTTTGGCACGATTGAATGGTTGTTGGTCTGCCATAAGCCACCGGAGCCGCGTTGCCACCACCTGTAGGTTATTGCACCAGTCAGAGGGTGTGCAACTAGCAAACAAATGCGATAAATAAAAAAAAAAAAAAATTATTGTTTTTTTTTTATTTTTTATTTAGGAAAGTTTGTTCTTTGAAATGTTGATGCGATGCCTCTACCAGCTTCAGGCACTTCTGTGGTAAATCATAGCTCGATGCGTTATCAAGCCGATTTTTTGTGGCCACTTTAAAGGGGGCACGCGGTATACTTTGTTTCACCACAGTCAGAGCACAACAGTCACCACGAGTCAATCGGGCAATTCAGAGCACCAAAAATGCTGCATCATAGCATCCATAGTCGATTTAATCAAATGCAGGGAGTCTTTGTGACCGTGCACTTTTAATCTTTATGTGCAGCATGTCTAAAAAAAATTACGATGCATTTTTCACTGCGAAAGTAAATTATGCATCGCTTAGCGCTCACTCTTCGTCTAAATGTATGTAGCGCCAGCAGTCCACACCAGGGGGGCTATGTTCAACAAATGTATTGTTTCTCCTAAGAAGAAACGGAAGTGACAATATCACGTCTGATTGGCCAGAGGCTGAAATGACGAAAGAGGGTACTTTCATCATTTGAGCCTCTACCCACCTGGGGAAGCTTTACTCACTTGCGCCGGTGCGAAATGGTGAAGCTTGACGCGAGAGTGCCAGCGAAAAGCGGGCTTGAAGAGAGCAGCGCAGTTGCTTTAAAGGGAAGCTCCGCTAGGGCAACTCCGCTGAATTCCAAAAATTTTAGGCTTACATGTGATTCCATTTCCCGAAGCACTACTAAACAGCCCTACGTCTTCAGATTCGTGAAATGTGGAATATTATTTCTGTAATGTTAGTTTAAACATCAGCAGATACCGAAACCGAAAATTTGGTTGCGACAGGCAACATTGAACTCGTGTCGGCAGAGTCATGTCCACGTCACACTGAACCACATGATCCTCTATGGGACGGCGGGCAAACGTAGAGCAAAGCGCAAGTGTTGTCTGCTCCTCTATTTTCGCCAATGTAGTTTGCTATGACATACAACGACGTCTGCAGCACTGCGACCCCAGCTTGCGCTTTGGGTTGGAATCTCGACGGAGGTCCCCGCAATTTAATGCGGGCTTATTGTCGCGAAGGCGCAGTGTAACCGAGATCTTGGTTACACGTCGCAAGATCCCCAGGTGGCCCAAATTAATCATCAGGCCTCCCTTTCGGTGTGCCAGATGCCCTTCGTAGGTCTGACACATAAAGCTCCAAGTTTATTTTGCTGAAAATAGCTGAGCCTTCGCGCCTGGTTTCTACAGGCACGAGACATATATGCTCGTACACTGGGAAACGCATGGTGCGACCGACGCGGTGGTCGTTTGACCGTGCATGTGTCTACAGCTGTAGTAGCCTGAATTGTGTACCTTTATGAAGCTCTACGGCAGACTACACGTTTATTATCAATAGCAACATAGTCAGCAAAAATTATGAATGCCGTGCTAAGTATGCTCCAGTGCACATCAATTTATTTTCACAACGGAACTATCTTTTCACGCACGTTTCTCTATTTAGCTGGTAACAGCAAATTAGTTAGTGTCATGAGCACAAGCTGTCGGAATAGGCTATTCTGCGATTTGGCGACAACGACTTCCCGGAGTTCCACCGGCACGGGATGTCCGTCCATACATTCAGGTGCGCACGGTCGTGTGGAAACTTGTGAAAGACAACTTCCGGGCTGGTCAACTGGTAGTTTGAGCAGGCAGCAGCACAACATCGTGAGCCTATGGATCTTTCGCCAGGCATCGCAGCTAGTCATCGGAGATGCGGCCCGCGCTCGTATCGTAAACAAAACGTCGTTCTCAAACTACAACAGCGGCGAGACGAAACAGACTGCTCAGCAGCTCCCAGCTTTCAGCTCCGAGAGTCGCGCAGGGCAGCGCAAACTAGCGCATCCGCGTTAGGGTGATCACGTGGACACTGTTGAGCCAACACCGGGGGAAGAAACTCATGACGTCATCGTTCAATTTCGCTCTGAGAAGTAAAAACAAACAAAACGTGAGAATGACGTAGACATGACTCTGACGTACTGGCTTAATGTTGGCTGCTCCAACTCCGTGGTATTGACTGCACTGTTGATTGCGCCTCACGTCGCTTGATAGAGTTAGCAGATTTTGGGAACTTGGCTCATTAGAAAGTTTGCTGGCCAGTTTAATAAATATATAGAGGAATTAGATTGTAATATTTGACATGTGGTCTTCCTAGATGATACTGAAGAAGGCTGCATAGTTTTCTCAAAAACAAAAATGAAGCGGAGTTGCCCTTTAAATATACGGCGTTCCGCCAGACCCATATGATGCTCCTACACCTTTTTGTCGGATCAAGCAAGGGCCTACCCTACCATGTGCCCCTTCTGCCTTTTCATGATTAGTCTCCTATCTTCTGGGTGGCGAATTGGTTGGTGTATTACAGTAGTCTCTAGAGCCACTTTCCTTGTAGGCTAGCTGTATCCTCTTTGTGAGTGCAAATCTGAATGCTCATGCACCCGCACCATTTCACGGTCTGTTGTTATCAACAGGCACACGGGACCTTTATCAAGACATTCGAGAGTACATGCGAATATCGCAGGAACTGCGGTATGGAAAGTCGGTTCGCGAGCTCTCTAGGAGGGAGTTGGAGCTTTATTTTCAGGTTAGTAAAACCATCTTCAATGTCTGCTAGTGCCCACTGCAAAAAAATCCTTTTTAAACTTTGGCGTTTCACCTCTGTGCTTTTCAGATACCACGAGATATTATAAAAGTGGCACCGGTCCTGTTTGTGATAGCTTTACCTGCCACAAATTTCTTCATGTTTCCACTGATGTGAGTATGCTTGGCTTGTCAATGAGTGTGCCCAGTAGCTGTAAAAATATTTTTTGAAACAGGCTGGCAAGCACAGATAACATTTTAGTAACAGCACCTGAGAATTTTTTTGCTCGGTGCTAATCCTTTGCAAGAAAGTGGTGTGTTGGGGAGAATTTGCAGTAACAGTTAAGATTTTGTTTCTACTCTCATACTAAATTTACAGGACTTGAAAATAATCTCCACCACAATAAAGACAAATCTGCTGCTAGATTTAGTTATGTCATTCTTAGAATCTAGAATTTCTCAAGTAGCACCACCATTGTGTGCTCTGCCTACTTCATTGGGGTTTCTTGAAAATGTATGGTGACCTTTTAATGCGAAAGCATTAACTGTTTCGTGGAGTGAGCCGACGTCATCAGCTTTGAAACCACGCCAAACTGGCTCTTAAATCCTTCTCCAAGTCAAGCCAGCTCCCATTCGCCGGTTAGCCACGGCACCTTTTACACCGCTTCGATCCCTATTGGCTAGCGCGCGTCAACCAGGCTCCCGTTTGCCGGACACGCAGCGCCATGAGGTGGCCGGTTGTTGAAACTGACGCTGTGTGTCAGTTTGAACGACCGGCCACCTCATGGCGCTGCGTGTCCGTCAGCGCGCCAACACGCGTATTGCAAGAATGATGTACATGCTTTCGTATTCACAACTCATGAAAAGTGCTTAGGTGTACCTCAATCTTTTTAATCACTCTGCTACAATATTTTATGTGTGAGAAATAGCAGTTTACAGAAAAATCTTCTAAGAAATAAAAACAGCTTTGATTTATGATAGTTTTTGTAATAAAAACAATTGCACAACTTTATACATCCTTATCAGTTACATTGTGTTCCATATAGCTATGATCAAGATTTTTTAAAATTCTTGGACTATACCTGCTAAAAGGGCAACTCCAGTCAAAAACAAAACCAAAATAAATTATTGGTATCGCCTTAGCCGCTCGAAATATGATCACAGCCGAAATATTACGTCAAAGTGAAGCCGTTTACTCCAGTAAAATCGATTTAAAAGATGCGACCAGCTACTCTTTAGCAGGCGGTAAGCGGCTTAGCTTTTAGTCAAGGAACACTGGCGCAGCACCCTTGTGGCGTCACGTCGCGGTGGAGCTGCGGTTGATTGGTTGTACCGCATACCGCATCACCCTTGTGATGTCGTCTCGCGGCTGTGCAGCAGGGAATGATCAGTGTTGCCATCCCTCTAGCAGATAGTTTCGGCTTTGCCATAGACACCCGAAACCAAACTTTGAGCCGCGATATTTATAAAACTACACACAATATCGAAAACAAAATTCATATGTTGCAATTCAGGGACACTGCTTTAGCTGAGAACAGTCGTAATCCCAAATTAAAAAAAAATATTAACCAGATTTGCCCTTCAAATGGGACATTTTCTACAGGGTGTTTCTTTTTAAGCTGAACAGATTTTTTTTTAAATACTGTGAGAGCTACATTAATGCGGTTTGTCCAGGTTAGTTATACGGCCAAGGGGGACATAATTAGAGGGCTAATTGTCACAGTAAGTCAAATAATTAACAAAAACTTGTTTATCAACTTTTGTATTAATAGACATATGGTTTCAACTAGAAACTTGCTGAGCATCTTCGAAAACCACTAAATACATAATTTTTAACAAGAATTTGCGAGCGTGGGAAGCGCACTATAGTGCGCTAAAGTTACCGCTGTTGCAACAAGCGCTGGCACTATGATAAGAGACGGAAAAACCGCACGGGCGCGTTATCGCACCGGTAGCCTTGCTCCTGCTGCGCAAGTGGTAACTTTAGCGCTCCACCGTGCTCTAAATATTTCTAATATTGACTGGTTTAGTGGTTTTTGATGACATTCAGCAAGTTTCTAATTAGTACCCTATGTTTATTTTCAATAAATAAAAGTTAATTAGCATATTTTAGTTAATTAGCCAAACGATCGTTACAATCGTTACAAACTTCATTAGTGTAGCTTTTACAACATTTTTTTTAAGCTTAAAAAAAAGGCCCGAGGTACACCTAAGCACTTCTTACGAGTTGTGAATGCAAAAGTATGCGTGGCGTTCTTTTGCTCCCGGGTTTCGTTTGCGGCGTATTTGCGTCGGCCGTGCGCGCGCTTTTCCAGGTCTCCTCGCAGCTCTGACCTTGGATGCTTCATGTTACAGGCGCGCTCGCGGTGCGGACGCGCAGCGTAATGGGGTGGCGGTCGTTGAAACTGACGCGCGCAGCGGCCAATGGGAGCCTGGTCAACGCGCACCAGCCAATGGGATTGAAGCGAAATCCATCAGCTTTACTCCGCTCGTTTGGGATCGGGGAAACTAAGGACCGCTGTCTAGGCTTTTCGCATGGATTCATAGCTGGGAGCTGGCTTCACTTGGAGAAAGGATTCAAGGTGCCGTTTGGCGCGCTTCAAACTGATGACGTCGACTTGCTCCATGGGACAGTTAATGCTTTTGCATTAAAAGAAACACCTTGTATATCTCACCTTGAATGTATAGTTGCTGTTTTGTTATGCCATGGCGGTCTGAATTTATTATCTGAATTAAAATGTTTTTGGCAGCAGCAACCAATTCTTTTTCGCTTTGAGCATGAACACTCTTCGTATATTTTGTGCAGCTATCTTTTTCCCAAGCAACTCCTTACCTGGCACTTCTGGAGCTTGGAACAGAGGGTCGACTTCTCGGTTGCGACGCAACGGAAAAAAGCAAGCACTCTTTTTATCTCGAGAACTATATAGGACAATCCATACATTACACCAGTGGTTCTCAAATGGGGGTCCGCGGACCCTTTGGGGTCCGCAAAGGCACTCTAAGGGTCTGCGAAGCCCAGCCTCACCAGTCAAATCCAGAAATAAAAGTTGTCTTTTCTCAGATTCAGAAGAAACATTCCAATTTTCGGGTGTGTTTTCTCGTGTATATGTCAATAATAGAAGTCTGCTTCACACTAGCCCTTAGTTCCATTTGTTTTTTAAAGCACTATCATAATTAACCTATACTTTCCCTTCCCTTCACCACGAACGGAGTCCTCCATCCTCTCCGCCGATCCACAAGGGGTCCGCGAAATATCGATGGTTGAGAACCACTGCATTACACCAACGAAAAAACATCAAAATTAGAGTAAAGCCTTGTCAAGAAAAAAAAATATTCGTCTGAAAGTGGTTTGATGTTTTAGAAACACAGCGCAGAAGCGGTTTTATTTAAACATTTCCAAGTCTGATGACCATAAAGGATATTCCATTATGACACAAACTTTCCGTCATCTTTTAATGACTGTATTAGGTACAAGAATGCAATGAATGCAAGATTATTTTTTCGTTGACACATAATGCATTGTTGGCTCTTCAATATTTGGAAGCAACAAAGTATGGTTTGAATCGTAATTAGGAACGAAATCGGCAGCTGGTTACATTGTTTAGCAGATTTCAGCTCTACGGCTCATCAAGTATGCTACCGGGATCATGGGTTTTGAGACGTTCACAGTATGCAATTGATGTGGCTGTGAAGCCAGATTTCAACAGTGCAGGATAGCTTTTGCATTCCTTCCTATTGACATGCAGATATTTAACAGTTCTGAATACTGACTGTAATCAATGCTTTATTATATATTATAAATATTATAAAAATCTTAATAACCTTAAATACTTTCCAACACAAACTTTAAATTACAGTTTAAAATTATTTTTTCCCGTGGCATGGGTGCACCGCAGCAAAGCGACATTGATGATGGCGCTGGCACAAGTAACGCCTTTCTGCAGTGCAGCGGCGCATAAAGAGAAGGTCGTTCCTTCCAAAGGGACATCTTGCTCGCACATTATCTAGCATGTCTAGTTTTCTGTTTTTATATGTTACAAATTTATGACAGCTTTTAAGCTATCACCGACATCTCATTGCCCTCTTAAGGCCTGTTCACACATGCAGCGGAGCGCTACAAGCATGGGCCTCCTGCGTTCCCCAGGGGGTGCTGCGAAAAGGGACTTGTTAGGCCTTGTTTTGGGTAGTACAAACTTTAGCGTCTCAAACTGTAACGCATGCAGAAGCGTGCCAGCTCTGGTGCCGAGCGCGAGATCACGAAGAAAATACAAAGAAACAAAAAAATTCGAACGCCGTCAAAGCTAAGACGCTAAGCGCGTTCCAAAGTAGACATGACAAAGAAAAAGAAAAATTAAAGCGTCGCTTCACAGGTGTTTTGACGTCACCACCCAGAGATAAGAGACGCGTACCCTAGCGGTGGTGTCATTAATTTGGCACTTTTGGTTGCCTTGCGGCGTTGAGTCTGGCCGATTTCTGGCGTCCAAAAGTCTTTTTTCGTTTTTCAGGACCACACAATTAAAAAAGCTCAACCAACGTGCCATAAGTAGTGCGAGGCTCAATCAAGTGAGCTTGTACTACCCAAAATGAGGGCGCTACAGTTTGTTCAAAGCTTCAGCGCAGGAGGCCTATAGCGCTCACCTCGCGCAAAGTGCGTGCTGACGGGAGCGTTCACCAGCCTTGTATTGCACCGTCAAAACTACTGCTCATGGCAGATGACAAGTAACGGACTGCACGTGAGAAGCGCTACATTAGTGCTTCGCTGCAAGTGTGAACCGGCCTTTATGCTGCAAGTGGGTCGAGTCGTAATTTCTGTCAATGAGGCCTAAACCTATTCGGCGAGCAAGTGTTCCAAAATGCGTCAACATAACAACAACAGGACAACATAAAAAATGCGGGGTGACAAGGCAGCCAAGTGTGGGCCATCATTGGTCAAGGTCGGGGGGGGGAAACAAAAGCATGTATGCGTGCTGGGGGGTGAACAAATGCACAAGGTGCGCAAGGAGCAGACAAACTTGTGGGCTGTATGAAACTGGGATATGTTACATCATTTGCAAATGAGATTTTGTTTGTTCCGTAAAATGGCAAAGAATGTCCATTCCTCTTGCCACTGAGACAGAATGACCATTGGAGTGTGTTCCACTCAACCTCTATCAAGCATCGTTGTGAGTGCATTGTGGGGTGGTGCACATGCAGGCATGTGACGAGAATGTTGGATTTGTGAAACTCGCATAGAAAAGTGTTCTCTTTTTGTTTGTTTTTTCGGTTCCTTACCTATTATGATCTGGTCTGAACTTCGGTATGTTTGATACAGGTGTCTAACTACTTGCCCGTGTTTCGGTACATGCAAGCGATTGTACCCGAGGGTGAGGAGGGCCAGAAGCTGCTCAGGATATTTCACAAGGTAATAATGTGCACTGTGTATTCTGAACTGTATATGATATGTTCAGTTCCTATACAAGTGTCAATCTAAATGCATTATTCTGCCTTCTACATGCCTTGTTTCTGGGATACTTTTTAAATGAGTCTTTATTGCTTTAGACGAGATATTTACGTGCTTTATTTGAGAGTGTCTCGTGGAAACGGAATTCTGGGGTGTGGGTTGATTTGTTTGTCTGGTCTGTATGTTGCAATATTTTTTTTTTTTCTGTTTACAAACCTTGGGAAAACTTAAGTTATCGCATAGCATCAGTTCTTTGGTTTCTGGTGCTTCGTAGACATTCCCTTTGCACTATGTACTTGCATACATCTGTTTATATGTAGATAAATTGTACTTACTACCATAATATAAATGTTGCATTGTTGCTTGTTATGTACTTATTCCTAATAAATAATACCCATATTGCAGTGTTCAGTTCTCGATAACCAGATCGATATCCGATGCATTCAACTCCCACGCGTCAGGTTCAGGCACAATTGCATTATTAATGTTAAGTTTTAATGAATGTATGGTCCCTTCAGCATTCCACATGCAGTAGCATAAGTTCTGCAAATGCATTTTTGCTGACTGACACATTAAACCACACTTTTGCAGCTTGGAAGTGGGACTCATCCCACTGTGGAAGACATCCTCGATGCGAAGCAGTACTTTATGGACAAGCCGTTGGCTTTGTCCAAACTGAGCAGGAAGCATCTCGTAAGTCTCCTCCACAAATAACGAAAAACTGACTTTTAATGGGAAATCATTAACTGTCCCATGGAGTGAACCGACGTCATCAGCTTTGAAACCACGCCAAACGTTGGCCAAACGGCACCTAAAATCCCCTTTCCCAAGTGAAGCCGATTTCTGATGGATTATGCTCCCATTGGCTGGTGCGCGTCAACAAGGAACGAGGCTCCCATTGGCTCTCATGCGGCATAATTCCCCAAAAAAGCCACCAGAGAAGCCCTCTCCATGGCGGCGCAGCGCACGCAGTGCCGCGGCCGCCAGTAAGAGGAGGGAGCTGTGGCAGCAGAGCCAGAGCCTGTCCGGGCAGACTCCAGAGTGGTCACACAGCCGAGCTCAGCGCGGCCATTTCACGGAAGCATGTGCTCGGCCCTCCGTTGGGAAATGTGGCCGTCTGCGCCACTGACGAACTAAGGAAGTGGAGAAAACGACATTCATGCTTTCGCATCCACAACTCATAAGAAGTGCTTAGGTGTCCTCAGACTTTTTTGCGGAAAATGTGTGGCCTTCGTCGTTGGAGCTGCAGATAAAAGTGGCCATGAAACTGTTTGGAGACTTAGTCTTGCTAGTGTATATTTGGTAGTATTAATATTTTATTGTTAATATTATTATTGAGAAGTACTATTGGGAGACGTGGGTCTTAAGGTGGCAAAAAAACGTTGAACTAAATTGTTTTTGAAAAATGGTTTTTCTGATGTCTGGATACATCAACTAACCCTTCTGCAGGATATTATCACTCTACATGACCAGTAAATATGAGAAACACTTCAATAGTTCTAATCCCTCCAAACTTCAAGTGCCTTTGTCTCTGTTTGTACTTATTTCAGTAGTGCCAACGACTGGTGTTTTCTAAAGTTTGTCTCCGGCAATATTAACTCTAGTTTTGTCACATAGACCAATCTCAAACTGAGTTCAAAAGAAATGTGTCACACTTTTTGTTTTATATATTTCTCAGAAAAAGTAGGGCATAAAGCAAACACCTGATGTATGTGCATAAAGCATTCACTGCAGATCGCAATTGTATTATGAGCAATAGCCGATTGAAGTATATAATAATGATTTTATAATCCCTTTAAAGGGATGGTGAACCGAAATTTGGATTTCAGAAAACAATGCAGGGAGCTGTAGGCGGGACGCTACAGTCCTTACAACACTACCCGTAAGGCGATATCTCGAATGGACGGCCGTATTTTTGGAAAAAGAGGTCGAGATTGAACGAGGCCGATGAGGCGTGTGATGTCAAGATATCTCGTTTCCTCCTCTCTTCGTTTCGCTCCCTCAAGGCGGCGAGGCGGAGAAGACGCGAGGCCGTTCCCCCTCCTTCTCCGAGAAACAAGACGTAAACATATCTGTCAAATGCGTTGTATGAGTGATGTGGTGGTGTTTGTAGCATCCCGTTGCACGCTTTTGCCGGTGTGTTTTGTGGAATCCAGATTTCGGTTCAGCATCCCTTTAAGGTCCTCGGGTGTTCATGAGGTGTTCCACCCAAAATGACTACTCAACTAGCTCAGCTCATTATTCTTACGTGTTCATGGGGTAAGGCCATATTTTTGCCAAATTAGCAAATTGGCCCCCTGTGAAGCTAGGTGAAGCATTTTTTTCTAAAACTCTTGAGCAGTAACGAGCAAACATGTTAGGCATTCTTGTAGAAGATCGGTGTTTGCAGTGAACAATCGGAAGACTAAAAAATTATGAGATAATATCCGTTCCTACTTTCTACAAGATATATTTTAGTACTGAATTTTCGAAGACAAATATCGTGCCTGGTACCTGAATATCTTCTGTTCAAGCAAAACAGCAGCTTGCAGAAGTGGGCACATGAGCACAGGGAACCTCCCAATTCTCAATGTCTCCTTTTGCGGCCTTTCCTGAAGCAAAGTGTCATGCACAATGTTCACTGACTCTAACTGCAGCGTAGTAAGGGCCAGCCTTCAGTAATGGATTGGCACCATCACTGCAGTTTTTCAACCGTGACACAATGATAACTATGTCAGGCAGTCACAGTGGAAAGCGAGCTCACTGGGTTCTGGAATGTCTCCTTGGAAACGCAGTCCAGCTTGTGCCGGATTCACGGGAAGAGCGCCTTCTTTCTGGGTCGCCGGTCGAGACTTTGGAGGCACGGGGGCTTTGTCCACGAGATGGATCTAGCCATGGCACGTGAAGGCATCGACCAGATGGACGTCGCGGAGTTGCGATGGGTGAGCGCATCTCTCAGGCTCAGTCTCATCTACGCATACGCATAGACTACGGGGGGGGCATCGGGGCTCGTGCCCCCCCTGGTGAGATCTGGGGGGGGGGGGGGGGGGCATGATCCTCACCGAGACGCTGTTTACGTGGCATTTAATGAGCTTCTAGTAGTGGCATGTAAATAAAATAATGCACACAGCGACGGACACAGGGCGATATACATACGCTGTAAAATGCACCCCCTAAAATAAACTGCTGATAATTGCTGCTGTAAAAACAATTGCGCAGAAAAGCACCCCCCCCCCCCCTCCCCCGGAGAACTTCTCAGCCTGCCCCTCCCCCCGGGAAAATGGAAAGTCTACGCCGCTGCGTCTACGGCAGGATGACCAAGTGTGGTTCGGCTTGTCTCGACGCTTTCGGGCCGGAATCGAGATTAGCTGCAGACAGCGCCGACAGATCAGAAACCTGTGTAGCCTTTCACAGGGAGGTGTGCTTTTGTGGAGTGCATGAGTAATGTACCAAATATTTTCACACCACATTGAGACGAAACGTGCGTGACCAATAAGACAATGTGTCACGGGAATTGTTTCTTGTTTTTATGCTGGCGTGGATTAAGCTAGGATGAAGCATGACTGGGTATGCTATATTTTGCTAAATAGAAAATTGGCAGCGCCCTGTTGAAACTAGGGTGAAGGGCATTTTTTTCTAAAACTCATTGAGCAGGTAATGAGCAACATGTTAGGCATTCTTGTAGAAGATCAGTGTTTGCAGTGAACAATCCGAAGACTATAAAAAATTATGAGATAATATCCGTTCCTACTTTCTACAAGATATATTTTAGTACTGAATTTTCGAAGACAAATATCGTGCCTGGTACCTGAATATCTTCTGTTCAAGCAAAGCAGCAGCTTGCAGAAGTGGGCACATGAGCACAAGGAACCCTCAATTCTCAATGTATCCTTTTGCGGCCTTTCCTGAAGCAAAGTGTCGTACACAATGTTCACTGCCTCTAACTGCAGCCTAGTAAGGGCCAGCCTTCAGTAATGGATTGGCACCATCACTGCAGTTTTTCAACCGTGACACAATGATAACTATGTCAGGCAGTCATAGGGGAAAGCGAGCTCACTGGGTTCTGGAATGTCTCCTTGGAAACGCAGTCCAGCTTGTGCCGGATTCACGGGAAGAGCGCCTTCTTTCTGGGTCGCCGGTCGAGACTTTGGAGGCACGGGGGCTTTGTCCACGAGATGGATCTAGCCATGGCACGTGAAGGCATCGACCAGATGGACGTCGCGGAGTTGCGATGGGTGAGCGCATCTCTCAGGCCGAAATCGAGATTAGCCACAGAAAGCGCCATCAGATCAGAAACCTGTGCAACCTTCCACAGGGAGGTGTGCTTTTGTGGAGTGCACGAGTATTGTGCCAAATATTTTCACACCATATCGAGACGAAACGTGCGTGACCAAAAAGACAATGTGTCATGGGAATTGTTTCTTTGTTTTTATGCTGGCGTGAATTAAGCTAAGATAAAGAAACCTGTCTATTAATAGTTCTATTTGTTCTACTGAATGTGACGCGCTTCGCTCAAACACAACATCAGCATTTTTTTTTTTTCATTTTTGTTTGTGTAGGTGGTGTCGAACGCAGAGATTTATTGGCAATTTTCAGCGATAATGTTACGGCAGTGTGGCAGTTGCGCTCCCTTGTTTGTGGATGATTGACTTAGCGACAAAGACGCTTGCGCAGATCTTGCTTCGTACAGCTGTTCTATATCGATCATCCAGGTGCCAGTGCTCGACTTAATCAACTAAGTTCGTGCACACACACTAAGCCTGCCGTTACCATCGCATTTGACAGATAAGATTGTATATTGTGCATATAATAGCAAATGCTAGTCATAATGAAGTTCCCTGTAGAAGGGAAATAATCAACAGTGTTGACTTCCGCAATGTGAAGCGTTAGCTGCATGCTGTGTTCCGGATGTCGCATCACTTTTTCTGCCCTCCCACTTTTTCAGGCTTGCTTTTTACGTGGTCTGAATCCAATGGGCTTGAGCAAGAAGGACTTGATAGCATGGCTTCAAGACTGGATCAAAATTTCGTCAAGCATAGACAGTGAGTTCGGCCATAGCAGTCTTTTGATGCCTGTCGTGCTAAAGGCCCGTTCACACTCTTGCAACCGAGTACGACCGAGAGAGACAAGACCGGTTTTTAAGCCTCTTGCGATCTCTTAGGACCAGCTCCGCAGCAGCGCATCCGGTCCTAAGAAGTCGCAAGAGGCTTAAAAACCGGTCTGGTCTCTCTCGGTCGTACTCGGTTGCAAGAGTGTGAACGGGCCTTAAGTCTGTTTCATATATCTTTTAGTGGGTTCGTGCTAATCCATTCTTAAAACCAAATGCTCCCAAAGGTGTATCTATTGACTTTGGATACTGTTTTTAGTAGCCTAACAATTTAGAAGAAATATTTATCTTATTTATTTATTCAATTACCTATAGTGCCACGAGGTATTTTGTTAAGCTGGTGGAGGAAACTGGGGCAGAAGGACTAAGTGCAGGCTTAAAATTAGAAACCTCATTAATCAAACAAAGCGACCCATTGTTTGGCATAATTTCACAGTGACCGGTAGGCAGACCGCTCCAATTACACCAGAATAAATAATTTTGTTTGGCACAGTGCTAACCATAGGAATGGGTAGATACTGCTGGTGGATGTACGGGTACTGGTACGACAGAGCACATCCCATCGAATCTCGGAGAAAAGCTCACGGCAGAACCGGCAGATGTGGAGAGAAGTTCACCGGCCATTGAGCGTATGCGAAGAAAAGCTCACCGATTTTTTTCTTCTTCTTTTTATATAGAGGCTGTTGGATCCTGCGTAACATACAATTCATTGTAACTAAAATTCTTCAGTTTTGTAAAAAAATAAAATGTCCTTTTTGTAATATTTGTTAAGCTTAAAGGTATATTGCTCCCAAATTAGTAATTGGGGGCGAGTTTTTTTTGTGGTTTACTTCCCTAGGTAACGAAAGCCTAACTGAAATCTATATGAATTCGGAAAACAGAAAATTAAGTTTGAAAACTTCATAATGTCTGCCTAAAACCTGAAAAGCAAAACTCTAAATGCCGAAAATCCTGAAGTACATGCGCAACAACACAGTGCCTGAAATTTTATTTGAAGCTTTTGTGAACCTTTGAAAACAGGATAGAACAGTCAGTAGCATATCGAGATTTCTTACTTCCACAAACATGCACTTTTTCTAAACGTTCGTGCTTATTTTTCAACTTGTTGCCTTTGTGTGATTGTGCCCTTCTACGGCGAGCCACCCATGACCTTCAGAGATGCATACTGTCACCGTCAATACTCGTGACCTATAGTAAGGTAGCGAATGGGGTGAGTTGGTAAACGTCATACATGATGAAAACCGCTCGTGTGACGAAGCCGGAGTGAAGACAACAAACACGTCAGGACGAAGCTGTTCTCGCACCTAAAGAGTTATTAGTTAAAAACAAAAAGAAGAAGACAGCGTAGTTGATACTGATTACATCAACTAACACCTACTTATCTATCAGGCACCGCACAATCTTCGGAGCCGAAACGGTTCATACACCGCTGTTCATATTAGCTCGCAAAAAACAAACCTCTTTATCTGACAAAGCTACTGACGGCGCACTGTCAAGCTGTCAATAAATTGTCTTTTTTACGGGTGTCCCATGTTCTGAACTTATATTTGTGGCATCATTAATATACAGAATGGGTGATTACTAATTTCTGAGGAATTAGTAAATATGCCCAATAAACTTCAAGAATATTACAAAAAAGAGGACAATTATTTTTAATGAAGTGACGAATTATAATTGTGCTAATTTCCCAAGCTAAGAACAAATAAAAACAATTCGGTGAGCTTTTCTTCGCATCCGCTCAAGGGCCGGCGAGCTTTTCTGCGCATCTGCCGGTTTCGCAGTGAGCTTTTTTCCACCGCCCCATCCCATTATGGATTCTTAATTGTTCATTTTTTCCCCATTCCTCCAGGTCAAAGCATGTCACTGCTTCTGCACTGCCCAATACTCTTGGCATATAACCAACCAAGCAACTGGATCTTAATCCACTGACCCAACAAGGTAGCATTATTATCTCTCCTAGTCCTTAAAGCCACAGGAATGAAGCTGGTTTTTCGATAGTGAGCATTTTATCAGGCAATAATGAACCTGCATTTCAAAACCAAAAACATTGTTGACAACAGAAAAAATAATATATATATATATCTATAGTACTATAAATAAAATTTGGTTTACAATAAATGTTCTCGTATGTGTCTTTTTTTCTTTTAGGTCATCTTCAACAAATTAGCAACCTATAATCCAGGACAATTCTTTTTGTTTTGTTTTTATGTGTAGGCGCACAGCAAAGAATTTCGTGGCTACCGTAGGGACACGCAGGATTTTTCAAGGGTGGCTGTAAGGATTTTAGTTAAAATCGGTTAATAATGCTGTGGTGAACATTCCAGTGGCCGTGGATGGAAGTAAAGAGGCTGGCTGGCAATGCAGCAGGCCTTTCAAACCACTTGATCCGTATCAGATTACTCCCGACGAAGGGAAATAGCTAAACTGGCCAAATTGAGGGAGAGCGACGATGCAGGGATGCAAACATCGGGAGCACCATTCCAGTCGTGCCTTTCTTTTAAATGTCTTTTCATCTCGCACATGACACATCTATATTAGGTGCTTCTGCTCCTTCAGCAGTTGCACCGCAGTGCCTAAAGCATGTCTCCAAACGGTGTTTGGAGTGTGGAAAGGGCTTACGCCCGTCTCCGGGGCTCACACTTTGGTTCTTGAGCCCCCGTCTACTGTAAGAGACTCGTATATATCCCCGCAGACAATAAAATAGCAAAATTGATTGAAGGGCCCCTTTAGATATCCAGAGAAGACAAAACAGACGAAGAAACCTTTACTGCAGACAGCCTTCAAAACTTGACCCGCCACACATTCGCCTGCACATCAAACTCGCATGCAGTCCCACTTCACAAAAGTTTTCACACTTCCGAAGCGGACGGGGCGATATGCACAAGAAAGTCAATGTCGAAGGGTCCACAAACTTTCGCTTTCTCCTTGGACATCCACCCATCAGCTCGCGTCACAATGGCGCGCCCTTAGCTCGTCGAGGGTGGCCTCGAGACGTTCGACCTTGCCGGTGGATTCGTTGAGCAGCTGCGCCGTCTCCGACACCTTACCGGAAGACTCTTCGAGCAGACGAACCGTCTCCAAATGAACGGCTTTCAGCCGTCGGTACTTCCGGTAAAGGTCGCGGAGCGATGTGCGGAGCCCCTCTAATGGCAATGTGTCAATGTTTATCATTGTCGCCACCTCGTCATCACTGTCGAATTCCGAGTTGCTGTGGTCGAGGCCACTGCCTTCGGAGGCACGTGACTCGCTGCCATCGCACCGGGGTAGGATGTCGTCTGGACAAGCTGGTATTTCTGCATCCTCCTCTGAAGGATCTAGCAGCATACTGTCCGGCGATTTTTCTACAAAAAGAGAAAGGGGGGGGGGGGGGACAGAAAGAAACGCGGAAGAGAACTTGCTTTACCGCACTCCGTTTTGATGTTAATTAGAAAAATAAAGACCTATGACTGTGGAAAGCCAGTAGGAGCATCGGAGTGCATACGCTTCTCTAAAGCAGGCGTTGTCAAACCAAGTTCCTAGGAACCTAGAGGTTCCCCTATACCCTTATGGGTTCCCCGGGCTTCGAATTTCCTCGACCATCCCTGCCCCTAAGTAAAAACATACTTCTTCCAGTTTGAGCACTATTTTAGCGTATCGGAGCCATCCATCGATGTACAACTATACGAGGCAAATGCCCCTTACTTCATGCATCACCGTTCACAAGGTCCGTAGGCTTCTGCACTGCTCTATTGCATCAATGCCAAGACTTGGAGGCATTCTTACTGTGTCAATCAAAAGCGCTAGGGCTTCCTCAAGATTAAAAATTATGAAAACCTCCGCTCTAACTTGTTGCATCCCTCAGGTACACCTATTAGCGCATTGGGCTAGGAGCTTTAGCAGGGCTGCATATTTCTTAACGTTTTGCACAGCTCACTTAGATATTGCTGCACATGCAAAGGATGAAGCTGCGTGGTAATTTCCATCGGGAAATATAAAACAAAAAAAAAAGGTGATAAAAAAAAAAAGCACAGCCAATTGTTTTAGGAGGAAACACTTAAGCTGCTTGCCAAAGAAATGCCGGTTCTTACCGTATTCGAAAGCCGGTGATGCTGGAGGACTCGCTGAATGTGCATCCGCATTTTCATCCACGTCTATGCCCGTTATTACTTTGAATGAAATGATTTCCAGTTCCACAGGAGAGTCAGCAGTAGGAGGTTCAGGTGCCAATGACTGTGTTGCTAGGAAAAGCCGGCGAGTCAACAAAGATACAAAAAGAATCAAAACAGTTAATTGATGCCCCGTAAAGTCAGCAGAGGTGGCAAGTACTGAAACATTTGGAAAGCTCAAGCACAGTCGTTGAAGATTGTGAAAAAATGGAGGATGGTTGGCTAGAACTGCAGGATAATTTAGTTAAAGAGAAATGCAACTGAACTGCCAATTGATCTCCAAGTTTGGTTGCACTCACTTTAAAGAAAAGCTGAAATACTTCTTGAAAAAAAAAAACAAGTTGGAGGTGAATTCTGATGTATTTTTATCCCGTGAATCTGAATATCATGTTTGTTTTCCCCAAAGATTTACCGTAAAAAACCGAGCATCCACCCATTCCATACTAAGCACCCACCCCCAAATTTTGCAACATCTGAAAAAATATGCACAGTACATATATATGTAGAATCCATGACCTCCGATGCGCCCATCCCCTATTTTTTTCGCAATTATCTTCAAATTTTGAGTGGGTACTTGCTCAATATTTTACGATAGATAAAAGTGATAACCTAACAAACGCCCATTGCCCGATTTTCGCAATTATCTTCATATGTTGAGTGGGCGCTTGCTCAGCATTTTATGGTAACTAAACGCGAGAAAACACGAAAAACCTCCAACCAGTCGCGACAAAGTACTAGAATCTTTGGGCCGCCAAGCGTGTGTCACTCGTGTGGGCAGCGCGTGCAATTGCAAGCTTGCCAGGTATATTCCCCCGCACTGACACCACTTGTGACGTCTCTTTCTGACCTTTTTTGAATATAGCAAGAGTGCACGTGCATAGCTTTGACAGGCGCTAAAGATGCACGAGCGGAGATTCTGAAAACTCCTAATATGAGGTCGCGCCTCGAGAAGGAGGGGCTTCAGCAATACTTTGAAAATTAATTTATGCAGCATGCACCAAATTGAAAAATAATCTCAATATTCGTGATCAGGACAAATGAAGATGATGTAAATGTTTTTCCTCAAATACAGAACTGCTTCGGTTTCCCTTTAAATGAGCTATAGAGCAGATAGTATGCATTCTCCCTCATTCCGGTTATCCAGGCTGTAACTTCCATGAGTGAATTCGCACTTCAAAAATATTATTTTTGAAAAATTTGCAGAGCGTTGGTGACATTATCATGGAGAAACTTTCAGTTAAAATACAATATAAGTATGTGTCCTGAGAAAAGGAATGTGGCCAGTTGATAAGAGAGGATCAAACACACACAAAGCGTTAAATGAACCGGGCAATCTAATTGATGTGAGCTAATAATTTTTGATGACATTTTCACGCTCATACAACACGAAACAAAACTCACTTCTTTCAGAACATGCAGAGTTCCCAGAATGCTTGCATGCTTTCCTGCACTGTCTTGCACTTCTGGGGCCAAGGTTTCTTGCTGGCACAGCATTTTTCTTTAGCCTGTTGATTGATTGGGGTTTAGTGGCGCAAAAGCATCTAAGGCTATAATGCGCCTTCTTTAGCCTGTGTGAACAAAGTTGGTAGTACCATCTCTTCTGGTGCATAAGTCACATTGTTTTCCCCAAAACTTTCCCAGGTGTGTCTTATACAATGGCACGACTTATATGCATTTTTGAACGAGTTTTTGTAAGTATTAATTTACAATTTCGACAAGGATCTGTCAGACCGATTTTTTTAGATACCGTGGATCGAAGTTCCCTCATAATTTAAGCCTGGCAATATGGCAGCTTCCCGTAGAAGCAACAGCTGGCACACTAACGAATTGCCACCAAATTTATGCCACGCATCCTGATGATGCACGTAGAACGAAGAGTTCCAAGACCTAAAGGACACACGCAAAGGAAAGAAAGCTTTTTTTAAACAGCTTAGATGGAAAAAGGATGTCATAAAACGATTTTACAACGAAGAAAAATATTTTTAGAGCTATATTTACGGCGCTATACGAATTTGTAGTTGGCGCCCGCGGGCGCCGCGGAAAAGTGGCCCCTATTTATCACGTGACTGGTCTTTATTTATCACGTGGTGCTTGCGCTCTTTCGAAAGCATTTTATGGTCTTTAAAAGTGACTAATGTTCTTTATTGTTTTGTTGCACTTATTTTTTAACAAAATATTTTGACTTTTGAGAAACAAAGTATAAGAAAATCGTCACTTCCATTTTGACGCATACGAAAACATACAGGCTATGTTCCAAATCTTACCCGAGTAACCTGCCTCCTACGTCAGCGGGTAATACCACGTGACATCGCGAGTAAACGATCCGCGGCTCGATTTTGGAACGGACCGGATAATCACCTGGATACTACGCGGATTGGCTTCGTCTTGGGCTACGGCAAAAAGAAAACACAGCAGGGATGGGAGAAAATAGCAGACGATTCTTTTGATCATGAAGAAAGCACTCGAAGAGACGATAATATCAATGACGACGCAATGTTTTTTTAGGTGGATCCACCAGCTCCTTTTACTCACCTTCCTTAGGCCCGCTTCAGACGGAGCAATTTCACCCAGCAACTTGACGTCGCAACACCAGCAACACGGGCCGTCCGCGTTCACACGCAGCAACCGAATTGCTCCGACTTGCCATCATCATCATTAAATTTGATATTTCTTTCACTATTTAGACGCCCAGCTACGCGCTAAAAACGTGTTCTTATATCTTTGAACGGCGTTAAGAATACTGACTCATTTTTCTGAAAATGTTTATTTCCAAAACCGATCCATTTCACACCAGAAATAAGTCTTTAGCTGTCATCATGACCACCACAGGGGTGTCACGTGAAAATATCGCGTCCCTGATTGGCTGCAGCCGCTTCAAACGTCTTCGAATTGCTTCGAGTTGCTCGCTTGTTCGAGCCGGACCCGATCTCAGCAATTCGCGTCGATCTAGGGAAAGCTAGGGAACAACCCGCCAGCAACCTCGAAATTGCTGGAAAAGTTGCCCCGTCTGAAGCGGGCCTTACAGTTAGACATCAAAAATGTGTTTTTATTAATCGGCGCGAGCGCCCTAAACATATATTCCACGCATTGTAATTTGTACCGATTATGTCTTGCAGAAATTGATTCCACACGGTGTAGTAATACAGCGCGAGGGTGCTTTCTCAAGAATGATATGAAACTTACGTTCGCTTTGACGCGAATATGATTACAATAAAATCTTTGAAGCCTTCACTGCTTTACCAGCGTTATCCTCTCATTACAAGCACTCTAGAGGAAACAAAAATACTACCTTATAATTTACTGCATTCAAAGATTTTCAGCCTTGAACGTGAGAATACGGCATTCCCTCCAACGCCGAGGACGAGAATTCGGAGAAGCTCCCGTTTACGCTCGCACACTCATAATAACATGTATAATACCTTCCCGGGGAAGGTGCACGGTATAGATGTAATGCAGTCAATTCGTGCGTTGAAAACAGCAAATCGCAGTAGCCACACATGCTGCACGTCATTCTTTGTCATTTCGAACGTCCGCCACCAAAACCAACGGAGCAAGCGAGCTTTGACGGCTGTCGGCGCAGAAAGCAGACGAACAGATCACGTGACATATTTACTCGATTTCATCCGACGTTACCCACCGATTGAGGAGGGTAGCGTGAGTAATTACTCCGGAGTAAACCCGCTTCTGGAACGCGAGTTCTGACGTCATCGAGTAAGCTTTGGAACGCCACGGTACGAAACCTTTACTCTGTAGTCGGATCGAGTAAATTTTGGAACACAGCCACAGACTACGCCATTTTCTCTGCGAAGGACCGCGGAGCGCGGTCATCGCGGTGTTGTTTTTGACATGTCGGTTCAACCAAAGCGACGCGGCTGCTCATCGAAAGGCTGCAGTCCTCGTGATCGTGACCAGGAGGATTTCCGTACTCATATGGAACCGGCGGGAGCTGCGACCTGCCGGCAACGCTGTCCGCAGGGGAAAGTTCGCTGGTCTGCGAGGCGTGTCCTCGTAGGGGCGAAGCCCTAACTCCCTGATCCGGTCGAGAAGTCTGCGCTTCAACTCAGGATCCATCGTAAAAGACGCGGAGCAGACTACCACCGCTTCCACCACCAGCACACAAACCAAACACAGCGCGCGCCAAAGTTGAGCGGAAAATGCACGGCAGCACGAGGCTTGCGTACGTTTTTTTTAGCCGAGCAGCCAAGCCAATCCAAGCGGCTTACCTCTTGTCCCTCTTAGGGGTGTCGCGAACCGGCCGAGGTTCGAGTTCGACCAGGTTCGACTTTTTCGAACTTTTAGTGGAAAATCGACGAACCTTGTATTGAGGTTCGACTCGTGTGCGCATGCGCGACAAGCTGGCCAGTTGGCTTCGGATTGGATGGTGATGGCTAAGGGATGAATTAAGGGCAGCGCTGATTGGTTATTTCAGTTAATACAGTACAAAAAAATTAAGTTATTAACTTCTTCAGTGATTAGAATTAGTTTATTTTAATTGCAACTGTTTATAAAATAAAATAACCCTTTTGATAAAAAAAAATTCGCCAAACCTAGACATGCTTGTATCAAGGTCTGGCCACACTGTCCACATAGTCGAACCGGTCGAATCTGGTGAAAAGTTCGAAGGTTCGTCGAACCGGTTCGACATAGTCGAACCCCGAAAGTTCGACCTAAAAATCTGGTTCGACAAAAGTTCGCGACACCCCTAGTCCCTCTTGTTTTGCTTAGGGGTGTCGCGAACCAGCCGAGGTTCGAGTTCGACCAGGTTCGACTTTTTCGAACTGTAAGTGGAAAATTCGACGAACCTTGTATTGAGGTTCGACTCGTGTGCGACAGGCTGGCCAGTTGGCTTCGGATTGGATGGTGATGGCTAAGGGATGAATTAAGGGCAGCGCTGATTGGTTATTTCAGTTAATACAGTACAAAAAAATTAAGTTATGAACTTCTTCAGTGATTATAATTGGTTTCTTAATACATTGCAACCTGTTTATAAAAAAAATACCCTTTGCAAGTTATAAAAAAATAACCTTTGCATAAAAAACAATTCTCCAAACCTAGACATGCTTGTATCAAGGTCTGGCCACACTGTCCACGAAGTCGAACCGGTCGAATCTGGTGAAAAGTTCGAAGGTTCGTCGAACCGGTTCGACCCAGTCGAACCCCGAAAGTTCGACCTAAAAATCCGGTTCGACAAAAGTTCGCGACACCCCTAGTTTTGCTTAGGGGTGTCGCGAACTGCCCGAGGTTCGAGTTCGACCAGGTTCGACCTTTTAGTGGAAAATTCGACGAACCTTGTATTGAGGTCGACTCGTGTGCGCATGCGCGACAGGCTGGCCAGTTGGCTTCGGATTGGATGGTGATGGCTAAGGGATGAATTAAGGGCAGCGCTGATTGGTTATTTCAGTTAATACAGTGCAAAAAAATTAAGTTATTAACTTCTTCAGTGATTAGAATTGTTTTATTTTAATTGCAACTGTTTATAAAATAAAATAACCCCTTGCATAAAAAAAAATTCTCCAAACGTTGACATGCTTGTATCAAGGTCTGGCCACACTGTCCACAAAGTCGAACCAGTCGAATCTGGTGAAAAGTTTGAAGTCGAACCCCGAAAGTTCGACCTAAAAATCTGGTTCGACAAAAGTTCGCGACACCCCTAGTTTTGCTCCTCCCCGCGGAGCGCACAGGCGAGAGAGCGAAAAGTGGAAAGGAGCGTTACACCTCGCTTGACAAAAAATCATCTCGCCCCGTAAATATAGCTCTAAAATTTTTTTTCTTCGCTGTAAAATCGTTTTATGACATCCTTTTTCCATCTAAGCTGTTAAAAAAAAAAAAAAAAAAAATGTTTTTTTCCTTTGCATGTCTGAGCACTGTGACTGCTGACTGCGATTTCTTGAAACATGTTGTCACTGGAGAAACTTACGTTATCGCTGTTTGGTGTCGAGGTCATAGCTACGGTTATGGCCTTGAAAGCAGACACTGGTAACCCAAACATACCAGACAGTGATTGTGCAGTATTTGCACGGTTAATGCGCTATCTTCGGTAATTGGTCGTTTATAGCGCTCTCGGACGTAATTCATTCTTATGGTGCAAGAATGATGCGCACAAAATTAGGAAATATATGTGGACCGGAAGTGTGCCAGGGCTACTCCACAGATGGCGCCACTGAGTTTGTGCCCAAACAAAAAAAGGGTGAATATGTGCTCGGCTGGTTCTATCCACAAGCACTTCCAGAGGACATTCCAACAGACTTGGCGGGACCGTTGTGTTACCTCCAAAGGGGGCTCAATTGAGGGAGATAGAGCGAGTTTAGAAACGTTTCGATACAACTTCATAGTATATTCTTGAGAGCGGAGAGACCTGAAATGGGTGCATGACACTCGTGGGCAAAGCCCCTACTGCATACCTAAGCTGTCACCAACCACCGACCACTATGGCTAAGTGGGGCTAACACAATGTATACAACTTGTCCATCTGTGCACATGTTCCACTTAAAGGGGCGATGCAACAATTTTTGTACTTTGCACAAATACCACTTAGAACGGATCCCTGACGTTAATGAGCTATGAAACACGCGTTCGTTTTTCACCCCCCGCAGTAGAAGTCCCAGAAAAAAATTAAAGAAAAACGAGCAGCGTTCACCCTCTCAACTCGCAGCCAGAACAAGCAGCCACGTGAACTCGAGCCGATTATATGCCGCCAATGTTGATCATAGCCACGCGCTGGGTTTGGCAAAGCACAGGACATGCGCTGAGTTCCAGACATTGTGTTATGGCTCGGCTATTGTCGTCGTTGCAGCGACTGGACACGTGCCCCCCTACCCGAATGCTTCTCGAGCTAGTAATTATCACGAGACCAAATCGAGTGCCCACGCAATGCTCGGGTCCAATCTATGAACAGCATTCAAATATCGTCATATGGGTGTCCCCACTTTCATTTCATTTCATTCATTCATTTATTTTTCCCTCAGGGCCCGAGGGCATTACAGAGGGGAGTGGGTTACATAATATAAAGTAAATCAAAGATATGCACATGAAACAGAACAAGAAAAATAACAATAGGTTAGTCAAATTCTGGAATATAAATATTGGCAATACAGTTTTTAAACGCCACACCATCGGAGATCGATACCGCAGAGGCTGGAAGGTGGTTCCAGTCAAGAGTGGTGCGAGGTATGAACGAACTATGAAAAGATGTAGTTTTACACGAGGGTACGTCCATTTTATGTTGATGATCGAGACGTGACGAGATGTAAGGTGCAGGCGTTAGTAACCTTTCACGTAGGAAAGGGTTATGATGGTATAGCTTGTGATACAGGCATAAGCGAAAAATTTTTCTGCGCAAAGCAAGCGTTGGCAGTTTTAGGCCCAATTTCATTGATGTTACGCTAGCGATGCGGTGATAATTAGTGAGGATGTAGCGAGCAGAACGGTTTTGGACCGCTTCAACTGCAAGGGTTAGTACGTCAGTACCGGGGTCCCAGATGGAAGAGGCATAATCCAGTTTTGAGCGAACGAGTGTTTTGTAGAGAAGTAATTTTAGCGACACAGGAACTGTTGAAAAATTCCGTTTTAGGAATCCGAGCATGCGGTTAGCATTATTTGTTATGTATTGGATATGAGAATCCCAAGAGAGGGTGGATGAGATATGAACGCCTAGATATTTATAACATGAAACGTGCTCTAAAGAAACATTGTTAAAAAAGTAGCGAGGAGTGTCATTTTGGACACGGGAAATTCTCATTACTTTGCATTTGTTAACGTTAAGCTGCATATTCCACATGTTACACCATTCTAACACACTGTTAATGTCTGACTGAAGAGAAATGACATCTAAGTTATTAGTTACTTCACGGTATATTACACAGTCGTCGGCGAATAAGCTGATTGAGGACGAGACACTGGCGGGTAGGTCATTTATAAATATAAGAAAAAGCAGAGGTCCCAACACAGAACCTTGGGGAACCCCGGATGTTACAGAAGATAAAGACGATGAAGTGTCATTTACAAAAACAAATTGGGACCGGTTAGTTAAAAAGGCATGAATCCAGGAAAGTACGTTAGCGTCGATATTAAGTTTGCTTAATTTGTGAAGTAGAAGCCTATGTGAAACCTTATCAAAGGCTTTCGAAAAGTCCAGGAAAATACAGTCGGCCTTCGAACTACGATCAAGAATGCGATGAAGATCATGTGTGAAAGTTAGTAACTGTGTTTCACATGAAAAGGACTTACGAAACCCGTGTTGCGCGGGAGAAAAGAAGTTGTTCGATTCTAAAAAATTTACAAGATGTGAGAAGATTATATGTTCTAAAATTTTGCATGAAATACTTGTTAGAGATATCGGACGATAATTGAGAGGAATATGCTTATCACCAGTCTTATGCACAGGCACAACCTTTCCCACCTTCCAGTCGCCGGGTAGAACACCAACACTAAGAGATTGCTCGAAGAGTTTAAATAGTATAATGGACGAATATTCCTTGGTGTTTTTTAGGAACTTCGAGTTTATATCATCAATTCCTGCAGAACAAGACATTTTTAGATTATCGACTAGGTGAATAATGCCGGCAACGTCGAATATAATCGGAAGCATGGGTGAAAAATCATTTTGCAAAAGCAGTGGCACAGTCGATGAATGGTCATGGGAAAATGAGGCGACAAATGTAGAATTTAAAATAGACGCACAGTCACTAAGCGACACTGGTTCACCAACGTCGCTAAAAAAAGATACCGAGGGTTTTTCATTGCAATTGACCACATTCCAGAACTGCCTAGGGTTATTAGTAAGCATGGATGGCAGAGTTACAGAAAAGAAATGAGCCTTCGCGTTCTGAACTGCCATTTTGTAGATATTAGAAGCATTGTAATAATCGGACCATTTAATGTCATTATTTGAAAACTTAGCGGTTCTAAACTTCCTCTTTTTCTTGTTAGAAAGCCTTTTTAGCGCAACGTTAAACCAAGGCGCTTTTGAAGATACGGAGAGATTCCGTAACGGTATGAACTTGTTAGTGAGACGCACTACTTCCGATTTAAATAATTGCCAGTTTTCGTCAACAGAACGCTCAGAAAAGCGCAATAAGAAAGAATCAAGAAACACACAAAGTTCATTATTGATAGCCACGTAGTCACCTTTACCATAGTCACGTATTCGCTTGAGACTCGTAGGCGAGCTTCCAGCAGGAACATTAAGGAAGAAATGTATTATAGAATGATCACTGAGACCCTCCATGTTGCTGATGGAAGAAATTAAAGTAGGTGATGTTGTTAGTACTAGATCCAAGATGTTGGATGCGGTTGGAGTGCTTCTGGTAGGAAGAGAAACTAACTGGGTAAAACTGAAATCATTGCAAAGATTTATGAACTCGGCTGCGTCAGTCGAAAACGGGTGACAATGGGTATGTAAATCATTCCACACAATGTTCGGATAATTGAAGTCGCCAAGAAGGACGATAGGAACGGAAGGAAAGCGGACCAGTATGGAGTTGATTGCATCATGAAGGTTGTTTACAAAAGAATTATTACAGGAAGGTGCTCGGTAACATACACCTAACACAAGTTTTTGATGATTCAAACACAAGCAAATGAACAAGATTTCTAAATCGCTAGTCAAGCGTAAACAAAACGATTCAATGTGAGCGGCAACTGCGATTAATACACCTCCTCCAGTTCTATCACCCCTATCACAACGATAAATGTTGAAGCGCTTTTCGCAGCAAAATATTTCAGAATTCTTTACCCTGGAGGAAAGCCAAGTCTCAGTTAAAATCACGATGTCAGCGCAGCAGGAATCAATGACAGAGCACAGATTATCTCGGTGACGTATGACACTTCTTATATTAGTAAAAACTACGGACACCTGTTTTGCACCGTGGCGTGAACCATCCCCCCTCACGACCTGCTATGATGATGTAGATGCCCGCGAATTGTTAGAAGAGACTGGCGCTGTATCTTCTGCCGCACGCGCCTTAGCGCCATTACTCAGCTCGAGGATAGTATCATTTGAAGAGTTATACATGTAGCACTGCCTGTTAATAAATAGTTTATTATACCGCAACTGAAATACGCATTTTTTTGTTTTCCCAAATTCGATTAGTTTCCTTCTGGCAAGACGCGTTGCTGGTGAAAAGTCTTCACTCAGGTACGTGGCGCTTCCTTTTAGTTCGAACCGTGAGAAAAATATTTTATCCTTATCTTTAAATGAAGAAAACTTTACTATTACTGGCCGACATTTATTAGCGACGAAGGGCCCAATTCGGTGCGCGCGTTCAATGCAGTCGGGAGGAGCCTGAGTATCAAGGATATGGGAGACAATGTCAAGCACTTTTTTTCACTTTCAGCCCAAGTTTCTGATTGAGCGTCTGGAATTCCGTAGATAACTAAATTATTTCGGCGCGACCGATCTTCCAGATCATCAAGCCGATTGGCGAAGTTAGTGCTTTCAGCAAGACACTGCTTCGCGCGAATTTCATTGTTGGCAAGCTCAAGTGCGGATACTTTTGTTTCAACAAGAGAAAGTCTCGTTCCAATAGCGTTAATTTTTGCTTCAATGACGTGCTGGTTTTCTTTTATCTCTTTTACAGTATTAATTAAACTTTTCTGCCTTTGCTCCGCCCTCAAAGAACGGTCATTCAAATCTTGCATCATCAAAAACATTTCTGCGAACTGCTTGGCTTGGGATTCTGTCATAGGGCCGGGGTTAGTCTCTACATCGCCAGAAAGAATTAGTAGCAGTTTTAAAACGCCAATACACTCTACAAGCAGTTCAGAACAAACACTGGGGCATGGAAACGAGAAATAAAAGACATTGTTGGTTTTCTTAGCATGTAATGACGGGATGGAACCAACCTGCACAACGATGTAGACAGGGTTAGACGACGTCATTCTCCGACTGTTTCCATGCCCACTGACGGAACTGTAGGTGCTTCCCGGTCTTGTAGGAAAACCGTCCGTGAATGATGATGTCGATGCGGCGGCTTGCGCGAACGGCACGAGGACTAGCTGCGGCCACTCGGCGGAAACATTGAAAGTGCCGCCGCCAGAGCGTGTCAGGTTGAAAAACGCCCCTTGCGTTATCGCCGATGGTGCGGTGAAGGCTCGAGGGTATGACGATGGTCCTGTCCACGAGATAGTCAGGGAAGCCAGGATCTGCACAACGATGTAGACAGGGTTAGACGACGTCATTCTCCGACTGTTTCCATGCCCACTGACGGAACTGTAGGTGCTTCCCGGTCTTGTAGGAAAACCGTCCGTGAATGATGATGTCGATGCGGCGGCTTGCGCGAACGGCACGAGGACTAGCTGCGGCCACTCGGCGGAAACATTGAAAGTGCCGCCGCCAGAGCGTGTCAGGTTGAACAACGCCCCTTGCGTTATCGCCGATGGTGCGGTGAAGGCTCGAGGGTATGACGATGGTCCTGTCCACGAGATGGTCATGGGAAAATGAGGCGACAAATGTAGAATTTAAAATAGACGCACAGTCACTAAGCGACACTGGTTCACCAACGTCGCTAAAAAAAGATACCGAGGGTTTTTCATTGCAATTGACCACATTCCAGAACTGCCTAGGGTTATTAGTAAGCATGGATGGCAGAGTTACAGAAAAGAAATGAGCCTTCGCGTTCTGAACTGCCATTTTGTAGATATTAGAAGCATTGTAATAATCGGACCATTTAATGTCATTATTTGAAAACTTAGCGGTTCTAAACTTCCTCTTTTTCTTGTTAGAAAGCCTTTTTAGCGCAACGTTAAACCAAGGCGCTTTTGAAGATACGGAGAGATTCCGTAACGGTATGAACTTGTTAGTGAGACGCACTACTTCCGATTTAAATAATTGCCAGTTTTCGTCAACAGAACGCTCAGAAAAGCGCAATAAGAAAGAATCAAGAAACACACAAAGTTCATTATTGATAGCCACGTAGTCACCTTTACCATAGTCACGTATTCGCTTGAGACTCGTAGGCGAGCTTCCAGCAGGAACATTAAGGAAGAAATGTATTATAGAATGATCACTGAGACCCTCCATGTTGCTGATGGAAGAAATTAAAGTAGGTGATGTTGTTAGTACTAGATCCAAGATGTTGGATGCGGTTGGAGTGCTTCTGGTAGGAAGAGAAACTAGCTGGGTAAAACTGAAATCATTGCAAAGATTTATGAACTCGGCTGCGTCAGTCGAAAACGGGTGACAATGGGTATGTAAATCATTCCACACAATGTTCGGATAATTGAAGTCGCCAAGAAGGACGATAGGAACGGAAGGAAAGCGGACCAGTATGGAGTTGATTGCATCATGAAGGTTGTTTACAAAAGAATTATTACAGGAAGGTGCTCGGTAACATACACCTAACACAAGTTTTTGATGATTCAAACACAAGCAAATGAACAAGATTTCTAAATCGCTAGTCAAGCGTAAACAAAACGATTCAATGTGAGCGGCAACTGCGATTAATACACCTCCTCCAGTTCTATCACCCCTATCACAACGATAAATGTTGAAGCGCTTTTCGCAGCAAAATATTTCAGAATTCTTTACCCTGGAGGAAAGCCAAGTCTCAGTTAAAATCACGATGTCAGCGCAGCAGGAATCAATGACAGAGCACAGATTATCTCGGTGACGTATGACACTTCTTATATTAGTAAAAACTACGGACACCTGTTTTGCACCGTGGCGTGAACCATCCCCCCTCACGACCTGCTATGATGATGTAGATGCCCGCGAATTGTTAGAAGAGACTGGCGCTGTATCTTCTGCCGCACGCGCCTTAGCGCCATTACTCAGCTCGAGGATAGTATCATTTGAAGAGTTATACATGTAGCACTGCCTGTTAATAAATAGTTTATTATACCGCAACTGAAATACGCATTTTTTTGTTTTCCCAAATTCGATTAGTTTCCTTCTGGCAAGACGCGTTGCTGGTGAAAAGTCTTCACTCAGGTACGTGGCGCTTCCTTTTAGTTTGAACCGTGAGAAAAATATTTTATCCTTATCTTTAAATGAAGAAAACTTTACTATTACTGGCCGACATTTATTAGCGACGAAGGGCCCAATTCGGTGCGCGCGTTCAATGCAGTCGGGAGGAGCCTGAGTATCAAGGATATGGGAGACAATGTCAAGCACTTTTTTTTCACTTTCAGCCCAAGTTTCTGATTGAACGTCTGGAATTCCGTAGATAACTAAATTATTTCGGCGCGACCGATCTTCCAGATCATCAAGCCGATTGGCGAAGTTAGTGCTTTCAGCAAGACACTGCTTCGCGCGAATTTCATTGTTGGCAAGCTCAAGTGCGGATACTTTTGTTTCAACAAGAGAAAGTCTCGTTCCAATAGCGTTAATTTTTGCTTCAATGACGTGCTGGTTTTCTTTTATCTCTTTTACAGTATTAATTAAACTTTTCTGCCCTTGCTCCGCCCTCAAAGAACGGTCATTCAAATCTTGCATCATCAAAAACATTTCTGCGAACTGCTTGGCTTGGGATTCTGTCATAGGGCCGGGGTTAGTCTCTACATCGCCAGAAAGAATTAGTAGCAGTTTTAAAACGCCAATACACTCTACAAGCAGTTCAGAACAAACACTGGGGCATGGAAACGAGAAATGACATCTAAGTTATTAGTTACTTCACGGTATATTACACAGTCGTCGGCGAATAAGCTGATTGAGGACGAGACACTGGCGGGTAGGTCATTTATAAATATAAGAAAAAGCAGAGGTCCCAACACAGAACCTTGGGGAACCCCGGATGTTACAGAAGATAAAGACGATGAAGTGTCATTTACAAAAACAAATTGGGACCGGTTAGTTAAAAAGGCATGAATCCAGGAAAGTACGTTAGCGTCGATATTAAGTTTGCTTAATTTGTGAAGTAGAAGCCTATGTGAAACCTTATCAAAGGCTTTCGAAAAGTCCAGGAAAATACAGTCGGCCTTCGAACTACGATCAAGAATGCGATGAAGATCATGTGTGAAAGTTAGTAACTGTGTTTCACATGAAAAGGACTTACGAAACCCGTGTTGCGCGGGAGAAAAGAAGTTGTTCGATTCTAAAAAATTTACAAGATGTGAGAAGATTATATGTTCTAAAATTTTGCATGAAATACTTGTTAGAGATATCGGACGATAATTGAGAGGAATATGCTTATCACCAGTCTTATGCACAGGCACAACCTTTCCCACCTTCCAGTCGCCGGGTAGAACACCAACACTAAGAGATTGCTCGAAGAGTTTAAATAGTATAATGGACGAATATTCCTTGGTGTTTTTTAGGAACTTCGAGTTTATATCATCAATTCCTGCAGAACAAGACATTTTTAGATTATCGACTAGGTGAATAATGCCGGCAACGTCGAATATAATCGGAAGCATGGGTGAAAAATCATTTTGCAAAAGCAGTGGCACAGTCGATGAATGGTCATGGGAAAATGAGGCGACAAATGTAGAATTTAAAATAGACGCACAGTCACTAAGCGACACTGGTTCACCAACGTCGCTAAAAAAAGATACCGAGGGTTTTTCATTGCAATTGACCACATTCCAGAACTGCCTAGGGTTATTAGTAAGCATGGATGGCAGAGTTACAGAAAAGAAATGAGCCTTCGCGTTCTGAACTGCCATTTTGTAGATATTAGAAGCATTGTAATAATCGGACCATTTAATGTCATTATTTGAAAACTTAGCGGTTCTAAACTTCCTCTTTTTCTTGTTAGAAAGCCTTTTTAGCGCAACGTTAAACCAAGGCGCTTTTGAAGATACGGAGAGATTCCGTAACGGTATGAACTTGTTAGTGAGACGCACTACTTCCGATTTAAATAATTGCCAGTTTTCGTCAACAGAACGCTCAGAAAAGCGCAATAAGAAAGAATCAAGAAACACACAAAGTTCATTATTGATAGCCACGTAGTCACCTTTACCATAGTCACGTATTCGCTTGAGACTCGTAGGCGAGCTTCCAGCAGGAACATTAAGGAAGAAATGTATTATAGAATGATCACTGAGACCCTCCATGTTGCTGATGGAAGAAATTAAAGTAGGTGATGTTGTTAGTACTAGATCCAAGATGTTGGATGCGGTTGGAGTGCTTCTGGTAGGAAGAGAAACTAGCTGGGTAAAACTGAAATCATTGCAAAGATTTATGAACTCGGCTGCGTCAGTCGAAAACGGGTGACAATGGGTATGTAAATCATTCCACACAATGTTCGGATAATTGAAGTCGCCAAGAAGGACGATAGGAACGGAAGGAAAGCGGACCAGTATGGAGTTGATTGCATCATGAAGGTTGTTTACAAAAGAATTATTACAGGAAGGTGCTCGGTAACATACACCTAACACAAGTTTTTGATGATTCAAACACAAGCAAATGAACAAGATTTCTAAATCGCTAGTCAAGCGTAAACAAAACGATTCAATGTGAGCGGCAACTGCGATTAATACACCTCCTCCAGTTCTATCACCCCTATCACAACGATAAATGTTGAAGCGCTTTTCGCAGCAAAATATTTCAGAATTCTTTACCCTGGAGGAAAGCCAAGTCTCAGTTAAAATCACGATGTCAGCGCAGCAGGAATCAATGACAGAGCACAGATTATCTCGGTGACGTATGACACTTCTTATATTAGTAAAAACTACGGACACCTGTTTTGCACCGTGGCGTGAACCATCCCCCCTCACGACCTGCTATGATGATGTAGATGCCCGCGAATTGTTAGAAGAGACTGGCGCTGTATCTTCTGCCGCACGCGCCTTAGCGCCATTACTCAGCTCGAGGATAGTATCATTTGAAGAGTTATACATGTAGCACTGCCTGTTAATAAATAGTTTATTATACCGCAACTGAAATACGCATTTTTTTGTTTTCCCAAATTCGATTAGTTTCCTTCTGGCAAGACGCGTTGCTGGTGAAAAGTCTTCACTCAGGTACGTGGCGCTTCCTTTTAGTTTGAACCGTGAGAAAAATATTTTATCCTTATCTTTAAATGAAGAAAACTTTACTATTACTGGCCGACATTTATTAGCGACGAAGGGCCCAATTCGGTGCGCGCGTTCAATGCAGTCGGGAGGAGCCTGAGTATCAAGGATATGGGAGACAATGTCAAGCACTTTTTTTTCACTTTCAGCCCAAGTTTCTGATTGAACGTCTGGAATTCCGTAGATAACTAAATTATTTCGGCGCGACCGATCTTCCAGATCATCAAGCCGATTGGCGAAGTTAGTGCTTTCAGCAAGACACTGCTTCGCGCGAATTTCATTGTTGGCAAGCTCAAGTGCGGATACTTTTGTTTCAACAAGAGAAAGTCTCGTTCCAATAGCGTTAATTTTTGCTTCAATGACGTGCTGGTTTTCTTTTATCTCTTTTACAGTATTAATTAAACTTTTCTGCCCTTGCTCCGCCCTCAAAGAACGGTCATTCAAATCTTGCATCATCAAAAACATTTCTGCGAACTGCTTGGCTTGGGATTCTGTCATAGGGCCGGGGTTAGTCTCTACATCGCCAGAAAGAATTAGTAGCAGTTTTAAAACGCCAATACACTCTACAAGCAGTTCAGAACAAACACTGGGGCATGGAAACGAGAAATAAAAGACATTGTTGGTTTTCTTAGCATGTAATGACGGGATGGAACCAACCTGCACAACTGCCTAGGGTTATTAGTAAGCATGGATGGCAGAGTTACAGAAAAGAAATGAGCCTTCGCGTTCTGAACTGCCATTTTGTAGATATTAGAAGCATTGTAATAATCGGACCATTTAATGTCATTATTTGAAAACTTAGCGGTTCTAAACTTCCTCTTTTTCTTGTTAGAAAGCCTTTTTAGCGCAACGTTAAACCAAGGCGCTTTTGAAGATACGGAGAGATTCCGTAACGGTATGAACTTGTTAGTGAGACGCACTACTTCCGATTTAAATAATTGCCAGTTTTCGTCAACAGAACGCTCAGAAAAGCGCAATAAGAAAGAATCAAGAAACACACAAAGTTCATTATTGATAGCCACGTAGTCACCTTTACCATAGTCACGTATTCGCTTGAGACTCGTAGGCGAGCTTCCAGCAGGAACATTAAGGAAGAAATGTATTATAGAATGATCACTGAGACCCTCCATGTTGCTGATGGAAGAAATTAAAGTAGGTGATGTTGTTAGTACTAGATCCAAGATGTTGGATGCGGTTGGAGTGCTTCTGGTAGGAAGAGAAACTAGCTGGGTAAAACTGAAATCATTGCAAAGATTTATGAACTCGGCTGCGTCAGTCGAAAACGGGTGACAATGGGTATGTAAATCATTCCACACAATGTTCGGATAATTGAAGTCGCCAAGAAGGACGATAGGAACGGAAGGAAAGCGGACCAGTATGGAGTTGATTGCATCATGAAGGTTGTTTACAAAAGAATTATTACAGGAAGGTGCTCGGTAACATACACCTAACACAAGTTTTTGATGATTCAAACACAAGCAAATGAACAAGATTTCTAAATCGCTAGTCAAGCGTAAACAAAACGATTCAATGTGAGCGGCAACTGCGATTAATACACCTCCTCCAGTTCTATCACCCCTATCACAACGATAAATGTTGAAGCGCTTTTCGCAGCAAAATATTTCAGAATTCTTTACCCTGGAGGAAAGCCAAGTCTCAGTTAAAATCACGATGTCAGCGCAGCAGGAATCAATGACAGAGCACAGATTATCTCGGTGACGTATGACACTTCTTATATTAGTAAAAACTACGGACACCTGTTTTGCACCGTGGCGTGAACCATCCCCCCTCACGACCTGCTATGATGATGTAGATGCCCGCGAATTGTTAGAAGAGACTGGCGCTGTATCTTCTGCCGCACGCGCCTTAGCGCCATTACTCAGCTCGAGGATAGTATCATTTGAAGAGTTATACATGTAGCACTGCCTGTTAATAAATAGTTTATTATACCGCAACTGAAATACGCATTTTTTTGTTTTCCCAAATTCGATTAGTTTCCTTCTGGCAAGACGCGTTGCTGGTGAAAAGTCTTCACTCAGGTACGTGGCGCTTCCTTTTAGTTTGAACCGTGAGAAAAATATTTTATCCTTATCTTTAAATGAAGAAAACTTTACTATTACTGGCCGACATTTATTAGCGACGAAGGGCCCAATTCGGTGCGCGCGTTCAATGCAGTCGGGAGGAGCCTGAGTATCAAGGATATGGGAGACAATGTCAAGCACTTTTTTTTCACTTTCAGCCCAAGTTTCTGATTGAACGTCTGGAATTCCGTAGATAACTAAATTATTTCGGCGCGACCGATCTTCCAGATCATCAAGCCGATTGGCGAAGTTAGTGCTTTCAGCAAGACACTGCTTCGCGCGAATTTCATTGTTGGCAAGCTCAAGTGCGGATACTTTTGTTTCAACAAGAGAAAGTCTCGTTCCAATAGCGTTAATTTTTGCTTCAATGACGTGCTGGTTTTCTTTTATCTCTTTTACAGTATTAATTAAACTTTTCTGCCCTTGCTCCGCCCTCAAAGAACGGTCATTCAAATCTTGCATCATCAAAAACATTTCTGCGAACTGCTTGGCTTGGGATTCTGTCATAGGGCCGGGGTTAGTCTCTACATCGCCAGAAAGAATTAGTAGCAGTTTTAAAACGCCAATACACTCTACAAGCAGTTCAGAACAAACACTGGGGCATGGAAACGAGAAATAAAAGACATTGTTGGTTTTCTTAGCATGTAATGACGGGATGGAACCAACCTGCACAACGATGTAGACAGGGTTAGACGACGTCATTCTCCGACTGTTTCCATGCCCACTGACGGAACTGTAGGTGCTTCCCGGTCTTATAGGTCTTTATTGTTCTCTACAGTGACAATCACAACACCATACGTCCAGCGGTACATTTGCTCCGGAAACCTTCTTCAAGGTCCAAATAGAAAGCTCTCTATGTGCATATATTACAAGATGGAGCTGCTCAGCCGCAAGCCGCTTCATCGTCCGGAACCCCCGCTGCCTTGGCCCTCCGGATTCGAGACGCCAGAGATCAGCAGGAAGATGAGCAGTGGCATGATGTACATCCACTGCAATCACGAGCGTGGGACAACGCAGACATGTAACAGTTTTGTCACTCTGAACCCCAACACCGCTGTAACATATATTTAGTTAAACATGTCAGCAAAGCGGGATCAAATTGGAGGGTTCTACGTGCCAAACCGACGAAGGGCGTCTAGCGCGCCCCGGCGGAAGACTTGAGTCTAAATTTCGACCACCTGGGGATCTTTCGATGCGCGACCGAAATCTCGGCTTTTCTGCAATCAGCCTCCGTCAGATTGTGGGCACCTTGGCCAGGACTCGAACCCGTCACCTGGGGATCCGTGGCTTTGCTTCGGAACCACCGAGGTGTCAACAATGTCGACAGAAAGCTTAAAGTTCGAGCAAATGGAACGGTAGAAGCTACTCCAAGTCGCGTCGGTCGTGGTTGCAGGCCAGTTGTACTCAATTTTTGTGGCCACCAATATTCTTACACATCTATCGAAAAGGGACTCCGTGCTGCACCCACACGCTCTGCCTCTAGTCACTTAGGAGTGCCCAATCAACTTTCTGAGATGGCACTTGGCAGAAGCGTTTCACAAGCAGTGGCGAAGTAGACCGAGAGGCGCTGCTAGCTTCTTACATGGTTTGAGACAAAAACATCCCGTGCCATGTATTTTAGGCTGCAAAACTCTCGAGATGTCATTTGCTATAGTCATCGAAAGAGTGGGAACGGCAGCGCGTGTCTTTAGAAAGCTCTGCCTCCAGCAGGCACCTTCCATCATGCTTCGACTTCGTGCCATCCACCATGCTTTGACTGCGTGCGTGCGCTCGATGTGCATGAGACAGACAGGATGCATGGAACGATGTTAATGGCTACACCCTTTGTAACGGGCGGTAGCTTGTGCCACATCGCCTAAGTCTAAAAAGACGTCGGAGCGTTGTCCAAGATTGTAAGCTCGTGATGGGGGCAGAACAACTGAAGCTCCTCCTTGCCGTCTTCACCCTCTCGGCGACTATAGACTGACACACTGTCTACAAACAAGCATGTGTGTGCCCACACCAAGCATGGGCACTGCGCAAGCGCAGAAACCAGATTCACCTGAGGGGAAGCTTCTGCGCACGCGCCGCGGCGACAACAGCACCACCGCAGAGGCGTGATGTCAGAGCCACGTGTTGGTCTATAGTATTTACCCTCTCCAGAGCAGAAAAATGCTACTATGACGCTGTAATCGGACGGCGATCGAGTAGCCTTCCCCTTGTAACCGGAGAGTTTAATTTATGATATAGGCTTACACCTAGAGCCAATCGGGTGGGAAAAAAAGGCTTTTACCAGCTTGAACGCCGATTGTATCCTTGTCCCTCATGTATAAATATTTCCACCAGGGTGGAAAAAAAAAAATCATGATTATTTTGGAAGAAATTAATTAAATCAATTTATTTGATTTAAATCGGACCCATTTGATTTAAATCGCTGTCACTAGGAGACAGTCACTATCACTGCATGTATTTTTAGACATGGTGATTGATTGATCAACCTGTCCAATCACCGATAATAGGAAAGAAAGAGTCACCGTTATTTAAAGTACACTTAAATTAACCACTTTTTCTTGATGTGATCCCCACCAACTAGAAAGGGGGTCTCTAAACGTTTTGCTTAAAGGGCCGGACTGGCGGTTGGTCACAGTCTTGAGGGCCGGAATATAAATATGTAAATTTAAGGTATAAAAAACTAGATAAATAGTTCTCGTCATTTATGCTATCTTCATGCGCATCTGGTGTGCGTCGCAGCGCCGTTTCTTCTACGCAAGCTTATTTGTGCCTCGGTAGCAGCAGGTTTGCCGGAAGCGGGACGAGCGTCGCTGAAAGGACCGCGGCCAGGCGCGGGCCAGTCAAAGGGTCTTTGTGTGCCTGGGTTTGGGGACCTCTGAACTAGAACAGAAACAGCTTGATTTGTTTAGTTAGATATAGAGCTTTATTTGCTTTTCCTTTCACATTCTGAGTTGCTTGCAATATTCTAGTTTTTGTTCCTTTCTTTCGTGTTCTAATTTGCTTGAAATATGACTTACACATCTGACAAACAAAGTGGAAGGTAGAAAGAAAACCCGATGCTCCGATTGGCTCAGAAGAGCGCCACTTTTTTCTCGTGCTCAGCCTGATGTAAATCTTTCTTGTTCGATAATTCTATGATTTTAGAACAAAACAAATGCACATTGAAAGAATCAAACGATAGACAAACAATAAATAAAAAAACTAAACAATTTTTATGGTCATTTTTGCAGGAAACGTTCAACTTAAATCGCCACAGTAAAACTGGTCTGATTTGAATCATGATTTAAGTTATTTTGACTTTTGTTCTTCACCCTGCATACATCAAGTCGGAGCCATAAAAAGGCAAAGTCAGACACCTCTCTAGTTTATCGCTAAGAACGAGTAACCCCCACATTTGAGACATAGCACAACAGCTTCTAGGAGGGGACTTACGTATTTGGCGAAGAAGGATCGGTTGTCTCCACTGTCCCCCCTTGCCTTGTCTGCCTTCTCTTGTTCCAGCCGTCTAATGTAAGTCTGTGTGTCCGGTCTGAAAAGGGGCAGCGCACAAAACCCACGAAATGATAGCGTCACTTAAAATTCCGAGAGTTCTGACATTAATGGTATATGGCTGGCTCTGTGTAACTCGTGGGACAAGCTTTGAGGTTATCCGCCGAACCCTGCCTTCAGAACTGCTCGAGGAACAAAATAGTCACCGCTGCTTGCGTGCATAGTTTAGAGGGTGCAGAAACGTGCCGCCCGGCAACAACCGCTAAAGCTACGGGGTGTTCTGGAGCACTATTCGGGCGTAAAAATTGTTTTTTATGAATAAGCCAACGAGCGGAGTTCGCCGGAACTTTTCACAAAAGTGTGATTAGGTGGTGCATTAACCATACTCAAATTTTATAAGTGTAAATATGAGAAAAAAAGTTTAGCCTAAAAAAACCTGTTCTTCTCCTATGCGCAGCGAGGAAAACGGCAAAAACCTTCTGGTTGATGCTGCCACTCACAGATGGTGCAACGTAAAGTAATAACATGAAAGTTTCTTCGAGATGAACACCTGAAAGCAGATTCAGCAGATCCGAGAGTGTGTGGTACAGTGTGTGACTAGCAGCAGCGTCAGCCAGACTATTTTTGCCGTTTTCATCTCTCTGCATAGGAAAAAAAAATAGGTTTTTTCTTAGGCTTATCTTTTTCTCCTGAAACTTACACTGACTAAAATTAGGGTACGATAAATGCACCACCACCTCTGTGAATTTTTCACTGCCCGAATAGCACTCGGAAACACCCCGTATAAGTGCATGAGGGAAGAAACCAGTTTTCCATTCCAGCTTGTCACAATTTAGCGATCTCCAAGTGGAAACGCGAAAGTGCACCGTTGAAGTTGGCAAAAGATGGCACCGAGAAAGATCCCAGTTGGACGTCGTCAACAAATCTCGACATATTAATGGGCTGCCGGGTTGCTTGCAACTCGAAAGCAAGCAGCCTGCATTAAGTTGCATGCAACTTTAAAGTCTGAGAGACGTGGGGGTGCTGCTCACGCGGGGGCGAGGTTGACCAGGGACACTGTGAGGGTCGTGTTGAAGGAGGCCAGTCTGTAGTCCGGCACATGGGAGCCCTCGCACTGCTGGCCGCTGAAAACTGTGGTGCCCAGCAGAGCTCCGTTGCGGTCCAGCGTGAGGGTCAGCGAGTCCGTAAGCCCAGATTCGTACACCGAACACTGCGAGCCAAGAGATGTACAAGCGCTTCAGACGGCTGCGAAATCGCCAACTGCTCGGCGCACGTGGAGCAGAAGCTGCTTCAGAATCCAGGGATCCTGGGTTCGTTCCCTACCCCTGCCCGTTTCGATCCGAATGAGCGTCTACCAGAGTGGGGTCACGTGTCACCGCTGCATGATGCACGTCAAAGACCCCGCGGGAGTAGTGGTACAGTCGACTCTCGTTAATTCAAAATCTTTTAATTCAAACTTTCGGATAATTCAAACTAACGTGCAGGTCCCATCCTATGCGTCTCTATGGGAAGAAACTCCTGATAATTCAAACTTTGCTTTATTCAAACAAATTTTCGGCCCCCCTCGAGTTTGAATTAATGAGAGTCGACTGTACTTGTATTGGCTAAATTTTCCATTTACCGCAGAGACACCAGATGCTCAATGGGGCTTAATAACCTTCCCCTTAGTCTAAACAAACACACAACACAACTGCATACTTGCCAAGGTGGAAGGAACCAAATCCTGAAGATTTTCACTATGTTTGCGTTGCACTGCTCATGCTAGCGAAATACAGCTGGGCCTCGCTATCATTTCTGCCGTCCGTTGTAATGGTGAAAACTCCTTGTTTAAATGCAGGGAAGGGGGTTTATTTGCGTTTTTTGGGAGATTTCCTGTTAACCGTACAGTCGACTCTCATTAATTCAAACTCCAGGAAGCCACAGACTTTAGTTTGAAATATCCAAAGTTTGAATTATCAGAAATTCATCTACATATGATACGAGGCAAAGTAGCGATTTGCTATAGGAATAGCTACACATACCAAGCAGATTTCTTACACTTTCCTCTACACAGGCCTATTTATAAGCAGGCACACACATAAAACATTGGTGAATTTCGCAGCAAATAGTGGTTTTGGCCAAATATTTTCTAATTGAATATTGAATAGTTTCTCCAAGCCTTTTACTGCCGTTGTACCACGCTTGAACGAAAATCCAGCTGAACCCATGAAGGTTGTTTCCAACCTTCCACTTGTCCACTTCAAAGCTCAGTTAGCTTTAATATAACTACAGTAAACCCTCATTATAACAAAGTCAATGGGACGGCAGAAAATTTGGTATAAGTGGGATTTTCAAGAAAAGCGATAGAGCCAAATAAACAGCGCCAGCAGCCTTGAAGGTGGACGGAACACTGCAGAACACTCTGACTGTATATATAATCTAACAAACCTTGGTTATGAAAAACAAGCGGCAGCTTTACCGAGTAAACAATAATTAAGTGGAGTTTGCTGATAATTTCATCGGGGCATCAGTTTTCATTGAACTGCTCCAGGCATCGCAAGAACACTGTCATTGCTGCTGCACTCCACCTACTTTCAAAGCAGCCGTAGGATGTTTCGCGTCTCCGCAGTCGTCGGCATTTTCCGGGGTGCCTCTCCAAAGTCGCTTCGTGTTTACCCTGGCAGCACGCAAGGTCTACGATCGCAGCATTCGTGGCAGGAGCGACAACGGGAACATCCGCATCGACCAGCGCGAAGAATTAAAGTTATCCTCGGTGGCTTCGCCAACATGCTTTCACATACTCCTGTAGAGATCGTTGCAGCTCTGGAAAACGTGCGCCGATTCAGCAAGCAAGCTCGCGAGAGAAAATCCAACGTGCGCAAAGCAGTTGGCGATCTTTCATTTTCGGGTCACGGGCTCGCTTTCTCTTGCATGAGGAACTTCTCAAACCCATCCATGCTTGTTCTGCAAAATGGTGAACAGTGTCGAACAGCCGATAAAAATTAATAAAAAATGTTGAATTCTTAGGCAATTTTGGACTTGAACCGGCCACATGTCTCAACCTCACAGATCTCCCTTTTAGTGAACACTCCCAGTCTCCCATACGATGCATGTGTGCATGTATGTATGCCGCAAGCATGCCCGCGCAGGCGCGCGCATCAGGGGCTTTTGAAGGGATGATCTCCTCCGGGCTCCATCGGCTCCATCGCTCCCTTGACCCGATTCTGACAGGAGCCAGGCAGTGCTAACTGCGGGCGCCGTGAATAGCGTCGGAATGTGGACGCTGCTCCCGCTGCCCTGCCCGCATCGGCATCGGAAGCGGCCCTTTGCACGCTCTGCCCTCCATCACCTGTCTGCTCCATTTTCTTGTTTGCCGTTTGCCTCAGTGGAGAAGGGGGAGGGAACGCAAAGGTTTCTGTGCGCCTCCGTGTAGGCTTGCGTGCTTTCGGCACCGTGGCTTTAGTAATAGGCATGGTCGGTTGCCGATACACATTGAATAATTCGGTTCAAAATGCATGCATTTTGGTCAGGACCACGTTAAACTTCGATAAAAGCGATAATTCGGAAAAAGCGATTTCAGTATTAACGAGGAATTGGCACGTAAATGACAGATTTGACATAAAATTAAACCTGAAGAGATGCCCGGCTATCTTAATCGAAGGAATCTATAAATCTTCTTGCTATTCGCAAATATTCTTACCTTAATCTCAAATTAAACTCCCTCAGAAAAATAAAAAAAGAAGCACGAATAATGAAACCAGACTGCCAAGACAGTTCCGCTTGCATAAGCGCGGTGGCTTAAGGCCTGACCACAATAGCAACAACGAAACCGCCGGTCAGCGCCGCTGGGTGGCACTGCCGTCTGGCATCCCAACACGAGGAGGCCAACTTGGCCTCCGCTTTGCGGGCGTTATAGTAATGTGACAGCACCGGCTCTCGCCTAACTCTTGTATTCTCGAGATCACACGCGCGCATCTGCCGGATTTCCTGCTCTTTCGTCGTCTGCTTTTTGTTTGGTTCTTCAATTACGGCGCTCATCTTTTTGCATATATCAGCATCAAAACTGCACTCGCTGCCTACATGATAGGTGTCAATAATGACCTGGTGATCAGCGTGAATGTGATCATCCTAGCCTGCTCGGTGATCTTGCGACTTTGCCGCGCTCTGAAGGGAAGGAGGCGCAGGTTTTGGGTCCGGCCGAGTTGGTGCTACCGAAACACCGGGGGACAGGTCAGTGCTTTGCTGACCTGTCCTGTTGCACGCCAGAGATGAAGGCTACTTTCGAGAATGTCACCAAATCAACACGACATCCATCGCAACGCAGGCGACATGCGACAAGTGCCACGAAAAAACTCGCCTGTTATTCTGAATTCATCTTCGATAATATTTCCCAGCGGTTGTTGTAAGCGTCTTTATCTAGGTAGTCTGGCTGCATCTTGTCACAAAAAAAGGGAAAAAGTCGCACAGTTTCGAGGAACCGCTCTGTTGGGAAAGGCATTGGGAGAAATAGGGATAGCGGATGAAACAAAACGACGCCATGCTCGTTGCAACCTGGAAGATGCACAAAGAAGCGGCTTGCGTGTTGCCATGGCATCGCAACGTCCCTATCTATGCCACCTCCCACTGGCTCCTTTCTTGTGCGGCAAGCCCTCAACCGCGCACGAGCAGATTGTCTTGACGGCACCGAGCAGCAAGCCGCCGAGTGCAAAAACAGTTCACTGCACCAACAGCATGCAGAAATAAAGGTGCTAGATGCAGATCCAGTGTTATTGCACATGCACTCCATCAGCTTTGGATGATACCACTTTCCGGTAGGACTGTTCCAAGGGTGTCTGGAAACACCCCCGAGACGGTCAGTAGTCAGCCCCGATGGCTGTCTGGCGTCTCAGCTGTTGATGAGAAAGTTTGCCAGTGAAGCACAACTGCCAGCCTGGGGTCTTTAACACGCATCACGATCACGCAGTAGTGATACATGAACGCATGCCAGCTTCGACGCTCGTCCAGGTCGAAACAAGCAGGGGCAGGGATCGAACCTAGGATCCCTGGGTCCGGCAGCGTGAGCTTTCGCTCTGTGCGCTTGGCCACTGACCGCCACATATCCGATTGGGTGAATGCAGCAACAAACAAAGAACACAATAGTTTGACACATGCTTCTTGAGCACCAGAAATGATTCTAGAATAAAACAAATAAGAAAAAGAGTAAAAGAAAGCAGACGTACAGCCTTCATAAATGACGACACGGTCGCTCGAGGGTCCTCGGACTGGTGGTCAACCACCTGGATCCTGTACAGTCCGTTGTTCTCCGCCAGTCTCTACAGAACAAAGGCAGGTGGACATCACATTCACCTAGTGGCATCAGGTCCTGTAGTAGTGTTAGCTAGAGTATACGGAGTTTCAAAATTCGAGTTATTGCGCTTCCAGAATGTCACCGAGGCGACGGTTTACGCTCGTTGCCGCTATATGAGCTACGCTTAGAGCATCGGCACTTTATTCGTCGATCGTCTTCTGGGCACCGCCATTTTGGTGTCTTTGTAAAGAGGGGGGGCAGTCGGTGACAAGTACCGTTCGAAAATGCAACAACCCGAGCTTTCGATAACGTGTTGAGAAGCTTTGTTCTGTCCTGGATCGTTTTAACCCTTTGGGGTCATCTGTCGGGTATCTCTCGACAAATAAAAAATCCTGTTCTGGACAAGGGTTGAGGCTCCCCTGACAGGCCCATTTCTCCTTTGCAGCCAAGCGTCGGGCGCCTCCCAACAATTTTAACATGCACCATCTCTTATCGAGTATGTAAACTATGCATACTTATGGTACATAGTTTTTTTTCCCTCCAACAAGTGCTGTAAGAGGCACGACACATTCTTTTTTGCTAGATCTGCGGGCGAACGTTTCAAACGCGCTTTTGGGTGTTCAATGTGGCAGCCTTTACTTCGTCTGCGTTTTAGAAACTGTGGAGTCTGCAGTGAGTGGAAAGTCAAAGGAAAAAGACGTGAAACTGTTTTCTACTGTAAAACTTGCACTCGACACTCTGGCTTACACCTCGGAATTTGCTTTGAAAACTATTTTTTTGCTGCGCAACTACAGCTAGTATAGTTCCATAATTCAAATGAAAACATTCAGAACCATGCAGAGTTATTTCAAACTGAACATATTGATTGTAGTATATTAAAGAGGTGAATTTGAAGTCACTTATTGATATGATATTGTTTCGCTTAAATTAATCCTGACTAGAAGGGCCTAGAAGTGGAAAACTCACATGACCCCAAAAGGCTAAGATTTCTGGGGGATGGAAGAGCGTCTTCCGCAATTTCAGGTAAAGATTTGGATAACTGGCTACAATGCTTTTAAGCACCAAGATTGGTGGTTAAAAGTTACAAAGAGAGAGGGGAAGGAAATCAGGAGGATGCGGGTGGGAAAGACCATACTTTCGGTTTCTAGGCTAGTTGGCGCAAGCTACTGCCCGGGTACAGCTGTCAGCATCCCTCCATCCATCCATTGCTGATATGTCTTTACCCTGAAGCTTAGCTTGTTTGGAGGCTCCAGTGCATAAAAGGGAAGTACTAAGTACCAAAAAGGACTAAACATTGCCAACTGGTGTCAGCATCTACGATACACTATACAGGTGAAGGCTTTTATCCAATCGCAGGCACATCGGTGTTTTGAAAGCAAAAATGCAAAAGGGGCACAGAGAGAGTGGGCTTTGCCACTTTACACCAGGGTGCTGGGAAAAGTGGTCGACGAGGAAGGACAGCTCGGTTAGCTAGGAGGGCTCGGAAGTTCCACGACATGCCCTTCGCTTAGTTTTCAAATATATTCCAAAAGTAGCGAACGGGGGCTTATTGAGACCTGGGTGCACGCTCAATCTCTTACGGCGCGTCTAGCGAGGGTTTTGTGCCATGGCCATTTATCCGGAATTCTTTCATCTCAAAGTTATTGGCAGGGGCGGCTAACACACAAAGTATACAAACCCTCAGCTTCGCCACGTCGGCCGTCGAAAGAGGCACTTGATGCAGGACGCTGTCTTCTGTCCGTGCCAAGGGAATCGTCACGGTACCTCGAGGCAGGTACACAGGGTCTGGACCTTCGGAGCAAAGCGGATGGAAATAAACGGGTTTCCAAAGGGTAATGGAATGTTGCTGGTTCGTACACAAAGCAAGCCATCTTAGTGCACTGCAGCACGGGATGTACAAACCAGCTATACTTATAGTCTCCAACAGCTTAAGAAACTGCAGGGCATGATTTATTTGTACACGCTTCCTGCTTCGCGATTCATTCTTCGGTGTTCTTGTCAACAATTGCTGCAATCTCATTAGCTGCGGACAAATAGTAAGAGGCTCAAGGTGGCCTTTGGACTTTGGCCGATTAACTGTGGGAATTAATCTGCATTACCTGTGAAGCGAAGAAGAGAAAACAATTTTTCTTGCACACGCTAGATTTTTATTTCAAAAAATGAAATGAATCGAACGTCAAAGGGCCCCCTCGACTCTCGTGCCGCCTTTCGCGTGACATCTCTGGGAGGCCACCCGGTTTCCTTTGCGTTCTTTCTTCGGAGCCCCCAACTGCTTCCTCCGCGACTGTTGACTTTTCGAGGACGTCGCCAGAGGTCGCGGCGAGCGATTGACACAAAAGACGGTTCGCCACGGGGTCTGACGGCGAGTGTGGCGGCGGAGGGGTTCAGGTTCTGTCGACTTCAGTGTGTCCCCCCCCCCCCACCCCCCCCCCCCCCCCCATGAAGTGCCACCGTAGTTCCCGTAACTGCCAAATGCGGCTGCAGATGGGCAAATAATTCACATTTTCCTTTGTGATTACAAGGCGGAACAGGAGTTTTTTCTGGGGAAGGTAGAGCATTTTTTCTCACTTGCGCCTAGATAAACGATATAAAAAATACACACCTGCAAATTTTTTCAACATCAAAATCATTGCACTGCCCCTTTAAAGGGGCCCTGCAATTACTTTTTGCTGTTTTTTTAATTTGCACCGAACCTGAGCACACTGAACGTAGTAACTTAGTGAACTTTTTCTTTTCTCGAAATTCACTTTATTTTCAAAGTTATAGGGATATTAAAATTACAAAAACAAGAAAAAAATAACCTCCTTCATGACATCTTCGGTCCTCTGTCCCCCCTTTTCCCACGTCCATTGTCCCCGGTGACTGAAGAATGTTGAAGAATGTGGGGAGACGGGGAAAGGAGGTGAGGTTGAGGAGAGAGAGCTGCCATGGGAATGGGGCAGCTCTCTCTCCTCGGCTGCCCAGGACCAACGTCACAATTTCGTCACCTGCTGCGCGTGTTTGACACCACGGGGCGGCCCCGTAGGAGGAGGAGGTTTCCACGTCATCCGGTTAAAATATGGCGCACTGACATTTAGTTACTCTCTCCGTGCCCGCTGGGTTGCCCGGTCCACAAGGGACATGAAAGCCGCAAAAAAGGTAGACGCTTAAATGGGATTGCAGGGCACCTTTAGCTGCGAGCAACTGTAGCGAGTGTTTAATTGGAAAGGAGTAAGGGGGTGGGGGTCGTAAGGAATTGCTCTAGCTCTTATGTGTTAATACATTACGAAACTCAACGTGGAAAAAAATGGCCCAGCGAAAGTTTGCGATTGACAGTATCATTCACTCCGCATTTGTAGAGCCCTTTGTAGCTGCTTTAGACTATCAAATCAAATGACTAATGCATTGTATCTTTTTTTTTTATTCTTTATTTTTGCATACATACATACTGCCGTACTCCCTTAAAGAGGGGGTGCAACGATTTTAAGATGGAAAGAATTTGCATTTCGTCATTTTTACGTTGTTTATCATGTCCCGGAGGATAGAGAAAACATCTCCTTCATTAAAAAAATGTTGCGATTCCGCTGCATATTTGCAAAGCAAAAGTCGAGCTTCATCCCCCCCCCCTGCAGCCCAAGTGGCAGCCAAAGGAACTACGGCGAGAAGCTTATGTGACCTCGTTCGGCTCTAAGCTACAGCATAACGCCCGCTAATGTCAGCAGAGAGGGAGAGGAAGCGTCCTTCGAGAGAGCATACGGGAAGCTACATGGCACCCCGAATTACGTCACTAGGAGTGCGACCAGGTGTGACCCTGAAGACTGGGAGTGAGTTGAGGGGTGCAAGAAATGCCAATATTTATCTTTTTTATTTTTTACACAACTAGGACACGCAGGCGAAATCAGTTTTCTGTTCTTTACTTCAGAAGTGTCAGAGGGCAACTTTCACAAATTTTTGACCGAAGTCCGGAAATCGTTGCACCCCCCATTTAACTCTTCTCAGTACGTTGGTCATTGTATATTTCATTTACCTATGTACCTTCACATATATAGATTAGTATTTGTCTTGCTACTTTTGCTGTACACATTCACCTGTTAAGCTGAATACCTTGCTTCCCCTCACCCGCACCGTAAACTGTATGCGTTCTTAAATATAGAGCCCTGCGACCATTCTACCGAAATTCTAGATATGAAATGGTAGTTCTAAATAAGTAAATAAATAAAAAAAAGCAACACCATTTGTTATGATTGCGATATCCACTCAGAAAGCCTCTTTAGTCCCCTGCAATGTGTATAACTACGTCATTGGGGGTTTTATTACGACCAACAGTTAAGTATTCTAACGCAAAACATTACTACTCACCATCATCAAGTGAATGGTGTATGCTGAAGGTCAGTTGCTTGTCTTCCAAGTCGTTCTGTAAAGTATCGGAAGCAAACCAAAGTCTATAAATAACTGAATTTAGCTACAGGGGATATTTAGATACCCAAATCCGCATAAAAGTGAAATGATGAGTCACCACGTTTTAACTCAAAGCAGGAAGCCGCGAGACAGCCGAATTCTCCAAACAGCGAGAACGCCACCCGATAAATCTCGACCTTTTAACGCCTGTAAACAGCCTGAAGTGATCTAGAGGCTACCGATTCTAAGAGTCTGTTAGAGAATTAGGATTACCGCATGAATTGATCTTGACAGAACAGCGAGAATTGCCGGCAGAATGAGTAGCGAGCTCATTTTGTATAGAACTCGAATTCAACACTAAAAAAAAATATTTTTAGAGCGGATTGGATTGGATAAAATTGGATAGTTATATTACTATGGTATCTACGTTGCCAGATAGCCTGCATTTACGTGCTGAACTTAGTTCGTGCTTCACAAAATCTACTTGGATAGAGAGAGAGAGAGAGAGGGAGAGAGAGAGAGAACGCAAAACAATTTACAAACGACGACTTTGGCACGTCAGTTCCGTTAGTTCCGCATAGTTCCAGAGATATGACCGATGATTACGAGTTTATAAGGTTTATTTACGAAGAGGATCAGGAGGAGCCGACAGGCAGTAACTCTAGGAGCACTCGTTACCGTTATGGTATATACTGCGCAGCTCTGTGGTGCGCGAACACCAGCCTCAAATCGGATGTGTCCTTCTTTCGTTTCCCCACAGATGCTAGGTAAGTGTGTTTTTTCTTTTTTTCCTCGGTGCCCTGGAAATGTATTATATCAATCGTTCCTACTTCTCCAGGCTCGAGAAGTGGATCCACTACTCGAATCGGCCACGTTTCCGTGAAGACTCGATGGTGACGATACGTGGGAGGCGCCTGTGCGCGGATCATTTCGGAGTGAGCGCTTTCACCAACCGGCTGACACGAAATCGGCTGAGGACAATCGCTTGTCCGACTGTCAAAGTGACCAACCCAAGGCTGAAGAAGCTCGTCCCACCAGGTGATGATACAAACAGTGTTTGACGGGTCTACGTTTTATCAGTTCATTCATTTGCATTGGGTCCCACGACGGCGCGACTGCCGCGCTACATCTTCCCCTAGCGGTGCGGAGTATTCGGTGTCCGTTTCCGTGTTTGCAGTGCCAGGGCGCCACAGCCACAGGGCGTGCGGCGCCACAGGGCGTGAGAACAATGGGGCCGGGCGTTGTGTGTGCCGTTCGCTCCTGCAACAATCGCTCTATGCACGGAAAACAGCTCTCCTTCTTTCGTTTCCCACGGGATCCACACTTGTAAGTAAACAACTTGCATGTTTGTCTTTTGTAAAGGGCTGACTTGTCGCCATCAGACGTTTCGGCATTTGTCGTTCCAGGTGCTGTGAATGGATAGCCCTCTGCAGACGTGCAGATCTAGACATCCTTTTTCAGCAACATGGATCGGTACCCTTGAACCTAAGTTATCGTGTGTGCTCTGAGCACTTTCAAGAGAGTGACTACAGGAACCGAAATTTGAAGAGTCAGGGGTAAGGACACGCAAAATATTACCAATGACTTAATGGGGCACTAGACCACTTTCTGCTATAGTCTATTTATGGTCATAACTTAGTCTATGGGCTCTAAGCGTCCTAAGAAACCAAACATTACATTCATGCGTGGCCGATCTCTCTATTAAGATCAGTATCAAAAGATTGACACGAGATGGCGCCATCAACGAGGAAGGGCAGAGCCGTATATGGGGAGAGTTTGACCAGTCTATGATCTCGCAGCCGTAACGCCCCCCTCCCGAGTGAGCTAGTCAGCCCGCAGCGCAGAGCGAGAGGCGTGAGCGCATGCGCGTGAACTCCCGGCTGCTCCCAGCTGAGCGGGGAGGGCCGCCATTTTCATTCATTCGCTTTGCGGAATGCATGGGGTCGACACCCGAATTTCGGTTCTTTCCTTTTATTTGGCAGGCTCTGGCAAGAAAATGATACAGTGTTATTCCTCGGTGGCTTAAGGAGCTAACGAAGAAGTTTCTCCACGTTTGAACGTAAAATTTTATTCGGGCGAAAAAAAATAAGCCTTTAGCATTGAGCAGGCCCTCGGTTTTACGGAGGAGAACAAACATGTGATGTGCTCAAAGAGAAGGCTCGAGGCATGGTGGAAAGTCCACTCGTGATACTTCAGAGTGACTACGAACCATTTCTCTGACTTTCTGGTTCCTTTTATTTTCATTATCTCTCTCTTTTCTTTTTTTCTTTATTGGCATGTCTATTTTATAGACGCTCGTTAAAAAGAGCAATTGCCGCCAGAAATACATACATACAGACGACGCAAAGCCTCTACAGTGCTCGGCGCCGACAGCGCTGCGTCAAAATGGCGGTCGTCTCCTCTTTGCTCCCTTCTTTCTCTCTCGCTCCTTCGGCACTCTCCTCCCTTTCCTTCACTTTTCTCCTCTCTGGCGCCTTCGTTGCCACACCCTCGATCTGACCAATCTCTCTCAATATACGACTCTGAAAAAAGGCAGATCCCTGCCCTTCCTCATGCGAAGGCACCCTCTGGTGTCTGTGACAGTTCCGAGGTAATCAATCTTTGATGGCCATTTGAATAGAGAAATTGGCCATGCATGAATGTAATGGTAAGTTTTTTTAGGATGCTTAGAGCCCATAGATTGAGTTATTATCACAAACAGACAACCGTAGTAAGTGGTTTAGTGCCCCTTCAAAGGTCCACTTTCCGTAGTAGTGGTTGAAGGCTGCTTGACCAGGGTGTGTGCACCCTTTGGTCTCGGGTAAGTCATCTACATTGTGTCAGCCCCACGCGGCTATAGCACTTTATAGTTGTTGACCGGTTAAGTATGCAATAGAAGCATTGCCGACAAGCAATTTGCACCCACTTTTTCCCCATAAGTGTCTCTCCATTCTCGAGGAAATATAATGTCGTCTGCTCTGCAACATCGGCTTTATACAGAACCCTAGAGAATGAAGATTATGGCTGATAGGGCGATTTTTTGACTCGAGAGGTGGGTGGTAGCAGGACACGCCGCCTATTCCTGGCTTACATTGCAATCAATCACGATAATGAGACACAGATATCCAGATTCGTTTTGGAGATTAATAAATACCCCTTTAAAAGTATCACTCACTGGGCAGCATTCATTCGTTTACTCGTCAAGAAGCAGACGCCATCCAGTGAAACACGTTTGCTGTGTCAGTAACACTCAAACGCATTGTTTGCAGCATACCACTTCAATAGTGTTGACCACAACATTCTCATGACACCTCAAGAACCATTGCAAAGAAGAACTGATAGCACCACAACCTTGCAGTGAGACATTAGGCAGGAGCTAGCAGAAAGCAAGCAGAGAGAAGCAGGCAGCATCAAGTAAGGCAGCCTATAACTGCTTCAGCTGCTCTGCCTAATGAACACGTCGATGATGATACCACTGCTGGATTTTCAGATGGTTGCGCAGAAACTACCATGAACAAATGCAAATGTTGCCACGACTTTGCTGGAAGTAGGTTAATATGGTTAGTACAGTGTCCATAATGCAATAAAACAGCGCAAAAGATACAAGGGGAGGTATAAACCGGACAGGACAGAGTGGTTTGTCTCTTCCTTAGTATCTTTTGTGCTGTTTTATTCCATTATGTAGAATGATTACCAACTAGCCCAGCTATCAACCTTATAGTGCAGTGTCCTAGAGAGTTGTAGTGGCAAGGCCGCTCCGTGAAGATTCCACATGTAGACGACATGGAGTGGCGCTGCTGTCACACACCCTATACTTCGTTTCAGCTTCGGTCCGAGCGCGGCCGATGTTATGAGCCGAAGGGCCAATCAAACAGCTCAAAAAGCGCAACGTCATGGCATGCTCTCTGCGCTTGATAGGACTAGCCGGCGGAGGAGCACGCACAGAGAGACGGCGAATACCGGCTGGTCCTATCAACTGCAGAGAGCACGCCATGACGTTGTGCCTCTTTCGCTATTTTGATTAGCCCTTCGGCTCATAACATCGGCCGCGCTCGGACCGAGGCTGAAACGAAGTATAGAAGCACACCCAGTTTGTATACCATCGGCGGCGATGTTCGGCGCCTACTCCTATGGTTCACCTCTAGCTTTTTGTGACGCCGAGCAATCGCTAATGTTAAAGTTTTGAGTTCTGCTTTTGGACTATTGCCTCTAGATTGTGTGCTACCCTCCACTTTACAGGTCTACGTGTTTTGCAGATTATTTTAATAAATATTGGGTACCGACAGATCGTGGATCAATTATGTTATCACTCCGGCTGCACACCTCCCAATACTCTTGGCAGCTGTGAAGTGAGCCATCTGATACTGATATATAAAAAAATATATATACTGTAAACAACTTATTTTTTGCGGGCTCAATATTTCGCGATTTAGGTCCAAGTTGAAGTTTTGGAATAATTTGCGGGTTCTATTTTTCGCGACGCGGTGAGATCTCAGTATAGATTCCAATGTGTTTATAAATTTTACCGAAATCATTCGCGGGACCTATGTTTTGCGAATTGTAGGCGATTCGCAAAAATTAGGTCCTTGCGATTCGCGAAAATTAGGTCCTTGCGGTCTATATGACATTTAAAAATTGGCAAGACATTTCATCAACATACACAGCAAGCACATGACAGATGCTTAGCAACATACTAAGAAAAAGACTACAAAATAATCCAAATATATTACAGCACAGTAAGCAAAATTGTTACTACGTGCAGAATGCCTTGAAAACTGCGTGACAATGGTCTACAAGGAAAGAGCAGTCACGTGCATCGGCTAACCTTAACATATTTAGCTGCCTCGCATTTGGCAGCACAACTTTTGTATACCAATTTCAGAAAGAAATGCAGAAGTTTAGTTAAGTCATATGCAGTGACTTCTGCCGTCAACCTTTCACTGTGAATCGGGCAGCCAACAGAGTGCTGTGGCCTTGACCTCATGAAAGCTGGAACGTCGGTGATGCTCTCTCCGTGCAGCTTTTTGGAGCTAAAAACGCTGGTGAAGATATTGTCGAGGTTCTCCACAACCCGGAAGAGGTAGCCAGATGGGTAGAGCAGCCACCCATTGTCTCGCAGTTTAGTGAAAGCTGCAATGGGAACATTTCCAGCATACTTTTTTTGCATCAGCAGCGTTTGCTTACAGTCATCACAAGCTGGCTTAAAGGGGCCCTGCAAGGACTCTTTCACTGGTTTTTAGTTTGCACCGAACCTGAGCGCATTGAAGGTAGTAACTTAAACTTTTCTTTTCTCGAATTTCGCTTTATTGTAAAAGTTATAGGCAAAATAAAATTACAAAAACAAGCAAAAAATAACCTCCTTCATGACGTCCTTGGTTGCTTGAATGGCCGTGAACTAGAGGAGGCGTAGTGAGCTCAGTGAGCGGTCACGGCTGCCGCACTCCGTGACAACGGCTCGGGAGGGCGCCACTAAAGCATGTTCTGGATAGGCTGTATGAAGCGAGCAGCCAGGGCGGCTCGCATTGCATTTGCTGCGCGATTAAACACTAATTCTGCATGACACTTTATTGGTCACAAACGACAGCAAATACGGGGTAAAGATCAGTTCAGAACGGGAGCCACTTCGCGCTGCCATACCACCAAAGGGCCAAACCCTTGGGAACGCTCGGAACCGGTCGGGTCCTCCAGTCCATACGACCGCAGCGCCTTGTTTAGAGCAATAAACGAAACTCAAACTACTTTCAATCTACCCGAGTCAAAAGCAGTCCATCTGTACGTAAGGTAGCAGAAGCACAAGACTACCAATCCGCAACCTGTCTTTCGATTTCAAACGCGTTTCATTTCTCTTTTTGAGGAAGTGCTCGTGTGACCGTGATGGTGGCGGTGGGGAGGGAGCCGCGAGCCGCACTTTAACAGGCGAAGAGCCGCAGCTTGGCCACCCCTGCTCTAGAGCATGCTTTGCATTGCCCATGTCATTGCCCTTACTGTCCAGGTAGCCTGACTGACAGCCTGGCGCTAGCAGTGTGTGTCTGTCTTCTATTCATGACCAAGGTGGCAAAGGAACAGTGAAGACTCGCGTGAAATAAAGCACACTTCGTGCACTAGAAAGAGAAGCACTACATTCAAGACATACCGCTTTGCCTTCTTCCTTGCTCAGACCACATGTGCCACCAGTTCCCCTAGAGCTGGGAACTGCAGTGCCAGATTCTCCCCTTGTGGCCATCTACGTCGACTGTCTTCATGTGCACCAATGTGTGCAGGTGCCGCTTTTTCCACTGCAACCCTCTAGAAAACAGCACCACTAGCAAGAAACTGAAGTTGGCATTGCAAACAATGGTGTTGCTGGGTGCAAGCTGCCATGTTGAAAGGTGTTTGTTCTTAAAGGGTAACTTTGGGTCCATTTTCTCAATTTTAGGGTTGCGGCTCTTTAGTGAAAAATGTGTCCTTGAATTACGAGGCGTCATTTCTTTTCGATGCCTTGTGTAGTTCTGTAGACAGTATTTTATTTCCGAGTTTTGTTTCGGGGGTCCATGGTGAAACTGAAACTACCGGCTCGAGCATGATGGCAACCCCCGTGATCACTTGCATGGCTATCGTGTGACACAGAATCCGTACCATGGTACCGCCAAACACACTACTGGCCTAGTGGCAAGAACAGTTCCGATCAGTCGGGTAAAATGCTACGGCTTTTTTACTGCTTTGCTTTGTAGATATCAAACATTTTAGCAAATATTAAAACAGATTCATAAAGTTGTGGGCCGAAAAGCAGCTCAGCGCAGGCTACCCTTTAAAACAAGTGGCAGCAATTAAGCAAAGGAGTGAGTGATATCAATCCCTTTTAGGGGTATGCACCTCTGCATTCTTAACCTGTAGCCAACCATAGATTGAGCTAACTCGGGGGTCAACTCTGTCCTTGTAGATTTTCGTGCACTTAAGTTAATACGAAAGAGCCTCTTTCCGTCTCTTCTCGATGACTGCAAAAAAAAGCAAGTACAATAAATGTGGCTACTTTAAAACCCATATCTCTGCAAAAGATGGATTGCATGAATTAGTTAAGCAAAACACCCCCAAATTCGAAAAAAAAAAAACAAAAAAAAAAACCCCACCAAAATCACGGAATTCTACCTATAAGTGGCACCTTCCTATAAACGTTCATCTGCACGAAAAAGCTAGTATATAAGACACATCTTGTATGGTCGGCGCGACAGAACTGCATGGATTAAGCCTGCAAATGTATATTCTGATCTTGATATACTTACGAGCAAGCAAGAACCAGCTTCAATATTCTCATCAACAAATCTAACAAGAAATATGGCCCTCGTGGCAAATTTATTTCAATGTGCTGGCCGTCGCTTCTACAGGAAGGTGCCATACTGCCTAGTGCAGATTATGAGGAAAAGTCGATCTGCGGTACACAAAGGCTACATCTGACAGATGTAGGCCTTCTTCGGACTGCTGGCATTGGGCGAGTGTTCTGCTTTTCCTCCTTTGTCATAAATGTCGATACGGCCTACATTTTTCGTAGTGAATACTTGCAAAATTTCGTTAATAAAACAAATGCATACAATTTGGGCAAAGGAATGTGACTTGTGTATCGGAAAATATGGTACTACCAGCCTTGTTCACGCAGGCTAAAGAGAGACACTGCCCCGTCAAGAAACCTTGGCCCTCGAACTGCGTGGCAGTGCAGGCAGGAATGCAAGCATCCTGGGAACTCTGCGTGTTTTGAAAGAAGTGAGATTTATTTTGTATGTTTATGAGAGAGAGTGTTGTAAACAATTATTAGCTCACTTCAGTCAGATCACCCGGTTAATTTGTTCCTTTGTGCATGTTTTATTATCTTTCTATTGACTGGCCACATTCCTTTCCTTTGGACCCATTCACGTCTCAACACCTATACTGTATTTTAACTGCAAGTAGCTCTTTGGAGAATGTCACAAATGCACAATAAATTTTGAAGTTTTTCAAATACGATTTGTGAAGTGTGGATTCACTTGTTGGAGTTATGAACTGGCTAACTGGAACGAGAAGTAGAATGCATGCTATCTGCTTTGTAGCCCATTTAAAATGAGTGCAACCGAACTCCAAAATTAATTTGCAGTTCAATTACATTCCTTATAACTGAATTACCAAGTAAGTAACAAGGAAACCTCAGACTGGCAGCCAGCATTCCACTAAAAGGCGTACCTTTTTCAACCCTGAAGAAGCTAAGTGTCTTAGTAAAAACTGAATCCTTTATGAATTATCTCTACCAGTTTCTACCAACTTTTTACTTTGTTTAGACTTACCGAAGAAGTGCCATTTTGCACAGTTTTATACTCAAGAAACGAGCTGTGATGCAGCAATCTAGTAAATGTATGTGCCACCTTTACCACACGCCAGGGAGAATGACATGATTAAAAACAGCGCATAAAGGACGGGACAAAACTTAAAGGAGCATACAGGACAGATGCTGATGGGCAACTAAATGTTTATTGGAAAATTGTGCACATTTATAGTGCCCCGCACGTGCTCTGTAGCCCATTCAAAGAACAATCTCCCATAGCAGCATCCTGCGGGAGGATATCTGGTTATCTTGCAAATAATTCTGCCTCGTACGTTTGGTTTTGTGCAGAGTTGTTTGAAGGGAGAATGTCGAGCACTCCTTGCTTATAGATGGCGCCAGGCATCACCCTATTCAGAGGGTAAATTCTCGCAGACCGTGGTGCTTCCAGCCTTTTGTACACTTCAGTCCCTGTCCACGTCGAGGCCACTGTATTCTGGTGGAGTGATATGCATCCTCCCATAGCACATCATGTGGGAGGGCTTAGTAGCATAACTTCCTGTGCAGATGGCCTTTCTTCCGAATTGGGAGTCTGGAGACTGCCCTGTTGCCTATTGTGTGTTTGACGCTGCCTGGATTTGTTCTGAAGCCAGTCTTTGGAGTGTGGCACAGATCACACCTGCAGGGTAGCTTTTGAGTGCAAGAAGTCAGCGTTTTCTTGTGCTTTAGTTCAACTGATGCCTTGCTTCTGTTTCATTAAAGGTTGCAGTGCTCGCAAATACTAAGACCTGTAGTCTTAGTATTTGCTCAAGGTCTCAAGGGAGACAAAATGGAAAACCATGCATCACTGGGCATGAAGATGCTTACTTGTTTGGCAGTTCCTGATGAAGGAGCTTCAGGAAACTTTCCTGATGCTCCTTCATCAAAGTGTTCCTGCCGGTACATACTCATGTTAGCTGTGCACGTTCCGGCGTGGGTTTGAGTGTCTACCAAACCATTCTGCTTCATATGTTTGGTTATTTGCAGAGTTCTTTGACGATGGCGAAGACTCGTCAACAGGTCTGTACAACCTTTACAATCCTTTTAGTTTCGTCCATCACAATATCACGTAGTTGAATGTAAACATTCAACACAAGTCTATCTTGTTGGATGAAGCTAGAATTAAAGAAGGACTTGCAACCAAGCCCTAGAACTCTGACTAACCCCCGGAAGAGGATGTTTTTAGAATCATGGCACATTCGGGCAACACTATACTCGGCGTCAACTATGTGGTGCTACACTGCCAAGGCTAGCGTAGCCTCGACAGTACTGCAGCCCCGCACTGCTGAGTACGTGGCTTCGTGTTGCGTCTCATTCGCATGCGTTTGCGCACTTTGACAGAGTTGGAACACTGCGGAGGCTATGCTAGCCTTGACAGTGTAGCGCCAAATAGTTGACGCTGAGCATAGGAAACATCAATCGGTCTATTTGCACTTCACCACCTGTCTACATCAACGGCTATGTCTATGGCCAAGAAGAGAAGCAGACTCCCACCATAAGAGAGAAAGACAGACTAGTGATCCTCATCGTTACCTTACCCCTGAAGAAGAGACCAAGTTGGGCTCGAAACATTTAGTAGGACTTTTCAGTGTCAGGGCTTGGTCAGAGTCTTTATTTTTATTCTGGTACTATACCTATCATGATTGCTCAGCTGCATTTTTGTTGGTGTGCTGTGTAATTTGTGTTTGTAATCCAGTGTTTTAGCTCCACTTGGGTAATGCTTCAGTGCTGTGATTTTTTTATTTTTATTTTATATATGCCTCATGTTTATAATGACAAGCCTGGCAGAGATCTTGAACAGTCTGAAATTATTTCATGAATATAAAAAAGTTTGAGGTGCTTTGCTCTTTAGTTTTGCGGTAACATTTATCACCTTACTGGCTTAACATAATCTCGTCCTTTTACCAGTGCCCGCTCCCACCTCAAGTATGCTGGGATTATGTAAGTATAGTAATGTTTGTTTTTAATTTTGTGGAATGTCTTTAAATTGGGGTCATTCACTTTTAAGAAATCCTTGCCACTTTGGTTCCCTCTGTAGTTCCAATTGTTGGAACGAACGGAGAGAAATTTAGTAGTGATAAAAATATCTATACAAATGTTAGTAGAGAGTTTTAGGAAAGGGGGCCCCAACACTTCGGGTTCCCCGGGCAGCCTGGAGCGTAACACAGAGCTTGCACAGGACTTGTGCACATGCGCAGTGTGATGCCCCAAGCTGCTTGGTTGGCCCAAAGCATTCTGGCCCCCAATTTTAAAACTTAATGTTGTTAATGACCTCTAATTTTTGTGAGAACGAAGCATGCACAAATAACCGATCCTGAAAAGATTTCACCTTACCACAGGGGTATCGCCGTCGCCCGCCTTTCAGTTCTGCAAAGTTTGCTGCCTGCAATGTACAAGAAGTTCCCGAGAAAAGAGAACCGTGTTTTTCGGCTTGGGTAAATAAGCTGTGCATCGCAGAAAGCTCTAACTTCGTGGGAATGTGATGCTAGAATATGACGTCACCTGCATCAAAAGATTCTTGGCAAAAACGAAATTCCCCAATGAGCCAACGTCCACCTATGCCTAATGTCATTCAAACAAGAAACAACATTTGGGCGCCATGTAACATCTGTTTCAGTGAAAGAAACTTGTCAGCAGGAAAGAAAACAATATTCTCTTTCTTGCTACCAAGTGTTTTTCACTGATATAAATCCCACAAACGTTCACAGTATCATTATTTGTTTCGACGATGTTGGGCTTAGTTAAATGTCGCCTCGTAGAGAGAATCCCAGAGAAAAGCTCACCGGAGAAAAGCTCACCGGAGATAAGCTCACCAGAGAAAAGCTCACCGCAAAACCGGCGGATGCGGAGAAAAGCTCACCGGCCTTTGAGCGTATGCGAAGAAAAGCTCACCAATTTTTTTTTTCTTCTTTTTATATAGAGGCTGTTGGATCACGCGTAACATATATCAATTTATTATCATTAAAAATCTACGGGTTTGTAAAAAAGAAAATGTCCTTTTTTGTAATATTTGTTAGGCTTATTGGGTATATTGCTCCCAAATCAATAATTGCGGGTGAGTGTTTTCTGTAGCTTACTCTCTAAGCAATGAAAGCTTAACTGAGAACTTTATGAACCTGAAGGACAGGAAAAAGTTCGAAAACTTAATAATGTCTGCCTAAAACCTAAAACTCCAAACTGTAAATGCCAAAAACCTGAAAGTGGATGCGCAACGACGCGGTGCCTGAAATTCTCTTTGAAGCTTTTGTTAACCTTTGAAAACAGGATAAAACAGTCAGTAGGATATCGAGGCTTCTTTCTGCCACGGACATGCACGTTTTCTAGCCGTTCGTGCTGGTGTTTCCACTCGTTGCCTTTGTGTGATAGTGCCCTTCTACGGCGAGACACCCATGACCTTCAGAGCTGCACACTGGCACCGTTGTTATTTGTGACCTATAATAACAAGTGGTCGTCTGTAAGGTAGCGAATAGGGCAAGTTGGTGAAGGTCATGCATGATGAAAACCGCTCAAACGACGACTACGGAGTGAAGACAACAAACACGACAGGACAAAGCTGTTCTCGCAACTAAAGTTTTGTTAGTGAAATTAACAGAAAGAAAACAACGTAGCCGACACTGATACATCAACAATCACCTTATCTATCAGGCAACAATATTTGGAGCTGAAATGGTTCACACACTGTTATTCATATTAGCTCGCAAAGAACAAACCTCTTTATCTGACAGAGCTACTGAAGGCGCACTGTCAGCTGTCAATAAAGCGTTTTCTTTTTTTACCGGTGTACAATGTTCTGATTTTATACTTGCGGCTTCATCAATATACAGAATGGGTGATTACAAATTTCTGAGAAATTAGTAAATATGCCCAATGAACTTCAAGAATATTACAAAAAAGAGGACATATTTTTAATGAAGTGACGAATGCAAATTGTGTTCAATTGCCACGTTTGACGCAGAATCCTCTAAATTAAAAAAATCGGTGAGCTTTTCTCCGCATCCGCTCAAAGGCCGGTGAGCTTTTCTCCGCATCTGCCGGTTTTGCGGTGAGCTTTTCTCCGGTGAGCTTTTCTCCGGTGAGCTTATCTCCGGTGAGCTTATCTCCGGTGAGCTTATCTCCGGTGAGCTTTTCTCCGGTGAGCTTTTCTCTGCCGCCCCGTAGAGAAGTCTAGTTTTTTCTCAATTATATTTTGATCCAGGCAATGTCATGTTTTCAAACTTTGGTGTTCTCTCCCAACCGCTATCGTCACATTCTCATGGAGTTTGAGCTTTGTGCAATGCATAGTTTATTCACCTGGGTTGAAGAAAACATGGTTCTCTTTTCTCGGGAACTTCCTGGGTATCTCATTCTTCCTGGAGCCAAATTTGGAAAACGTGACTCTAAGTGACGTTTTGGCTCGGTGGTGATGAATCCATTTAGAGCATACAAGGTGGACTCAATAACACATTGTCTTTTTGAAGGCACTGCATGAACTGGTTTCTTAACAGACTGCTATGTAATTTATCACAAAGGTGTATTTAGTTGGTGCATTCTTCTACAGTGCAATCTACTTGTATTGATGTACCGCTTTCAACAGTCACTTTCTAGAGTTTCTAGACTAGAAATTATCAGTTTCTAGTCCAGATACAACAATAATCGGTTATAATGATTGCATTTTAGGGTTTTTTCATTATTGTCATAAGTGGATTGCACTGCAGTAAAATTATGGAGGGATGTGCTCACCTGAGGAAAAAGAGTTCCTATAGAACCATCAAATCACATGGTTAGCTATTTAGTGTTAATTTTGCAAAATGAAGGGAATACAGTCAAACCTCGATGTAACGAAGTCGGTAAAATTCTGAATTTACTTCCTTACATGGAAATTTCGCTACATAGAAATTCGAGGCTAACGTTAAATAAAGTTCCAACAAATGTTTCTCGGGTGCACAAAACTTGCCGAGGATGCCTTTATTTCGGTTGAAACTAGTCCACCACCTTTTTCTAGGCCACTCTTGGCATTATTATTGGCATCACACAAAGTTTGTAGAGCCAGGTGGCCTGCATTGCGTCTTCGTTTTGCTGTGTGATCGCGGATCGCCTCAAGACATCGATCGCGTCCACCACTTCACGGTCACTAGGCACATCGCAGGTGTCTTGCTCATCATGCTCGATGTCGTCCCCGTCTTGCAAGTTCCCGCGAACATAGCTAGCTATCACCTCGTCGGTCACCTCCTCCGTTGCAATGACTGCAGAGTCGGCGTATAGAAAGCCGTCGAGGTCGACGTTGTCAGGGACGGCTCGATCGCCTTCAAGGCTCCGTCACCCAGGACAATGAGAAACGCGCGCTTTTAGTTTGGCCTCGAAACGAACTACGCAGCGCGAACGAAGCTGAGGGACAAAACGATGGCGGCTCTAGTGTCCTCTAGTAGCCGTTCTGTACACCACACTCGCCAGGTTCGGCCCGTTTCACCCTTTGAGCTCTATCGGGGGCCCATTTCAGCGCATGTGCTTCCCGAAATCTCCTTCGGGACACAAAAGTTTGTGACAAATTGTCCATGAAACTTCGTTACATCGAAATTTCGGCAAACAAGACTTCGTTACATAGAGGTAAAAAATACATGGCGTGCATACACTTGCGGTCACAAAAAGTTATGTACTTCGTTACAACGGGGGTTTCGTTACATAGAAGTTCGTTACATCGAGGTTTGACTGTATATAATGTTAGCCTAATTTATTATAATTTTCTTGCACTCTCTTTTTTCTTTTTTTCCTGTCCATGTTTGGGCGACTCGTGCAGCAGGTGCAAGGCCGGTAATGCGAACATGCGGATGATATTCTTATCATTCGCATTTTTGCATCTTCGACCTTGCGCCTGCTGGTAACTTCAGCACACCCCCGCGCTTTCCACATGCGTCAAGCCCTAGAACTGAATGATCTAGGGGTTTTCAGTGACGCTCGGCAAAGTTCTAATAGCAACCCTATGTTTATTTTTACTGATTAACAAGTTGATTAGTAAATTGTAGGTGAATATCTTGCAAATTAGTATTTTTTTTGCAATCCCGGACATTCGCCGTTGTCAATTTGTTCTCGTGGAAGAGTTCCTTTTTTTCTCAAACACCCTATTTTTAGGGACGTTCGAATGTCTTCGCAGAAACACCTACTACATAAAAAAAAAGAGGTAGAAATGACGAAGCCCAAATTGATGTGAAGTTTAGAGCCCAGTTTCACGGTGTTCCCATAGTTCTAACAAATTCATGACTTTCAACGACTTCAGTAACTGTGTGTTTGCGATTTTCAAGACGTTTCGGTGCTTACTTTGAGCATTTTTTTTCTTTCTAGCAACACAGTCATTGCCACCTGAACCAGAGACTACTGACTGTGCCAAGGAAGTAGACATTGATTCTGTCGAAGTAATAACGGGCATAGACGCGGACAAAAGTGTTGATGCATGTTTGTCGAGTCCTCCAGCATCACCAGCTTTCGAATACGGTAAGAGCCCGTGTTTCTTCAAAGAGCGCCAGAACCATTTCCTTCCGAAACAATTGGCCTATTGTGTTTTTCATACCGTATCCACCTTGGCTTTTTGTTTCCCGATGAACGAGAAACGATTGAGCGTTTCTATCAGTGTGAAAGACACTTAAGTCTTATTTGGCATGTGGTTCGAGCGCATTTTTCGTATTGTTCTATATTCTACATTGTAGAGTCGTGGCCATGGAATCAGAGCAGCACGTAAACGCGGGAAATTTGTGTATCGGGGTAGTGCCCTCAAGTTTTTGTTTCTGCTATTCTGTCCCATTTCACCCGGTTATAAACAGTTTTCGAGCGGTGGTTAGGGTAAGCAGACAATTTATACTTATTCGTTATCACAATGCACCGAAGTGCCGTCAAAGGTAGGGAGCGCGCGCTGGAAGCGGATTGACGGAAACTCCTCACTGTTATTCTCAAGTGTGCCTCGAGAAGCAGTCTCTGGCTACACAGTCTGGAACTGGTAACATGGTGGCTCAATGACTTCATCCCAATCATGTGATATGTATATGTAGTAGCTCATGCGTGGTCCAAGATGTGAAGCTTGCACACACACAGCTTTGCTTCCCTATTTGCTGTGAAACATAGTACTCTGTTATACTCACATTTCTCATTAACTTTGTTTTTTTGTGAAATCTAAAACTATCATAAGTTGGTCCAGCTAGTAATTTACTTATGAAATCCACAAGTCACTTTACTCCCGATCCCGGAGTTCTGTTCCCGTGACAGGGTGACATGAATCATAGGCACTCCCCAAAATATCTCGGGGAGGGGGAGGGGAGGGGGGCATGGTTCCCTTTGGCGATGCCGGGCTCTCCCCCCCCCCCCCCCCTTCCCCCCTCTCTCCCGAGCTCTTCGGAAAAGCAAGTACCATGGCCTCCGGAACCTCTGGGTGCACATTATTAATCTCATCTGTGCGCCCTGGTGCCCATACATATCAATAGCTAGTGCCCAGTGGATAAACAAAAAATTATCTGCGTGTCCTGGTATCCGCACATTTCGATAGCTGGCACCCAGTGGATAAATAAAAATTTATCCACTCACCAGCTCTTGTCACTAAGTGACCAGAGCTGGTGAGTCAATAAATTTTTCTGACTATTCATGCAGTCCTGTTCGAAGACCCCATCTACAGGGTGTCTAGCGACCGGGAAAACCGGGAATTGTCAGGGAAATTATCTTTACCGGGGAAAATCAGGGAATGGCCAGTGATATTGTCAAAAGCAAGCCCAGCCAGGGGAAATGGGTCGGAAACGCCATAGAGTGGCCTGAGCAAAGACTTCATGACTTGGGGGCAGGAAAATAGGGAAGAAATTCTGCTTAGAGCGGATAGCAGGCTTTGCTCACCCGATGTAGAGTGTGCTACCCGATGCAAAGGGAACAGCCTACAAATCCAGCCCAAGCCTTGGATTGGATTGGATTGAGGGAGTAGTCAGGGAATTTGACCTGAAATTGTCAGGGAAAACCTGGAAAAGTCAGGGAATTTCGAAATAACACCCTGTATGTAGTATTAGGTAGCAAATACGATAAAGGCTAGTGCTGGAAATTCCTTCAAAAGCCATTGTAAGTTGTTGCAAATGATGACAGTAGCACCTCGCGCGGACCTGCAGCCTACGGAAGTAGATGACATAGTATGTTTTGTAAGCCCCATATTGTTATCCCAAGCGTTGGAACCATTCATTACGGTCAGTGCGTTTGAACCACGGAATTCACTGATCGCAACTGCAACGACAGCTTAAATTGTAGGGTCACAAAAGCAGGCATTTGTTTAGGTATCATACCATCAGCATGCTTATCCTATGTTATCGAGGGGATTACATACGTTTGGGATGTCTCTTTCTAGAGACGTCCCAATTGTGAAATTGAGAACTTTCCTCCATGACACTAATGACGACCAAGTCGAAGAGAAAATTGGGAAAAATGAAAGTTTAATTGGTCAAAATTGTGTGTACAAAGAACTTGCAAACAAATAACCAGTGAGGGCTGTAAGATGCAGTCAAACTGACTGCCCTGCTTGATCAGCCCTGTTTTTTCCTTGCATCACTGCACTGTAGAAGTTCCTAGAAAGTGAACCCTCTCACTTTTTTTGCGGCGAGCGTAGGACGCTTTAGAGTCACTCTTTACATGTGCAGCAATACTTCAAAAAGGGCACTTTACAAAACTTTGGAAACATCCAACTCGACAAAGGCTCCTGGCCCAAAGTATGCCACTGAGAGTGTCTGAGGGAGGCATGCTATAACACTGCACACATCTCTACGCCACCTCTTGTGCATACTAACGATTCCCCCCAACCATCCACTACTAGCAATATTGATAAGTTTAGAGCATTACTAAGCGAATATTTGGATTACCTGCGGTGCTAATGTTTCTGAGATGACAATGTGCTTCTCGTTTATTTATTTTTATGTATATAACTTTTGATTCTATCTATATATAGTAACTATATTGTTCTTGAGTCTATGACTTCCGTCATTCTTGAGTGTATCTGTTACTTGCCAGTGTACAATTTTCAGCAGCCCATCCCTCGTGTAATGCCCAATGCTGAGGCCTTGAAGGTACTATTAAATAATAAATAAATGAAGTGGATACGCTCTAATATGCTCTCATTGGCTTTCCGGGGCTATTAGTATTTTCCTCTTGCCAAGTGACATTGAAATGGTGTGCGGTATAAGTGAGTTCTTATTAGTGTTCCCTTTTTGCTCTATCTCGCTTTCTTTTTGTAGAACAATCACCTGACAATATACTGCCAGATCCTTCAGAGGAGGATGCTTGCCCTGACGACCCTCATCTCCAAAGTGACGGCGTCGAATCGCACGCTTCCGAAGGCAATGACCTCGACTACAGCAGCCCGGAATCCGACAGCGACGACGAGGAGGCGACGATGATGAACATTGACACGTTGCCGGTAGAGGAGCTCCGCACGTCGCTTCGCAATGTTTACAGGAAGTACCGCCGACTAAAGGCCGTTCATTTGGAGACAACACAACTGCTCGAAGAATCCTCCGGCAAGGTGGAACGGCTCGAAGCCGCTCTCTCCGAGCTAAGGTTGGGGCATCGTGACGCGAGCTAAGCTTGGATGTAGAAGGAAAGAAAAGTTTGCGGACCTTTTTACTTCGACTTCATTGTGCATGTCGCCTCATCCATGTCGGAAGTGTGTAAACTTTGTGAGGTGGGAACGCATACAAGTGAAGTGCAGTGTCAAGCTTGGAAGGCGAGCTGGAATAAAAGTTTTGCCTGTTTTAAAGCGATGGTTTTATGTGGCTATCCTGCGCAGGGGTGGTGCGCGAAAGCACCCGACGTTAAAGACCCCGTGTCAAATGCCCCACGGCAGATGCGCCGTCCTCTCTGTCGCGCTTTTTGGAGATCTAGTTTCAGGAGCCCATGACGCGAATCCCCCATGTCAGGTGGCCGGGTGCTCAATCTGACGGCGGAGCATTCCAATTTTAACTAAGAGATGGTGAGTGTGCACGTGACCTTGCGTAACGTAATCGTGCCGTGCCCGCGACTCGAGTTGGGAACAAGTGGATAAAACTCCCCGTCCTTCGTGCATGCACTAAGCACATTCATGTCTTGCGACATTAAAAGTAAAAAGGAATAGAAAATATCAGTCACATGGCAAAACATTTGAAGTGGTGGCTTTTATCAATAGGCATTGAAGCAAAGCTTTCGTCGATTCTAAAGCAGGCGGGGATTCACAGATCCGAGAAAGTGGGTTCTATTAAAACTGTTAACCTGCAGCTCATGGCGCCAGGCTTATCACAGCACCAAGCACCAATTCCATTCTTACGTCGTTCTAAAAAAAAAAGTATCCATCTAGGTAGGTAAAGTCTAAACCTGCATGTGAGCTCCCTCCATAACAGCAGAGTGCATTGCTGGTGATGCAGATTTATGAAGTTGGCCACTTGTACGTCAATCTAAGTTTTTTGTCCGGTTCAAGTTAACCGTAAACATAGCTTCCAAGTGTCGCTATTGTTTGGTACGGAAGGTTAATTCTAGTTACTGGTTTCTTCGAGCTTCAACCCCTGCGGTGTGCAACTAAATACCGCGAACCGAACGCTCGTGGCGCATAAAATACTGCCATGGTCGCGAATGGTGCAAGCTATGTACATTGTTGTTCTTTTCACTTAAAGGGGCTATGCAACAATTTTTTTACTATGCGCAAATACCGCTTAGAACGGATCCCTGACGTTAATGACCTATGAAACACGCGTTCGTTTTTCACCCCACGCAATAGAAGTCCCAGAAAAAAATTAAAGAAAAACGAGCAGCATTCACGCCCTCAACTCACAGCCAGAACAAGCGGTCACGTGATCTGGAGCCGATTATATGCCGCCAATGTTGATCATAGCCACGCGCTGGGGTTGGAAAAGCACAGGACACGCGCTGAGTTCCAGACATTGTTATGGCTCGGCTATTGTCGTCGTTGCAGCGATTGGACACGGGCCACTACCCGAATGCTTCTCGAGCTATCAATTATCACGAGCCCAAATCGAGTGCCCACGCAATGCTCGGGTCCAATCTATGAACCGCATTCAAATATCGTCATATGGGTGTACTGCGATCCCCACGTTACGTCATCGAATTTTGCAAAGGAGAGATTGAATGAAAATGATCGCTTTTGTCCTTGAAATTACACCGCAACAAAGGCGTTTCTTGGCCAGTGGCATTGCATGCGAGTATCCTTGAGTCCCACTAGTGCCAGTAAGCACGTGTAAAGTGAAAAACATTCCAATTGAATATCGTTGCACAGCTCCTTTAAAAGAACCTTTGTAGACCCTTAACCAATTATGTTAAGACATGTAACAATGATCATGGGCGTACCAACCGGGGGGGGGGGGGGGCAAGGGGGGCGCTTGCCCCCCCAGTTCTCAGAGTGGGGGGGCAAGACGTGTTTTGCCCCCCCCCCCCCCCCTAAAACAGCCATCACTGGGCAGGGCAAACACTGGCCGGCGACGCCCAAGGGATACCAAGGGCACCGCCCCCCGGCCCTGGAAGGGGGGGGGGGAGCTGGTTTGCCCCCCCCCCCCCCCACACACACACACACTCATAAGCTAGTTGGTACGCCACTGACAATGATGGTTGAAGTGCGATGGGGACAGTGAGGACGGCTTCATTGGTCGCTGTAGCCGCTATTTCGTTATAACCGGTCTCGACAGTAGCTTGGGTCCCGCTATACGACCAGATCCTTACGACAGGTGCCTGTGAATTTTATAAACTTTAGAATATCGCCTCAACATACCGATTTGGTTGAATCTTTCGCGATATCTCTCATGTTCATGGTCTGTTCTTGCGGGCTAGTTAGCTTCGTTGAGTTCGCTTCTCATCGCGCACTCGTGTACTGCAGTGAAGCGGCAGGTGACGCGATTTTGCTTATCTTGCTCCGCTGCAGCACACCCGCGCGCTAAGAGGAAAGCGGTTCTTTGGAGCGGGATGTTACACACGATTTCCGATTAAAAACCTCCGCCAGTATATATGACAGAGGGCACTATTCTGATCATATATTTTTAAATTTGAGATTTAGTATGGACGCTTCGGTATTGCTAGAAGATTCGTAAAAACGACTATAGGTTTTATTTATTTATTTTTATATCAGCTCTTGTTTAGTTACCACTTTTATATCCATCTGTTCGATGGCAGTGCGTAGAGTAAGACCGAAATGAGCCTGAGCAGTGGTGGGAAGCATAGGAATAACCTGGATGGATGGTAATGGCTATACTCTTTGTAACGGGCGGCAGCTTACGCCACTTAGCCTTACATTTCGTCATTCCTTCTTTTTTTTTAATTTGTATAAATTTTGTTAAAACACCCCCCCCCCTTTTTTTAAAGTGATTCCATTGCTTATTTTTATCTGTATTTCTTTTTTTATGCTTCCCTAGATCTTTTCCACCAATCTCCCTATCTCCTCTTAGTAATTCTTTCCCTATCCATTTGTCCATCCATGTCCTGAAAACCCAGTGGCCCCTCCAAATCCGTAGTCATTCCCCCCAAGAGGGTGGGACGAAGCCCCGTACATCTTAAAATTACATGTTCTATAGTTTCCCTTTCGCGGTTGCACACGTCGCACAGAGTGTCTGCTCCCTGGAATTTAGCCCTGTACGTTTTCGTTCTTAGCACACCCGTTCTAGCTTCAAACAACAAAGAGCTCCCCACTGAATTATCATACAGCTGTTCCTTTTTTTATTGTTTTTGTGCCCTGTATATTGTTAAAGCTGATTTCCCCTGCATTCTCTCTTCCCACAATTTTCTCACAGTTTCCTTTACTCCCTTTTCTACTGATATGCTCTGATCGGCTCCATCTCGTTGAATGTAATTGTATTTAAATCTCAGCTGGCGGGTTCGGTTTGTCCACTTAGTGTTTAGACTTTTCATATATAGATACTTGTGCACTTTCGCTGCCCACCCTGTATCCTCAATTTCAGCTAGTCTTTGTTCAAATTGTACTTTACTGGTCGCCTCTCTACTCTCGAAAGATTCCCAACCCATATCCCCCTGTACTCCCTCATTTGGTGTATTTCCATGTGCCCCCAATGCCAACCTGCCCACACTCCTTTGCTGTATCTCTAATCCTGCCTGGATTTCTGACCGCATACACAATACCGCATTCTCAAATGACAGTCTTGGCACCATGACTCCCTTCCATACACGCCTAACGACTTCATATCTGTTGTAGTTCCATAGTACCCTATGTTTCATGACAGCTGAATCTCGTTTCCCCTTCTTACAATATCTTTATGGCCTTTTAGATAGCGTCTTCCTTCACGCCCAGATATTTGTACTTTTCTACGTGTTCTATCAATGTGTCCTGTATCTCCAGGGGTTCCCCCTTCTCGTCGTTGAAAACTATTATACCCGACTTGTCCCTACTAAATTTTAGTCCTAAATTGTCCCCTTGCCTGCTGCAAATCCTAATCAGTTCCTGTACTGTCTCACGACTTTCTAATACGAGTACAATGTCGTCTGCATACATTAACCCTGGCAATATTTGATTTACTTTATGTCCTTCCTCCATGTAAGTCAGGTCAAAACCTAGGTTGCACTCTTTTTTCCATCTCACTGAGGTATATCCAGTGGCGTACCAACTTGTCTTTAAGTGGGGGGGGGGGGGCAAACCAGAGCCCCCCCCCCCCCCCCGGGTCGGGGGGTGGTGCCCGGGGTATCTCTTGGGCGCCGACGGACAGTGTTTGCCCTGTCCAGTGGCGGCTGTTTCAGGGGGGGGGGGGGGGCAAAACACGTGCCTTGCCCCCCCCCCCCCTTCCCGGTTGGTACGCCCATGGGTATATCATATAAAGAGCAGGGGAGGCAATGGGCAACCCTGTCTAAGACCTCTTTCTATTGCTGCTGGTCTTGTAGTTTCGGCTTCCCATGTTATAAGCACCCTATTCTCCGTATAAACCTGTAATGTTTCCCCTAGTCCATGTCCCTTCAGTTGGTTCCAGAGTTTTTCATGATTCACATTGTCATATGCCCCTTTGATGTCTAAAAATGCTACCCATAATGGCCTTTGACTTGTGATTGCTATCTCTATGCACTGAGTTGTTAATGTTTGGCGGTTTTGTTTTTAAGAAGGCATATTGATCGCCCACGTGTTGATTTTTGTTATACAGTTCTACATGTAAAATGTCATGGATGTTCATATTCAAACAACAAAAGCTTTATTTGAAAACTTTAGAACTTTAACGAAACATCAGTTTGGATACTTGAAATCATTCTATTCCAACAGTGTTTATGTGGAATATTCTATCTGGTTTAGCATTGATTCCTCACCAAAAATAACCATTGACGGCAGTTCATACTGTCCTTCACCAATCGTAATGTTGGTTCCATGTCTTGCGCTCCTAAACGGCTAGTGCTATATTTGAGGGAATCAAACCTGCCGAACAATTGATGCTAACAAAAGTTAGGCTGGACAGAAGTAGGAAAGTAGGCATCGTATTTTAGTTTGACAGGCTAACAGATGGACCTTGACATAGACTGTTGCGCCAAACTGCCACAAAGAGTTTACTCTCACATCATGTTGCATTTCACCAAAATGTGACGAATTTGCGCTTACGTTGCGCCAAAAGTTTATTTTACTTGATCAATATTGCTGCACTGCCGGATTGGGAAAACGGAACAAATGGTCCCGGAACTAATGGGCCCAAGTACAAACTAGGAAAAAATTCACAGATAAATGTCGCCAATGTGGCTTCCGCGTTTTCGGACAAATCCGATGAAATCCAATAACACTCGTAGAATTTCTAGGCTGCCGTTGCACGAACTCGACCGGTTTTTATATTTTTCTAGAAAGCTCAGAAATGTTTTGCGCTATGGAAACCTAATGCGCATATAAAGGAATCGAGCTCCGCTCGTTATGTGTGCTACTACCACTCGTCATGACGAGATGGAAGTAATTTGAGTTTCTTGGTTTCAATAGTATGACCCAGGGAGGGAGACACTCACTTGATCGAATGACCTTTTAGTGAACGCCCAGGTTTCACCGAATGGCCGCTGCAAACCGGCGTTTACGGGTGGGGAAAGGGAGTTTTCGTAGACCGCGTTTCCCTCTCCGCTAAGCTTTCCGCAACGAAGCAGGCGCTACTGCGCCGGCGCGCCTGCGGCCTTGACTGTATGGTTCGGGGTAGCGTAGCTGGTTGCGGAGATCGTTGCGGGACAGCGGAAACGATCTACAAAAACTCCCTAATATCTCGAGACGGCGTAAGTGCAGCGCGGGGGGAAGGGGGGGGAGAGGGGGGCGGGGTGTTAACACGCGCCGCCGTCATTCGCTAAAACGTCGATTCGCTCAAATGTCGCTGTTCGCTGAAACGTCATTATCTCATGTCAAATGGACCGGTGATAACTCCTATAATATCGTATAAGGTCACTAAATGAACAGTCAGGAGATAAAATAGGGCGGTGGTACCCGTCAAACTGCAAACGTGCAGCTTTTTTCCCAGCGCCCTTGTCACAAATGTATTTTTGTGGCAGAAAATAAACTGATTTTATTTTATTTGAACTGTTAGACGAAATTGATTTCGAAAATATTCGGACGATTTTGAATAGAATTAAGTACAATACCCAACCACTTTCTTCAAAGTAACCGGCCTCAAAATATAGACGAGATCCTTCATTCCACCTGGAAATCCTGATTGCATAACGGACATTGCGTGGTATATCTTAGTTCCAAAACAATATTACGGGACCATTTTTTCCTACCTTGGACTTGGCGCCATTAGTTCCGGGACCATTTGTTCCGGGACCGTTAGTTCTGGGACCATTTGTTTGAAACCCTTAGTTCCGGTAATATTTCTTCCTACACCCGCCGGATTGTTATGGTAAGTTCGTGCAAATTTTCAATACGTTCAGTTATCGCTCAGAGTTACGTATGATTTGATTTCATGTTGGTATCGAAGACAACACAGTACTTGGAAAACCTGCGATATTTATCTTCGCTCCTTGTCTGGCCGGTTTAAAGGGATACTGAACTGAAATTTCGAGCTCACAAAACAGCGCTGGATAGATAGGCGGAACGCTGCAAAACCCAAAAACATCACTCCTACAGCGATATCTCCAACGGATCGCCGTATTTTTGGAAAAGAAGTTTGCGATTGAACACGGCCGACGGGGCCGACGAGACAGGGCACGTCACGATTCCCATTCCCTCCTCCTCGCTTCATTCCCTCGAGCTGGTGAACCGAAGCGAGGAGGAGAGAAGCGAGGCCGCTTCCCCTCATTCTCAAATTCTCCCGGAGGACAGTGACGTCAAAGGCCTCGCTTCATCGCGCCCTTTTCCAAAAGAACGGCCATCCGTTTGAGATATCGATGTATGACTGATGTTTTGGAGTTCGTAGCGTCCCGTTCAACGCTTCTGCGGCCTTATTTTGCGAAATCCAAATTTCTCTTCAGTATCCCTTTAATAAACTCTGTTGAGCGCGCTTCTCACAGTGTTGGAATTAACGCGTTACAAGTAACGACGTCACTGGTAAGGCGTTAGCTTTTTAGTAACGCACTAACGTACTCGTTAGAATCCCAAATCAGTAACGAGTAAAGTAATGTCGTTATTATTTTACGGTATCTGCTATCAAATTACGTTACCCGTTACTTTTGATTAAAAATGGCCGCATGATAGTTTGAAAGCAAAATAATTTTTATTCTGCGCACTACAAAAAGTGGCAAAGAAGTTCAAACTTCCTCGGAAGACACTTTCAACGTTCCCACGACCGGGCCCAAAAGACGCGAGATTATCGCTTTGAGGAATTCCTAAGCGTCCTTGGTGCAGCCTTTGTATCGAAGACCACCGTCGCCGTGCCCTGAAGGAGCAGCCGTCTCGCTGGAAAGAGACATCCGCTCAAAAGGCAACAGTCTGCCGCCGCTCGAAGGATTCTGCCTAATCGTCCCTTCCCACTCCAGCTGGTCAAATCCTTCTCTTCAAAACAAATAAATTCTCGTTCTGTCAACAACAGAAAGGATAAACTCTAAATTTGGAAGCATTGACGTTCCCACGCTTTGAACCAAAACAAGTGGCAAGGTTATCGCAGGATTGAAAGGCGTCCGTCACCAGAAAGACGCCACCATCTTTTAGAATCCCTGCCGCCGTAGTACAAAGGTGCGGTCTCTCGCTGGGTAACGACTCCCGTTCAGAAGGTCGCCTCCCTCTAAATCCTCTGGACATCCTTTCTCCCATAGCGCCTCAAAAATTAGACGAAAGACTGCGTAAACACCACGGACGGCGCCTTCTTTGTATCGCAGTTAGCCCCCAACTCCCTGGCATTCAAAGACCGAATTATCTATTGCTGGACGCGCTGCGCCCGCGTTACTCTTCTGGCAGTTCCTGGTTGTGTGTGAAGGCTACTGTACCATTTTTCTAGAGCAGTGGTTCTCAAATGGGGGTCCGCGAAGCCACTTCTGGGGTCCGCGAGACCCTCAACAAATTTTTTGTTTTTTTATTTGGCACGTTTTTTGTAGTTCAGTCTGGCCGTGACTAATTTGCAACCTGCTTCCGGAACTACGACAGCAATAAAAGGCGCTTTTTCATGCTCCAGACGTGTTAACTTACTTACGTACCCCCCTCCCCCGCTGGAAGGGGTCCCCGACAAATCCATGGCTGAGAACCACTGTTCTAGAGAGACACATTCGTAGCAGTAATAGTGATGACTAGAGTTCCTTCATGTTCGCGGGACATGAAGGCACCCTAGTGATGACTTTCGTCGGCTTCGCCCTTACTTTGCTGCTGCCGGTGTGAAAAAAAAAAAAAAGAAAAGAAAAAGGTTTCTGGACGCGAACGACAAACTTAGGGTAAGGAGCTTATAAACACTCGCCACCTCTTTTAATCATATATACACGTAAATATACTACGAGTATGCATGTAACCACAGTATCGCCGGTGCTATACTTCGTTTATAATCAGCAATAATCTTCTTTGGTTAGAATTATTGGTTATAATAGGCGATTGGTGTCCTCTTTTCGTTGCTTGTGTAGCCTAAACTGGACTGTGACTAAAACCGGTGCGGCTATGAAGTTTGTTGTTCGTGAGCAGTCCATGTACTGTACAGTTGCCTCAGTCGCGCAACCCCTGGCTCTAACCAACATGGCCGTTTTGGAACGCTTGTTATAAAAGCCCCTTTTACTGCCATCTCGCACTCACTTTTCGTGCAAGATGGCAACGGCCACCGAAACTCCGTTATTACGGCCCGGGCTAAGTGCTATGTTTAAACTGAGGGAAACGAGGTTAGACAATTTGCTGTTTAAATGTCTGCTCTGTATGCCGAAACTCGAGCTGCGGCACATCCAGGACGTCGAACTGTAATTTGAAAAAGCACATTAAGGTGAGTTATCCTTCAATGTCACTTACCTTTTTTTCCGTTAAAATGTCGTCGTTAAGCTTTCTTAGTCGAAAGAACGCACCTTTCTTTCGAGATCGTTTTGTTAGTCGCAATTTTTCAGCTACATCTCACAATGCTCAATAATGTAAGCTAGCGAAGAAGATTTCGAAAATGACTTAGTTTAGTTTACTTGTATATTTCAGAAGGAAGGTAAGTGAATCATGGCAGTTATATATAGACACACCTATATTATATTTGTCTAAGTTTGCGATTTATTGTGAGAGTTTTTATTTTCCTATACTAATTGGTGATGCAGTTTATTCAGTTAATATTTCGTTGTTCCACACTGATAACTAAAAATTAACAGCGGTGCTTCGCATCAGTCCTAATTGTCTTTCTTTTCCGCCAGTCCCTCCATTCGCAGAAGCTGTCAGAGTTCGCGGTAATTTCGAAGAGATGAAAGACCGAAGCTACAACCCCCTTTCCCAACACACCCTTGCTGAAGCAGAGGAAGATCGACCGTATGCATCAAACTCCCGTTTCTCAAGAAGTGTCCGGACAATCTTGTGGAGACGTTTGTGGTTGAGACTCTACAGTCATATACTAACAGCTGTCATATACTAACAGTGAAACAGAAAGTAACGACAAACTAACGTAAAAGTAACGTCCGTAAGTCATGGCAAGTAACGACACTGGTATTTCGTTACATTTGCAAAATGGTAACGGAGCTCTGTAACGCGATAGCTTTTTTCCAAGCTAACGAGTTACGCTATTTCGTTACGTATTTTCGGTAACGGGCACAACGTGGTGGTGCACCTCGGAGAAGCTACACCCGCGGAGTAGCCATTACGATTTTGAGTATGTCACTTTTTCGCAGCTCAGTCTTTTGTTAAGGAGTAAGACACTCTTCTATGGCGGGATAGTGCACAGCAACGTATCAAGCATAAAAAAAAGGTACTTTGTGAATGCAGAGTTGACATCGACGCTACAGTGAAATTCGCAAAATACAACTGCCGTTAGTTTATGATAGACTGCGATATTCTGACCTGTTGCGTGCACCTTTCATTTTTTTAACACAAAATATGTTGTACGCACCTGGCTTCTCCGTCGTATCGGCTTGCGCGAAATATGCGTTTCTATGCGCAGAGCCCGATCCAAGACTTACTGGCAAGCCGTTGAAGCGTGTGTGTTTGTCCCTTTCTTGTTGTCCTTTCGTCTCCGGTTTAAATCACGTGTAAGCGTGGATGGATGGATGGATGGATGGATGGATGGATGGATAGATAATATGGCTGTGCCCAAAAGTATGATTCATCCCGTTGCCCTTCTAAGCCCATTTGCTCACACCCTCTTCTTTTTTTCTTTTTTTTTTTTTCTACCACCAGGCAGTGTGGGATATCGCCAGGATGAGCTCGGGGGATCGGGCGAAAAAATTGAAAACAAAAGATTGGCGACACTCTTCGCCGGGGAGTCGCCAATATTCCTCTGGTCAAACATAGGCGGCATCACCCCAACACCGGGCGCACCGGGAGACAGGGTTGAGACTTTGGTCCGGATCAACGCGGGAGGGAGCCCCAATTTTTCTCTTTCCGGCCGCTTGTCCCCAGCTGTAGTTTTATTTCATTCAATTTTACCTGGATAATTTACAATCTCCTAACCTCGTTTTTGTGACTGTAATCCTTTCCTCCTCCATTTTTCCATCTTCGCCAGCAAAACGCAGCGCCCCCGCCAGATCCTTTTCCCCTTTAGGGAGGGTGGGGAAAAGTTCGGTGCACTTCAAAACCAAATGTTCTGGCGTCTCACCCTCACTGAGACATACGGCACATAAGGTGTTTATCTCTTGAAATTTAGTCCTATGCGTTTTTGTCCTTAGCACTCCCGTTCTCGCCTCGAATAGCAAAGAACTCCCACGCGAGTTATCACACGTCTTTTCCTCTCTTGTGTCCTGTTTTTGTGAGCTGTACATTTATTGAAGCAGATTTTCCTCGCATTCTTCCCTCCCACGTTTTTCTTTCTACCCCTTTCAACCCCTTTTTCACTGAAATGGTCTGCTCAGCCCCATCACTATGGTATGCAGGTATATTTGAATGTCAGTTTTCGGGTTCGGTTTGTCCATTTTGTGTTTAACGTTTTCATGTATAAATACTTGAATACTCTCCGCGCCCACCGGGCATCATCCATTTCAGTTAACCTTTCTTCAAATTTCAATTTACTGATTGTCTCTCAGCTCTCGAAGGACGACCGGCCCATGCCCCCCTGCACTCCCTCCTACTGTGTTCTCGTGTGCTCCCAGTGCTCACCTGCTCCTTTGTCGAATTTCCAACTGATTGACCTTCATATCTCATACGCAGTACCCCATTGCCAAAAGAGTCCTGGCGTCATTCCCGGGTAACACAAAATGGGCTCTGAAAGGGGGTCCGACGTGGGTCCCACTTAGGTAACCCACGTGGGTCCGACTTCAGCTTTGCAAGTCGGGCCACCCTGGGCTGCCTCGAGGGACCCAGAAGGGCTTTTGGGCAGCCCACGAAGGCCTCCCTCGTGGGGCCCACAGTAGGCCTGGGTGAGCAGCCCACATGGGCCCCCCTCGTAGAAGCCCACAGTAGGCCTGAGTGGGCAGCCCACAGGAGGTCACCCCGGAAACCTCATTTCGTTCGGAGTCATTTCATAATTCCCCTACGGTGCGGAGTATTGCAGTGCATACCAAATTGAGCATGTCTCACTTTCCCCGTGTGCCTATTGGAAATATTACCATTTTGATAGATCAATGAAACGTCTTAAGCGAGTGCATAAAGAAGTGAAAGCCGTTTACAGCTCCCTGTAACGCCGAATTAGAGCGGAGCTCTTGAGGAGGAGGAGGTAAGGGTACTGGGGGGGGGGGGGGGGTCACGTGACCCCCCTCCCTCCCCGAAGGTACCCGAGGTCCTCCCGAGGTCCTCCCGAAGGTACCCGAGGCCCTCCCGAAGGAACCTGAGGTCCTCCCGAGGTCCTCCCGAAGGAACCCAAGGTCCTCCCGAGGTCCCCCCGAGGTCCTCCCGAGGTCTTCCCGAAGGTACCCGAGGCCCTCCTGAGGTCCTTTCGAAGGAACCCGACGTCCTCCCGAGGTCCTCCCGAAGGAACCCGAGGTACTTCCGAAGGAACCCGAGGTCCTCCCGAGCTCCTCCCGAAGGAACCCGAGGTCCTCCCGAAGGAACCCGAGGTCATCCCGAGGGAACCCGAGGTCCTCCCGAAGGAACTTAAGTCCTCCCGAAGGTACCCGAGGTCCTCCCGAGGTCCTCCCGAAGGTACCCGAGGTCCTCCCGAGGTCCTCCCGAGGTCTTCGGGAGGGCCTCGGGTTTCTGACCTCGGGAGGGCCTCGGGTTTCTTCGGGTTTCGCGGTTACGCCGATGCCGACGCCGACGCCGACGCCGCTCAAGCCGGAAACGGGCGCCTAAGAGCTGCGCTCTAAAAATTGGACAATTCCAGTGTATGGAATGGAAAAGAAAAACTATGCACATTTTCATAGAAATTCCTGTTGGATTTTCTATGAAATTCTCGATACATAGCCAGCTTGAGCCGTCTACAAACACCGAATTTCATAACAGATCCGACACTCTAACGAGCGTGTTTCGAATTCGCTCCCAAATGCAATACTCTGCGTAAAAACTTCCACCCCACGTAAAACGACCTCAACATACACGCTGAGTAGTAGGTCAGTAATGAAGTTTAGCAACAGGGCTGGGCAGTATCGCGATACAAATGTATCGCGATAGCATGTTAGAGATACTTCCGAGTATCTGTGTCCCTGTATCGAGACACATTTGAAAGATGTATTTGTATCTCAGTAGTGAAATGCATTTAAGATGTATCGCGGTATCGCGATACTTTGCCAGACTTGGGTATCTCGTTATATTTGCTGTCCTTTTTAAGATACATTTAAAAGATAAAAACATCTGTTTGGTGCAATCTGCTTCGTAATTTATAATATGAACCCGCCCTGTAACATAATCCATCTCAGTCGCCGACATTTAAAAAAAAATGGTTTAAAAAATGTTGCGGGCAAGAATAAAATCAGCTCCTCCCACAAAGCCCTTCAATTTTCCAATTTAGCAAAGAGAACGCTGTAAAAGAGTTGAGTGAAGAAAAAGTACGACCATATTGTCCAATCTCCCCACACTATGGGTGACACAGAAGCTTATAATACGACAGTTTGAGATGCGCCCTCACAGCAAAACAGGGTTCATTTCTAGCAGACGCCTTTTGTTAAGCATGCCCGTGGCATTTGTTGTGCTGCGGAACTCGTCCGCGGCTGCCCAGAGGACGTGACCGAGAAACTCAAGGACGTTGTCGCAGGTTAAGATCTGACATGTTCAACTTTGCTTTATGAGTAGGGCGACCAGGCGTCCTCTTTTGGTCGGGACAATCTCGTTTTAGAGTTTTTTTTTTTTTTTTTTGCATATTGCAGATCAAATTAACGGTGCAGGCAGGAAGGGAAGAAAGAAAAGTACAGTCATGTGTGAGGATAAAGTTTCTGTATCACTGAATTTAGTATAAACTGGTGACATTGCTTGAAAATGGCAGAGTTACTTCAGGAAAATATGCGTTTGTACGTTCAGCTGACTACTAACAAAAATTACCCTTTTGTTGCCCCCTCCCGGAAATGTCCTATTTTCTAGTCTGAGTATTATTGTCGCTTTATAAAACAACAACAAAAACAATTTTTTCGGGCACAATATTATTGTTTTTTGACATTGGAAAGCATCGAAACAAAATCCGACCCCGCCCATTTTACATCGATGTTTTTGCTTTGCTTTCCCGAGAACTATTACACAGTGGAATGGGTTGCCATAATATGTATTCTTGATGAATTAAAAAAAAAAGGTGTTCGATATACCTTTTTTACATGTTTTCAAGAATAAGTAGTGCAGGGTTTTAGTCTTCCAGGCGTGCTTGATAAAAAAAAAAAAACATTTTGTATTCCTGCTGTTTTAGGGGTAAGGCCTTTTTATACTTGTTGTGTTTATATATAGTAGTGTTGCTATGTTTTAGGTATGTGTGGTTACTCTTGTTTTTAAAACCGTGCCCCTGCAATAATGCCAAACAACGATGTGGGTTTTTTTTTGTAAAAAAAAATATTCTTGTAGTATTACATGCTACGATTCCAGTAAGTGTTGCGCGGACGGAGTGATGCACTACTTGTGAAGAGGAGGGCGCTTCGGATGTACAAATATATTCCAAGTGCAGGTTTTTGGAAATATTAATTTTGTAATAAACTTGTTCCCGTGACTGTGTACTGGACACGAGTTCTCTTCGCCGGCCAGAAGAGTCGTGTAGCTGTTGATTTTGCGCACTGACTTAAGGATTCCCAAGAGCGAGTCTCACAACATTAAACTCGTAGCGCGCTGTTCCCGACTGTTGAGTTGTCTTACCCACAGGTTGGGCGAGATACACGTTAGACGTGTAAATAAGATACACGTGATCACACGTTAAACGTGTAAAAAAAAGTCTATATTGGTCAGACGGGCAGATGCGTTAACCACAGAGTGCGGGAGCATGACCTTGTTGAATAAACCTGAGACTTGGGGCAGAAATGAACATATAAGTCGAAGGAACAGAAAAGGACAGGACGACGTCTCAAACTCAGCTACCAGGTTTATTTAGTCCATTTTATAAAAATCCAAATGAAAAAACACCTTGCATGTCTAATGTCAAAAAGCATGTTTCATGACCCTTTGGGGGTTTATGTCTTGCGTGTTGTAATAAAATCATAACACTAGGAAGTCTGCTCGTCGTTTGCGCTCGATTTGCTTTAGCGCGTTCGTCGGAACAAGCGCTTTTGTAACCCGTAGTAAAGCGCAGCTTAGCATACTGTTATCCACATGTTTCAACGTGTACAGCACGTTTTAGATTTCAATGTTGTTTTCAATGACGACAAAGAGTGAAAACAAAACTGCTTGGTTAGCCCATAGATTACGCTGCGCGGATGTGATGTCCCGGTAGCCTCCTCAAGACTCGATTTTGGACAGATATGTTTTTGTTTTTACAGCGGAACTTTTAAGGGATAGTTTCTCCAGGATCGTATCCACCAGCAAAAAAAAAAAAAAAGAAAAAAAAATGATGACACTGATCAAACTCAGAGTGCTCTTTAACTTAATCAACGGGAGGATTTCGTTTTTTTTTTTTTTAATTGTGCTATCTTTCCAGGTAATAAATTATGTTCTGTTAACATTTGGGGCAACATAGTCGTGCAACACATAAACTGTTTTCTAGCACACTCACAACAATATTATGGAGGAAGTTATAACTGATGAAGTACCTACTCCTAAAGGTTCTTCACCCCCCTTTGAACCCCGATTTGAACGAGCGCCAGGGAAAGAACCCGGCCTGGCAGAAATTTATCTTTTACTCAAGCAAGTTTGTTCTTTGAAATTTTGAAAGAAGGCTTCCACCTCCTTCGGACACCCTAATGGTAAATCGTAGCGCGATAGGTTACCAAGTCAATTTACGCGGTCAAGGCTCCTCCCGGTATCGTGGGCACGCGATACATCTGAAAGAGACACCCTGCACTTGTTCTGTCAATGACCAAGACCCCTTGCTTTCACGAGGATGCGTGCAAATCAAACACTAAACCAAGGCATAAGTATGATCACAATATTCTAGCACACTAGTCTGAGGGAGCCACTGGCATACCTAGGGTGTGGCACGTAGGCACGCGCCCCGGCCGCCACGTTAAGTACGTGTGTGTGTGTGTGGGAGGGAGGGGGGGGGGGGAGGGAGTGCAACAATTACTTGAGGAGAAAGGCCTGAGTTAGAATTCAACAAAGGGCACTGCGGGCCGAAATCTTTGAGCCCGAGCTGCTGGTGCAGAGCGCTCTTTTCATGTCCAAAATTTCAGCAAGCTTCCATATGGGCCAGGAGCCCAGGGCAGACTTTATGATCTCGCTCGGTTGAGCGTAGAAAGGGAAGAAACTAAGCAAATTGACTTCGATGACATTGCAGGCCAATCGCTTCAGCGAAAGCAAGAAAAGTTAAATTGTGGTTTTCATGCTGTGCCATGATGTATTAATTTATCTTTTATATTTGTTTTATAAATAGTAAACTGTGGTAAACAAGCTGATAGAAATCGAAACAGCACTTTTCTGCTGAAACTGTGTCTATAACTATATTAATAATAATAATAATAATAATAAATCTTTATTTTACGTGCCCACAAACAACTTTACAGTCTATGATGTGGTGCACACAAAGAAAATTAAAACACAGCACTATATCAAACATTAAAATACATGTCACAATGAAAATATAAACAGATAACAGAAACTGAAAGACTATACAGAACCCGCCTTACAATAGGTAATTCAAGGACATCCACTTTCGCACATAAAACATAAACTGGTGTGAACAAAGAAAAATGTCAAGATGGGTCTTATTAAATGCTAATTGGATTCTCGATAAAGGAGACACAGATGACATACAAGATGGGTAAAAGGTTAGCACATTCCTACTGACCCTTGACGGAACATGAAAGTCTATGAAACGCAACAGATCAATTGAATTCACTTCTCCGTGTACAACTTTGTGAAGAAATATAAAATCTCTGTATTGCCTCCGCACAGCAAGCTTGTGCAACGCAAATCGAACAAGTAACGTTTCATAATGGTAAAAATATTTCCTTCCAATATAACGGTCGTACACAATTCTAATCATTCGTTTTTGTATATTTTCTATTGAAAGAGCCTGAGATAACGTTAATGAATTCCAAATGATTGAGCCAAATTCTAATCTTGACCTCACTAATGTCTTAAACAAGTGCAGTAAACAACGGGGCGTAGAAAACTGGGGACACAACCGTGAAATCATTCCCAACACTCTCAGTGCTGCATTAACGGTTATAGACACGTGATTATTAAAGGATAGTGAACTATCGATGAATACACCAAGATCCTTAATAAAAGGAACCCGAGGAATCGGGGCCCCTCCCAAATTATATAAAAAATAAAGTATGTCACGCTTTCTGGATAACACAATTGATTTAGTTTTCTTGGGGTTAAGTGACAAGCGGTTTTTGGCACACCATTCAGAAACACGTTCTATGTCAGCCTGGAGACGGGAGCAATCAGATAATGACCTCACACTTATAAAAAGCTTAACATCATCGGCAAACAAAAGAATTTTTGCATCTGTAATACAGGAAGCAAGATCATTTATGAACAAAAGGAATAAAAGTGGTCCCAGGATGGATCCCTGGGGTACACCAGAACTTGAAATAAACTCGTCAGAGTAGCTATCAGAAATGCGAACAGAGTTTCGACGACCAATGAGATACGTGGAAAACCACGCGCAAAGATGCGGGCTGAAACCATGCAAGGCAAGCTTCTGTAGCAGTAAATTATGACATACACAATCGAACGCTTTCGACATGTCAAAATAAATTGCATCTACCTGTCTCCTACTTGACAACACTGGTGCAGAGTAACTTAAAAACGAGCATAAATTTGACTCAACTGACCTACCCTTCAAGAAACCGTGTTGAAATGCAGATATCATTGGGCTAAGGTAAAAGTAAACACGTTTATATATTACTTTTTCAAATACTTTTGCAAAACTACATAACAATGACACAGGGCGGTAATTATTAACCAATGTCGAATCAGCGTTTTTAAAAATAGGAACAACTAAGACACTTTCCAAAGCTCGGGAAAGTGTCCTTGTGCAAATCTCAAGAGTTTCGCAATTTATCAAACTGTTAACATGCCCACTTTGTTTTTACATTCTGTATGGTTTAAAGTTATCTAGTAGCAATGCAGTTTTTACATAGGTTTTTTTTTTTTTGATTACCACAAATTATGGTTGCCAGGCGAAGATTAGGAGTTGGTTAAACAGAAGCTTATCTTGTTCTGTATCTCCTTTCCAGCTGAATTCCGTACAATAGAATCGATGTGCTGAGACACACACAGTCCACTTTCGTAAACATCGCCTAATTTCACAAAAAATCATCATCATTATCTTCATCACCATCAGGGGCGCGAAACAACTGCTTGGCATGGGTGCCATCGCCCCTAGGTACGCCACTGGATGAAGCACCACTTCTTATGTCGACTGTGAAGCAGGTCATGGTAAATCGCGTCTTTCTTTGGTGACGATAGCTGCAGCAGTTTCTTGGCTATCGTTGGCTGACCTGAGCGCAATTTTTTTTTTTGCATCGATGGTCCGAGCTTATCGAGATCAAAGACCTCAAGATTTTTCCAGGGAGCCTCGCACCGATAACAGGTCTGTCGCGGTATGCCGACAGATACGAAATGCCAAAGACAGACATTTGTCCGGTTACGAGAGACCGGCATCCGCTACAGAAACTCGCCGTCTGGCTTCAACTTGGAAGAAACCAGAATGAAGGCTCTGATCGAAAACGGAATCCTGTATTCGCCTTACCCGAAATGCGACATTCCCTACTGCTCCGTTTACACGGCTGTCAAGGAGTGCCTTCAGGAATCTCCGGATAAAATCGCCTTGGTGAGTATTGCTCCTCAAATGGTGAATGTTACGTCTCCAGCTCGTTGCTCTCCCTCTCGCAGAGGAAACGGGAACTTCTCTAGCGAGGATCTCTCAATTCTTCTGCTCAGCAGGCATGGCGGAACTGCTTGTGATCATGGCTCGCGGACTGAAATTTTCTGAATGAAAAGAGTGATATCCAGTGCCCTATAGTGTGGTGCTGCAGCACGTAGGGGATGGAACCTTATTGTTTTACTGGTTTTCGAACCCCAACTTTACCTGCCGCGGTTAGCAGACGTGCAGAACGGGTAAACGTCTCTTCAAATGCGCCGAGAAACTGAGAGAGGAGAATACAAGAGACATCAGAACGCCGAGCTCTGATTGAAATGATTAGTAAGAAGTCCTAAAGCTATGCGGAGCTCAAGTTCGTCTGCTTCTTGCACAGGTGTTGCGATGATGATATCAGAACGTCGAGCTCGTATTGGCTGATTAAAAAAACATAATAATGTGTAGACCTGAAGGCGTCTAGCATTGAAGGTGTACCCACTATCCTTCCAATCAAAGCCAATCAGAGCTTGGCGTCGTTTTGACGTCACCGCAACTCCTGCTCAAGAAGCAGACGACTTGCTCTCCGAATAGCCATATTTGTCTCCAGTGCACTTGTGGAACGCGTTCGAATGCGAGAGTCAAACGCCTGACGCCAGTGTTGCGCATTGTAACGCCTTCGACGAGTGCAGTGGAGGCAAATGCTGCCCCTATCTCCACTGCACTCGTCGAACAAATTCGAATGCGATAGCCAAACGTCGGACGCCAGCGTTCCGCGTTCTAATGCGTTCGACGAGTGCCCAGTGGACACAAAAGCAGCTACAGCTTTAGGTCAAGGTTAAATAAAGAATAAACATGTAAGACAAAAGGCATATTAAAACACCATCTTTCAAAGTTTACGTGCTTATTTTTTTTATCTTTAATACTGACCCGCCCCAACTCGCTCTTCGTCCGTCAATAGCTTTGGGTCTACCCACTAATCCTACCAATGAGAGCTCGGCGTTCTGTCGTCCTTGCGCGCTCTCGTCTCCTCCTCTCCCTCACTTTCTCGGCGCGTATAAATAAAAAAAAAGTAATTGCTGTAAACACTTTTCTAAAACGCGAACCGTTTTATGTTTTGTTTTTATTTACTATTTGATTTTCGGAACATTCGGTCGGAAGGATCTGGTGGCACCGGTCGCAACTTTGAAAAAAACCCATGCGTTTTATTTACAATTAATGCCACTTCTACATTCCTTTGTCATACACCGTAAGAAGGAGAGCGGGCGTATTTAGTTCCTCTGTGGACCAAATGCGCTGTTATTAATATTAGTCCCCTGGGGAACTAACGGGGACGAGAGCAATTTTGGCGCCCTTCCCGTTAGTGCTTCAAAGTTGGACCCACAGGACTAACCTTTGCGCCCCCCCCCCCCCTCCCCTGGGACTAATTATTAGTCCCTTGCATTTAGACCCCTGGGACTAAGAGTTAATCCTTCGTATTTGGTTCTTTGCGACTAAAGGCTAACCTTCTACATTTGGTCACGAGTCACTCAATTTTGAATCCTTGCTGCTAGTCCTCTTCGACTTAAAGTTATAACCCACAAATTTCGCACAACTGAAGAAACAAGCCTCGCGCCGTCTACTGGTTGCCAAGTGTACTGCAATCTCTGAAACAAAATGTTACAGTTCAAGTCAAACGTAGCTTTATTGCGTTCGTAGATACACATCACATTCAAGGAGGACCGAAATCGAATTTTCTGAGAGGCAGAATTCACGTTAAGGCCGCGAATTACGAAGGGTGTGCTTCCGTCGACGATGACTTAGACACAGCGACGTCTGTCCAAACTGTTCGTGGTCCAATTGTACCGTGTACTTTGGCACAGGCAGCTCTCTGCCTGTTCGCGAGAGATTTAAATTATTAGTAACACTGGCAGTGTGAAATACCGAAACCTTGGACAAACGAATGATACCTAACACACTCATAATAAAATAACAACTGTAGGCTACGTTTTGGGGCTGCAACGGTTGACATAAAACATGCGGTCTATTTGTAGCGGACCAGCGCAACACTGGAGAGTTTTAGTCGATCGTACGCTGTGGATTACGGACCCAGCGGGCACGTGTTCGATCCATGCTTCAAATTGACGTTACGAGTTCCCGCTAGCAACGCGTAAGTCTATATATAATTTGCGGTCGAATAAAAGTCTCTATTATTGTCAAGCGCCAGAATATGCAAAAAAAAAAAAAATTAAATAAACACACATCAGTAGAATTGGCGTTTCGCTCGCTTTCATGAGGTAACCACATCCGATTGAATCTTACGTCTCTGTGCTACATAACAAAATCAGCACGCACGATGCCATAAAGAATAGAGCATGGCGCGCGCTTTACAAGCTTGAGAACGCGCTCAAACTAAAAACACTTGCTAAAACCGCAGAGAATTAATACAGCCAAGTAAACAGAAGCACTTCGACATTCCTTTATCGGGTTCCCTTGACTTGTGACTTCAGAGCAGATCAGGCGCAGTGCTGCAGCACCGCGAATCCAAACCGGATCCCGCAGCCCCACATCAAATGAGCAAAATGGCGACGAAAAACAATTCGGACTGACGAGACGGGAATCGCCGCAGCTCGTTCTCTGGACATCCTTCCCCCTCTGGCACGCTGGTCGAGCGACGTACGCCACGTACACTCAAAAAAAAAAAAAAAAAAAAGGATGCAAAAGGGTGTATCGTTAGACCCTTTGTCCCAATATAATACACCCCAAAAACGTCAACTCGACGTACAGCGCCCTACAGTCGAACAGACGGCCCCAAATTTTACGAGGGGCTTGATAGCCATGTGGGACAACTTATTAAAATAGCTAATGTACGTTTTACTGACTACAAAAAAAAAAAAATAATCGGGGTTTTTTTGGCCCTACTGTAAAAACTCGGTGTTTTCTTTACGTGGTCTTTGATACGTACTTTAGCTATTTAAAAAGTTATATCGCACCGTTATCAAGCCCCTCGTAAAATTTGGGGCCGTCTGTTTGACTATAGGGCTCTGTACGTAGAAATGAAGTTTTGGGGTGTATTATATGGGACAAAGGGTGTAACGATACACCCTTTTACACCCTTTGTTTTTAGAGTGTACGTCTCTCGATCAGCGTGCCGGTCACTGCCGACCACGTGCCGACCACGTGGCACCAAGAGACAACTGTACTCCGTTTCACTTTAAAGGGGTACTCCGGCGTTTTCTTCATGTCCCCGGTGTGTCCGAAAAATGTCCTAAACAAGAACCCACATTGCTGAAATAGAGTCCTATATATTAGGCCCAAATATATTTCTTTCGCGAAGTTACGATTGACCCCGTAAGTGATGACGTTACAAGATGGCGTTCCGCTCTAAAACCGTTCTAGGGCAGACAAATGCATTGGGGCTCGACGTGAGGTTAGAAATTGTCAGGTAAAAAGGTAAATATTTTTTGTAAGCTTTTGTGTTTTCTTAATATCTAATCAGGAATGCTTTTTCTATCGTCTCAGTACATGACAAAAGCGCATAATAAAGTTTCGCAACCTGTTTTGCCTTTTATAGCAGACGACCCGATGGCTTCGCGGGTTCAGTGGTTCTTTCCGAGGGAGTTGAATGAAGTTGGTGACGATCGACAAAACTTCTACTCTCGGGGTCAACTTGCTGTGGGATTTCGGAAGCGAAGAGCGCCCGTACCACCGTGGCTCGTACACAGCTTCCATCGACGCTCGAGGTGCGCGAGCGCGCGAACGCCTTCCCGTGGAGCTCACTTCCGCAATATTTTAAACCTAGAGGGTGAAAACACTGTGAAGCCGAATCACGTACGACGACGACGACGTGAAGCGTATCAAGGTCAAAGTGCAGGACAGCACACGTTTCAAGGATTTCTGACGGCACAGTTCTTCAGTGCACATTTGTGTGATAAACCAACTGTCCGTAACATATATATAAATATATATATATTGCATGCCGCGTTCATGACTGGGAAGGAACGCTTTCCCCTTTATCCCGGACCTCCACCAGAACTGTCGCGGATGGAAAACGCTCAACGAGCGTAAACTGAAAATAAAGTTTTAATTGGGTAACTTGTGCAATAATCGAAAGAAGGAATGCGTCGAAACAGCAGCAGCGTACGTCGCGGCGTCGGCGTGACAGCTGGCTGGGGCGAAAGTGAATGTGCCTCGTCGTCGGGAGAATCTGAATGCTTCGTCCAAGCTCACGCTCGACTCCTAATCTACTACACTTGTCATCTCGAACATTCGACTTAGAATGTTCGAAACTGATTAGGGAAGGTCATTCTGGCCTCCCTATCTTTTACGCTCGGGGTCAGTGTAAACACGAATCTTCTAGATGTAAGAAGAAGCGTTCATTCTCGGTCGTGCACGCGGCAACATAACTTACCTAGTGATGTGATTGCTGCTCCTAGGGTGCCTTACAATTGCGCCAAATTGCGCCAAGGGGCTAACCCTGATACATCCTGCTACACTTTGCCAAAATATGGGTAATCTGCGCCAAGGCTGCGCCAAAATCCAATTTCGGTCGCCTTTCAAAAACGAAACTAAGCCGAATACCATAATTGAGCGTGTGTGTGTGTGTGTTATGTTGCGCAAGCGATCGATCGACATAAATTACCCTGCATCAATTGTCCATCCGGTCTTGGATGGTTTTCACGCCGACTCGCGTTTTGGCGCTCTCACCGTCTCGTGGGTCTCGTCTCGCGTTTTTTTTTAATATTTTCAACAATAGGCACGGGTGTGTGCAGACGCTCCGACGCTATTAGCCCCTTGCGCCACCGAAAGCGTCGCTGTGGTCGGCCTTCCACGATTGGCCGAACGCTGACTATGACGTCGGAAAGGGGATTTATCATCGACGGAAATAAGAGGAATGAAAGAACTTTAATTTTGACGGTGTTGGCAGTGTTCCTTTCAGAGCGCAATGATTTCAAGCTTCCACCATGCTAATAACAAACACCATCGAACTTGTTGTTTGCAAGGTAATGACGTCACAAGGGGGAACCACAGGAGGGCGCCACCAAAACATCTCGCCGCTAATAGCGTGCCGGGTAGCAGCCATGCCGTCATGCTGTGAAGCGAAACCACGTTTTTGCGGGGCAGGAGTTACTTCCTGAGCTGATGCACTCGCTCCTGAAAGCAACGGCCGTGAGAAATCTATATTTGGTCCCTGCCTTTCAGTCACCGTGGTCGCGCGATGTCGGGTGTTGCCGTCCCCACGTCGTTGAAAATATGGCGCTTTCTAACATGAAACTAAGTACCGCCGCACAGTGGCGTCACGAGGGTCAGCGGCACCCGGGGCGGTAGCCTGCCGCGACCCCCCCCCCCCCCCCCCCGTTCTCGCGTGGCCCGCCGCGCGACTCCCCCCCCCCCCCCCCCCCCCGCTCTCGTGGCCCGCCGCGACACCCCCCTGAGCGCTGCACCCGGGGCGGTCCGCCCCCCCCCCCCGCCCCCCCCCCCTTATGACGCCACTGCCGCCGCATGTTCATCAACATTCCTGTTTTTGTTTAAATCATACGTTACTACAAAATCTCTCTCTAACTCAAAGACGGCGGTGTCGAAGTATTGATTGCCTATAGGTCTCTCTCGGTGGGCTTTCTTTCGAGAGGGACCCCGGTACGTGAAAAATCTGCCGCGACAGAAAGTTGGTGAAGAGAAGTGAGCTAAAGCAAAGAAGGCAATGTCTGCACGCTCAACCCGCACAGTGTCCTTGTTCGTCTCGAGATCAGTCGTTGCACAAAGCGCTCTAAGAACTTTTTGACCCCTGGCTTGCGATGTCTTGCATTGATGCGCTCAGGTTCTTTTTTTTTTTTTGTATTTAGCGCTTGTGCCTTGTTTGCCGGCCTGGTAAGCACGCGCCGCTGAACTTTTTTTTTCTTTTTTTTTTTTTTTTGTCGTATGCTCGACATTTTGCATACAATTTTGGGAATCAGTTGGCGACGGAGCGGAGTGGCATGGTTTCGGTTTCGATCGAACAGCCGTTGTCTCCCCTCGCGCAACTGCAAGCCTGCCGAAGTTGCCCTCACGTGCATGCGAACATGAATGCACGGCAGAGGCACCAGCCGGGATGCTTGCAATCCATTGTTTTACGTTTGCTTATTTTTGACGGAAATCTGGCACGTCGGAAACCAGTGAAACGGTGGCAAGCGGTTTTTCGGAATTGCTCAGCAATGCCTACAGCACTGTACACTTGTGGGATGTCTTAGCAGTAAAAACACAAGCAGCGAGTTCCGTCACAACACGTCACATCGGAACACAACACAACACAAAGTGTTCTTCGTTTGTACATCACTTAAAACAAATATTTTTATTTCTCTATGAATATCTTCTCCAAAAGCCTCTTTTGCTACTTCGAAACACTGTCTTGGCTGCTCCAAAAGCCACTTTTCCTGCTCCAAAAAACTGTTTTGGTTGCTCCAAAGGCCACATATGCTGCTCCAAAACACTGTTTTGGCTGCTCCGAAAGGTGCTCCAAAATGGCTTTGGCCAATCACATCACTGCTTACCTGATGTTATTATCCAGCTCCTTCGCTATTCGGTGTTATGAACTGAAGAATTAGGATCTTTTCAGTGTGATGATTACAGGTACAAAACACACACCCATATTGCGAGCCTGAAAAACGAAGTTTGGAGTCTCAAACCGCTCATGTAGAGTCCAAAGTATTGCTCCTTTATTACAACACACGTCAACTGGAAAATAAAAAAAAGGGCCCGACGCTGCTTTGATATCATACTCTAAACAGATGCATTTTCTCGCTGTATTTTTAGCAGATCTCCATGCATGTGATGATTTTCGTCAGACAGTATCGTATCGCGCGCAAATATATTTTGTTTCTAAAACCTGGTGAGTTTTCTTAAGCCTGCCATGTTCCAAATAATTACAAAATCGAAAACGTATCATTGTGCAAACGGGGGGTTCCCCAGGAATTGAAATTAGAGGGGGGGGGGGGGGGTCTAAATTTTTAGGGGGGGTTAGGGGGGGCATTGAGAATAGAGGAGTCGTTGCGAATCAAGGGGGTGCCTTCAGAAAAGGTTTCAGACTTCCCACTCTGGTGAAGAAGGAAGACCAGCGAAGCTGTACTATGGTGGGAATGAAGTAATGGCCGGCAGCAAGTCGGCAACCCAGAGTGGAAAGGCTCAAAAAGTTGCCGCCATCTATGAGCGACGGCGGCAGCCAGACAACCGGCAAGCGGTTGTCTGGTTGCCGCCGTCGCTCATAGATGGCGGTAGCTGTCCAGAGTTCTGCATCATCAGGTCACTTGAGGACGGACACGATCCTGGAGAAACTAGCCCTCAACAGCTCCGCTGTAAAAACAAGGGGGGTGGGGGGGGGGGGGGGGGGTGCACCCCCCTGGGGGTGTGTAGGGAAATCGCTGCGTGCAAACGATGCAAGCTGTTGCTGACGGCGTACTTCAGACATTCTGTGTGCGTTCGTCATGTGTCTGCCGTCTGCACCAGGCATCTCCAGACGTCTCGAGGACCGGAAGTTGTCGTCAAAAATATTTCAGAAGCAGCCGATTCTCGGCAAACCTTTCTCGTGGTAAGTGTGAAATCTAGGCTTTTTAGACATTTAAATTCCCCGTCCGATTTTTGACAGATTGTTTTGTCAGAGCGAAATCCAGTCCCATGTATTCGTCCATAACAACGCCCCTAGCAACGGTGCGTTTGGAGCGGTGACGTCACACTTACAGGGTCATCATCGTGTTTTGTTTTTAAAGTGAAAGTCTCTACTGGCAGCAACGGAAACATAACGTCAACGGCAGGCAGGAGTTCACTTCTTGGAGTGTAGGTTTTGTTCCCAACTGATTAAAAGCAGTTTCATGGTGTCAAATGAATGCTTTGGAAGCTCGCTCCAGCACCCACGCAGCAGTACAAGACAAATGATCGCCATAGTTATTTTGTTTACACTGCCTGCTCGACTGGCAAGCCTACCTGCCACTGACGTCACGGCACTAAAAAGTGCGGGTATATTTGAATGGTGGTTTTGGCATCATTTTCATTTGCCAATTTCACAATAACTATTCTGAATTTCGCGATACTTAATAGTATGCTCGAAAGGGTAAAGTTCAGGGATCCAGAAAAAAAATACTTGGGGTAGCTCAAAAAATCGTTGGAGTATCCCTTTAAGCGAAAGCGAGGCCGAAGCTACAAGCACAAGCATGTGGCCCTGAACAGTGCTTACACTGCACGAGGGCGCGTGCTTGGCAGGGACGCTGAAAGACCGGAGCTCAGTGTCCTTAAAAAGCCTTTAAAAAGAAAACAAAATGTTTTTTTTTTTTAGCAATCTGATTGAGGCACGCGTGTCAAAAAATAAATTTTACGCGAAAAAAAAAATTGGAGCAATATTGACGGCGAGAGATTTATTTGAAATTCTGCGCGCGAAGCCCATGACGTCACGGGTCACGGAATGACCATCTCGGTCGTGAAGGCGAAGCCGATCCACCTCTCCTCCATGCGCCCGAACTGCTGAGAAAGAAAACAAGTGGAGAGGAGGTGACTGAAGGCTAAATCTCTTTTTTTTTGCGTAAAATTTATTTTTTAACACGCGTGTTACAACCAGACTGTTTACAAAAAACTTTTTTTTCTTTTTTCAGGGGCCCTTTAAAGGGCAACACCACTAAAAACGTCGACCCTATAGAAATGGCTGATGTCGCTTTAGGGGGTCAAAATACGGTCATACCCAAAATATGACGTCGAACCGACGCCGCATTCCCGATTCAAACCGATATTAAAGGGGTCATGAAACGATTTTCCTACTTCTTCCTCCTTAGGCTTAATCCTCAACTCAAATGCGAATTGTGAAATCACGTCGTCGTGACATTCTTCGGCACCGGTGCGATGACTCGTAGCTTCCACCGTGCTTTTATGCACACCATAGAACTTGTCATTCCCCAGTGAAGATAAGTTCCGTCAGAGCACTCATTGGCCACGAACGCGAATCCGAATATTCGTCGACGGATTGATTGATGACGAGCGCATACGTCCGAGTGACGCAGTTCTCGTTTCCAATGCGTGAGCTGGGCTCGGCTGACGTCAGGTTGGCACCGCTGACGCGCTTTGGGAACCGCGGATGTATCATAGTGAAAAGGCAGAGAGCTTTCGAAGGAAAGAAGGTACAAAAAATTACACCATCTTCCCGAGGGGAACCATGGGGTGATGCGGAGCATCGTGTTGGTTCCGAGGAAAGAGTCAGTTGCGTGCTGACGTCGAGAGATGGCGCCACCGACTGCACTAGCGTTACCCCCTACGCGAGCCTTCGTCGCGGCTCGCGGCAGAGAAAGTTGGAACGCTCGCCGCTCGCCGTTTATTTTATTTTTTTCACACTTGAAGGAGAGGAGACAAGAGGAGGAGAGTTGCGCGTGCGCGCGCGGTGTGAGGAGAAGCCAACGCACGCGCAGTGCACGCAGCTGGTAGAGAGAGAGAGCGGAGAGAGTAACGCGCAGCTGTTGGAGAGAGGGAAGGAGGAGAGTTGCGCGTGCGTAGTTCGAGTGCCGACTACATCGCGGACGCGGGACATAGACCCGAGCAAGAGATGCTCCGCATCTAAAAAGTCCGCTATATTTTCAAATGTTCGTACTGAAAAGCTGGCTGTTGACTTTCTACCCTCTTTCTTGTGGCCAACTAAACGATATGCGATTAGTAAAGTCCCAATTTAAAATCATTTATCCCAGCCAAAAATTCGTTTCATGGCCCCTTTAAAAGTGTTCTACCAGCTGGGTTAGCGGCCCGACAGCGGGTGAGCAACGCTGGCACCGGGTGAGCTAGTGAAGTAACACGAGGCAATGACGTAGGTTTCGTCCTATGCTCTCGTACGGACGCCGCGGACGCTTCGTTTCCGACGCATTCTGCGATTCTGCTGACGGCAAGATGTGCTTACCGCGTTATCCTACGTTTTCTACACTTATATGCGTCCTGGCAGTTCATTAACTCCAGCATAGCTTCCGCGACCGCGCGCAAGAGAGCGAAGCGGTGCTGCACGCTCACGCGCGTGTCGTGGTCGTGGAGCAGGAGAGACTCACCGGACTCACGTTGGGCAATGCCGAGTACGACTTGTAGTGCTGTGGGTTGCATCAACAATCCGGTGCGCAACCCCCCGGAGCTGCGGTTCCACCAGTTTTTAAATGACCGGAAGAGGTACACGGTGTGGTCGGTGCCGTTCGCCGAATAGATTTCGGAAGACCGTAACTGAATATATGCTCCGCTTGTGCAGCATATACAGTGTACTATAAACAGTTACTCTGAACAGTTATCCTCTACTTTTCTCCCGCCATGTTTAGTTTCTCTATATAGGATAACGATGGAAGGTAAACAGCGTAGCAGTAATAGCAGAATTCAATCCTGAAGGTAAGGCAGGACGAGGGCTACCACATATGCCCTGTGGCTTCTGAATATTACAGCTAGAGACCGTTTGAGAAGTCATCTTGAACATTCTTCATTGATTACGATGCCGTTGTGCCGTATCTGCTGATGCGTGGCTGTGTACGGTTGGCGAGTGACAGAAATCTGGTTAAAGTTATGCCATAATGCTTGCGTCACAAGGGCGTCTATCGGTGTCCTTGGACCACTGGAGGGCTATTGGAGGTGTCCATCGGTGTCCTTAAACCATTGGATGATTTTCTATGGCGCCGCCATTTTGGTGCTTTTGTAGACACCTGATTGCACAAGTGCAGTTCTACAGTTAAACTGAGATCGATCGTGTCTCACGAGCCAGTGCTTATACACGCCGGCGTAAGCACTGGCGTGTGTGGCGCGATAGACCCTTTCCGAAATTCAGTCTGGCCACTTTGATCACAATCATCATCATCATTTAAAAAATGGCATATGTGCCGTACTAATGGCGGCCTTCTGTTTACTGATGGAGGAACAAGTTGAGGATACTCCTAAGATGAGGACGCGAAGCCTGTGCATGCGTCACGTTAGCACGTTTATAAGCAGGAATTGAATGCAAGAGCTGCGTAAGCGTTCACTTCTATAACTCGGGCTCAGTCAATCTGTTAATAGCACAGAATCGACTTCAAAGTCCCTTGACGTATAGAACCTTATCAAGACGTCTATCTGGGTTGGCACTTCGTCCTGACAGGTTGCATCTTTGTGGCCATCGACAAGGAAAGAGATGATCGAGAAAGAAATGTACAGTGAAGGAGCACATTCTCGTTTGCCGTTGACTCGCCAAAGTGATGGTGCACGATAAAATATTGCAGGCTACGGGTTCATTGCCGCCATTAGTACGTCAAAAGATAACCCGCCATTTCAGCCTCTAGAAGCACTGAATTTCGGAAAGGGTCTATTCCGAAGTCGCTATACATGGCTTGCACTGACGTCACGTCAGCCACCATAGTGGTGGCTTCGCTGTTGAACGCGTCCCTGCTGTAGCACGCATTTCGCATCACCGAATTTGTTTCTCTCGGCAAGGACGGATAGGGAATGACCACGAGCACGATCCGGTGACGTCACGCGCAAGCCATGTATACACCAACTAAACTCCATGACGTCACGCCACTGCGGTGGCGCTGTTGTTTGCACTGACAGCGCATGCGCAGATGCTTGATCGATCGCGAATCTGGTGTGGGCAAGTGCGGGCTTGTTTGCGAACATTGTGCTAATGTTTTCACGGTGGGAGGCTTGCAAGAGGCGCTCCTGCTTTTCTCACTATAGTGCACGTGCGAACCTCACAGTTGGGTTTTGATGTTTATAGTGCATAGATGCTTGGCATTCCACGTGCTGGGACCAGCAGAGCAAGTTGAAGTATCCTCACTCTGGGTTGTGAAAAAATTCCACCAGGTGGCGACACCCAAACATCTCGCCGCGGATAGGTACTTTTGGCTGGAGCAGAGCATAGACTCTGTTCACCTGATACAAAGGGAATAGCTAGCATGATTAAATCTAATCCAATTCAGGTTCGAAATCTGCGCTACATTTTTTTTTCCAACCACAGATCGACAGCTGCAGGAGTCTGACTCGAGCCGAGTTCTTCGTGATGATGAAACGCTACGCGGCGGGATTCCAAGCCCGTGGCGTCAAACTTGGAGATCGAATCTGCGTGCACCTGGGCAACAGCGTGGAAAACCTGGTCGCCATGTTCGGCCTGGTGTTCGCGGGGGCAACGCTCGTCCTGGCCAAACCGTCGCTCACTGAGAGTGAGTCCTCACACTGGTGATTGCTCGTGAGTCGTGAGTCGTGACTTCGGAGGCTTTTGCGACATGCATTCCTTGAGAAGAGGCCCAAGGGAATATTACACAAGGGGGCGGGGAGATACACACTAAAAACAAATACATAGAACATAATAGCATCAGGTGTTGCAGCTAACAGTGCTGCATTAAACAAGAAACAATTGCAAAAGAATATGATGGGATTAAATACAAATATTTGAGCTATTAGTAAAAATAGGAAATTATAGCCTTACGAAGCAAAGTGGTGTCATCAATGGTCACTATATCAGATGGCAGGTCGTTTCAGTCTATAATGGTCTGCGGGGAAAAAAAAAAAAAAAACGAAAGCCGTTTACAACTCCCTGTAACGCCGAATTAGAGCGGAGCTCTTGAGGAGGAGGATAGAAGGGTACTGAGGGGAGGGTATACCCCTCCCCCCTCCTCCTCACCTTGTCATCCTGTCTGCTACTCCGCCACGGGGGCCACGTACCCTCCGTGAGGTCACGCGACCTCAGGGGGGGGGGGGGGGGTTCACGTGATTTCAGGCCGCTGAAGCCGGAAACGGGCGCCTAAGAGCTGCGCTCTAAAAAAAAAAAAATATATATCGGTTAAAGTAATTAGTGCGACCGCGGTTATCCGCGACACATGGCATGAGTGGTTTAGACGTGACCATGATCTGCTAGGAGGAAGAAGTAGTGAAGAATGAAGTATTGGGTGAGAATGGTAAACTTAATGAAATAAATTTAAAGAGGCAGTGCAACGATTTTCAGACTTTGGCCAATTAACTGCGGAAATTAATCTGCGTCACCTATGGAACGAAAAACCGAAAACCGCATTTTCTTGCGAGCGCTAGTTTTTATTAAAAAACATGAAACAAATCGAAGGTCGAAGTGCCTCAACTCTCCACGCCGACTTTCGAGTGACGTACTCTGGGGGTTCACGTGGTTTCCCCTTGGGTCCTCTCTTCAGAGACCCCAGCCGCTTCCTCCGCGATTGTCGACTTTCAAAGGATTAGCCTCGTCGAAGGTCGCGGCGCGCGATGGACACAAAGGACGGATCGCCACGGGGCTGACTGCGAGTGTAGCAGCGGAGGGGGACAGGGTTTGTTGACTTCCGCGTACCCCCAGAGACGCTGTCATTTTAGTTCCCGTAGCCACCACAGGCGGCTGCAGATCGGCAAATAATTCGTTTTTTGACTTGCGATTACGCAGCAGAATGGCAGTTTTTCGGGGAAAGGTGACGCGTTTTTGGTTACTTGGGCTTGGATAAACAATATAAAAAATGCAAACTGGCAATTCTTTTAACATTAAAACCGTTGCACCGCCCCTTTAAACGTGTTATGTTACGACCCCCGTTGAGAGTTTGAATATCCAGCTGGTGTTTAAGAGAGGAATCACTAGTTTTTGGGTAGTAGTCATTAAGGATAAGTCTCAGCATAATTCTGAATGGATTCAGATGACTCATGAGATAAACTTGATGTGGGCTCCAAATGGCTAAGGCGTATTCTAATTTCGGTGGAACATTTGTTTCGTATGCCAGTTTTCGTAGGTGAGAGGGTGCTGCTATTAGATTTTGTTTGCGGTACCCAAGAGTGAGAGAAGCTTCTGCCGTATTAGTTTCAATGGGGTTATTCCAGGTCAGATCATTTGCTAGTGTTACGCCGATATATTTATAAGAAGGGGCAGAGTCAACTGGTTCAGAGGCAATGAAATACGAAAGCTACTTATTCTTTCACGGGTGAAACGAACCAGTTTGCATTCCGACGTATTTAACAACCTGGGCCATTTGGAGCACCAGGCATATCATATTTAAATTACTGTTCAGCTCAAGATGGTCATTATGATAATTATTATTGCGACATAGAACACAGTCATCCGCGAAGAGACATATGCTAGGAACAATTGAGCTGGGTAATGGCCCAAGCACGGATCCCCGTGGAACCCCGAAAGCATGCGCTATTAAAGTTTTATTTGTGGTTGTTATGAACTGGGTACGAGAAAAAAAGAAATTCGCGTATCCTGGAGACAACAAGAGGATCAATGCCAAGACTAGAAAGTTTATTGATTAGGCGATGATGAGGAACCCTGTCGAAAGCTTTCGGGAAATCAAGGAACAAAGCATCTGTCTCGCTTAGTGAGTCTACGTTAGTGAAAACTTCATGAGTAAACTCTAAAAGTGGCGTTTCGCACGAAAATCCTCTTCGAAAACCGTGCTGGTGACTGTAGAAAGTACCTAGTGTTCCTCTAAGTGAAATAACGTGAAAAAACGTGACATGCTCAAGACGTTTGGACGAAATGCAGGTTAATAAAATGAGACGGTAATTGAAGGATATCTTCCGATCGCCGTTTTCTGGAGCGGCCTTGCCGAGCTTTCAATCCAAAGGTAAACAAACTTGCTGCAATGACTGCGAAAAGATCAACTTAAGACACTCACTAGATATAACTTTGGTATCACTAAGAATTTTCGGGTTAATATTATCAGGACCACAGGATGACGCTAGTTTCAATCCTTCAATGAAGTAATTATTCCATCGGCAGCAATGTCAATGTGAGCCCTAGGTATACGAAGTCAGACAAGGCCAAGTATTGCACTTCATCGATGTATATATACATCGATATATATATACATCGATATATATATTCATCGATATATATATATATATATATATATATATATATATATATATATATATAGATATATATATATATATATATATATATATATATATATATATATATATATATATATATTTACTGGCAAACACAGAAGAAAATAATTTAATGCGGAAGCGCAATGAAATTCAAAAACAGCGATTCAATTTTCACACTGAAGTCTTATCGAATGAGTACTATCTCTTGGCGAAAATATTTTCCAGAGCTTTTGGGGATTAATACGTAAAATTCTTGGTAGGTTCAAAGAAAATAATTTTTGCTTTAACGATCTGACACTTTTCGTATAAGTTTTGAGGCACGCAAATAATTCATTCCAAACTCATTCATTCCAATTCATTCCAATTCCAATTGGAATTCATTCCAATTCATTCCAATTAACGTTCAGCCGTTTTGCTATTTTATATATCCGCTTCCTTTTGTTGTTCCATAAACGCAAGGTTTTACTGTACCAGGGGTTATTTTCGTCGCTACGTATAATGAGAGCAGGAACAAATTTCTCAGTAAGACTGTTGCATTTGTTTTTAAAAAGTAGCCAGTTTTCTTCCACCGACCTTAAAGGAGCTGTGCAACGATTTTAACGTTGAAAGAATTGGCATCTTCTACATTTGACATTGTTTATCTTGTCACAAAAGGACAGAAAACACACCTCCTTTCATCGAAATGTTGCGATTCCGCCGCGTAATAGCGAGGCAAAAACTGGAATATTCCCCGACCTGCAGCCGCGATCGGCGGCCATGAGAAACACGCGGCGTGACGCCAATGGGAGGTCTTGTAGAAAGATAGCAAGTTGCGCGAATACCTGCTCGATAAAAGGTAACTTTTCTATAAATCTTGTCGTTCCAACATAAATATAAATGCGTCAAAAACCTGGTAATCATCGACAAAACTTTTATTATACGGAGTTTTAGTGGCGCCATCTATCCTAGGTCCACAAAACTGCAAGCTCTCTCTGCTACCGCGAACAGCACGACACCTCCTAGAAATAAGGCCGGAGCGCTCTTCTCGTGACGTCGCAAAGGAAGGCCATCGGGGGCGCGCGTCGAAGCGAAGGCAACCCGCTTGGATCGACCGTCGTAACGCGCTTTTCGTCACATACGCGTGTCTTATTAGCTAGAATGAAAGCCGCACATTGCAACGGGTCTAAGAAACACTTTATTACAGGGGCAAAACATTACACCGCTAAATAATCAATACGAAATGGCCCGAGGTATGCGTAGCATACGTCCATAGAAAAATGTGATTATTTTAAGTAGAAAATATTGAGTCACGCAATTATTGCTGTAGGAATGCATATTTTATACAGAAATATTTTGACGAAATGGCGAGACACGCAGTTATTGGACACAGCAATACAGATATCAGTTACAAATCAGGTAGACGTAGCCAACGCGGACACGGCTCGACAACTGTCACTTACGATCATGTAAGCGATGTTATCGCGTGCAGCCACTGTATTAAAATTAATGTAATTTCGATCAAATGACAATATGGGGTCGACAAATGAACTTGCGACGCTCGTATAAAAACTCCGAAACAGCGAGCTGATTAAATCCCGTATTATTTAATCAAAATATATTAACATTTCCGTGTTGCAGGGGTACTAAACTTACTATTTACAGTCAACTAATTTACTTCTCCCTATGGGCTCGAGCTGCCTAAGAACAAAATATAACGTATTTTGTATACAATAATACTATTACCTTAATACAGTTAAGATTGTAGTACAAACGCGGTAAAGGCAACAAAATAACATTAGTATGAATAAACAGATAAGCACAAACAACGCACTTTCAATAATCACACAAACTTGTTATTTACCTTCCAGTAAAATCTAGAATATTACCACGCATATTTACAAATGTCGACGCAATAGCAAACAAATAACGACGAAGAACGAAAATCCATTCTATCACGAGATTTAAAAAAAAAAATCGACTGCAGCACTTTACTTGCGTCTTACATGACCAAGAAAGCCCGTAAATAAGTTGTTTCTCACCTGTCGATCGTATCCATACGTCCCACGAGATCCATCACAAAAACATTTGAACACGAACTTCAAGAAGTCTATCTCTGTCGAGAGAGAGGTCATCGACCAGTGTCATCGTTGACTAGTTGCCACACACGTCACTCAAACCGTAGCAGGACTTGTTTCGCGAATCCACGTAAATACCGTAGTATCAAGCGAACACAAAAAAAACTACCCAAGACTGCGGTGACGACAAAAAAAACGACGGGTAGGAGGATCAAAAGAACCACACACACACACACACACACACACGAGAGCAGCAGCAGCAGTGTGGGACGAGAGGCTTAACATTGTGGACCCATCTCTTGCTCGTGTGCTCTCCCAGCCTGCGGCGATATTGATCGGAGTCAATACACCGTTGGCTACTTGTCTCTTCAAGTCAGACTCTGCCGCTTCGCGCAATGCAAACGGTAGTGGTCTTGGCCGCATGAACTTCGGGATGACATTCTCTTTGAAGTGAAGTTGAGCCATGATCTTCGGACGACTGGCCTGACTTGATCAAATCCCATCCTCGTTGCCAATTTGTAGCGGAGTGGACAAGGACCCGTATGGCAGGATAAATGCACTTTACTTGGGCCCGAGAACTGCAATGCGAAGACCGTTCTTCATACGCGCCAGGATCCGAATCTCTTGACTCACGTGAGCCCAGCACGCTCCTATGTCTCGAGTCTTTCTTGTCTCCTACGCTACTACAGTGGTCACTTAAACCAGCAACACATTTAACAGTTGCTATAACTTCTGGAGAGCTAGTGAGGACAAGATCAAGAATATTATCACCACGAGTGGGCCGATCAAACAACTTGACTGAGGTTGATGTTCAAGCAGTTATCGGTAAATTCTTTAACGTCACTCGAACCACTCGTGATCAATTAACCCAGTCAATGTTCGGAAAATTAAAGTAAGCACACATTACAAAATGCGCTTTCGGGTAAAGGCCCTGGATAGGAAGCAAAGCAGAGTACAGATTTTCACAATTGGGGGGGGGGGGGGGATCAGAACACGATTTGGCGCCCGATAAGATGCGCCGATTATCGTTTGCCTTAAATGTCGACGTAACGCAAACAAGCATGGCGTCTAGCTCAGGACAGGTTCAAACACAAAAAAGGAAACATTTTTTTTTATCGCAATAAGGATTTTTTTTTCTCGTTGCTGAGGCCTATCACATCGATAAACGTCAAACTGCAATTCACGAGGAAAACTTTCCCTGTCGTTTAATTCGGGTTTCAGTCAAGATTTCGTTAGAATACCAATCTAGAGTTGTTACCACAAATTAATGCACTTAGTTCATCCTGCTTAGGCATGACGCCGCGTATATTAGTAAATACGTAACAATGTAGTTCGAACATTTCAACTACTTCGCGTGCACGGCTAGGCGAAGGGGAGTGGCGTAGGAATTTTCCGCTATCTAGAAACTTAAATAACAGAATCGGAAGTAATGTCATTTATAGCACTTATTATTGATGTTCAGCTTATTAAAGCAGATTTTGAACGTTCCATCCTGGCGATCCAGCGAACAAAAACAGTTTATTTCGAGCGAAGCGGACAGACTCCGATAAGTCTTCCTTTACGGCATACTCGGAATCCTTTAGTTTAGAGCCCGAAGACAGGATTTTTGGTCTATTTTTGTAGCACAGGAACTCGACAATGATAAATCGATTTTTATCGGGTGAAAACTTCCGAAGCCTATCTGACCGCACGACGTCGTCCGGGTCAACCTTAATTTCCACCTGTCGTTCACAAAAACTCAAAATGCTTGCCTCCGATTGACTCCAAGGGCTCTTAGCTCGTCAAGCACAAAGTTGGGGCCGAAGTTTCTCGGAGCGCACCGAGTGGACTATCACGACGATGACTTCGCGCTTTTGTCGCTAGCGTCCAATCGACGCGCTCCGCGAACTTTCGGCTCCAACTTTGTGTTTGACAAGTTTAGGGCCCCTTGTTTCAGTTTTCTCGTCAGTAATACCAAAGAACAACAAATGCGATCTCCGGAATGTTTTCGGCATCATCGCACTTCCTTTCGATATGTCCGATGCAACTTTGATGGAAACTTCCGGGTTGCTTGAGCTCCTTTTCGAAGACATCCTCATAGAGTTCAGGTCGGCTTCTATTGCCGCTACCCTTTTTCTATAGGCTCTTTATTGTCACAGCCGTTGTTGATTGGGAGTCCTGAAGCTTCTTAATTTAGGCAAGCATGCGACTTTGGTCACTCGCAATTCTAGTTACAATGTTCAGAATGTCGGCCACCTGAGATTCCTTATGGCGAATTCGGGTGGTCAATCACCGGCGAGCCCACGCCGGCGGCAGGGGCAACCAAAACCGCGCCAGCGGCGCACCACGTGACCCTCTCCACCCGAACACAAAGCGCCGGCAACTGGCGTTTTCGTTCGCCTGTGTCGCGCGTGAACTTTGTTAACTTCTTCCTCGATTATTTTATGATGCAATACGCACGCTGTAGGCATCAGCAACATATATTCGGACTCTGAGATGTGGGTAAAGAAATTTTAATATATTTTGTTTAGATTCCCGATGAACTGTTGCCATCTCACAAGAATCCCAGAAAGCTCACCAGCGTCGCTGTTTATATTTCATTTTCTTGTTATTACCTTTTTTTCTGGAATCCTCAGCATTTTCATTTGGCCCAGTCTTTAAAATAGTAAGGCGCGTTCAAGTCTCGAGCTGCAGCACTATCAATACATTTTTTTTTTTTACAGCGGTATAATAACACGCTGTGCCCCATAGCTAACTGATCTTACGCAAGCTCCCTTTAAAATATTTTATCTTTATCTCCGTTGTTATTGCTGTCTTTTCTCGGACCACAGAGGGGTGTCTGTCTCAATGGCTTTGTTTTCTACTCGAACCCGCTATCGGCGAGCATTGTTTCGTTTGGTTCCCTTTCCCGATTCGGATATGACGACACCGGATACAGTCTGGCAGACAAGCTGCCCGACCTCTTGAAGCTCGGGCGAAAATTGTGCCGGTAAATTGCCGGCACCCGCCTGAGAAGCGCCACCCGAACGGCGCGCACTCGCCAGCCTTTGACCACGCGAACGCCCTTGCCGGAGATATGGCAAAATATTTTGCCGGGAAATGACCACCCGAATTCGCTATTACTGTCTCTATAAAGGGCTTGGTTTCAATGTCCCCAGACATTCGCAGAGTTAGTAACGCTAGGTAAACATCATGAACACTATGCGTCAAGAACACACATAGACGGCGACGACACTCAAGAACGTTGTAGGGGCGCGATATCGCGATCAAACAGATGTCACTGCTCTGGTATAGCATTGAGAATCGGAAACGTAAGCAACCTGAACGACGAAGAGAAGGGTTGACATCGTTATTTCCAATCCGATGCCGGATGCCAATCCGATGTCGGGGCAAGGATTTCCAATCCTTGCCCCGACTGGCCCCGCTGACTGGCGAGCTTAAGTAGCCATGCATGTGTCCGGATAGCCGTTTGTCGACGTCTTTGGTTGCCAGACACCATTCACGTTCTCGTCCAAGTCTAGTGGCTCGGTCGTTGGTACCACCGGGAAGTTAATCGAGTCACTTGGCATGACGATCCAAAGGCCGTCGCAGTCTAGGTGACTTCCATGAAGATGACCGGGCGACATTGCGGCGTATGCAGCTGTCAGCATTATCTGAACGTTCAAGAGAAGGGTTGACATCGTTGTTTTTAGAGCGATGCCGTAATCCGTAGAAACGATTGAAGTACATGTCAGAGTCCCTTACACCAAGAAAGGCTTTCAGAAACCCGTCGGTTTGTGCGTGTCGCTAATACTTGCACTCAAGGTTAATAAAGGGGTCGTGCAATGATTTTAGGTTGGAATGTTTTTTCACTTTACACAAGCTTACCGACTCTAGTGTGACCTAGTTATACTCGCACGCAACGCTACTGGCCAAGAAACTTCTTTGTCGCCACGTAATTTCAGGTATAAAAGCGCACGTTTGTTTTTGTTTTTTTTTTTTCAGTTTTTTCCTCGTAAAGCTTGATGACGAAGTTGGGGGGATCGGATTGTTCGCGTTGTCAATGCGATCCTCCAAGATTTCGATATCTAGAGTTTCGATCCCCACGGTGACGATATTTAAATGCGGCTCACACATTGGAGGAGAGCACTTCGTGTGCATTCCATTTGGGCTCGTGGCAACCAGCTTGCCTCGACATTCATTCGGGTCGTGGTTCGTGCCCAAGCCAATCGCTGCGGTGACGGTAAAAGCCGAACCCTAACAATGTGAGGATGTCAGCGTGTGCCCCGTGCTTTGTCAACCCCAACGTGTGTTTACGATACACACAGGCGGCATGTATATTCGGCTCCAAATCACGTGACCACTTGTTCTAACTTCGAGTTAAGGGGGGGGGGGGGGGGGGGGGGAACCTGCTCGTTTATCTCGAATATTTTTTTGCGACAACGCTTCGGCGTCTCACGCGCCTCGAGAGTGCACGCGCAACCAAAGCACGACGGAAAGCATTGAGCGCGTGCTGGATGGAGGCCAGGCATCGAAAAGAAACGCCCTGACGTTTTCATCCTCTCAATGTCTGCGGAGCGCAAGTTCGTCCGCTTCTTTTGCAGGGGTTGTGGTGACGTCAAAAGGCCGAGCTATGATTGGCTTTGATTGGAAGGATAGTGGATAGACCTCAAGGCCGCTTGCTTCGAGGTCTACCTACTATTCTTACATCAGAGCCAATCAGAGCTCAGCGTCTTTCTGGCGTTTCCACAACCCTTACAAAAGAAGTAGACGAACTGGCGCTCCCGGCATAGTTATAATTGTGCGTAAGTACATGGCTTGTTTTTGCATGTAGACCGCTCAAGTAGTATTTATTTATCACGGTCGTTTTGCGCGTAATGCACTTGTGCGACATCCCGGAGAGTCGTTCGAAAGACATTAGGTGACTGTCCCCATCAAACTTCGCCCAGCGACGAATAAATTTAGACAAATTTCATTGCGTTCGATGAACATCGGAATGTCATAAAGCGGCCATGACGTGGCGTGGCTGGCGAACATCTTTGCGTGCTCGACTACATTTGGAGTTTATCTAGCTCAATGCAAGCCGTCTAAAACTATATGGCCGCAAGAAGAGTGCTACGAAAACCGTTTAATACAGCTTGGTCCTGAATAACGTTGTTAATCTGGACAAAGGAATTTTACGAAACATAAAAGTAATGTCGAAAAAGACATCGCTGTGGTGTTCTTTGTCCACTCATGTACCTTCATTTTTTCGTAAAAAATGCATCCCTCCATATTAAAACGTACGAAGCAACTATAGTTAAAAAAAGTACGTAACCTGAATAACGTTTCGAGAGTGATTGCAATGTTTAGAACTTGACGTGCGTTTTTGGCAACAACTTTAGATTCTGACACAAAGAATATCACTGGGGGATGGCCTAGTTCCTAGCGAACAAAATCGAAATGGTACGTCTGTATGGTATCTTGAGCAGAAATACTCAAGGAGTTTTGCCGAAGGGATAAACACCACCGTGCACAACCGTTATAGATGCGGACGGTAATGATAGGGACCCAATGCCAGGCATATATATATATCTGTACTGATGAGAAACGTAGTTCGTTAAGACGTAATTTTTTCTTTCCAACGTCTTCCCATTATGGTTTTTAACATACCCATTTGAGAACTTAAAGTTGAGCTCGATAGACATGGTTTTCTCTGCAAAGATTTTGTTAACGTCTTCAGCCAAACTGAACCGGCACAATCAGAACACGCGTATCCGAGTTCTGAGTCATAATTATATTTATCGTGAAAAAAAAAAAAAAGACAGAACGTTTACCATTGAGAGCAAGAAATATGTGACGAATAAGCGACAGATATATGGTATGAACCGCCCACACAGTGAAAAAATTAAGCTATTTTTTTTTAATTTTCCCATTTATAATAATGTGGGCGTCTAGTTTAACTGAAACGTTCAGTTGTGTCGTTGACAGTTTAACCAACACGTTGACCTGTTGAGTCGTTGATAGACAAACTAAAATAAAGGATTAACGATTTGTTTTCTTTTGCTTCTGCTTTATTTCAGGGGAGCTTTACTATCAAATGAACGACAGTGACGCATCTCACATACTTACTGACCCTCAAAATGCTCCAAAAGCTCTTAAACTTCACTCAACTTTGAAACTGAAGGTAAGTCAACCTCGAGCTTAGCAGTTTTCCTTGTTAAAAGTTTCAGTAATTTGTACACTCTCAAGCATGCAAATGTGCATATTTGCCCGCGGAGCACTCGCAGGATGGCAATCAATACAATTTTAGGAGTGAACTCAGTCAGTGAGAAGCCATAAAAAGTTCTATTTTCAACTAGAAATTAATTCAACGCTGTAATGTTGAGCACTGAATTTATACCTAAAACGCCATGCGACGTGTCAACTTGCAGTTTTTTTTTGTTCTTTTTTTTGTGAAAACGTTTTCATCCGCTAAGCTCCACCCCAAATATGACAGTGATTTGCTTATGGAGAACGAATGACTGATATCTGCGTATGTAGCTGGACGAATCTAGAGGCCAAACAGAAATAAGCTTTTTTCATCTAAAAGTAAAATCCTTATTGAAAAAATCGCATTTGTATGAGAAATTTCTGTGTCCAATTAACACATATGAATCGTACAATATATAAGAGCATATAAGAACCGAATAAGAACCATATAAGAACTATATAAGATAAATAAGAACATATAAGAACGATATAAGAAACAGTGTGAGAAGTTTCTTATATGTTTTTATGTATCTTATATAGTATATGGTTCTTATATGTTCTTATATATCTTGTATGATTCATATGTGTTTATTGGACACAATAAATTTCTTGTACAACTGGCTTTTTCACTAGGGATCTGCGTTGTGACACCGAGAGTTCATTATCATGTAACATGGTATGCAGAGTGTCACATCGCAGACTTTATTTTTCGACGTTTGTCCGACCTCGTTCAAGTTTAGGTAGGTCGTTTATGAAATTCAGGTGGGTCCGATATACAGGTGCACTGTGGCTCGCAACAGCAATGATTCCTGTGCAGTAACCGGTAACGTTATCGGAGTGCAAACCCAATATGCCAAAAACATTGTACTTGGCGAGCTCCCGTCCTAAATACCGAGTAACCCACCTAGGCCTAGCTCAATCGAAAAGGAAACCTACACGCGTTCTTTAGATTGCATTTAAAGCGTAACAAAAATTATTCAATGTCTGCCAGGCTACGGTATGCTCATTTTTTGTATGACTCAGAGTTTATCAAACTTTTGGACCTCTAGTAGTCCATATATGCCTTGCATGAGACCCGAAGAACCCCTTTCTAGTCTTGGTTGATAGAATAAAGAGGTGCAAAAGTCTGCAGACCTTGTAAGCAATATCACAGGTGATATTTCATTATTTTACGTGGTCTCTAAAAAGATGTAAAAAATTGAAAATATGCAGATGAACAAGCCGTGCTGATGGAATGGTATAATTGTTGCGAAGTCGCTGAAAGAGGAAATCTTTGGCGGAAACTGGTTAAACAATAATGCGCCTACTAGGGAGTGATTGGATCCGTGATGTATTAACGAGCGGCTTGGATCGATTCGAATAGCTCTCAATTCGAATCAACTTCCGGAGGAACTGATTTCTGTTATTGATAATGATGTTTTTTTGTGATCGACTGCAGAAAAACATTTTAGAGTGAAAACGTTGTACTTATCGATTGTTGCTTGTACTTTTTAGGTGTTCTTTGAATCCGTCTTTGCATAATTCCTAACGGCGAATAAGGCCTAACGGCGCAACAAGTATCTGTGTAAATAAATAAAAGAAATTGGAAGAACAATTTATTTATTCGCAGGGACTGTGGAGTAAATTTGGGAACTCGGAGGAGCCATGAGGAGACTGCAAAGAACCTCCGAGTTCCAAGGAACCCAGTGTGATAACTTATGCTGTAACTGATGCCTGGCGTGATCTTTGAAATGTACGGCGTCTCTGTAAGCGCAGCGAATGTTCCTGATGGGCGAAGCACCCGAATTCGAGTCCGTGCACGGTTTTTCCGAGCTGGACGAGAACAGCTACGAAGAGGTGGAGGTACCGGATCCGAAGAACACCATCGTGGTCCTCAGCTACACGTCCGGCACCACGGGACTCCCCAAGGGCGTCGAGGTCTCGCATTACGGCTTCGTCGCCCATCTGCACACGTCCAAGTAAGTGTCCCTGTTGACAGTTCATCTAACAGCATGTTCAGACGTCCAGCGGTCAGGCTCTCGCCTATTGGTCGAGGACTAGACCAATGATCGAGTGGCTCGTTCCGAGTCACTACAGTCGCTGAAAGCTCGGGAAACGCTAGGGCATGGTTTCTTGTGGTTACAGTTTTCGCTTCGGGATCGGTTCGGAGGTACTTTCTATTGGCCAATGAAGCAATCTTGTTGTTTGCAGACTGCAGAGTGATAATAAGATGCTCGACAGTCGACCACACTTACACTCAATCTGTGAAACGTCCCTTAATGCGTCGGTGAGAGCACGCCCCACCGACCAGAAACTCTCGATCCAGGAACTGCCTGAGCAGCGAAGACACAGACGTCCTCCTGGCCTGGAACCCCATCACTCACGCGTCGGGTTTTCTCTTCACCATGATGGCAGCCTGCACGGGATCCACCTGCGTGGTTTCCAGTCCCGCCTTGTCCTTCGAGAAATTCGTCGATCTGGTCAACGAGCACAACGTGAGAGCGTTCTTTGGCTCGTCAGGGGGGAGGGGGAGGGGGTCGCCAGATTTAGTGAAGCTTAAAAAAATCGACCGCGAAGCTCGGCGCTGATTGATTGGCTGGTGGAAAGGTCACGTGATCAACGTTGATTGGCTGATTCCGGTGGGTCCATTCAAATACCCTACCAGGCTTTAAAACCCGGCTAGCGCCAGTGTCTTCCTTCCAGGGACTGCTATCAAGTTTTATGCCACGTGTTAAGTTATCTGATGGAGAGCGACGTGAGCGTAGGCGCAGGATTCGGTAACGTTCCGGAGCAACACCGGAACGCGTCACGTGTAACACAAATGCCCAGCAATTTGCTACGCGAGTTTTGTCTCTTCGCAGCTGGGACCGTTGGAATATACCCTTTCTGAAAAAACACATGAGACTTTCTCCACCTGCACCACCATAAAATAGAACAAAATGTAAGGGCGAAGACGAGCTGGTGTACATTACAAATGGTTGAAAAAATAGACTTTTTAGTGTTGTGTCGTTTACCCGCAGTCTCGGGGTTTTTTCAACCATATAAAATAGACGTGCTTTTTTTGTTTGTTTTTTTTTTGTTCATGGTTTTTTCCGTTTCATTCCCTATGATTAAGGTGCCTCAACAGATTTTGGAGTATTTTTTCCCCCAAATTCACGTAGCAGTACAGTGGTGTCTACGTAATATTGACCCCGTTAATATTGATACCCCGCTCTATGGACACCATTTTTGGGGACAAACTGAGAAAAATAAATGCATCCTTGTCTCGCTGATATGGAAGAGGGGGGGGGGGGGTCCAAATGAACAAGACATCACTGAATGTTGTCCATTCAAAAGAGTTTACGACGAGGATGGGATTCGAACCCACGCGGGCAGAGCCGAATGGATTAGCAGTCCATCGCCTTAACCACTCGGCCACCTCGTCCTGTGTTTTTCTTGAAACTAGATGGGCAACTTCGTGACAGGGTCACACAAGAACAGTATTCATTTCGGAGCGGAACAAAGCGAGGAGTGACCGCGCGTAGCGCAGTTTCTTCGGAAGTCTAAGATTGAAGCTCGCGAATTGTTTTAATAATACTTTTTTTATTCATTTATTTCTTTTTGTTGTTTCTTAATTTATTCATTTATTAACGCGATAGCGTTTAGGAGTTCGTGTCGCAGAAACTCCGGCGTCGGTGGGACCGAAAACTTCCGGCATGCACCTGATAACGTCACGAGGTTTAACTTTTTCTGCTAGATTTGTCAGAAAATTTTTCGATAAATTTGGCGGGAAAGCCTTCCGCTTAATTTGGCGGAAAAATATTTCGCTAAATTTGGCGAGAAAACTTTCCGCTCAATAGCGCGGGAAGATGCTTCCCTAAATTTAGCAAACGTGGCATCAAGTGTGACGTCACGCCACATGACCTCGCGCGGAAATTTCAAACAACCAACAATTTCACAATATATATCACGGGGACACAGGCATTGAAAAGGGTCTTTACATTCTCGAACCACACCATATATCTTCAAAGCGGAATCATTCTAAGACGGCGGCAGAGTATCGTTATCGTACTGACTGTTTTTGTTATTCATTTTTTGTTCAAACCGCCCGGGAGTGGAATGCCCTTCCGGAAGAACTGATAGCTGTTATCAATAATGACGTCTTTTATGACAGACTGCAGAGAAGCGTGCTCGAGTGAAAATGTAGTAATGAATGGTTGTCAATTGCATTACTGAAAATGTCTTTTGAATGCGTTTTTCATTTGTTCCCTCCTGCATAATGCCTAACGGCGCAGCAGGTATTTGTGTAAATAAATAAATAATAAACCCACAACGCTCACGTGTGACGTCACGTGACACGTGACACTACCGTCTAGGCCACGCACACACGCTGGCATGCATTGGGAACGAGTGCGGTTTTATATAAGGAGGCTTTGCGAACGGGGCACGATAACGCTATCGCGTTCCACTCTTAAAGGCGAAGCTTAAGAGCCCCCCCCCCCCCCAAGCTTTTTATTTATTTATTTGACCTCTTCCCTGTTTATTTACTTATCTAATTGTTTGTTTGTTTTATCGGAGCTGGTTGGACCGGAAGCATGGGCGAAATGAGGGCAATAATTCAATCCAACCACTTTAGCCAAACAAATTTTTCGACGAAACGTCGAAAGGGATGAGGTTCACAAAACAAATTTCCACGAAACGTCGCAGGTGGTGACGATACCGTATCCCTGAACTGTGTAATCATAAAGAGTTGCTGTGTATGAAATGTGTTTCTACGAAACGTGTTTCGACAACAGGATACAAACCCACGTCATTGTACAATAGGTCACAAGTTCCGTTCTTCAGGAAGAGCTCTCAAAATACCTTATCCGCTCGGGACAAAATAAAAAAGTTTCCGAGCTGTGTTTTTTTTTCTTTTTTAGAGCGCAGCTCTTAGGCGCCCGTTTCCGGCTTGAGCGGCGCCGGCGTCGCCGTCGCCGTCGGCGTAACCGCGCGGTGCATTATGGGACGCGTGACGTCACTGATGACGTCATCGGCATCCGCATCGTCATTATCACTGATGACGTCATCGGCATCCGCATCGTCATTATCACTGATGACGTCATCGGCATCGGCATCGTGACTGATGACGTCATCAGTGACGTCACTGATGACGCCATCGGCATCCGCATCGTCATCATTATTGATGACGTCATCAGTGACGTCACTGATGACGTCATCGGCATCCGCATCGTCACTGATGACGTCATCGGCATTCGCGTCGTCATCGTCACTGATGACGATTACGTCATCAGTGACGTCACGAATGACGTCACTGATGACGTCATCGTCACGTGACCCCTAGGGGTCACGTGACCCTCGTGAGGCGACGGCGACGCCGCTCGGAGGGAGGAGTAGCAGACAGGATGAGGACGTGAGGAGGAGGGAGGAGGGGTATACCTTCCCCTCAGTACCCTTCCCTCCTCCTCCTCAAGAGCTGCGCTCTAATTCGGCGCTACAGGAAGTTGTAAACGGCTTTCATTTTTTTTCTGTGTCATGTTAGTTTTAGTTTTAATATACTAAACTTGCATCAAGTTGTTTTTTTCTTTTAAGTACGCTTGAAAACATCTGCAAAACTAGTGTGTATGTACCAAACAAACAAAGCAAAAAACACGGTCGCTCAATTTGTGTTTTTGTTTTAATTTATTTAGTTTTTTATTCTATTTCTTTAAAAGATTGTCAGGTACTTGAATGGTGGCCAACGTACCGGCTAAACCAATCACGCATAATGCGCCGGCTACGCTAAACAAATCACAACACATAAAACATGGCTTTATTTTCGTAAGTTTTCATCGTTTGTTTTCATAAACGCTATTTTCACGGCTACCATATACCAATCACTCGCAATTGACCGCCTGTATATTTAATTTAATTTAATTTAATTTAATTTATTTAACTCAAGGGCGTCTTTTGAGGCCGCATTACATGAGGGGGGTGGCAATAAATGGGAATACAATATAAAAAAAGAAAGTAAGAACACTAACACAACCACATCTCGTCTAACCACAAAGAAAACAAGATATACATGCATAATCGGACAGTCACTACTCATTGAACAAAAGCACGCACATTTCTTGAAACGCTGTAATATCTAAGTTGGTTACAACATGATCTGGTAAGTTATTCCATTCTGTAATAGACAATATTAAGGGAGAAAACATGAATGGGTTATTATGGGAACGTATTGAAGGAGTTTAAATTTGTTGTCGTTTCGAGAAGAAATATAATGGGCTTTTTGACAATAAATATTTCTGAACTGTGAATTACTATGGTAAACTTGATGAAAGAAATGAAGCGAGACCAAGTCTTGATTTTAAGGCGGAGACACTACTTTCTGGAGAATAATCGTTTAGGATGAATCGGGTGGCTTTGTTTTGAATTTATTCTAGGTTTGATATTAGATAATTTTGATGTGGATTCCACGCAACGCTTGCGTATTCAGGTTTGGGTCGAATTATTGTTTTATAGGCGAGTAATTTTGTCGCAGCAGGGGCCAGATAGAGGTTCCGCCTAAAAAAAAAGCTAATGATCTCGTTGAGCTGGCGATTAGGTTGTCGATGTGTTCATTTTACGATAATGTTTCAGAAATATGGACACCCAAGTATTTGTATAATGAGACACTTTCTAATTGTGACAGTAATGAATATTCGCGAGATGATTTGATCGAGTTGGTCCCTCAGACCTCAATAGATTGGAATCGCCTTCCTGCACCCATAGTCTCGATAACTGATGCTACTGATTTTAAAATTGCCATTACTAAGTTTTTTGATGTTCAATAACTTTTGTTTTATGTCTTGCCTTATGTATCGTTATACTCACATGTTTCCGTTTAGAAAAACCCCACTCCTCTCTTTAATGCCTTCGGGCCCTGAGAGAACAATAAATGAAATGAAATGAAACGGTCGTTTGTTTGCATTTTCCGTGAGTGCACCAGGAGCTTATGGTGTCGAGATCGTTTTGAAGAATGTAATGATCTGTTGGGTCAGTAATTTTTCTGTATACAACACAGTCATCGTCAAATAGCCGAATAGTCGAGTTAATTGAGGAAGGAAGATCATTAATATAGATAAGGAAAAGAAGGGGGCCGAGGACGCTGCCTTGGGGAACACCGGAAGTTACTGGGACTGATGCTGATGAAGAACTGTTGACTAAAACTGTCTGCTCTCTGTCTGTTAGAAACCAAGCTATCCAACTGATGACTGAAGGATGGATGTGAAGGAGAGGAAGTTTAAGAAGCAGTCGTTGGTGCGGAACGGTATCGAAAGCTTTCAGAAAATCAATGAAAATAACGTTGGTTTCTGCTGAGGAATGATTATTAAAGTGAAAATCCGGGGTAAATTCAAGTAGTTGGCTGATAGAGGAATGATGTTTCCTAAAACCATGGTGGTTGGGGACAAAAATACACCAAATAAACAAGACATCACTGAATGTTGTACATTCAAAGAAGTTTGCGACGAGGATGGGATTCGAACCCACGCGGGCAGAGCCCAATGGATTAGCAGTCCATCGCCTTAACCACTCGGTCACCTCGTCCTGTGTTTTTCTTGAAACTAGATGGGCAACTTGGTGACAGGGTCACACAAGAACAGTATTCATTTTGGAGCGGAACAAAGCGAGGAGTGACCGCGCGTAGCGCAGTTCCTTCGGAAGCCTAAGATTGGAGCTCGCGAATTGTTTTAATAATACTTTTTTTATTCATTTATTTGTTTTTTGCTGTTTCTTAATTTATTCATTTATTAACGCGATAGCGTTTAGGAGCTCGTGTCGCAGAAACTAGGGCGTCGGTGGGACCGAAAAATTCGGGCGTGCAGCTTATGACGTCACGAGGGTTAAACTTTTCGCTAGATTTGTCAGAAAACTTTTCGCTAAATTTGGCGGGAAAGGTTTCCGCTTAATTTGGCGGAAAAATATTTCGCTAAATTTGTCGAGAAAACTTTCCGCTTAATAGTGCGGGAAAACGCTTCCCTAAATTTAGCAGACGTGACATCACGTGTGACGTCACGCCACATGACCTCGCGCGGAAATTTCAAACAACCCACAACGCTCACGTGTGCCGTCACGTGACACGTGACGCTACCGTCTAGGCCACGCACACACGCTGGCATGCATTGGGAACGAGTGCGGTTTTATATAAGAAGGCTTTGTGAACGGGGCACGATAACGCTATCGCGTTCCACTCTTAAAGGCGAAGCTTAAGAGCCCCCCCCCAAGCTTTTTATTAATTTATTTGACCTTTTCGCTGTTTATTTACTTATCTAACTGTTTGTTTGTTTGTTTATTTGTTTTATCGGAGCTGGTTGGCCCGGAAGCATGGGCGAAATGAGGGCAATAATTCAATCCAACCACTTTAGCAAAACAAATTTTTCGACGAAACGTCGAAAGGGATAAGGTTCACAAAACAAATTTCCACGAAACGTCACAGGTGTCGACGATACCGTATCCATGAACTGTGTGGTCATAAAGAGTTGCTGTGTATGAAACGTGTTTCCACGAAACGTGTTTCGACGACAGGATACAAACCCACGTCATTGTACAATAGGTCACAAGTTCCGTTCTTCTGGAAGAGCTCTCAAAATACCTTATCCACTCGGGACAAAATAAAAAAGTTTCCAAGCTATGTTTTTTTTTTCCTTTTTTTTTCCTGTGTCATGTTAGTTATAGTTTTAATATACTAAACTTGTATCAAGTTGTTTTTCCTTTTAAGTACGCTTGAAAACATCTGCAAAACTAGTGTGTATGGACCAAACAAACAAAACAAAAAACACGGCCGCTAAATTTGGGTTTTTGTTTTAATTTATGTAGTTTCTTATTCTTTAAAAAATATATATATTGTCAGGTACTTGAACGGTGGCTAACGTACCGGCTAAACTGATCACGCCTAATGCGCCGGCTCATAGAGTTATTATAATGTACGCTAGAGGTTCAACTGGCGCTAGTGTCTATGCGACTTCCGTGACGCAAATTGAAGCAGACAGCAACCAGTCTACCTTTGCGGTGCTCCTGTGCATTCCTATGGGACAACGCGCGTGCATTTTGTCTCTTCGCCGGAAAATAACACGGAACACGTTGGTTATTTGGGTCTTACCGAATAGTATGTATCTTGATTAACACTGTAAAAGTGTAATTGCTTTAGTTAGCGCATTTTTCTTCATCAGTGAACGATGTTTAACTTCGCTACATTTCAGTCCCAAACGTGTGTTCCGCAGCAGGTGTGTAGAAACAAGCGACGATTCAAAGCAAAATTACAATCGAAATGAATATAGAGCGTGTTCAAGGCTCGCGAGCATTCCGGTGACGCTTAAATGTTGCTAATATGCCAGTCCTGTCACTATATGAAAATGAACCCGTCGTGCATGAGCGGATAATAACATTCAAATAAAGAATAAAGTACGTGGGCTATGAAAAGTGTCTCTTTGTATTGTTTTCTCTGCCGGGCAGCTTTTATCGCGCACTTGTTCTCAAAGATATCGAGCGCGCGGTTGATATTTTGAACGTTGAACAAGCAGCTTCGCTCAGGGCAGAAAGAATAAAGCGGTACTTACTTATTTAAAATCGGAATAGATTACGTGGCCTTCAATTTATTTTGATCGTACGTGCACTCCGAGATACTGATTCAGTGTTACTGCGTAGTTTTTGTTGCCGCTCTTGATTTTCCAGATGTCCTTCGTTCGTTTGTCATGTATATTCCCCATGCTGGAAATCGCCGCCGCCGCGTTCGCGCTAATAGTGTCCGACAGTGCACATAAATACACGTACGAAGCCGTTTTAGCACTGTTTTGAATGCGATGAATTCGAAAAAAAACGCCGTAACTGACCAATTCTTTCATCGGCCTGACTGAGAAATGTTCCAAACTACCTAGTACGTACGAATTATTCGGGATATTTGCTCTTATGATCCAGCGCAGGGAGAAAATGCACTCACTTTTTCCCATAGAAATGCATTGCCGGAAGTCAATTTTCGACTGGTTGCTGTCTGCTTCAATTTGCGTCAGCACACTAGCGCCAATTGAACCTCTAGCGTACATTATAATAACTCTATGCGCTGGCTACGCAAAACAAATCACAACACATAAAACATGGCTTTATTTTCGTAAGTATTCATCGTTTGTTTTCATAAACGCTATTTTCACGGCTACCATATACCAATCACTCGCAATTGATTGCCTGTATATTTAATTTAGTTTCATTTCATTTATTTAACTCAAGGGCGTCTTTTGAGGCCGCATTACATGAGGGGGGTGGCAATAAATGGGAATACAATATAAAAAAAGAAAGTAAGAACACTAACACAACCACATCTCGTCTAACCACAAAGAAAACAAGATAAACATGCATAATCGGACAGTCACTACTCATTGAACAAAAGCACGCACATTTCTTGAAACGCTGTAATATCTAAGTTGGTTACAACATGATCTGGTAAGTTATTCCATTCTGTAATAGACAATATTAAGGGAGAAAACATGAATGGGTTATTATGGGAACGTATTGAAGGAGTTTAAATTTGTTGTCGTTTCGAGAAGAAATATAATGGGCTTTTTGACAATAAATATTTCTGAACTGTGAATTACTATGGTAAACTTGATGAAAGAAATGAAGCGAGACCAAGTCTTGATTTTAAGGTGGAGACACTACTTTCTGGAGAATAATCGTTTAGGATGAACCGGGTGGCTTTGTTTTGAATTGATTCTAGGTTTGATATTAGATAATTTTGATGTGGATTCCACGCAACGCTTGCGTATTCAAGTTTGGGTGTAATTATTGTTTTATAGGCGAGTAATTTTGTCGTAGCAGGGGCCAGATAGAGGTTCCGCCTCAAAAAAGCTAATGATCTCGTTGAGCTGGCGATTAGGTTGTCGATGTGTTCATTTTACGATAATGTTTCAGAAATATGGACACCCAAGTATTTGTATAATGAGACACTTTCTAATTGTGACAGTAATGAATATTCGTAAGATGATTTGATCGAGTTGGTGGTAACGGTCATTGGTTTGCATTTTCCGGGGTTAATATTCATCTGCCAGTGGGTGCACCAGGAGCTTATAGTGTCGAGATCGTTTTGAAGAATGTAATGATCTGTTGAGTCAGTAATTTTTCTGTATACAACACAGTCATCGGCAAATAGCTGATTAGTGGAGTTAATTGAGGAATGAAGATCATTAATGTAGATATGGAAAAGAAGGGGGCCGAGGACGCTGCCTTGGGGAACACCGTAAGTTACTGGGACTGATGCTGATGAAGAACTGTTGACTGAAACTGACTACTCTCTATCTGTTAGAAACCAAGCTATCCAACTGATGACTGAAGGATGGATGTGGAGGAGCGAAAGTTTAAGAAGCAGTCGTTGGTGCGGAACGGTATCGAAAGCTTTCGCCAAATTAATGAAAAGAACGTCGGTTTCTGCTGAGGAATGATTATTAAAGTGAAGATCCGGGGTAAATTCAAGTAGTTGGCTGATACAGGAATGATGTTTCCTAAAACCATGCTGGTTGGGGACAAAAATAAACCATATAAACAAGACATCACTGAATGTTGTCGATTCAAAAAAGTTTACGACGAGGATGGGATTCGAACCCACGCGGGCAGAGCCCAATGGATTAGCAGTCCATCGCCTTAACCACTCGGCCACCTCGTCCTGTGTTTTTCTTGAAACTAGATGGGCCACTTGGAGACAGGGTCACACAAGAACTATTCATTATGGAGCGGAACAAAGCGAGGAGTGACCGCGCGTAGCGCAGTTCCTTCGGAAGCCTAAGATTGGAGCTCGCGAATTGTTTTAATAATACTTGTTTTTATTCATTTATTTGTTTGTGTTGTTTCTTAATTTTTTTCATTTATTTACGCGATAGCGTTAAGGAGCTCGTGTCGCAGAAACTCCGGCGTCGGTGGGACCGAAAAATTCCGGCATGCAGCTGATGACGTCACACGTGACGTCACGTGTGACGTCACGAGGGTTAAATTTGTCCGCTAGATTTGTCAGAAAACTTTTCGCTAAATTTGGCGGGAAAGTTTTCCGCTTAATGTGGCAGAAAAATATTTCGCTAAATTTGTCGAGAAAACTTTCCGCTAAATAGTGCGGAAAAACGCTTCCCTAAATTTAGCAGACGTGACATCACGTGTGACGTCACGCCACATGACCTCGCGCGGAAATTTCAAACAACCCACAACGCTCACGTGTGACGTCACGTGACACGTGACGCTACCGTCTAAGCCACGCACACACGCTGGCATGCATTGGGAACGAGTGCGGTTTTATATAAGGAGGATTTGCGAACGAGGCACGATAACGCTATCGCGTTCCACTCTTAAAGGCGAAGCTTAAGAGCCCCCCCCCCCCAAGCTTTTTATTTATTTATTTGACCTTTTCGCTGTTTATTTACTTATCTAACTGTTTGTTTGTTTGTTTATTTGTTTTATCGGAGCTGGTTGGCCCGGAAGCATGGGCGAAATGAGGGCAATAATTCAATCCAACCACTTTAGCAAAACAAATTTTTCGACGAAACGTCGGAAGGGATGAGGTTCACAAAACAAATTTCCACGAAACGTCACAGGTGTCGACGATACCGTAACCCTGAACTGTGTAATCATAAAGAGTTGCTGTGTATGAAACGTGTTTCCACGAAACGTGTTTCGACGACAGGATACAAACCCACGTCATTGTACAATAGGTCACAAGTTCCGTTCTTCTGGAAGAGCTCTCAAAATACCTTATCCACTCGGGACAAAATAAAAAAGTTTCCGAGCTGTGTTTTTTTTTTCCTTTTTTTTTCCTGTGTCATGTTAGTTATAGTTTTAATATACTAAACTTGTATCAAGTTGCTTTTTTTCTTTTAAGTACGCTTGAAAACATCTGCTAAACTAGTGTGTATGGACCAAACAAACAAAACAAAAAACACGGCCGCTACATTTGTGTTTTTGTTTTAATTTATTTAGTTTTTTTATTCTATTTCTTTAAAAGATTGTCAGGTACTTGAACGGTGGCCAACGTACCGACTAAACCGATCACGCATAATGCGCCGGCTACGCTAAACAAATCACAACACATAAAACATGGCTTTATTTTCGTAAGTTTTCATCGTTTGTTTTCATAAACGCTATTTTCACGGCTACCATATACCAATCACTCGCAATTGACCGCCTGTATATTTAATTTAATTTAATTTAATTTAATTTATTTAACTCAAGGGCGTCTTTTGAGGCCGCATTACATGAGGGGGGTGGCAATAAATGGGAATACAATATAAAAAAAGAAAGTAAGAACACTAACACAACCACATCTCGGCTAACCACAAAGAAAACAATTTATACATACATAATCGGACAGTCACTACTCTTTGAACAAAAGCACGCACATTTCTTGAAACGCTGTAATATCTAAGTTGGTTACAACATGATCTGGTAAGTTATTCCATTCTGTAATAGACAATATTAAGGGAGAAAACATGAATGGGTTATTATGGGAACGTATTGAAGGAGTTTACATGTGTTGTCGTTTCGAGAAGAAATATAATGGGCTTTTTGGCAATAAATATTTCTGAACTGTGAATTACTATGGTAAACTTGATGAAAGAAATGAAGCGAGACCAAGTCTTGATTTTAAGGCGGAGACACTACTTTCTGGAGAATAATCGTCTAGAATGAATCGGGTGGGTTTGTTTTGAATTGATTCTAGGTTTGATATTAGATAATTTTGATGTGGATTTCACACGACGCTTGCGTATTCAAGTTTGGGTGGAATTATTGATTTATAGCCGAGTACTTTTGTCGCAGCAGGGGCCAGATAGAGGTTCCGCCTCAAAAAAGCTAATGATCTCGTTGAGCTGGCGATTAGGTTGTCGATGTGTTCGTTTTACGATAATGTTTCAGAAATATGGACACCCAAGTATCTTTATAATGATACACTTTCTAATTGTGACAGTAATAAATATTCGCGAGATGATTTGATTGAGTTGGTGGTAACGGTCATTTGTTTGCATTTTCCGGGGTTAATATTTAACTGCCAATGGGTGCACCAGGAGCTTATGGTGTCGAGATCGTTTTGAAGAATGTAATGATCTGTTGGGTTAGTAATTTTTCTGTATACAACACAGCCATCGGCCAATAGCCGAATAGTCGAGTTAATTGAGGAAGGAAGATCATTAATATAGATAAGGAAAAGAAGGGGGCCGAGGACGCTGCCTTGGGGAACACCGGAAGTTACTGGGACTGATGCTGATGAAGAACTGTTGACTGAAACTGACTGCTCTCTGTCTGTTAGAAACCAAGCAATCCAACTGATGACTGAAGTATGGATGTGGAGGAGAGAAAGTTTAAGAAGTAGTCGTTGGTGCGGAACGGTGTCGAAAGCTTTCGCAAAATCAATAAAAATAACGTCGGTTTCTGCTGAGGAATGATTATTAAAGTGAAGATCCGGGGTAAATTCAAATAGTTGGCAGATACAGGAATGATGTTTCCTAAAACCATGCTGGTTGAGGAAAAAAAAGTCGCGATGGTCCAGGTACGAAATGATGTGAGTGTAAATTGCATGTTCCTTGAGCTTGCAGGGTACTCTAGTCAACGAGATGGGTCGGTAGTTAGAGGATTTGATTTGCTGCCCGATTTGAAGATGGGTCTTACTTGGGAGAAACGTCAATCGTATGGTACCTCACCAGAGTTCAGACTTTGTTGAAAGCGTATGCTGAGTATCTTGGATGCTGGGTGATCAATTAGTTTAAGACATTTCGCCGATATCCCATCGTTTCCAGGAGCGCCATTGGAGGACAAGTTTGAGATAGTTTTAAGAATTCCTTCAGGAGTGAAAATAATTGGAGGAATCAACGCTTCATGATAAGGTGGGCAGTATGGGGGGAGTGGAAAAAGTTCGTGCGTAAAAATGCCGGCGAAGAATGAATTCAACGAATCGGCAGCCTGGGGGGTTATGTTCGACAAATGTTTCGTTTCTCCTAAAAAGAAACGGAAGTGACGCAAGGGACGATACCGCGTCTGATTGGCTAGAGGCTAGAATGATGAAAGTTTCTCTTTCGTCATTTGAACCTCTAGCCAATCAGACGTGATATCGTCCCTTGCGTCACTTCCGTTTCTTTTTAGGAGAAACGAAAATTTGTCGAACATAGCCCTCCTGGTCATCGCGGAGTGTTTCACCTTTATAATTTATGAACACTGGGCTATCTCTAGATTCTTTTGGATTTAATATCTTCCAGAATCGCTTGGGGTCTGTAGATAAGATGTGCAGCAAAGTCACCGAAATAAAAAAAAAAAAAATTTTTTTTTGCTTTCTGTACGTCGCTTTTACACAATTTTGTGAAGGAGCGTATGATGACCAAACATCAAAATTATTTGTTTTCTTTGCATTTGCGAATAATCTTTTCTTTTTTTTAGCATACGTTTTAAATTGTTATTAAACCAGGGAGATGCACGATCACATCGAACTGAAGTTTTGGGAACAAATTTTTCGAGTAGTTTTATGAAAGTATTTTTAATCAGTACCCAGTTTTCACTTGCGGATCGGTCACAATTTGATGAGATGAAATACTTTTCAAAGTTCGTTATGGCTACCGTCAGTCCTTCAATATTGGCTCGTGAAAATGCCAATATCTTTTTCGGCGTATTTTCAGAGCGCGTTACTTCTAATGATGTTTCGATTTGAATCAAAGCATGATCATTTATATGCTCCATGATAGTGAAGGACGTCACGCATGCGGGTTTATTGGTGAAAAAAACAGATCTAATATCGCGTCACGACGGGTTGCCGATGTGATAATTTGCTGGAGACCATACACACCAGCTGTAGAAAGGAACTCCGTACACTGTTGAGAGTTTGCACAGTCAGGGAGCGGCCTTAGCTTTGACCAGTTTATTTCGGTATAGTTTAAATCGCCACCAAGACAGAAGTAATCAGTAGGAAATTCTTTGGTCACAGTTCCCAGGGCATGCTATAAAAAAAAAATATATTGAAATCCGAGCGATTAAAATGGGGTGGACGATAACAAACACCTACTATGACACAGCAAAAATCCAGCTTTATACGAAACCGCAAAATCTCGAGATGAAAGCAACATTCTACTTGCGTGCATGACGCATGTTTTTAGGGGCGAAGCTCCTTAGGGCCTTGTCCGTCCGTCCGTCCGTCCGTCCGTGCTCACATCAATTGCCATCCCATCTGTCTTCTTAAAAAAAGAAAAAAAATGTTTGCGCAGTCGACAGGATTCGAACCTGTGCGGGGAGACCCCAATGGATTTCTAGTCCATCGCCTTAACCACTCGGCCACGACTGCGGGACGAGTAGGGGGATCTGAGATGTGGTAGTAACTCAAGAGCTGGGAATGTCATGGATGAAACGTTGCATGTAGCCGCTCAACGTCTATACAGGAGAGGGCGCTGCGGTCAAATGCGTATATGATCGCGTTAAACTTTGCATGCATTGGCTCAACGTTTATAGACGAGAGGGCGCTGCGGTCAAATGCTTAAATGCGTATATAACCACGTTCCATACCACACATTCTCTTTCTGACATGGACCGTTGACTTAAGCGGTGGAGATGCGTTCCCACGGCTTCTAGCGGATCCAAGCTGATCCGCTAGAAGAACCACTGGCTCTGCATTTCACCGACCATAAAGCAGTAATAATGAAGTTGAAACGCAACCCGGAACTCAGCACTACCTATGAACAATGAAAAAAAAATCAGCACCATCAGCACTACCCATAAACAATAAAATCAGTATTATCAGCACCACCAGAGCTTCGCCCCAATCAACATCATTCACCACGTGGAGATGGGGTCATTTTTTCTTGACAACGATGATTACGCCACCGTCTCTAGCCAGCAGTCTATCTTTACGAAAAATATAGTACGATCTGTTTAAAGTGAGCTCATCATTTTTTATATCGGTAGTTAACCACGTTTCCGTTCCAAGAATGGCGTCTGGCTGGCTATATGGTGGCCAATGCACCATCTTAAAAGGAAGCCGAAACACTTCTTGGAAAAAACTAGTTAGAGATGAATTCTGGCGTATTTTCATCCCGTGAATCTGAACATCACGTCCGTTTTCCCTGAAGATGTAACTAAACGCGAGAAACCACGAGAAACATCAAGCCAGTCCTGACGGTGTACTAGGATCTTTGGGCAGCCAAGCGCGTGTCGCTCGTGTGCGCACAGTAGTAACGTCTTTCTTTTAACTTGTTTTTTTTTTTTTGTTTTTTTTTTGTTTTTTACTTGCGAGAGTGCGCGTGCTAACTTTGATAGTCGCTGAAGATGCGCGAGAACGGAGATTCCGAAAACCTCCTAACTATACTCTGTTTCATACTTAGCGTGCAACGCTATCAAAGCTACTGGCGCGAGCGCGTGGCTTCATCTATGGCTTTGTTTGCGCGAGAACGCGTGCAAATGATCAACGAGATCAAGCCCCACGCTCGCGCCAGTAGCTTTGACAGCGTTGCACGCTAAGTATGAAACAGAGTATAGATGTCACGACGCCCAGAGAAGGAGGGGCTTCAGCAATACCTTAAAATAAATGTAAAAAAAAAAAAAAATCTCGATATTCGTGAGACTGGAGGCCAAATGAAGACGATTTAGATGTTGTTTTTTTTTTAACACAATACCGCACGAAATTCCAGAGCTTATTTTCTAGCTTAAATGTGTTGCGTGTTGTACTATAACCTCAAAACCACCAGCCTTTTCTTGAAAGACACAAGAAAAATTAATTTAAAGCTAATTAAACAATTTTTCAATGGGCACCTTGTGGATGCCTGTGAAGCTGAGTTGGGAGGTAATCTTGCTACGTAGTCATGACGTAACAGGAACCGTTACGTAGTCGCACCAAACATCAGAGCAGCGCCGCCTTCTGGAAGTGCGTTGAACTGTTGGAAGTTACCTCGGCCTAAACGTGATTGCGAAGCCTTTGCCCGTGCGCTTTGTCCCCTTTGCCCCCTTGTGAAGGAAGCCAACGAGATGCCATAATGGACTCGTTGAGGAATGTCGCCAAGTTGTTCCTGCGACTTTGCTGTACATTTCAAAGCCGGTCTGCGCTCTTTGACGTCGAGATGCCGCCGCGCTTCTGCATGGCTGAGAACTGTGGTAACGACTTGCTCAACATCGATATTCCGATCAACAAGTTTCATACGACAATAACTTCGTGCCCTGTGGATCCGGCTCGCACGTCCGTCGTTTCCGACGTGGGTTCCGACACCTTCTGCTCGCTTTCCGAAATGAATACTGAGAGGGCGGTGTTGGTGTCGTCATCCTCACTTGTGCCCTTCAAGTTTATGTTCAAGAAGAAAATCGTCCTGACGCGCCGTTGGAGTGGGCCACACGAACACAACGCGGACGACTGATCTCATACGTGAAACGCTCGTCACCCCACGGGTACTTCGAATGGCTCGGTTGTAACGTGTTGACGCTGTTGACGCCGCCACAACGCTGACAACGCCACCAACGGCAAAGCCAATATTCCCGCTACCCTTGCTACGTCACAAATGAGGGGAATTTGTTTTTCGCCAGATATCTCATGACGCATCGCGCTCCACATACAGACCAGTTAGAATCAGCACAAAAGATTTGCCATAAGATCTCCTCAGCGCAGAGGATTGAACGTCACGAACGTTGCCACTGCAGCATAGATATCACTTCTCGATCCCACAGGTGACGACGATAGCCAGCTTTCCCGGCCGACTCCAGTACATCGTAAACGAGATGCAGCGCAGTGGAGTTCGACTCGACTCAATCCGCAAGATCAACGTCGGCGGCAGCGTGGTGAGCGAGGCACTGGCCAGCGGGATCCGCTCCGTCTTTGGGAACCTGCGCTGTCTGCGGAACCTGTACGCCATGTCCGAGTCCTGCGGAATCGTGTGTTCCCCGGCGCCGAACGAGATCAACGTCGGACACCTCGGCTTCCCCGCTCCCATGGTGGAACTCAAGGTGAACTCGGTGAACTTGACTTGGAGAAGAGCGAGCGCGCGTGCGAGCTTGTGAATACTTGACCTGACTTCATGAACCTGAGACGGGGAAGGAAAAAGACGACGCGTAAAAAGAGGACTAACACGTCGAAGAGGTTGTTTGTTCTCTTTGTTTTTACGCGTCCTCCTGTTTCATCCTTTCTTTTGTTCCCAGGTCATGTCAAACATGGGTTCTTTTGTTTAAAGGCCGACAAACAGCCAGAATGGAGGAAACTGTTCCTCACTTCCTGCTTTTCATTCTATAGGAGGTATTCACTGGCCGCCATATTTGAGGTCACTGTTTAGAGCGCATGCTCAGAACGAGCTCGCATTAATAGGTTGCCAAGACCGGCAATCTTGGTGGTGCGGAATGCACGTGGCAAAAGAACTGTGGAAGCTCGCCGTCAGCACGCGCTCCGCAGCCGAGCACACAGCTATGGCCGCCAGTGAATACTTCCTATACTTCGTTTGAGCTTAGCTCCGAGCGCCGCAAAAGGCTGGGGAACGGTTCACCACTTGGAAAATAGTGTTCGTATGCATCACGAAGTAGTTCGCAAAAGTAAAATTTTAGAAATACTTTGTCCGTGTGCAAATATTGGACAATTCTTCAGTTGTGTCCTGCTAAAACTAATTATCGAAAAATAAATAAAATAAATTACGTTCTACGTTCTTCATAACGTAGTAATGAATATGCTTCGACGAAAACGCTCGAGGTACACCTAAGCATTTCTTATGAGTTGTGAATGCGAAAGCATGCAAGCCGCTCATCCGCTCCCTTTGTCGTCTGCTCGTCTGCTCCCTTTGTCGTCTGCTGCGTACTAGCGCGCGCGCGCTTCGGGATCTCGGAGGCCATGTGTGAAGGTAAGAAGTATGGACTCGGGATTCCGAGACGGTGGATGCGAGGAAAAATATATTGTTTGAAAAGAATCGGAATAATAACGTTATTGTAACCACGAAAGATATATACACAAAGTCAAGTCTGGGTGCTCTGGGGGGCTATGTTGCGCTTTTTGGACTCCCAGGGGTGCTATGTTGCGCTTTTAGGACTCCCAAGAGACTTGGAAGAGGGAAGTGACGTCAACGACTAGAGAAACGCAGATTGGATGTTGACAGAAGAAAACAAAATCAACATCCAATCTGCATTTGCTGCGTTGTTGACGTCACTTCCCTCTCCCTAGTCTCCTGGGAGTCCAAAAAGCGCAACATTGCCCCCCAGGAGACTAGGGAGAGGAACTCCCCTCTTCCCGAGAATCCTTTTTGTGTGTCGCAAAAGTCGCTATTGTCCCCCTACAAGATTATAGAAGATTAACCCGTCACTGAAAATTCGTACAAAAGCAGTCGCTTCGGTGACTGGAACGACTATACTTCGTTTCAGCTTCCGTCCGAGCGCAGCTAAAGCTACGTGTGGCCGGAGCCAATCACACGCCTGGAATAGGTCATGCGATTTCGCCTGCACTTTTGTATCACTCCGCTGCGCCGCTGGTCGTCCGCGCCGCCCGCGCTCGCCGAGTATTTCGTCTGCTACGGGTGTATCAACGGTATCGTCTGCTACAGGTTTAAAAAGTGCCCTTTCACGTTCTGAAATTTAGTCAGAGGGGATGTCAGTACGTAGGCTGGCCGCTGGCGTCTGTGTCCGAGCTTTCCACCTATTCGGCATTTCGGCATAGTTTGGAGATGTAAGTACACATTGCAACGTGCCCGATGACCCGGCCGTTGATGTTTCCTTGTATTGTCTGGATATACCAGGGCTCGCGCCGCAGTCCTTTCCCCTAGCTTCTCGGCGTTCAATGTGATCGGCAGGTAAATGGGTGCCCTGATTTCGCCGCGTATTAGTGAATTGTAGTGGCCCGGACGCTTTTCTAGTTTACAAGGCATCCGCGGTACGACGCGGCCGGAGTCTCCTGCCGAATTTGAAAGTAGACATTCATCACGACTTCTCGCGCCTGACGCTCAAACGTGCCTTTGCGAAAGGACGTTTTGAAGCGACCCGTTGAGGAAAGCAGCGAAGCACATGATTCGGCCATTACGGGAACGAAATCACACAGAAACACCGAGCGCTGCAGCCGTGTTGCCAGAGGATGTGCGTTTTTTCACCAAACCACATGCATTTACATATATTAATAAAAACATAAACTTCAGATATTTAATTTGTTTAGTTGCAAATCATTCTCTGCAGTACAAATCTGGAATATTGTGCAATGTTTACGTACAAAACAGTTATTTAAAAAAAGTTTTACTTTTGCGGACTACTTTGTGGTGCGTAGGAATGCTTTTCTCGGAGTTGCGAACCGTCCTTCAGCCTTTGGCTGCGCTCGGACGGAAGCTGAAACGAAGTATAGGCCATCCTCTTGACGTCAGCCTCCCCGTAGCTTTGCTCGTCTCGAGACGACCTACGTCACGATTGCGTTGGATGTCACGTGCTCTAAGCTGGGCCTTCTCCGAGCGCTTGCCAGAGTGGGCCGTTTATAGCGAAAACTACAGCCACCAGGATCAAAATACAAACGTGCGATTGTCATTTACGGATATTGTGGATCATATTCAACCTATTTTTGAACACGACGGGAATATTTCAAATTTCGTTGAAGTATCCCTTTAAGACATCTTGAACAGAGAAGTCTTGTATTTCGAGGTCGCAGTTCGTTCTTGAGCGAAACGTCGGCAAAATGTGAACACTATGGCTTGGATACGTAGGTATTTTATAGTTTGATATTAGCAACTGATAGAATGCAACAAGAGTTTCATTGATTGACATTTGTGATCTCAGAAGTTTGTGATATATTGTAATAATGGCTGCGTGCGAGCATTACTCACTGCGCACAATACAAATGATGTTCTATGGAAGAGATGGGGGGGGGGGGGGGGGTGGATCGGTGGCCGAGTGGGCTAGCGCACACCAGAGCTCTGGCGCACACCAGCTCGGAGCACGTGGAGCGAAAGCTCGCGCTGCAGAACCCAGGATACTGGGTTCAATCCCCGCCCCTGCCCGTTTCGAGCTGGATGAGCATCGTACCGGCGTGCGGTCGTGTATCACTACTGCGTGATGCACGTTAAAGACCCCAGGCTAGCGGTTGTACTGCACTGGCTAAATTGCTCATCTACAGCTGGGAGACTCGTCGACATTGGAGGCAGACCAAGTTCTAGGCTGTATAAACATACACACAGCCCAATTTTTTTTATGGAAGAGATTCGGACGACGACGAGGCAGCTAAGGAAGCGCTCCTAAATTGTGAGTATTATATCGACACACTCGCAATTTCTTCGACTAGCTAGACAGACGCAATCGCCTATTTGATAGGAAGCGAGGCATAGGCCCTGGCGGCTTCCGCCTAGGCCATGCGACGCTCACCTATCACACCGACCAAGCATCTCTTTCCCGACAGACAAACCGAGCATCGGCGACGAAATACCCTATCAAGCAGCAGCTCTTCTGAACGCAACTGGAAACGATAAAATACTTGGGAATGGCTCCCCTAACATTACAGACCAAAATTCTTATTCTGATGCACCCAGCTCGTCGAGCACCATCATATAGGAGGTATTCACTGGACGCCATATTTGAGGGCGATGTTTAGAGCGCATGCCGAGAACGAGCTCACGTTAATAGCCTGCTAAGACCGGCAACCTTGATGGTGCTAAATGCACGCTCCAAAAAGACTGCGGAAGCTCGCCGTCAGCACGCGCTCAATAGCCGCGCACACAGATATGGCCGAATGACGTCAAATGAAACTGGACGGAGCAAAAAGGTCGGAAACGGCACAAAAGCTCGAGCTCTACTTTTAGCGGTGCGGCAACGATTGAAAGAACACACATCATCAACTATCTCAACATCGTCATAAAGCCAGTGAATCCAAACGTTCTCATCACAAAGATAAACACACTGAAGAAGCCATCGACACCCGTAACAGGGATTCAACAAAGGCCCTTTTGGCCATCACCTGCATCGGTGTGATTCGTGTGCAGGTATACTAGCCTCATTCAAAGGACTGCACTGTGGGTGTCATACGTTGGGTATCAAAAGATATTTCAAATGATGACCTGTTGAAGGCCATCTGCAGCACCACGCCACTGAAAAGCACTTGTCGACTGGCACAAATTGAGGCTGTAAAAATTGCTTTTGCTACACTCTAAGCAATGCCTGCACGTCTACTTGTCCGCAAAACGTTTAAAGGGCCAATCTCTGCGATCTACGAAATCAGCTCAGCTGTTTAGACCTAAAAATGAAGTCTGCGCTGTGGCATTACGCAATGCAAAGCGTCATGCTTGCATTGCGTAATGCCACAGCGCAGCCTTCATTTTGAGGTTTAAACAGATGTTCCGCCTCATCATTTGCTGAGCTGATTTCGTAGATCACAGAGATTGGCTCTTCGAGTATTTTCCGGGTAAGTAGACGCGCAGTCATTTTTAAAAATACAAACGAATTTTCGGTTCTACCAAAACAAGCCCCGACCAACTCAGATGTCCTTCTGACTACAACAGCTTCAAGCAGGGCCTCTCATTCAACGAGACATCCAGAAAAACCTATCATGTCATTCAAGAACACCATGCAGGCCAAGACTCCAGTTAAACAGTCACTGACTTCCTATTCACCTACAATGGGGTCGATCATCTCCTCACTAGCTGAAAAACTCCGGAGCTTCCTTTCGGCATTGCCTTTCCCATGGTGCAAGACAGTCATCGCGCTTATTGATACCGTCCTCCCGATCGTCTTGTTTTGGTGTTGATGAATCTGACGGGAAGACTAACTCATCACACAGGCATGTGAGTGTATAATGACAATTTATTAATTGCGTTCGAATGCAGCATTGTTGCAATGGAACTCACGCGGCTTGCGTAGTCGGTTTTTTTTTGGCATTTTTGTTTTTGTATAATTTTCCTCTTATAACTATTTTTGAATCAAGTATTAGTCAGCAGACACGTTGATCTGGTTACAAAATTTTATATTCGCCAAGAGGAGCAAATCCTAGCAGAGTTCTCCTCGCTATTCGCACCAATATTACATTTATTCCACATATATGTTCACCTCATCCCACTAATGAATATGTAATGGCAACAGTTGAAAAAAAAAAAAAAAACTTAAGTTCACGGTTATTTCTGCCTATATTACCACTCAGCGCCTCGATAAAATAATTCAGAACAGTCCACCACATCTTTTGACGGATGATTTCAACGCCCATCATTCATGTTGGGGTTGTTTAAAAGTTAATGCGCGCAGTAGGTAACTTTTGCGTATCGCAAACGAACGCGAACAAAATATTTTTTAACGATGGCAGCCCTACCAATTTTCGTGGCGCTAGGACATCAAGCTCTCTGGATATCACTATGATAACAGCAGCACTCACAGAGATGTCGACTTTGTTCTGTGACATTAAATCTTATGGAAGCGACCATGTTCCAACGTACACAACAATAGCTGTCTAGCAGTGTCAAAAAATATCGATATCGGAATCGAGTAATACCCCTGACAGACGGGCACCTCAAATGACATTTACCCCAAATGACATTCAGTGTAAATGTCATTTAGGCAGTGTCACACGGTAACTCAAATGACATTTGACTTAAATGACATTCGAGCTCAACTGAGTTCTGCCAAACTCATTTACGGCTCGTAAATGTGTAGTCTCGTCAACAGCGGTCAGCACAAGTTCCGCGAATTGAAATAAAACATTATAAATAATATAAATACAATTGAAAACAATGCTTGTAGCAATTATTTTTAGAAAAAAATGCTCATAACGTGTATATCTCGCACACCTTTTGCGATATATTTGTTTAATATACTCGCGGTCTCAGTTGCGCGTCAGGAACGCGTTCCGACGTTCCGGCAGTTCCGGATCCATCGCACTACGATCATTGTCATCAGCAGGCTCCATCACTACAGGGTCACGGTCTTCGCTTGAATCGATCGCAGACGTAAACGTCAACGAGGTATCCGGCGAAGAACGAAAGAGCGCGAGGAACAACGGCGAGCAAGATGCACGGAGTTCCGAAAGCAGACGAGCCAAGCGGCGGAACGGCTACGGCTACGAATTACTTGGGATTGCTGACGTCGTGTCATAGTTGCCACAAAACACCTTGTCTCCGTCAAAACGTGTACTGAGTTTTCATCACCGTGTTTGAATTTTATGTTCTGAGAATTCATTACATCTTATTTACTTAATAAACAATATAATTAACACTAGTTTGCCGGGTTAACAACAGACCGCTATCGTGATAGACATCACCTAAATGACATTTGAGTTGCCCGTCTGACACGACACGACTTAAATGTCATTTGAAAATCCTAAAGGCCTTTAGCGTAAATGACATTCAAGGTGCCCGTCTGACAGGGGTATAAGATGAATAGAATTTCAAGGCGCCATTGAACTACAGTTCAAATTTCCAACAACCAGTACCCCAAGGAAATTCCAAGGTAATTTACAAAGGCTATAACAGCCGCAAAACAAAGTAGCCACCACTTTATATCAATAAAGAATACAGTCGTTGATGCAGAATACGAAAGCCTTTGAGCTATCAGACGTCGAGCTGAACGTCGAGCACGAAAAACTGGAAATTCGGATGATATTCGATATGCAAGTAGAACACAGCACCATGTTAAAAGAAATCTTGACAAGCCATCAAAGAAACGCTGGGGGAAGTTTTGCGGTAGACATTATTTCAGAAAACCAGTAACTCGATTATATAGAATATTTCGAAGTTTGCGTTCAAATCCACAAAAAACACGTCCAATTAACTCAATAGCTTAGTCCAAAAGAAGAGCCAGATTTCGGTCGCTGAAGAGTTTTGTTCCAAAATTACTGAAAATTCAACTAGATGCGCATCACTGTAATCAGCGAGCTGTAATAGCGCTTCTAATACATCTAAACAATTTAATATATGCTGCAATCTAAGAGAGATGAAACAAGCACTATTGTCATGCGATATGTCTCAGCACCCGGTCCAGATGGCATACAAGGCACAAAACTAGTTAATCTTATGAAATTATCACTTTCTTGCATGATTAACATTTATAATACGTCATGTAAATCAGGTGTCATTCCAAATGAGTGAAAAACTTCTCATGTGACGCCAATTTTCAAACTAGGAAAATCACCATTAGATCTTAACTCGTACCGCCCAATCGCTCTCTCTAGTTGTGTGGGAGGGCTAATGGAGAAAGTGTTCAATTCCCGTCTAGAATTGTGTCTTGACAGCGAAAACATTTATCTTCAGACTATCAAGATTTAGGCGAGGCAGACGCAGCATTGACAATGTAGTCGAGCTGGTTACAAGCGTAGAACAGGCAAAGAAAAGAGAATACATTTCAGTCGTATTTCTGGACGTAAAAGACGCCTTCAATAGCGTACAGCATTCTTCAATAGTGTGCGGATTCACAAAAATCGGCCTTTCAGGACGCTCGAGCACATGGATACGCAATTATCTACTAGGAAGGACATTCTATGTTTCCACTGAGGAGGGAGACACTCCTCTTCACTTTCTCAACCACGGTGTTTCTTAAGGAGAAGTTCTTAGTCTGACACTCTTTAATGTTTCTCTTATTGGAATTTCAGAGAAGCTTTTTGACATTGTACACATATCCCTTTATACAGGTGATCTCTGTATCTGGGCAAGTGGAAAATATTTACACCGAATAAGAAGCAGACTACAGTAAGCCGTCAGTGTAATCATAAAATTCCTTCAAAACCGCGGCCTCCAGACCTCACCTTGCAAATCTGCGGCTCTTGCTTTCACGATGAAGGATACAGATGGACACCCAATATTAATTGCAGGGAGAGCCGTTCTGTATGTAAAAGAACACGCGTTTCCGGGCGTGACCCTGGACCGTTCGCTAACGTGGACGCCTCATCTTCGTCGTCCGAAGAGAAAGCTCGCTTGCTTCGTTAATATCACAAGGGTGACGAGTGGAACTAGGCGCGGATGCCCTGTCTGGGCCCGTGTAAAATTCTACACATATCTCTTTATAGGACTTCTTCGATATAATCTTTTACAGAGTCTACAAGCACAAATTTTACGAGCATGCCTGGGATTGCCAAGATGCACCTCCAACATTGGGACAGTAGCTGAAGTCCGAGTTTCAACGCATGACATCCTTAGGATACAAAGCCCTTCAATCTAAAATTTTGAAGTCGTGACATATATGTCACGACTTCAAAATTTTAGATTGAGGGGCTTTGTTCAAACGCGAAAATATGCGGTATTTTCCCAATCAATAATGTTGCTTCAGGATTACCTACCGTTGACGTTTGACGCTGCAATGACCTTACCCACTACTCTCCCCACGCCTGTTCTTACACAACTGACCTTGCAACATATTCACAATACGAGTGACTTCACGAGAGAGGAGGGAGGGAGGCGGAGGAGAAAGGGAGGAGGAGGAGAGGAGGAGGAGGGAAAAGGAGAAGGAAAGGAGGAGAGAGGAGGAGAGGGTACGGAGAAGGAGGAGGGGAACACTCTCCTCTCCGTACCCTTTCCTCCTACTCCTCAAGAGCTGCGCTCTAATTCAGAATTACAAGGAATTTTAAACGTCTTTCATTTTTTTTTTCATTCAAGGACATCTTTAATTCGGTGTTGTTGTTGTTGTTTTGTTTTCCCCCGATTTTGATAAATGCAGCTTTGGGGTTAATTTCGTGGTTTATCTGTGTTTACCGAAAACGCGGAACCCTACTTATAAGCAATATAACCCTAATGGGACTATATTTCTGTATTACTTTAACCTTGATGTCCGTTGAGCGAAACGTGCCACTTATTTTATTTCAGTTTTTAGATATTGACACTGGAGTGAAGGTGGGCCCGCACACGCCTGCAGAGCTCTACTTCAGGATTCCGAGCTGCATGAGAGGCTACTATGGCAGGCCTGAGGAAACCGCTCAATTCATGGACGCCGACGGCTGGTGCCGCTCAGGTAAGTGTCAGGACAAAACTGTCGTCGATCTGCGATAGTCACAATTCTCTGAGTTGTAAAGCGAACGAGAAAAAAACAGATCATGACTAATGGGGCACGTAACCTAATAAATTGGGAATAATTTTTTTTACTGGGTCGTATTGTAGGACACTAGCTACGAGCTTTCACATATTTTACGGTTTTAATTGACAACGTGCCAGGTTCAACAAAAATAAGGTTGGTAGCCCTCAATCTTTTTATATATATATATATATATATATATATATATCAGGTGTGTGGTTTTGGCTAGTATTTCACCAGCATACTGCTGGGCTGTCCCAATTTCCGTGAGTGTCAAAATTGCCGGGTTAAACAGGGTATTTTAAACCACCGGTTCTGAAACAATAAAAATTGCGTCATGGAAACCAAGCGCTACCCAAAGAATTCCGGAGAACGTATACACCGCATTTTAGATCGCCGCCCCCTGGGTAAACTTTCTTTCCCCATCTCATCTAAACAACGCTTAAGCATAGAATGGCTTGCTCACCTTTGTCTTTTGTGTGAGCAGAACCATTAATGAAGTGTGTGAGCCTCGTGAGTGTCTTTTGCAAGAATACCGAAGGGTGTGGAGGCTCGACTCCGACGTAACGTTGCTGCGGTGGCGCTGTTGCATGCATGGCGTATGGGCGAACGCTCCACCCCGAGAGAATGTAGTTTCCGCGCATAGGCAGTACCCACACAACGTGCGAAAAAAAAGATCGGCTTGTTTGTAAACAGCGCGTTGGCGTCTACAGTTTCCTGCGACCGAAAGAATGGTACATGGAACGCGTTTTCGGCAGGTGTGTTTAGCATCGCCCATGCATCAAAAGTGGTTCAAACGTGGCAACATACGACGTCACAGGAACCTTACCGAAAGGCTTAAGAGCCCCTGTCCTTCACGCGTGTATCATTGTCTGCCCCGAAACCTTGCAGGAGACGTGGCCTACTACGACGAAGAGGGGAAGGTGTACTTCGTTGAACGTTTGAAGGAGATGATCCGATGCATGGACAACCAGGTTGTTCCAGGCGAGATCGAGGACCTGCTCATGAAGCACCACGACGGCATCCGGGAGGTGGCCGTCGTGGGGCTACCGCACCAGGAGTACGGCGAAGCGGCTGCCGCCTTCGTGGTCCTCAAGAACTCCCACAACGAGCGGAAGAAAGAGATCGAAGAGGAACTTAAGAGCATCGTTGCGGGTAAGCAGTGTACTTAAGAGTCACTGACAGCTTAAGGAGCATTTTATTACCGATCAGCAGTCAATGCCATGGCAGCATTAGCCGATAAAAATGCCTAAGAACAAACAAAGGAGAAAGAAGCGTATCATGGTATACCATGCCCTGGGTTTCTTAAGTTTTTTGTGACTGCAACTCAGAACCTTAGGGAACTTAGGGGGCATAGTTTCAAGCTTGGAATAAAAATAAAGTTATTGTTTACGCTTGCATACGGCGCGGAAAGGCGCTATATACTATATCATCAATGTGGACTTTTTTTCCCCCCTTTTTTGTGTGTGTGTTTGCAGAAGAACAATTCGACCGCAGTTCTCGATGACTTCTAGGATGTTGTGGCAATCGGCGGGATTTATTTCTTGTGGGACAGTTCAGGACGTCGGGATTTAGGCCAACAAAACACACACACAAAAAAAACTAGACAAGTCGAGCTTAGATTGTCGTTACTCTGTTCGCCGTTGTTCTCGTAAGCACCGCCATTTTTGGGGCTTGATGCAGAGCGGGCGCAATGGACCATTTTCGAAAGTCTATCAAGCAACACTGGCGGTCGCCATAGGCTTGGACACGAAGCGCGTGATTGGACCAGAGTCCTCGCCGAACGCTGACGTCACACTCGTGTCCAATGCAAGCTCAGAGTATGTGATCAAGCAAAAACGGATAGGCGTTGGCGCGGACTTCTAAAAAAAGCCTATATCGGCGATCGTTCCGATTAAAAAAATGCGACGTTCTCAGCTTTAGATAAGATGTGCAAAAACGGTTCCCTAAAACTCTTGATTGCTTCTCTCTGCTGCGGTCTGCTTTAAGATCTTTGGACGACGGACAATCGTTTCCTGCGATATCAGATAGAGCTTCAGACCACAGCTGGTCAACGATGATGTTAAACGCCAAGATTGCTGAAGTGACGTTTATCTGATGCATAGCTTATGTAGGGGCTCTACACGAAACAACTTGCACTGCCAAAATATTAAAATATCGAAACGCGAAAAGGGACACTATAGCTGTAAGCGTTACACGGCCCACTTCGCAAGCGGATCTGATCTAGTCTATACTATATATAGGCCAGACTTGCCTCCCTGTGCCAACAGCTGCGTGCGTTCGATATATAAAACATGTACTGCGGATTCGCCATCCCACGAGATCACGCATGTATACGACTCTGATTTTTTATGCGTTCGTTCAAATGTCTTCTTTTCTTCGCTTCTGCCAGGTTCTTGCGCAGTTCACAAGCATCTCTATGGCGGAGTCCACTTCGTCGACTCGCTTCCCAAGACCGAGACGGGGAAAGTGCAGAAGAAGGCGCTGCTTCCGCAGCATCGAAATGCCTGATGGCAGTGTTCCGCTGAATTGCTGCGGCTGCGCTAACTATGAGCCCTTAGAGCTTTCTTGAGAAACTCTTCGATTGCTTTTTGTTTCCGGTGCTTTTCTTTCGAATAAACAAATGATGCGAATGTTTGTACCTATTACGAAAATCGCGTAAAATCAAGTATTTTTAGAGTGCTGTGCGAGTTCACACACGGAAAAATGTCAATACCGAAAAGAACCCTTAAAAGAGCCCTGAACTTTCTAAAAACGTTTTTGATAAGTGACTTTATAAAACGTGTCTGTCGCGAAAATATGTTTTATTTTTTTATTTTGGTTACTTACAAACTAACTCCAGCTTATCGAGGGCATTATAATAGGGGCGAACAGTAAATAACTCACAAAGGTCACATATTCTCACGATTGGTTATACAAACGAGAAAAAAATTAAAAGTTTTCAACTTCCTGTGACGCCGATTTAGAGCGCAGCTCTTGAGAGGAGGGGATGGTACTGAGTGGAGGGTATGCACCTCCTCCTCATCCGTACCCTCTCCTCCTCCCTCCTTCTTCTTTCACGCATGAAACGCGCGCGTCGTCACGCGACGTTTCGGCGCGCTGCACTATGGGACGTTTCCCATAATGCACCGCGCGGTTACGCCGACGCCGACGCCGCTCAAGCCGGAAACGGGCGCCTAAGAGCTGCGCTCTAAAATACGCTTTTGTTCAGGATGCTTATCGATTCCTGTATCCGGTGTCCTTTTTTTCGATCACATTTTTTACTCGTTTCATATTAGTTGGACTAGCCAATGACTACAAAAGATTTTTTTTTTTTTATGAAAGGTACGTTTTTTAGCGTTAGTGAAGCTCTTATAAAAACACGTTTGTGTGTGTGTATGTGTCTGTGTATGCGTGTGTGTGTGTAATGTTACGCCGCAGATTTCACCTTCTTACGTAAGGAATTGGAAGCACACTAGGTTGGTCCAAACAAGAAAATAAAATGACAGCTCTTAGCGTTAATTTGGCTCGTCGAACGCTCATGATAATTGGATAAAACAGAAATGCCTGCTTTCTTTTTTTTTTTGTGTTTGTCTTTAGCGAAAGATTTCATTTACTATTATTACAGACCGGAAAGGTCCAGATCTACAAAAACTATATCAGCAATAATAGTATGCTTTCAATGTTTGTACCAGAAACGTTCAGAGAAAAACAACCCCCGAGGCTCCAACTTCCAAACCCTCTCCTTTTGAGTTCTATCTCAAGTGAGCGGAAGCCTCAAAGGTTCATTCCACTTCAGAGCGCTGTTCGCGCTAAATAAAAGCTCCTTAATCTTGTTCTTCAACAAAAAATAAAAAATAAAAAAAATCTGTCCAAAACGTTTCTTGGAAGAGAGTACAGGATCACGGCATCCGCGCAACGTAATCTATGGGCCGACCAAGCAGCTTCGTTTGCTCCTTTTATCGAGACCCATCTTTCAAAACATGCTTGAAACCTAAAACGTGCTGTCTGCGTCAAACCGTGGATAATATTCTGCTGAGCAACGCTCTACTAAGGGCCGGAAAGGTACTTGCTCCTTCGAATGTGGAAAAAACAAATCGAGCATGTTGGCGAGTAGAATTTAATCCCCGTGTTTTGTTTTATTGGTACGCGTTCCAGACAGAAACACCAAAGAGTTATGAAGCTTGTGTTGTTTACATGAGACACGTAAAGTACTTTATTATTAGGATTAGTTAGAGCAGTTGTAATAAAACCAAGACAGGCGCGTGTCATTGAGAAACAGCTAGCCGTTGGTCTTGTTATTGTAGAGAAGTTTCAGCTGCTGCTTCAGAACTTTCCCGTTCACATTTCTCGGGAGCCTGTCCACGATGAAGACGCCCCCGTAGATGTGCTTGTAGTACGGCGTCTTTTCTAAAACGAAAACAAAATTAAAATGAACATTTTGTATGGAATCGCCAACAGCGAGAGAAGTAGCAGTTAGGAATGGGAAGCCATCCGCACGATCCAGAACGCTCGGTATTAAAAAGTATTCGACCGAATGGTCCGCGTTACTATATATCTTATTTTATATACATTGTTTCAGCTTCGGTCCGAGCGCGGCCGATGTAATGCGCCGAAGGGCCAATCAAACAGCGAAGAGGCACAACGTCATGGCGTGCTCTCTGCAGTTGATAGGACAAGCGGGTATTCGCCGTCTCTCTGTGCGTGCTCCAACGCCGGCTAGTCCTATCAAGCGTAGAGATCACGCCATGACGTTGCGCTTTTTGCGCTGTTTGATTGGCCCTTCGGTTCATACCATCGTGCGCGCTCGGACCGAAGGTGAAACGAAGTGTAGTGATAGCTCGTATGGCTCCCAGCGAATCACAAAAATCTAAATATAATTAAATAAAAAAAAATTGATGTATGCAGAGTTAACGTGTATGACGTTTCATTTGCTTCTTATCCGTGCGGAAATCGCGTTTCTCGGATCTAGTCGCATTCTGAGTTTCATCGATCGCCTTTCCTGCACTGCCATTTTTTGTCTACTCGCCAGTGAATTGCGTTCAGACCATGCGCCATTGCTCTTTCCACAGAATATTATAGACGTAGTGAATGCGTTCGGAACCCAGAGACTCAGCATTTTTCGTCTGAGCGACAAGCGCTAGAAAGCTGTATAAGTTCACAATGATTGGCTAGTTCCATATTCTGCTGGAAATTAGACCCACAGACGCTTTTGTTTCTGTCTCAGATTGTGTTATTGTAACATTTATTCTGGCAACGATGAGCCTTTCCAAAGTCGAAAAGGCACTAATGGTTTGCCCCAATAAAAATACACTCCTTTTTGCCTCACGAAGGAACGTTAAAGCGGACGACCTTCGCCTCACCCGCAACGAAGTCCTTGAGTTTCTCGGCCACGTCCTCTGGGCAGCCGGACGAGGTCCGCAGTACAACAAAAGCTACGGGCATGTCCCCGTACTTGACATGGGGGACACCGACCACGGCCGCGTCGGCGACGTCCTCGTGACTCTGGAGCACCCGCTCCAGGTCAGACGGGGACACTTGATGGTCCAGACACTTGATCATGTCCTTGATACGATCGACGTAGTAAACCCGGCCGTCTTCATCGTACGAGGCGATGTCTCCTGTCGAGCGGAATGGCAATTTTTCTTTCAGCTTTATTTCGCGCATATGGTATCCAGGTAGAAACAAACGGTAAAATATACCCCCTCCGGGAGAATCACGTTAGCAAGCGCACTGCATCACAATTAATTACTCTTCAGCGGGGAATATATCCTTTTGTCATACTACAAGATGGTGCTCATTCGTGGTATCTGCAATGGATATCTGGTTAACTGGAGAAAGAATGAATGCGCATTTAATGGCGTAGCCCTTCACTCAAAGAAATACGAAGGTCTCCTTTCCCGCGAGGAACTTAGAAGGGTCAATCGCTGCAAGCTAAAGAGGGAATTCGGCCGAAAACTATATGTTTAGGCCTAAAAAAAACTGTCTGTGACACATGCGCTATAGCAATAAGCATGACCTTTGACCATGCACAATACCACAGAGTATGTTCTTGTTTTTTGAAGTTTAAGCATAATTTTAGCCACGCCATTTGCCGAGCTCCCTCTGTGGATTACAACGATTGACACTTCCAAGTGCTTTCTAGAAAAGTAGACGCCCCGGATTTTTTAGTGTGTTTGGTTGATCACGTTTTTCTTTCTCATCACGTCACTGGAACTTATTCACTTGCCCATGATATTGCGTAGGCCCGGGGAATCATATCAGTATAAAAAGGAATAACAAGTTCAGCCGTTGCATGCAAGTTTCCTGCGAAACCGAATTAACAGCATTCCTCGCCGACATTTACTCAGGCTTCGATTCGAATGTTCAAACTTGCGCTATTTGCGTTGACTTTACTAAGGCATTCAACAAGGTTCCTCGTCGACGTCTTTGACTGAAACTTAGAAATCTTAATATTCAGCCGTCTGTTATCAACTGGATCTCTGAATTCCTGATTAGTCGCACCCAATACTCCTCTATTAACAACGTGGAATTACCAACCTGTAAGATAACGCCTGGCGTCTCTCAGGGGACGGTACTTGACCCTCTTTTATTTCTAATCTACATTAATGACCTGCATAATAACATTTCTTTTTCAGTGCGCTCATTCGCTGATGATTGTGTAATTTACAAACCTATTCATTTACATAATGACCAACTAACTTTACAGAACGATCTCACATTATGAACTCAGTGGTGGGAAAAAAAAAAACAACAAATGGCTTGAAATTTCAATAAATGTGAATCACCTTCATTTTAACGCCGTTCACTTGTTGCATCATTTTAGTATCACCTTGCTATCACCCCAGTGATGCCTTGTTCATCATACAAATGACTGGGAATCCACTTTACTTCTGATTTAACATGAACGACTCGCATAACCTCTGTCGTTGTTAATGCTAACCATACTCTCAAATTTTCAAATTTTTACGCCTTAACCTCAGACTAGCGACGCCCTTAGTAAAAGAACTTGCCTACACTACACTGGTAAGATCCAAACTAGAATACGCATCCCCAATATGGTCTCCATGAGCCGTTCAAAATAGATCACTTCGTTTCATTTATTCTGACTACTCTTCATATATTAGCCTTTCAAGATTACGCTGGTCAGCTAACCTGGACACACTTTCCCTCCGCCGGAGTGTGTCCCGCCTTATCTTCTTCATCAAATCTTTTATTGCCATAAGCATCTTAAAGAATATTTGCTTTCACCTGCCCACCGAATTTTCCCACCATTCATGCAAATTACATGAAATTTCATCATCCACAGTCTCTTATCAAATGTCTACATTGCCATCGGCCAAGAGTGGAACGCACTACCTGACTACATTGTTTCCATAAATAACTCTAACACATTTGCAGCTCCCACTGCCCTCTTTCTCTCTAACCCCCTATATAGATTTCAGTGTCCTAACGTTTGTTCAAGTTGTATTGATTTTTTTTTGTAAAAGTATACTCACCCCTTGTGTAATATTCTTTTGGGTTTTCAAGAAAAATAAATGATGATGATGATGAAGGTGCCGTAGTTGATAAACAATTTCATCGGTAACTCCTCATTTCGTGTTGAAGACATTACACTGGTCTCTTTTTCTTTTTCTTTTTTAGTACATAGGATTGCTTGTTGCTTATTACCCGAATAGAAGCTTCTGTTACAAAATCAGCATAAAGTTGTTGTATGCACAAAAGGTCAACCAACCTAGAATGAAGTGAATGCGCTTTCCGCGCGGTAGTGGCGTCAATCTCAAAGCGAAGCTGTACTTGACACGTTGGGCGTTTTCTTTTCGTGTCCGTCAACAGAAACGTAGTCGACAAAAAACCATCGCGTGCACCTCATCTTCGTTCGCGCGCCTTATCTTCTATCATGAAGGTTTGACACTTGTTTCAATAAGAAAACCACAAAAGAAGTGTCAAAACCACATGATAGATGAAAAGGTGCGCGCGAACAATGTGAAGCACGTAGCGCTCCCCGCATGCGTTTTCGGTAAAAGTTGTGATTGCGTAAGCTGCTGCGGCAACGGCAGAGTACGAAGTGGTGAGTGACGTCACTAGCAACGCTAACAATGCGAAGCACGTACCGCTGCGCTCCCCGCATGCGTTTCCCGGTAAAGATTGTGGTTCCGTAAGCTGCCGCGGCAACGGCAGCGTACGAAGTCTTTCATATAGACCCTTTTGCTCTTTACAAATATGAACTGCAACTTGCGTCCCAAGCGACCTCCGGTCACTCGGTCTTTGCAAGCCTGTCGAGCTTGCTTATGTGACCAGGGCTAGTTGTCATTCGGTTGTACAATTTAACACCTTGGAGGAGGCAAGTTGGTTTACAAAATATTCCAAACATTTTTATAGATCTCCCGCTTCTTCGTTCTTTCGCCGTTCACCTGGAGAATTGGTGGTTAAACGTTTCATCGACGCTTCAGGCACCGGTTTCAAGGTGGGCTTTGTTCATTCTTTTTATGAACCGGAAGTTCGCTGGAGCACTGCCTGGTGGCGTTTGCAAAGGGTCCATATTAAACAGCTTTGGTACAGTGCATTTACTTCTCTTTCGTCTATCATTTGGTATAGTGCAGTGAGCAATCGTTGCAGGTGACACCACAGCTTCGCTGGCCAACCACCTTCATAGCGTGGATTGGAGCCCCAATTTTTACGTCACTTTTGAAAGTTACCTTTGGAATTCTGATCAGTTGCCTTTCACAGTCATATTTCGCGCGTTGAAATTTAATGTAACACCTTTAACCATTTACAAATGCACTTACGTTTTAAGCGTAAGTTCACTCTTCGCAGAGCACTGAGATGGCCAATCACAACGAACAGTGTAGAAATTCCAGAATGACAAAGCTCGAAATATGATTTAAAAAAACGCGATTTGCACAGGGACAAGGGGCATGACGTTTCACTTGCTCACGCTAAGCTCACAACCATCTTTCTTTTTTTCTTTTTCAGAGTACAGTTTTACCTGAACGGCACCAACCATCGGAGTCGATAAATTCTGCCGTCTTCTCTGGCATGTTGTGGTAGCCTTTCATGACGCTCGGAATGCGGAAGTAGAGTTCACCCTCCTTGTGAGGACCTAGCTTCTCGCCTGTCTCGAGGTCGATGAACTGCGTTTCGTAGAGAAAAATTTTTTGCAGATTTAGTGATTGTAAGGAAAGAAACCTGCAACTAGAAAAACGATGAAAAAGAATTACTGTGTCCTATGCCAGGTTTATAATTTGTGATTGTGCTTGCGTGCGTGCGTGTGTGTCTTCAGCTTGAGTAGCATTATTGTCGAGCTATGGCTTGCACTACAAGGATTTTATTTATTTTATTACTTTCTGAGATCTCAATTTTCCAAATCATTACGTGGCTATATTCACCACACAAACGATGTCAATTATTATTCTAGCTTGTTTCTAAACAACGTGGCTTGCCAGGTGTGGCTATACTTTATGAAATCGCTGTTGATTTCACCTTTACGTGACCTTCGCCTGTCTTATACACAATGAGTCCAGATTCTATACTCTGAGTTGTAATTTGTCCAGTTGAAGGGCCACTCCAATAGAAAAATGGAGATCTTGTTCTCGTCTGTCTTGATGATCTGTGATTATATTTTGGTGAACATAATCCATTCACGACAATTATTCTCTGAAACTTGAGACAAAGCCAATTCATTTAATGCTCAAAACGACCCTTCTAGTCATTTTCCAGACACTCTTTGTGGTGCGTGCTCTCTAAACTTCCATCGTGTGGCTCATGGCTGTTAGCCATAGACGTCCCTACACCTCGTTGGTGACGAAGCGAAAATGTGTCTTAGCGAAATTACTCCCCCCCCCCCCCCTTCCCCCCGTAAGCATAATCTCGAGATTAAATTTTCCGGTGCATTGCCGTAGTACCTCTGCGGTGGCATCTGCCAATAGATTGCGATTGCATAAACGTGTGTATATGAGACTCTTTCTCTGCTACTTCATTTGGCGTGCTCTGGTTGTCAACATTTCTTCCTCATTGTTTCAAAAATAGGAAAGAAAATATACTAATGTTGTCAATTAAAAAAAAATTGCTCTGAATTAAAGAGTAAACGAGTTTTTTCTCTCTGCCGCGCTCCCCCTCCCAGTCTCAATAGCCGCGTTCGATTTACTTACACCTCCTGCACCGGTGCAAAAAAGTGCAGGGCGGTGTACTTCCTGTCGTATCTAAATACTCATACCGGAAGTAGACTGCCTTAAGCCTGGTTCAGACAGTTGCGTTTGACTGCGTTTGACTGCGTTGCGGCTGCGAGTAACCAGGGCATCCCTGCTGCTAATATCGCGTTGCAAGATGAGTCCTGGAATTGAATTTCACGCTTCATACGAAGCACAGATGTGCCGGTGACTGGCTTTCGGTTCTCGACGCAACGCAGTCAAACGCACTCAACCGCAAGTGTCTGAACCGGCCTTTACGCTTTTCTGCACTGGTGCAGGAGGTGTAAGGAAATCGAACGCAGCGTATTCTGTACCGTTTTCTACTCAGAGCATTATGGCCACCCTATACGTCTTTTTACTTCAGTAGTTACCTGACCGGCGGGGAGGGGGCGCTGACACACGCGGCGCCATAGAGTGGCTTAAATTTGGTTAGTTTCGTTTTCAGCGGACTCCCGGCTGTGCTGGTGTGTTATGTAATTTTCGCTCAGTTTTGTGATATAAATGTATCCCTTGTGGCACAGAACCACGGTGCACAGAACCAATGATGCAGAGGTAATGGGCCAACTTGACAACTACGACGCAGTTACGAGCCTGAATTGTGGACGTTTTAACGAAAACCTTCATCTGATCATGTTCCTCGTTCGGCCAGGTTTAGCTACGAAATGACTGAAATGATGCCGGGGTAGGGTTAGCAATGTCTACGGCCGTACTGGACGTACCAGCTGATGCTAGTTTCCATAAAAATAAACTAATAAAGAGGCTAATGCATGGAGGCAGTGAGAAAGCAGGCCGACGGCCTGACTAACGATGTGCTGAATTGCACAGAACAGATGAACTCGCAAGTTTAGTGCTCACTGTTAAATTTTCGAGGACACCAACGTTTTGTGAAAATTGACGACCGAGAAACGCCCCTGTAATGACACATGGAATGCAAAAAATAAGCGATATTTTCTCCGTTGGTTTCTTTAAACTAAGTACTCGAGAGATGTTTCGATGATGCTTCCTAGGCCGAGTAGGACATTTTTTTCAACTATCAGCCTGGCTAAAGTATTTATGAGCAGCATTTAAAAATGTTGACCTTAAGAAACTATTTGTCATACGGACATTTTCTTACAACGTATTAAGAATATGAGATAAGGAACAAACCCGTCAATTGAAGTCTGCTGTCTGTTTTCCGTATAAATTGCGGAATGAAATTAAATGGCGCTAGTGAATTGCCCTCCAGCAAGCTTGGCCCTAGTCAAATGGCAGGTACAACTTCATGTATTTGTGCAGACAGGCCTCTATTTGTTTTAACATATACGTTTTTTACTCAGCGGCGTCGAGAGCAAATTCGGCATCGACAACTCTGCAGTCTAGTGATTTACATGCAGACGGCTTCTTTTCGGCGTCACATATTGCGTGCCTCGGGCGCTCTTGTCAGGTAATCAACACGTTTTTCCCCCGGGGAGCCCAACCCTTTGTGTCTAAATAAATTAATGGAATTGCATACCTTAAGAAAATTGAATGACTGCAGATATGAGACCGATCACAGTGTATACACGTTTGCAAGTCCGGCTTCAGGGCGCCGCCATCTTGCTCGCTGGGGTGCGCTGGGACGCGTGCGAATCCGATTACGAAGCCTTGCTAAGGCGCCATAATCGGATTATGGCTGCGCCCAAGCGCACCCCACTGGACAAGATGGCGGCGCCCTGAGACCGGATTTGCAAACGTGTATACTTTCTTTAAATTCGTAAAGAAACAGATCAACCGAATGTTGATACCGCAAAAAATGATTCCCCCATATAATCAAAAGCAACTGTTTTGGATTTTTTATGAAGGCAGAGCCCACGATGCTTTCAAGAAACACTCAGTGACTCCTTGCGTTGACTATATTTGCCTTCTTCTTTAGGATCATCAATTTTGTGATCATAAATATACCTTGCGCTTCTTATTGCGCGACTATCACTTAAAAGGGCCCTGCAATCATATTCAAGCGTCTGCCTTTTTTGCGGTTTCCACGTGTCTTGGGGTTCGGGCAAGCCAGCGGGAACTGAGAGAGAAACTAAATATCAGTGCGTCATATTTTAACCGGACGACGAGCAAACCTCCTCCGCCTACGAGGGCGCCCCGCAGAGCCGAAAACGCGCAATATGTGAAGTTTTTGGTCCTGGCCTTACTACTGGTCAGAGCCACTAAAAACTTCTTTTTAGTCGAAATACAAAATCTTATTGGCGCGAACCGTTTCAGTTATTAATGAAAGTTGTTTTTGTTCAGTATTTAAGATCAGAAAAGAAACAAACGCAGTTTATAAAGTACGGAAACACGAAACTACCCGTAGACATACCCTCCACCAAACGGTGGAAAAGGCGGTGCATACTAGAAAGGGGTAGTGGGATCAGGCACCGACGAGTGGCGAGCGTAGAAATGTCCCGGAAGTACGCGGCGGCGCTGCGGTCGTATACGGGCTCGAGGATCCGACCGGTTCTGAGCGTTCCGAAGGCCTTCGGCGAGCAGGTTTGGCTTGTGGTTTGGCCGTTCGGCGGTTCGGCGGTTCGGCAGCGCGAAGCGGCTCCCGTTCTGAACTGACATTTACCTCGTGTTTGCTGTCGTTTGTGGCCAAAGAAGTGTCATGCCGAATTAGTGTTTAATTGCACAGCAAATGCAATGCGAGCCGCCCTGGCCGCCCGCTTCATCCAGCCTGTCCAGCACATGCTTTAGTGGCGCCCTCTCGAGCCGTCGACACGGAGTGCGGCAGCCGTGAGCGCTCGCTGAGCTCACTACCCCTCCTCTAGTTCACGGCCACTCAAGCTACCAAGGACGTCATGAAGGAGGTTATTTTTTCGCTTCTTTTTGTGATTTTAATTTGCCTATAACTTTTCAAATAAAGCGAAATTCAAGAAAAGAAAAGTTTCATTAAGTTACTACGTTCAGTGCGCTCAGGTTCGGTGATAATTCAAAACCACTCAAAAAGTCCTTGCAGGGGTAGTCCGGCGATTTTTTCATGGTCGCTGATTTGCCTCAAAATTGGCTCAACACACCGAACGACACGGCTGTACCAGTCACCCAAATATAGTGTAAAAATAAAAACATTTCACGAAGTTATTGAATTCTCGAATTTTGTTTTCATCGTGTTTCTCAAACCGGGAGCCCCTACTGGCAACATTGAAGTGTGACGACAGAAATGGTACAAATTGGGCAGTAAGCCGTGTTCCCAACTGATTACAAGACGTTTGATGGCGGGAAAAGAATGCTTGTTAGCTGATTCACTGAAAAGCACGCAAAAACACTCGACATACCCTGATTAGGACTACCTGCACGACCTGAAAGTCTGTACCATTTGTGACGTCACAGCACTGGAGAACGTGCGGAAATTTGAATGCTGATTTCGGCATCATCTTCATTTGCGGTTTTCTCGATTGCTTTTTTGAATGTCGAGAAAATAAATAGCATACCGTGAAGATTAGAGTCCGGGTAGTCAGAAAATGCAGTTTGTTTGGGTAGCTTTGCGCAATCAAATATAATTGGCGTCTCAACCCTCCTGTGTCTTAGAGTCATCTACATACTCAATGTGCGGCAGTGCTAACGCTGATTCATTTCCTCACACGTATCCGGTACGCCGAAGGTGCAAATAGTCGAAGCGTGCAATGAAATAAAGTGCAGAAGGTGTGCACATAAGGATAGCATGCAGTTAGGTAGTAAAAATAGGTATCAGATGATACTTCAGAAAGCAAGACAAAAAAGCGGGGAAACCACGACGAAAAACACGAATATAACGCCTTTGCTAGGGCGCGGAGGAGAGAGAGGAGAGACGATTCGAAGCCACCTTATGGCGGCCCCGTCACGCGATTCCAAGATGGCAGCGCCCATGCGAAAAAAGGTGAAAAATATGCAGCTGACTCCCGTTTGTAATGCCTCTGGTCCTCGGGATGACGAAATGAATGCACATATAAATTAAACTACTACAAGACGCAGAAGATTGCGCGCATATCACCTTGAGTTCCACCATCGGACCCGGAAAACCGATGTTCCCAAAGTTGATCTGATCAGCAGGCGGTGCGCAGACGACGCCGCAGGACTCGGACAGACCGTAGATGTTCCTCAGGCAGCGCAGGTCCTTGAAGACCGACACCACGTTCTTGGCCAGTGCTTCAGTGACCAAGGTGCCGCCGACGTTGATCTTGCAGATGGACTCGGGTCGGACTCCGGTGCGTTTCATCTGACCCAGAAGGTACTGAAGTCCCGTGGGAGAACTGGCCACTGTCGTTACCTGGAAACGAGATATATGGGTTATATCGGAAGTGAATGCAAAAGTACGTTTTAAATGCACGAAAAATGAGGGTGTGTGTATGTTTATACAGTCTAGAATTTAGTCTGCCTCAACGGGAAATTTGCCCCCAGTTGTAGATGAGCAATTTAGCCAGTGCAGTACAACCGCTACCATGGAGTCTTTAACGTGCACCACGCAGTAGTGATACACAACCGCACGCCGGTACCATGATCATCCAGATCGAAACGGCCAGGGGTGGGGATTGAATCCAGGATCCCTAGGTTCTGCAGCGCGAGCTTTCGCTCCACGTGCTTCGAACTGGTATGCGCCACCACTCGGCCACCGGTCCACCTTCAAATGGACAATGTTTATAGGACCAGCGCTTCGCGCTTTCATGTCCGTGGCAGAGCCTTATATAGAGAGAGTTTGGTCAATGGGAGAAGCGGGCAGAGCCAGGGCGTGCACGAGACGCAGAGGGAAGGCGGGACGTGCTCTCTTGGCCAACCAGAAGCCCAAACTAATCCCCAGCGGTGGTAGCGAGAAACAATTTTATTAAGTGCGTAAGAGATAAATTGAGTAACTTCTCATGGTTGAAAATATTGTGCACGTGATGTTACGATTATAATCATGCAAAAAGATGTGCGAATCGAATGTGCCGCTTGAACTCTCTTCTTCTCGGTTAGGTGTCCGACGGCATATTCCCGGCCCTCGGCGCCTGGCCTGCGGATCACGTCGATCGTTCCCCTAGAATTTGATTTTGCACGACCGTGATCAAGAAATTACGCGCACCATATTTTCAGTCACCGAGAGTTACTCTGACGGACTTATTAATTTTGTTCGCCACCAGGGCATTATTCGCGGCTTCTGGCTGGCCACATTCGAATTCGTGAAGACGGCCTGGAACACGCCCAGCCCGCTCTCGCCCAACGGCGCCTTCTCTTTTGCCTCTTATACTTCCCAAGCAATGGCCAAACTCTCTCAATATACGGCTCTGATACGTGGCATGTAGCCTCGGAGGTGACATCACGCGGATGGCGTGATGGTGTTCACATGACGTAATCAGCGTGACGATTGCATGTTACACTGTCACGTCACCTGACACCTCATGTCACTTGATGTCGTGACGTCATGGTGTCACGTCACGTGCCTGACGTCAAGTCACCTGGTCACGTGACGTAATGTCACTTGAAGTCATGACTTCAGGTGACACAATGGCGCGACAGGGTGGCGTCATGACGTCACGATAACAGGCCATGGAGTCACCTGACGACATAGTCTTACGTGACGTCAGATGACACAATGACGTCACAAAGGATCTACAAACAATACGCATTTAGTGTGTGCCTTTAGAATATTCCAAAGGGAAGGGCAGTTTTTTTTTTTTGTTTTCTGATAATGTCTTCTCTTTGTCGTTGTCGGGGTGACTTCGGAGAGAAGAAAACTGTTCTACTTCTGCCCAATCTCTCCTTGCCCGATTTCTGCGTCAAACCATAAGGTAGGGACGTTTTCGTAGACCGCTTTTTTTTCTCTCGCCATCGCTACACTTTTAGGAACAAATACTTCCCTACTGCGCATGCGCGCTGATGTACTCCTTTCACGCCTCAGTCGAGAAGGCGGTGGATGCTACGTGCACGTTGGACCATTCATACGTGTAACTATCGACGCGTGATCACGCTCTCGCTCATACTCACGCGTAGAGAGCGGAGTTAGGTGATGAAAGGAAGGTGGTTGATTGGCCCGGCGAGCACGTAGCTCTCACTGCACTGTCAGCTTAGGGTTGAATGGAGTATAGCGTTGTCTGAGAAGCTCCGGGTATCCTAGAGGGTTGCGGAGACCATTGCGGAACGCCGGAAACGATCTACAAAAACTCTCTGGTGTCTTTCGATGTAGTCACCTGGAATTTGTTCGAGTAACGAACAAATTCCTCAAACGGAATCGATGGGTTGACCATGACGCAGGTTGATCCCATGCAGGCGGCAACGATGGTGAACATGAAGCCGGAGGCGTACGTGATGGGGTTCCATGCCAACAGAACGTCGTTCTTTTCGTAGCACAGCGTTCCCCTGCGGAAAATGAGAATACGCGTCAGCGCAGATATTGAGCTTCTGTGCATTGGTGAATATTTATTTTTAGAGCGCAGCTCTTAGGCACCCGTTTCTGGCTTGAGCGGCGTCGGCGTCGCCGTCGGCGTAACCGCGCGGTAAATTATGGGACATTTCCCATGATGCAACGCGCGGGGAGGAGGAGGGAGGAGGAGCGGGAGGAGGCCGAGGGGGAGGAGGAGGAGGGGGAAGAGGAGAAGGGAAGAGTGGAGGAGGAGGAATGAGGAGGAGGAGAGAAGGGAGGGAGAGGAAAAATGAGGAGGGGAGGAGGAGGACGAGGAAGATGAAGAGGAGGGAGGATGGGAGGAGGAGTAGCAGGGAGGAGGATGAGGTGAGGAGGAGGGAGGAGGGGTATACCCTCCCCTCAGTATCCTTCCCTCCTCCTCCTCAAGAGCTGCGCTCTAATTCGGCGTTACAGGGTGTTGTAAACGTCTTTCATTTTTTTTAGTTTTCTCATCCACAATTGACACACTGAAAAGAAAAATTGGCGGTTCCTTGCAGTGTCTTGCAAATGAACTGCGGTGACAGCCGAGATCATTGTTGCTAATTTAGTGGTTTTTCCGCTAAAGTTAGAGGTTTTTAATGGTTTCTTGGAATTCCTATTGCCGGTTTTTGATTTTTGAGTTTCAAAACAATGACCGGGGACGCTGCACACTCTGCTGTAGAGTTACAGTGCCATGTAAAGATTTAGCAGACATGAGCCCCGCTAAAATTAGCGGACGCTGTTACTGTTTGTGACGTGATCCAACAATGTGACGTCACGCGACGCTGTGACGTTTCGTGACGTAAGGTCTTGGTAGTTTGTAATTTTCTATTTATTCTGGCAGATCGAAAGCAAGTCACGTTTTTCGAGCCGGTAGCCGAAAGACACCGTAATTATGGTATTAGCGCCTTTACTTGGACAAGTGCAGATTAGCGACGAGGCAGTGATGAGAGATCTCGACTCCCTTGGGAACCCCCGTGGTTCCGGAAGAGTAAAAGAGGGCAATCAGCGCCTCCCTGGGGTCGGCCACCGGAACCTCTCTGAAGTCGTTTTCGTCCAGGTTCCGAAAATGGGACACGGACACCAAGCCAGCGGCTTCTCCCAGCACGTACAAGCCCTGGATTGCGGTTGAACGTAGCGTGAATGATCGAGCCCCATGCATCCCGACGTGCACTTTTTTTTTTACAACGTTATTTTGAATTGTTTGCTGACAGATAAAGAAAGGCCGCGGGCGTGGCGAGTCCCGTGGGCATTTTAATATCACCGGGTAGCCAATTACTTTGCGGCGTCAGCTGATAAGGACGCCAAAGATCCAATCACGAACAGAAAAGTCTGATCATGATAGGCCTTGCCCGGCGTTTCTTGAGCTGTTGGTGAGGAGCGCAAGTTTGTCTGCTTCTTGCACAAAGGGTTACGATGATGCGAGTTCTTATTGGCTGATTGAAAGAAATAGCTGGAATACCTCAAGGAATCTAGCATTGAGGTCTACCCACTATCATTCCAACCAAAGCCAATCAAAGCTCGGCGTCGTCCTGACGTCACCGCAACCCCTGTGCAAGAAGCAGACGACTTGCTCTCTGCATAACGTTTCTTCCACACCCTAAAAAAAAAAAAAAATGTTTTTTTTTTTTTTTTTTTTTTTGCAGGGAGTAACGACGGCCGATCAGGTAGACATATAAGGGAGTTTTCGTAGACCGTTTTCGCCATTCCGCAACGCCCTCCGCAACCCGCTACGATACCCGGAACTCTACAGTCAAGGCTTTCGGCGCGCAGACGCAGTAGCAACTTCTTCGTTGCGGAGGGCTTAGCGGAGGGGGAAACGCGGTCTACGAAAATTCCCTATTACGGGATCCTAGCGAATAGCGGAGCTCAAAACGCGATTCGTCCCAAAACATGAGACTTGTGGAGGAAACCAGCATGATGTTTCACTTTCTCCTTCTCCCCTGCGCACACATCGCACTTTCGAATCTAATCGTATTCTGAGCTTGGTCAATCACTGAGATCCTTTTATTTTTCGCAGTGATTGTCTGTCTCCGTGCTCTGCGAGAAAGTGAACTCACAATTTTTTTTTTTTTTTTTTAGAGTGTAGAGTTGGTGCAACTATTTAGCGCAATATTTTGGGTTTTCACAATAGGGTATGTTTCATTTATTTATGTTTGTTGTACAGAATGCTTCTCTTTTTCTTCACTCCTGCGAATACCTGTGAGGTCGTAGTATTTGTTTCAAATAAACAGAACGACTGATCAACATACGCGCAACATACCAATGTTGCACGACCAACGAGACAGATAATTTTTTGCAACTTCTTTTAAATTTATGCGAATATTCGCACGCGACGATCGTGGCATAATCTTGTTTGAGCTGTGCACCAAAACCAAGGCTAGAGGTGGTGCCGGAGACCTCCTCGGAAAATCCACCATGGCATAAACGCCTTAATTGTTCGTCAGAAATAAACAGCACCGACCTCTTTGTCTGCCGCTAGGGTCGTGCTCTCTTGTTCGGTAAAAAATAAAGGATGACTTGCTGCATATATTAAAACTTCTCCCAAGTCACAAACTTGCGCAACCGAGACTAAACCGTCCTCTAGCTAGCGATATCTTAAAATGCTCACCTTGAGGTTCAGTAGCTTTTTTACTTTCAGAACTTTGGATGCGTACGGAGGCTCAGTCAGAATCAGCGAGCAGTCAGAATCGTTTAGCTGGTAGCACAGCTCATCTGAAAAGGCAAAAAAAAAAAAAAAAAACGTTAGCAGGTATCGGGGAGGAGAACCAACTGTCGCGCGCCTCTATATAGTGGCTAAGTTGAGAACTAAACCTATGGGGATAACAGCAGCATAAAGTATGCGTTTGTCTCTGACGCAGCGCTCGTCTAAGGCTAGTGCTCAATCAGCGAAGCACCGGTTGCATACAAGCTCCAGGCTAGCATTGACACACCGGGCGTATTCAATATTTGCCTCGCATTCGATCGAGGAGGATGACGTAAGAAATTCAGTACACGGGCCTTGTAATGGGTAGACACGAAGCTCCGTGGAAACCAAGCTAGACAAAGCTCCCCTTCTACTTCGATGTCCTCGTCAATAGTTTCAGTCACCGGTTCGACAACAATTTTTGAATGGCTGATACAGTGGGAGCGAGTTTAATTCACTGAACTAAATAGGTATGGGAACTATTAGACGCAGACGTGTAACGCATGAAAGCAGAACATTCTATCTACGAGGATTGACGACTATACGTAACATTCCTGGAAGATTCCGAATTCATTTTATGGTTTAAATGGCTCATGCGTTAGTGGTATTCAATTGTGCAATATGAACGTTACTACCTGAACGCTGTCTGTAAGGCTGTAAAGCAGGGAACGCTTTTCAACGGAACCACCTACTCCCAAAAACAAAAATTTGCGTCACGTGACCTGACATCATCTGATGTCAGGGCAGGTGAAGCCGTGGTATCACGCGACATCCAGACTTGACACCCTAAATCACGTGACGTGACGTGACGACGTTGCGTGACGTCGTCACGTTAAATTTAACGGGAAAATAAAAAATAATGCATTCCGTTTGCACTAATAGCAAAGTCAATTCGTGTTTATATAGAAATGTTTTATTTGCGTATTTTTCTGTTTAATCAGCTGTTTTTCCCTAAAAATGTTTTGAGTGTTTATTTTTTTCTCCTGTTTTTGCTGCTTTATATTATATAACAATGTTCTCCAGCATGTAACCCACTTTTTGTTTGTTCCTTTATATAATGTTTCTTCAGCAGGTACCCCACCTTGTGTAATGCCCGCAAGGGCCTTCACGGTTTAATAAATGATGATGATGATGGTAGGACTTTTAAAGTAAAAGTCGCTGGTAATTTCTTTAGATCTACAACAAACAGCAATCGGAAAAGCGGTAGAGTTGCATTTATCTAAAGATTCCCCCTTTGTACCCAATCAACAATTGACCCATTTAATTTGCCTGTACCAGCCTGCCGCGGTGCAGAAAAGTGTAGCGCGGAAAAAAAAAGTGCCGTGAAATGCACTTCCGATTGTGTCTTGTCATAGGCTGCACTCGTAAATCGAATACAGTGGTGTGCAGAGAGAGCAGCTGGTGCAGCAGGTGCGGGTAAATTGAACGCAGCAAATGGCGAACACATCCGAAAGAGGCTTTATTCATTGAGCGTACAACTACAGCCGCCCAAGTTTTTCGAATGTCGACAACACATCTCAGATTGCTTACCCTCATTCATGGATGTGTGCGCAAGCACCACCGTGGCCCCAGCAAACACGAGTCCGTAGAGGACAGCGATGTTCTCGGCGCTGTTGCCGATGTGCACGCAGACTCTTTCCTCGGGCTGAATTCCCAAAGCCTGGAAACCTGCCGCGTACCGCTTCATTCTCACGAAGAACTGCTCTCGAGTGAGCGATGTGTCGTCGTCCACCTGACAGACGGAGTAATAAAGCGACAATATTGATAGAAACAACAAGTTTCATAACAAAGGGGCACGCACTGTTCCATGAATCGCATACCGCCATTGACATACATCGTGTATTTCCTTCGTCCTTAATTAAATCGCCCTTTATCAACAGTCTCAACCACGGTGGAAGAAAAGGCGAGGTGTTTGAACAACACCGCCTCTCCAAGGAGCAAGTGTATCGAAGGTTCGCTCCAGTTTCTGACAAACGCCGTGAGATGGCGCAGTCCGACAGGAGTTCGAGGAACCATCCTTATTCGCGCACACGTTTTCAAGGCCGTAAGGCGCGTGAAGCCTGGATAAAAGCGTGGCCGCGAGGCTCGACACTGATTGGTTGACGGGTGGGAGAGGAGGAGTGAGGTGCTCGACGCTGCTTGTTTTAACGGGGAGGTCAAGAGACCAGAGGGGTAGGCGAGGAGAAGCTGGACCACCTGTGCGCACTGAGGAAGAGGAGCTCGAGAGTATGGGAGGCCCTGAAAAATGGCGACATTTATCAGCCCGATTAGCGGTAGTGTCGCTTCATTCTAGGAACAACTTTCAAGTGGACACATGGTACGCGTTACAGTATCTGATGAAGAGCGCCATGAGCGTAGGGCGTCTGGCGTCTGGAAACTCGGACTATCGCTAAACGCTTGTGAAACTAGAACGTTTCATGTAAGCAACAGAGTTGCCTAGCATTTTGCCATTATTTGGTCTGGCATTGGTGTTCCCGTCGGCTATAGCGGTGGCTGTGGACCGTCCGCATGCGAAACAGTCAAATTATTTTGTTTAGAGGTTTATACCCACATTTTACTGGCACATCAAGGGCCATCAGGCCGAATCGGAGCCCTTTATCGAATTAGTTGGATATTTCGACCCTGAGCGTGTACCGATTCGCCGATCCTAAACATCTTCTCAACGCTTATCACCCAGGCGAAAACTGCTGAGTCACTGGGCTGTAAACGCCGGCGCAGTGTTCAATCCGCAGTAAAGCCAAGCACCATATAACGTTGTTGTTTTTTTTTTTTGTAAAGTTGTGGAACGTGTTTTGGCCATGCGTAGTAGGTCTTTTCTGTCCTAAATATGACTTGCCCAGTGACTTGGCATTTTGAGTCAGCGTGATAACCGGAGGAAAGGTCCGTACGGTGCGCGGTTCCCGACATGGGAAGTTACACCTTTTTCGAGTATGATTAAATGCATAATCCTGTTTTTACTCGATGCGAAACATTAAAGCGCACTCCATTTATTATACTTCGTTTCAATTTATCTGCGAGCAAAGCCAAAGCTAGAAGCGCGAGACCAGCGCTTTGTGCGTTTCTCAACAGCTTGCGCGCTCGAGCAAAGCCTGAACGCACGGAGCTTCCGTGCTCGCGCTTCCAGCTTTTCCTTTGCTCGCACATAAGGTGAAACGAAGTATAGCAGAGAGCGATTCCGGGAAGTGGCTCGCGCAGACAAGTAGTAGAAAATGAGTACTCACCACCGCAAGTTGGTCCGGGGACACAGCTAGGAATTCTTTCAAGGCAGTGTAGACGGAACAGCTTGGGATTTCGACATTCGGATATGGAGAGTACACAATGCCGTCTTTAATCGGGGCCTTCATCGTTTCGTTATCCTCAGGCAATGAAGCTGAAACAACAAAAGAAAAGACGACTTACGTCAACGCTCGTTTCCTCAGAACATGCAAACAGCCACTTTGAAACCGAAAACCTCGAACTGAGTTTCCGCACCACTGAGGCTTTCTGTATCGCAGCATAGAGGAGGTTTATTGTCTGAACGACGAAGTTCTCGTAAGGCTGGTACCTTGAAAACAAGCGAAATAGGAGACTTATTTATATAAAAAGACATCAAATCCCCCCCCTCCCCCCCCCCCCCCCGACCAAAAGAAAAAAAAAATCTTGTCTGTTAAGTGTTTGGGTATGACGAGATGTGTGTCAAAAATAAACTCCCCCCTCCCCCTCAAAAAAAGAATAGGACATATTTTACGTCGCGAGACAGATTTTCACTTAGAAACGAATATACTTCGGCACTTCGACCCGAGATAGAAACGAAATAGAAGCATATTTGGAATCCTTACTGGAGACGCTTACCTCTCAAAAATATTTCAAACACACACGCACACACAAACACACACGCACACGCACACAAATGGCCTGTCATTTACGTCGTGAGGTTCGTTTCTCGTTAGAATCGATTATGGAACATATATGCTTCTATTTTAGGACTTCGTCCCAAAATGTAAGCACCGAAAAGAAGCACGTGCGTCGCGATGTTCAAAATCAGACTCGCAACCAAAATGCTGCACAAGTCTTTTTATTTCATTTTTTATTTTCGAAGATTGCGCTTTTTGTGGCATATACAGCGTGTCTCCAGCAAAAACATTTAATTTTTTCTTTCACTGAAAAAGAAAACGCATTGCCAAACACTCATTTATTGTCCAAATGTAAAGCTTCGGCACGAATCGCTATCGTATTCAAAAGTTCGGTGATTTTCTGAAAATCTCAATGGGAGATCTGTCGGCCGTCATTTTCCCATTGAAAATGTAAAAACCAAAAATCACTTATAACTTTTGAATAAAATACCGGTTAGTTCTGACATTTTAGCCTCTGTTTCGTTCCGCTTAGCGCTATCCTTTGGGAAGAGAATGAGCGTCCAACAATGCGTAATTTAGTTGTGCCGTAGAAAAAAATAACAACGTATTTAAGGGAAAAGCTTTTTTTCTTTAGTTGAGTGACTTCTTAAGTGCAGCTTTTCGGTTGTAATTAATTGTAAATTAACAGAATATGTATGCTTATCAATACGCTGCCAACCTGGCCTAACAGGTTCCCAGTGCGTCCAGCTGCAAAATAAGCCGATGCGCCTAACCAGGCACGACGAATTGGGCCGTGTACACGTACGTCATTTTAGTCTCCATGTTTGACTCGGCAATAACGCAGAAAAAAAAAAAAAAACGAATATCAACGTCATTGAATGCGGACGTGTGCGAAAACAACCTATGGGATTTTAAGGTACTCGATGCTTACTTGACTGAGTAAATCCGGACGAAGGTCCAATGTCGTTTTGGGGCTCACCTTGTTTGCAGCGTATAACTCGGATAAAGCTGCGTCGTCAGAATAAATTTGCTCTAAACCTCTTCAAACGTCTGTCTTTAATCGATTGTACGATTATTTAAAGTAACACTAAGTAGATGGAGTCAAGCGACTAACCTGACCGAGATAATTAACGTCCCTACGCCGCAATGCTGACTGCCTAGATCGCATTTTCGTTAAAACAAAAGATTTTTTTTTTTGGTTAGAGCGCGATGCTGCATTTTTTCTTTGTTATAAATATAAACATAGGCGGTCTACATCGTTCATAAACGTTGCAGTAGGCACTAGTATCTGTGGTGTGCAGATGGCACTCCGTCGGGTAGTCTCTCTGACATGTTCATTTGTCACCGTTGCTATATTAATACAATATTAAAAATATAAAAAAGAGACAGAGCACAAAACTGGAAGTGCTCGTTTTTTTTTTTTTTAGTACGTATGAACCGCCACTTTGAAAACAAAATGCAAACTCAGTTTTCGCAGAATCAACCTTTTCCAATATCTCGCAGCATACGAGTGGTTTGTTATCTGAACGACGAAGTTCTTTTCGCGCGTCTGCCATCTTGAAATCAGAGAAAGCAAAGTATTGTTTTTTTCCTTTTCCTTTTTCTTTAGGTGCAGTGATTTGGTTTTGATTCAACAAAGGACGTTAATATGCACAGTGCCAACTTGGTCTCACGGGATCCTCGAGCACTATTTGCTAAACAACGTAATGCGCCTAATTCTGACAAAGAAAGAAAAGAAAAAAAGTAAAATATCGGACTCAGGATTTTTATTTATATTTATTTCCGGGTGAATGATTAGTCTCTAAAAGTACGTTCATGTAGTTCGAAAAAAGCCATGTCAGGTGCGCTTTGTTTGTCTGTGGTCCTGGACAAGGATCCAAATTTAAATAGCCATTAAAGCTGCAACATTCAGATCATAGTAATTATAGATGAAGGTCTATAATTATTTCCTCAAATCATTCTAGAAATAAAATCACCATTACACAAAAAAATTCGATAGATATTGTTAAAAATATTAACAATGCAGGCACATACAACATGACAGCGACCAGTCTGGCTTTAAGAATATTATTGTGAATTGATCGGGAGAAGGCACTTTTCTAAACAAAACCGCAATACCTGGTTTCTTCACTTTACAGACTGACCAGAAGTAACGTGCGTGGTCGCAACACAACACCAAACCCCAGTTTACATCTTTGCTTTACATTTCTTAACCAGGAACTAAACTTTCTAAGAAAGTCTTAAAACGCTATAGTTACCCTTGCTCCAGGTCAATGTACGTCTTTGGTAGAGCTTTCTTCTAGTGCGTGCGTGAACAGTAGCTCGACTTCTGCGGCGGTTCTTTCGCCTTCTTTCCCACCGCATACACTTCAGAATCGCCAGATGCGAATCTTTCCTGCAACGTCTTTTCTTTTGGAGCATGGCGAAGACGGACGAAAGCCGGAGCTGATAGAGCTATGGGTGTATACTGCTAGCGATACGAGTGTGTCCATGTAACCTTAAAACAACGATTGTTCCAAAAGACGACGAACACGAAAAGATTACTTTTTACACTTTCTTTTTTCCTCAATTGTTTCCAGTTCTCCCGTATAAAACTAACCTATAGTTTGTTGCTTTTACTTACCTTTTGTTTATTAACGCTTTCTTTGTTTACAGTTTTGTCGAGAAAAGCTGGGTGTGACAGTCGAGGAAAAGTAAAAATAACAGAAAGTTTATGCAGACCATTACAATGATACTTATGCAAATATTAGTTGCGTGCAGGCTCTTAAGTTCGTAGCTGTCCAGCACTCGGCAGTATACAGCATAAAAACGTAACGTTTCAAACTTCCTTTTAAACAGTTGACTCTAAGTTCTAGAAGTTATAAGTCAAAATTTCAATTTCCGGGGAAGGGGGGGGGGGGGGGGTTCTGTTGGTCCCCCCCTCCCCTTCCCCGGAAATTGAAAACTACCCCCCCCCCCCCCCCATATCATTTCCGGAAAGGCGCACTACTAAGTTACAAATACGATTTCGTCTAGTGAAGAATCATTCCAAATAAATCATTTTGCGGTGCTCCATGGAAATGAAAATCAAGCTCTAGATACAGGAACAGCCGAATAAATATACGAGTATGCTTAATTTAGCTTTGTCAACTTGTTAGTTTTGATCGCAAAGATTACTCTATGCATATTACTCCGTCCTAGCACTAAGTAGCAATTGCTGTTGTTTTGCTTGTGATATGGCTGGAACAGTAATAACATGCGAGGTCCCACCTTACTCCTTTCTTGTCTCGAATGTAGAAGCTGAAGGGGACGAAGGCAGTGACAGTATTGAATACAAAAAAAGACAAAAAGAAGGATTGTTTAAACAAAACAAAAAGAAAAAGAACACGAGGCTTACTTGAAGCTGGTTTGGCTCTCCCTTAACTAAAAACGAAAAGAAGAGACCTCCCTTCTGGCCCTGCCAGTATACACCTCGTAATGTTGAAACAACACCCAGGGAAAGAGATACCGTGTAGCCAGGCTGGCGCTCGGTAGGTAACCCACCGGCCAGGCGACTCTTGAGTCCGCGGTCGTCGGTGGACGAAGCCTCTTCGATTTCTCGGTCGTGTCTGGTGGAGCCTTCGAATGTTGCCGCCTGTGGCCGCCATAGAACATCATCACATCGCCGACCAGACGTAGATGTTGTTTTGTCTTTTATGCTCGTTGTTTTTTACAAGTTACAGGGGGCATTTTTAAAAGCGGCATTGAGCTTCGAAAAAAGGCTTTTCACAGCTTCCCTTGTGCGAGCGAGCGGACCACTTTTCTTTTTTCATAATTTCCTTCGTCTTGCTTCTGCTTTCTTTTTGCTTCCGACACCTCAAACGTAAGGCGCCCGAGCTCCTTTTTCGCCTTTCTCTGTTCATTTTGTAGGGCAAGAGCGCCTTTACCGCCCTAACAATTGCCGGCGCCGAGGGTTCTTTTACTAAGCATTTTCTGCCGTCTACAGGCTTGTTTCCTTTCTTTTTTTGCTATCTTTTGCCTGTAATTGAGTTAATTTTAATTGTTTCGCATAGTAATCTTTGCAAAGTGTTTGCAGTTCATTTTTCTCGTTGCTCTGACTCCTGGGCGACACCTGTCGATTTTCGCATGCATCCGCCACGGCACATATATGAGGTGAATGAGACGTTGGTCCTGGAGGCAAGTGTACTTCCTTTCCCGAGGAGCTCCCGAGGGAAGGGGGGGGGGGGGGGGAAGCAGAGCCCAGCATTTTCCAGTAAAGGGGGGGGGGGAGTCTTGGGCCCCCGAGCCCCCCCCCCCCCCTTCCCCAATAGTCGACACCTATACAGTCACCTACCTTGTAGGATGAAGGTCAATGCCCAGCACCGTTGAGCTTATGCAGAATGTGAAGCAACCACCTAGCGTGGCAATTCAGTGCCAATTTAGCCCAAATCTAGCGTTACGAAACGCTATATATGAGAGGAATCAAGTTTCGTACCTCGCGCTCAGCTAACGATAAACACCCAATAAAAGAGGTTAGTAGGATTACAGGCGCCATTAAAAATGCTCTCACCGGAAATTAAAAAAAGAAAGAGGAGAAAAGCACATGCTGTGCCGACTTCCCTTGCAACCATCTGCGGTATCGTTACACAAGAAATATTAGTTAGCCACGAATACCTTGGGGGAGGGGGTGGGGGGGGGGAAGGGAGGTTACAGATGATTCGAGCTCTTCCCACCGCTGAAAATGACGTCCGTTGTCGTTGTAATTGTAGTCTACTTCGTTTCAAGTCCAGAGGCAGCCGACGCTACGAGTTGGTGGTACCAGTCAAACAGCGAGAAAAATCAGAAGTCACTGGATCTTTCCCTCTACATGATTGGTCCAGCAGTGACAGAACGACATTCGGACTCTTGACAATCACCATGACGTTGCGCTTTTGGGGCACTTTGATTGGTGCCATCGATGGTAGGTGCTGACGTTGTTGATGGTGTAGCTGGCGTAATAGGGCGTATATATGGGCCAGTGTTGAACAAAATACTTAATAAAAGTATTTAAGTTAAATTACTGAATAACTGGTTAAAAAGTATTTAAAAAACTACTCCAGTTACTTTCACTGTAAAGTATCTTCAGTAGAGTACAAATACTGAGAAATGCAATTCAATTACTTTTGAAGATACTTCTGCATTGCGAAATTTTTATCGACGTCAGTGAAAAAAAACTATTATACAGTTGCGCAAATCTGGATTAGCAGAAGGGTTTATTAACACGCAACAACACAAAGACATTAAAAAAAACATTGTAGGGCTATTTTATGCAGTCCAAATATAAGGAGTAGGATATCACTGATACATGTTATAAAACATTTTTGGGACAAAAAAGGGGTCGCTTCAGCTATTGTGAGATCGCTGAATATCACGTCCCGCGGCGCACCTTTGACGCATCGCAAGCTACAATCCATACTCTCTATAGGGGGATTTCACTATAAACTAACTTGGGATACGGACATAATTAAAAACACTACAGCCCAAAGACGAGGACAATGTAAAAGGTAACCAACAGGACTCCGCGCTGGCTCTCAACTAAAGATTTATTTATGTTAGCCTCCAGCATATATAGCATACATGCCACACCAAATAAATCAAGGAAAAACACAAAGAATGCATATCACGTTTTCAATACCACACCGTCACTGGTTGGGTCTTGAGCGAGGAGGGCAAACCAGTGACGGTGTTGTATTGAACACGTGATATGCATTTGTTATGTTTTAGAGCGCAGCTCTTAGGCGCCCGTTTCCGGCTTGAGCGACGTCGGCGTAACCGCGCGATGCATTGTGGGTAAATTTCCCCCTACATTTAGCGGAAAAAATTTCCCACTAAATCTAGTGAAAAAATTTCCCCGCTAAATTTAGCGGAAAAATTTTCCCGCTAAATTTAGCGGAAAAATTTCCCCGCTAAATCTAGCGAAAAACTTTCCCCGCTAAATTTAGCGGAAAAACTTTCCCGCTAAATCTAGCAGAAAAATTTCCCCACTAAATTTAGCAGAAAAAATTTTCCCTCTAAATTTAGCGAAAAAAAATTTCCCCGTTAAATCTAGCAAAAACATTTTCCCGCTAAATTTAGCGGAAAAATTTTTCCCGCTAAATCTAGCGGAAAAAGTTCTCCACTAAAATAAGCGGAAAAATTTCCCCACTAAATCTAGCGAAAAATTTCCCCGCTAAATTTTGCGAAAAAATTTCCCTGCTAAATCTAGCAGAAAAATTTCCCCGCTAAATTTAGCAGAAAAAACGTTCACGCTAAATTTAGCGGAAAAAATTTCCCCGCTAAGTTTACCGGAAAAATTTTCCCGCTAAATCTAGCGGAACATTTTCCCCGCTAAATCTAGCGGAAAAGATTTCCCCGCTAACTTTAGTGAAAACCTTTTCCCGTTAAATCTAGCGGAAAAAGTTTCTCCGCTAAATCTAGCGAAAAAATTTCCCCACTAAATCTAGCGGAAAAAATTTCGCCGCTAAATTCAGCGGAAAAATTTCCATGCTAAATTTAGCGGAAAAATTTTCCCGCTACATCAGGAAAAAAACTTCCCCGCTTAGCGAAAAAATTTTCCCTCTAAATTTAGGAGAACATTTTCCCCTAAATGGGAGGCGAGCAGGAGAGGAGGATGGGCATAGCCTCCTCTCCGTACCTTCCCCTCCTCCTCCTCAAGAGCTGCGCTCTAATTCGGCGTTACAGGGAGTTGTAAACGGCTTTCACTTTTTCCCTTGATTGTTTGGTGTGGCATGTATGCTATATATACTGGATGCTAACATAATCTTCAATAAATCTTCAGTTGAGAGCCAGCGCGGTGTCCTGTTGGTTACCTTTTACTTTGTTATAGTCTTTGGACTGTTTTGTTTTTAATTATGTCTGCGTACCAACTAGCCCCAACTTCGACGTTAGTCAACTATATTGGGCTACGGACATGACTGAATGGTGTTGGGACCGAGCGGTTGTCCGGGCACTTTGGGTACGGCAGGGAGCCGAGCCAGGGCAGGAACTCATGTGGTAGCCGGAATCGGGAAGGACCAGGGAGCAGGAGGGGTGTCTCGTATAACTCTTTATATATACATATGAACAAGTTTACAACACCGACGGGAGAACACTGTCGAGAACACACAGTTGCAGCCGCCTGCTGCTGCTTTTATAGCCTCACTTTTCCCCACATCCCTAGCAGGGAATCCCCAGGGTTCATTGTTCGTAACGTCCAGACACGCCATTTCCCTCTCCCTCGCACTCGGCCACACGCGTCACGCACACCGGAAGGCCAGACGTCCTTGGCCACTGGGTCACCGGTCAATCTTGGCGGGCAATGGCGCGATCGAAGTTCGGACGGCGGAAGAGATCCCTAATTGCAGGCGTCCTGGATTTCGTGCGTTAAGGGATGATCCCATGGGCAATCTGAGCTGGGGAAAGTGCGTAAAGCCCCCTCCTTTGTCGAGGGCGTCCCAAGGCTGTCGGGTCGCCGTGCGTCGAGATCAGACAGAAGCAGCAAGGAGAGGGGCCGGACGGCAAAGTCGGCTAGATGACACTGGCGTGGGTCAACCCGATGATCCTTCGGAGAAGGTCACGTCGTCCCCGTGTGCCAAGGTGCGTTGGTGACTCCAAGGCGCCTCTCGCTTTGCCTCCGGGCGCAGCTGACCGCAGCCACCTGGCGACGATGCTCCAGGGCGCTCCCCCGTGCCGGTCGGTTAGGAAGGGCAAGGTCGTCTCCTGGGGCCTTTCGCAACAATGGATAACAAAGAGAGTCCACATAATAGCTACAGCACTGGTGGCATCTTCTTCAAGTAGGTTGCGTTCAGAAAGGCACTCAACGTTGCGGGACGCTTCCTTGGCATTTTGAAAGGTCATCCTGCTCGCAGTTCGTTTCCTGTCCTGTTCTCTGCGTATCAATGTTCACTTAAAGACAATGTTCGTGAAAGCAATAAATGCCGGACTAACGACAAAAAAAAAAAAATAACGTTTTGCCGTAGCGGGGTCAAATATGCAACAAGCAAAAAAAAAACGTATTGTTTTTTTGTTTACTTTTTATTTTCTTCTTTTTGTTATTTTCTTGACACTCAAGTCTGCATTGTTGTCGTAGGTCGTTTCCCGGTCTGCATTGCGCCTCAGTGTGGCTATCTTTACTTTCGTAAAACCACCTCTTTTGTTTGGTGATTTTTTGGGGGAAACTCTAGGAAGCAAAAGGCGCCTTTGGGAAGGCTAGGGGGAAACCTTCATTGAACGAACTTTGGGGTGAAATATAAGTCACAATCGGCACAAAAGCGGTGTTTTCACGAGCTCAATCAAAGTCTCCGTAGCTAATCGGAACTGGCAACAGGGTTTGGTTGCTCGAAAGACTGTTCACGTTTGCTCGTGCCATGCCCACGCCACTTCATACCGAAAAACTCGGAAAATGGCGGAGTGTCAAAAATGTATTTGAGATAACGAGTACAGGACACTCAGAAATGTAATTAAAATACAGCGTCAAATACTCTCAATCAAAAGCATTTGCAAGATACCAAGATACTTCAAAAAGTATTTGAAATACAGTCTCTTGAGTAGGGTATTTAGGATAGGCTCAAGTCTGATATGGGCGCCCGTCGCGATATTGCCAACTGCTCAAAGATACATCCCCTGCCGCTCTCGGGAGTGGAACCTGGGTCCTCTAAAGACTTGCACCGTACTTTATTTAACGATACTGCAGACCCTAGCGGAGGGTACAAGCAGGAGGGCAACTTACTTCAAATAAATCGAACAACACTTTTTATACACCTGTGTAGAAAATAAAAATAGAATACAAAACGCACTCCAATATATTTAGAATTTGAAAACATCGGAAAATAACCTTCTACCTAAAAATGCAGGCTTAAGCATTGGCGGCATCACATGCATCACACACAAAATCGGAATAATAAAGTGTTGATACATGGCGCATTTAGAAAGTACCAATCGTATTTAGAAAATTGGCACCAATTTGTTAATATCCACAATCACTCCTCTGATAATAAACCAATTAAATCTGGAGTACCACAAGGCAGCATACTGGGGCTGTTACTCTTTAACATACATATTAAATACATAGTTAACGTTGCGCAGCAGGTAAAGTACAAAATTTACGCGGATGACACCAGCCTCTTGTTTTCACTTAAAACGTGTAATGAGCTGTCCTATGTAGCTAATAACACCATAAAACATCTCAAAATATGGGCTAGTGCAAATAATCTCATAATAAATATAAAAAATCAAACCAATGCCATCTTTTTTAGCCCAAAAAATAGGAGTCTTGAACTTACAAGTGATATTTATTTAGATTCCTCACCTATTGAAATAATTAGTACGTTTAAAACTTTAGAGGTGATTGTCACGAAGCACATGACTTGGACTGAACATGTGGATTATATTATTTCTAGACTCACCTGTATAAGTGATGTATTACACAAACAACGCCATGTCTTTCCAACTGGGGTAACGCTCCTTTTATATACCTCATTATTTGTATCCCTTTTGAACAACTGTAATCTAGTTCGGGTACGACAACCAAAACTAATCTCTACAAACTATTCTTACTTCTGAAAACTGTGATAAGAATTGTGTGCGGAATCATCATACTAACTTTTAGAAAGGCTGAGCGTTCTAAATATATTTAAATTTGAATTTCGACTTTGTATGAAGTATAAACAGGAATGTTGTGAGACGAATAGCTTTTTTTGTTATTTTGGCATCACTTAGAAACAAACCTATAACATACTCCACTCGTCACTCGGATTCCTGGGTAGTAAAGGCATGGCGCACAAATATTTCATTCATTCATTCATTCATTTGTTTATTCTTTTGTGCTCATGAACAGCCTTCGCTTTTGTAATGATGCATAACTGACACACAGCAAAAGGAAGAATAATTCTACAAATTGACAAGAGAAAACTTGAACGCTACAAAAGATGGGTTAAAATTTATAGATTTGTAAGAGAAAACTTGAACGCTGCAAAATATGGGTTAAAAACGTCAATTTAGGAAGCATCGAAAGTATTATACAAGGTCTGAATGCGTGGCATGGGGCAGGTTTGGAAGAATTGATTAACATAAAATGAAAGAGAAATTTGCAAAAATCTTCTCAGAACATGGATATTTATCGCTGAAGTGAGGTCAGGGCAGTCAATGACTTCGTGAAGTCATTGGAACAACAATTTGAGATCTCTGTCGCGTCGTCTGGCACTCAAAGTAGAACAATTGTATCGTTCTAAAGTCTTCCATATTCAAAGTAAACAATGCGACCGACATAGTGGTCGTAAAAAATCTGAAAAAAAACAAACGTCTTTAGACATTTTCAATCGACTCTTGGTGCGTACGCCCAATAGAATTCCACACAACAGAGGAAAACTCTAGCTTAGACCTAATTAATGAAAAGTATAACTGCATAATACAGGCCGACATGAAAAACTCACGTGTAATTCTGGATATGACACATAACGTACGGAAAGAGGCGTTGACATTGTTATTGACATGCGTATTAAATGACAGAGTCTATATAAACTCCAAGATCACGAGTGCAATCCACCCTTTGCAATGGGGCATTGCCGAGTGGATAACAAAAATGAAAAAAAACTTAGCCTCTTAGCAAAAAACATAACAACAGTCTTAGTAGCATTAAGTGTCAGCCTGTTGAGACTACACATTCTACTCACTAATTCGACAACATCCATTAGTTTCACACAGTCCTCTACAGATACTATCTGCCTAAATAACTTGATGTCATCGGCGTATTGAAGGATTTCTGAATGTACAACACATGAGCTAAGGTCGTTTATGAAAACATTAAAAAGAATTGGCCCTGGGAAACACCAGAGAGGGTGAGAAAAGGCCGAGAGAGATGACCAAGGATACGTACAAAGTTGTTCTTTAGATGATTAAAAGGACCTTGCCGCAGTTACTAAACACGCTTGTGCGCTATAATCTTGATATAGAATCTTGTAGCACACGTAAAATTAGAGAATATGTTTTATCAAACTAATCATTTCATACTGTTGTTGATTATTCAGTGGACTTTTTTTTCTTACACTTCGTTGTTCGCTCAATATTTGCATTATATAATTTCCTGTTTTTGCAACTGCTGTGTACCTGTGTGTGTGTGTGTGTGGGGGGGGGGGGGCTGAGGACCAGTCCCTTTTTACCTCAGCTCCCTCCATATTAATATGGTAAAATAAAGCTATTCTATTATTATTAAAACATGACACACGGGAACTTTATGGCACTGAAATGTACTTCAGAAAGGTGTCGTCATCTTCAAAAGCTGTGGGAGGTAATCCATTCCAATCCTTAATAGTGTTGTAAAAAAAAAAATACTTATTTTCTTAGCTCTCGCAAAAAGTGGTTTCGGAGATTTGGATAGCGGACGGTTTCAAGGCTAATTTATGGAAATAAAGCGAGTGGAAAAACTTCAATCTGGTCTTCTTTCTGCGCACGTGCAGAGGCTGAAGACCTGCTAGGTTCAGCTTAACTGACACGGAGTCGAGTCTATGGCATCTTCTAGGGCTGGGCGTCGATTGAAAATTTTAACCCGATTAATCGCCACTCATTAATCGGTTGATTAATTGATTAATCGGTTTCATTTATTTCCATGTATAATAGTTTCTAAAAAATCAAAATTGTAGTTATGCATTTTCTATGAATATAAGATAAATGGCAAAATGTACAATTTCAAATTTTAAATCAAATTTGGTGTGTAGTCGAGAGAAAGTCAAAAGATGCCCACTTACGAATTATTACCTCAACCGCAGAAGCGAAGAGGTTCGTTGATATTTTCCGGCAATAGCGAACTCATTTTATTGTTTAAAATAACCTTCGCTGTGCCAAACAGACACTTGCATGGCGTTGAAGTGGCTCGGGCAGGTATACACTTCTCCAATTGTTTGGAGTCACAAATCTCACCCCTGCAGCTTACTTTAGGTCAAAATTTCACCTAAACTTTACCTTCACACAGCTGTATTCGTCCGCGTTTGCGTAGTTAAAGCGATACATTTTTACTTTTTCTTTGTCAAAATGTAACCGATTAACCGGTTAAAACAATTAATTGCGATTAAAGCATTAATCGATTAATCGGTAGGTTAATCGATCAAGTGTCCAGCGCTAGTATCTTCTGTGAAATATCTAACTGATAGCGACTGAAGTTTTCTCTAATTTAGCAATGTCACCCTTCTGGTGTTGTTCCCATACTGTACAACCGTACTCGAGGGCAGACAAAACGACGGTTTTGTAGGACAGGATGTTTGACTTTGCTCAGAGCATTGTTGAGTCTTCGTCTAAGTAAGCCCAGTTTTTTACTGGCCGCTGGACAAATAGTATATATATGTACTGACCATTTCAGATTACCTGCAAGAGTTAACCCTAAGTATTCAAACTCTGAAACTTAATTAAGTTAGTTCCTATGCTATATGTCAACGGAAGCTGCACTTTTTTTTTTATTTTTTATCTTAAGATAGACCATTTTATCATAGCTGATCACCATGTCCCGCTTATCACTCCATTCAGCTACTTCATTTAACCTGCCGTTAAGAGTTACCTGATCGTCTGCATTTTAAACCTAAAAAAATAAAAAATAACACAGTCAACCGCAAACAATCCCACTAAAACATGTCGGCCAACGTATTCAATTAGATCATTCATATGATTAATGAAGAAAAAGTGGTTCAAGGACGGATTCTAGAGGTACACCTGATTTAACTTCTAGAAAGGGGGGAGAGGAGGCCTTATTTTGTTTTAACCAAACCATCCAATACAACCATCCAATACCATCCAATACAAAACAAAAAAGGTATACCATACAGCCAAATGCTACGATTAAGACGCTTATGTTCAGAAGATAAGGATTTTGATGTAAAAGCTAGAGCACTAGGAGAGGATTTCATTAACCGTGGATACCCCTTACCGTTAATAAATAAATTCAATATCAAAAAGTCGAGCGATTTCTCGGAACGCGTGTTTAGTAGAGCGACCAAAAAGAAATAACCATGAATTACGACTAATCTTACCTTACCAGTCAAAACTTCCAAACATAAACAATATTCTTAGACGACACATGAATATTTTACACATGGGCACTGCTTTAAATTCTGTTATCCCTCGACCACCTGGTATAGCGTTTAGGAGACCACGTAATTTATTGGATTTTTTTAGACAGTCCCGAAACTCCATCGGACGTAGCCTGGTCCCTCTTGGTTGCATAAAATGCAATAATAACCAATGCAGTTTATGTGTTGATATAATTGTAGCTAACTCTATTCGTAGCACAGCAAATAACTTTAATTGGAAAATAAATGGTACTTTTGACTGTAATTCGGAAAATGTTATTTATTTGATTCAATGTAAAAAAACTGCCTAATTCAATACATAGGAGAAACTAAAACAAGCATAAAAAACGCATAAATCTACATAAAAATCACATACGTAAACACGTTGCCGGACCAGTTTCTCGTCACTTAAACTCCGCGGGACATAACGGACTTTCTCATTTTAATTTGATTATACTTCAGGGGGCTTTCGAACCACCAGAGATCGAAAAAATAAAGAATCTGAATTTATTTATAAATTTAATACTTTAGAACCGAAGGGCCTTAACAGTTCGAAAGGGTCATTGCCGTCTTTTTTTATGAAAATTTAATTGAGATCTTCTAATCGGTGCCGCACTGTTGCTTTTTTTTTGCTTTTTTTCTCGCTTTATCGTTTATGAGACACGATGCAAACGCGTTCATTGGGCCTCTCATTGGCTTCACATGACAACAGGTATAGTTGCTTTAGGTCCAACCACATTCCCAAAAACTGGTTTTGTGATAATAATAGCGTTAACAGTATTAGATTAATTACTTCATATTAGTTACTGCTTTTTATCGGATATATTAAACTTTTAAGCGAGAATTTATTGGATAGATACCCGCTAAACGGTAAGCAGTTTTCCGATTACTTCTTCTTCTTTGCGGCCGTTTTTTCTTTGATTGAAAGAAGGGAAAACGAAGTGTTCTTGTTTGGACTGGCGAGAGCCTACCAGGCTCGAAACGTATCTGCATATCACTTTTGGCGACCTTGGACGACCATCTCCTTAAAGGGCAGATATCACTGATACATGTTACAAAACATTTTTGGGACAAAAAAGGGGTCGCTTCAGCTATTGTGAGATCGCTGAATATCACGTCCCGCGGCGCACCTTTGACGCATCGTAAGCTACAATTCATACTCTCTATAGGGGGATTTCACTATAAACTAACTTGGGATACGGACATAATTAAAAACACTACAGCCCAAAGACGAGGACAATGTAAAAGGTAACCAACAGGACTCCGCGCTGGCTCTCAACTAAAGATTTATTTATGTTAGCCTCCAGCATATATAGCATACATGCCACACCAAATAAATCAAGGAAAAACACAAAGAATGCATATCACGTTTTCAATACCAACCGTCACTGGTTGGTTCTGGAGCGAGGAGGGCAAACCAGTGACGGTGTTGTATTGAACACGTGATATGCATTTGTTATGTTTTAGAGCCCAGCTCTTAGGCGCCCGTTTCCGGCTTGAGCGACGTCGGCGTAACCGCGCGATGCATTATGGGTAAATTTCCCCCTACATTTAGCGGAAAAAATTTCCCACTAAATCTAGTGTAAAAATTTCCCCGCTAAATTTAGCGGAAAAATTTCCCCGCTAAATTTAGCGGAAAAATTTCCCGCTAAATCTAGCAAAAAAATTTCCCCACTAAATTTAGCAGAAAAAATTTTCCCTCTATATTTAGCGAAAAAAAAATTCCCCGCTAAATCTAGCAAAAACATTTTCCCGCTAAATTTAGCGGAAAAATTTTTCCCGCTAAATCTAGCGGAAAAAGTTCTCCACTAAATTAAGCGGAAAAATTCCCCACTAAATCTAGCGAAAAATTTCCCCGCTAAATTTTGCGAAAAAATTTCCCTGCTAAATCTAGCAGAAAAATTTCCCCGCTAAATTTAGCAGAAAAAATGTTCACGCTAAATTTAGCGGAAAAAGTTTCCCCGCTAAGTTTACCGGAAAAATTTTCCCGCTAAATCTAGCGGAAAAATTTCCCCGCTAAATCTAGCGAAATAATTTCCCCGCTAAATCGAGCGGAAAATTGTCCCCGCTAAATCTAGCGGAAAAGATTTCCCCGCTAACTTTAGTGGAAAATTTTTCCCGTTAAATCTAGCGGAAAAAGTTTCTCCGCTAAATCTAGCGAAACAATTTCCCCACTAAATCTAGCGGAAAAAATTTCGCCGCTAAATTCAGCGGAAAAAGTTCCATGCTAAATTTAGCGGAAAACGTTTCCCGCTACATCTAGGAAAAAAATTTCCCCGCTTAGCGAAAAAATTTCCCCTCTAAATTTAGGAGAACATTTTCCCCTAAATGGGAGGCGAGCAGGAGAGGAGGATGGGCATAGCCTCCTCTCCGTACCTTCCCCTCCTCCTCCTCAAGAGCTGCGCTCTAATTCGGCGTTACAGGGAGTTGTAAACGGCTTTCACTTTTTCCCTTGATTGTTTGTTTTCTTGACTTTACCAATTGCAATATTTCAAATCATGCCCCTACGCGCAGGATATGCAACAACAACAGCAAAAAAGTAAAACAAAATTATAATAGGGGTGTTTGTGGGCACGCTGAATACTATGTTACATTTAGAGAGGCGTATGGCGGACGGGTTTAAACAAGGCACGCATGAACATGACAGGATTCCTTGCTGTTACTTCATACACACGTGCAACGGAAACACGCCACTCATTACAAAGTCATTTTGTCCTACGGAAATGAGGGCGCATCGGCCTTCCAGACATTGTGTAATCGTTTACGTCCTGTCAGCAGAGGCTGTCAAATTACCCTATTTATGTAATCACGTACTTATGGGCACCGGGAGCGATGCCCTACTTTTCCGCGGGCACGTGCTCAACCCCTGAAGCAAGCGTCACCAGTGGGAATCCTGATGCTCCTGCCGTTCTTACACACCAAAAACACTGTTCGCAAACAAGTCCGCATTTTCCCACACCAAGCGGGGGAACTGCGCATGCGCAGAAACCATATTCACGTGAGCTGAAGCGTCTGGGCATGCGCACAGGCCGCGCCGAGAGCAGCGCCACCGCAGCGAAGTGACGTCAACGCAGCGCGTTCAACTCCCCTATCGGCGCGCCGCCGACGCCGCGCATACGCGATGGGGTGTGGGCAAGAAGCGCCGCGTCCCGCATCAGCAAATTGCTGGAATGTGATGCTGTCGGCGTCGAAGTGAGTCTCCGTCAGGGGCGAATTTATGGGTCAGGCCAGGGAGGGACAGTAGGCATTCGGTTGCCAAGGGGGGGGGGGGGGGGGGGGGGGTGATATGTTGAGGAAGCGTTTTCTAGATCCATTTTGTTGACCCAATATTTGCTATGTCACCAAAAACTAAACTTTTGGCTGGTGTATATGAATGGATTTTATTAAAACCAAGTTGACCTTGGGGAGCATAAAAGGGGGGCGTTCGCTCACCCCCCCTCCCCTAAATCCGCCCCTGGTCTCCGTGCTCTTTTTCGCATTGGATGTGTTGTTTTTACGGGTTCCTAGCAATGTCTTGCTACTTTAGTGGTGTGAGCGAAATTAACGAGGCTCGTTTCATCGCAAAACTTGGCGTAAATGATATGACGTGCTGCGATTCATTCGCGTGAACGCCGCAGAATGAACGCTAAAGCCTGATGCAGATCAAAAAATTCTGCTCACTTTTTTTTTTTTTCAGTCGCGACGTTATTTGGGTTGCAAAAGCATGAACGGTAGCTGCAATGCTCGAAGTCGATACTAAAAATTGCGAGAAGAATCGTACCAAGCGAATCGGGCATAACAAGTCGGTGACGGCCACTGGTAACAATGACTTTTAGGACCAGCCTTCCGGCCATCTGCGTATGATGGTCATCCGATCCTAGCTTTCTTCTACTCCAGTCTGATGATCTGCACTAGAGTCGCTGGATCCTGGGAGAGTAGCGCCAGCTTCCCGTATGGTCGCCATTTTGGTTCGTGTAACGAGCAGTTTGTTCTTGACCTTTCGGCTCTTTGTGAGCCGATCCAAATTCCCGGTGACAGGTTGCTTTATAGAGAAATTTCTGGAACACCGAGATTTTGTTACCCACAAACCGGCGGAAACAAGCGCACAACTTCGCACCGCTACCAGATGCGGCGTTGGTGCTTGGCGGGAAAAAGACTCTCTTGAAATACGCAAGAACAGCAATACCATTGAAAGATATCTGTGTAGATAAGCATGGTTGATAAGTTGATTCTATGTACAGTGTCAAAGACGCTTATATTGGCGAAGAACGCTTTCAGTACGATGATGCTTCATAGCGATCTTGGTGCGACAGTTTCAGAACAACCCTTTAGAATATTCTAAAATTTTAATGGATCAAAATGCCATGGCAACTTAGACACATGAAAGGTTGTGGAGATCTAGCTGCCTTCTCCCGCGCCGACCCTCTGGACCCCAATTTCCGGCCTCCGAGATACGTCATGCCTCGGGGGAGCGGCCATGGCCTCGCGTACCACAAGGTCCGGCTGAACCGCTTCCCTAAGTCAACTGACGTCACGGGACTGGCCTCTCAGAACAAAGGGGCGAAGGCTTGAAAAGGGGAGGCCGGACAAAGGAAGGCTCTCTCTCGCACGGCGGCGCTTGGACGGTGAAGCTCTCGGGCTTGCGGGATACGAAGGATGGTGCAGCGGTGGCAAGGAGACGAGGACGCTGGCGCGGGATTCGGCGGGAGACGGACGATGGCGCGGGTAAAGTGCGAGCAGACGTCGAGTGGCGGACTCGACAAACGGACCGGACGGCGACCCTGGACGACGACGTCCCCATGTCGCGGTGTGAACGACCACCGCTGGGACTAGGAGAAGCTGCAGTGGTAGCGGACTTTCCCCCGGCCTCGCTGATGACCATTCCCCGATCCCGAACCCCCCCCCCCCCCCCCCCCCCCCGAGGCAATGAGTGAGTGAATAAACCCTTTTGCCGAGAGCGAAATATTGTTGTGTCATATTCATCCGGGAACAGGGTCTGAAGGATTCGGAGTTAGATACCCGCCAAAACTGGCGCCCAACGTGGGACACACAATTAGCGCGACAGGGGACGAACACAGAAAAGAAAGAGAAGACAGGACAGAGCGCTACTTACAACTGACGTTTTATGAGAAGAAAGAGGAAGACAAAGATGCATTTTTGTCTTCCTCTCATAAAACGTCAGTTGTAAGTAGCGCTCTGTCCTGTCTTCTCTTTCTTTCCTGTGTTCGTCCCCTGTCGCGCTAATTGTGAGTATCATGTTTAGGGGTACTCCGCCGATTTTTCGAGCTACCTAATCCAAAGGCATCATCTGAATGCGGATGGCTTCCTGATTCCGAAATGCTAACTCGTTCTCCCAGATTCAATCTAGTTAGTTAAAAAAGTGGTATTTTGTTTGCTGCCGAAACCGAAACATCGTTCTCCCTAGTGTTTCCCCAGTTTTCCCCGCCACCCAAGCGTGACGTCACAGTTGGGTAGCGAGGCGTGCGGCCAGCAATCGGGCACGCTCGCGCTCGCCTTTCACGCGGCTAACAGCGAGAAAACCTGGATGTTCGGGCTATTTGAAGTTGATAATAATCTATATTTGCACAAGGTATGACCTTGGCCTACGTGCTAAACTATAAAAAAAAAAAAACGGGAGCAACTGGAATTTTGAGAAAACCGAGAAAACCGAAACTCGGTACGCTCGAGCCGCGGCTCGCTAGTTTCGTGAAATCGCTCGTAAATCTGTTCTCATTTTATTAGAAGATGGCTGCCCAAGAAAGGTCGAAGAGTCACGCAATACATTTTTTGACAAATTGCCAAAGCACCACGGAAAATGCTCGGAATGTGGGTACAGGGGTACAGGTGCCCCACACGCTTGTATAACCTGAAGGAACGTGCCATTTGTTTTAGATTTTCTTTAGAAAAGTTACTGTTGCAGGCACCAGCACGCGTAACTACTCTTCTGGCATGAATATGCTCCTTGGTACTTCAGTAATTTAGCAAAAGATCTATAGACCATTTCTGAAAAGCGCTTCTGGTCGATGCCATTTTCAGCGTTCGTGCGTGTGGTGCGTACTTTGCTCGCCTTCCAAAACGACGAACATGTGCGTGCTGGGCTAGGACCTAACACATGTAGACTGTGATTTTCGTAAACAATGAAATGTATAAAATGGGATGAACTGCATTCGTGTAGATCAGATGGCAGGTTACTGGTCATGAAGATCGTGTTAAAATGACAATTAAAAGAACTCCGCAACCACCAACTCAAACATCAAGTGCAATGGAATGCGTATAAAATACACAAATACACTGTTCATCTTAAAATAAATAATATTTGCTTGATAAAATAGTGCATAAGGTACAGAAAGACATCATAAAACTTTTATTTCAAAATAAGTTGACAAACGTTACTAAACAAACGTGTACCCTATTTCTCTTTTCTTTTTTTTTTTTTACTTTTGGAGTAGTATGCAACGCGTTCAAACACTGATCAACGAGAGCACAAGGGAAGGGAGTAATACAATATAAGATTTTTTTTTAAATTAAGTTTTGATTTAGCACAGTTTCCATTAGCTGTAAATTTGCTTGCCTCCCCTCAACGACATTAATATTTTCATGGTTTTAAAAAAACTTTTCAGCCCTATATGAAATGTCTCCGCAATAAAGTAAATTAAAGACGTTTTCATCACTTCTGCAGAGAATATAGCACATCAACCATTTGACAGACCAAACAAAGGTTCTATCATATATTAATGGAGCTCAACAGCTGCTCCATAAACCCCTGTAATAGCAGACAGGAATAGCAGTATGTCGAAATTCATGTCCAAATTCAGACTTGAACTTTGTTTAGACGTTTCACTCCTCGTCTTCAACATATCGGCCATGTGAGTGAGACTCCGAGGGTAGCCCGAGCTAGATTCAACGTCCGAAACAGAAAGAGTGCTTATAAAAAAAAAAAAAAAAAAAAAAAAAAAAAAAAAAAACACTGGACCAATTGTGAATAACAAATGTGACTGTGCAAAATGTCGACTATAGTGCTAGATTGTGTACTATTTTTCACGATATTATTAGCGCTCTTTGGATGGATGTCGTATAGTGGTAAAAACCGGCTTGAGTTTGCGCGTGCCGCTCTTGAAGCTGTTCCAGCTGTTAAAGGATACGCAACTCGTAGCACGCGGCTATAAAGTATTCCGAGCAAAAGTGGAAATGTTTCACGTGTTGGGGGATCTGATGCGCCTAACCGCCCTTTCTCGCGTATCGATGTAATGTTTTGGAACGCTTGTTACCGATCGGACGCGTTAGAGATGCATCGCTTTGGGTGGAGAACGCTCCCATGGCGGATGGCGGTTGCACGGAATGTGTTTGGAAATTATCCCAGCATTGCATTTTGTCCGGGAGGAGCCTAGCGTCCCAATGTGACCGTATGTTAGCTCCCAGTTGGCCTTGCTTGAGCTGTCAGCGCGGTTTTGAGCTTTGTTAGTTGACAGCGTTTTAAGGTACTGTATGTGCTCTTGTGGTTCCGGCCAAGATCGCTTTGAACGAGTACCTTATGGCCAGAGGCTACATTTAGGGGCTAAGCCCACTAAATCGTGCCGGATACGCGATGCCTGGTGCGCAGACATCGGAATCCTGAAAACCACAGAGTTTCCGTTTTCACTTTATCAGTGGCAGTGTGTAATACTCCGTGGAGTCCAGTCTGACGCGATGGGCATGACCCGTCGCGGTTTCTGGCTGTAGAGTCGTGAGGTTGATTCCGTTTAATTGTGCGCACAGTTGGTTCCGGATCCTCACACCGCTATATCGAGGGTTGAGCCTCGCGGCGGGAGTTACTCTTTCATTTCGTTTTCTCCGTCTCCGGAGAAGCGGCGGCAAGCCCGCGCTTTGCGCTGCCGCCGGATACAGTACGCTCTCGGCCGTGCTTGGGTTCGCGTTGGGACGCGAGGGCGTAGAGAGCGTAATTGGTCGTGCAGAGACCTAGATTAGAGTAAAATTATAGATGTATGGGAGAAAAGACAGCTAGGTGGGTAATGAGCTGTGCTTGTGCTGTGAAAAGCTGCACGATGGGAGTGGCGGTCTTGTGAGGATGTGACGAGTTATTCATAGTTTTATCCTGTACAGATCCTCGGTTGGCCCGGGAAAACGTACGGTTGACGTCGACGGGTACGTGCCCGAGAAGCCTAGAAATTATGGCAGCGGCATGGCCGTCGGCGGCCTGTAACTGTTGTGCGTTGGGTCAGCCCGTCGCTGTACAAAGTGCAGCTTTTGCATGAATGGGTAGCGGGTGTTGGAATGCGGCGGTTAATGCGGTAGACACTTCGACGCTGCGGAAACTGTTTATGCAGAGCAAATATAGTTTATTAGCTCGTTCATTTCCAAGACCGGCCGGTTAGATTATTTGACATTTCAGTGTCGCGCTTGTTGCGCGGAAGATGAAAGGTGCGCGTGTGGGATACTTACATTGTTCGAACCCTGCCTGTCTTTACAGTCGCAAGAAGACTTTTCAGTTATGCGGCGTGTTGACTTGGTTGGGGGCGAGCTTTGTGCGTAGCCTACTGCGTTTGTATGGGGACACGTTGCTCGGGTCGAGAACGTCGAACAGTCGCGAGACGCGTTGACGACGTACTTTTATTGCTCGATCCCGGCCGGCCTTGACATCAGCTGGAAGACTTTTTAGTTATGCGGTGTCGGAGTTTGGCCGGAGGAGAACTCTAACGTGCGTCGATGCGCTTGTCGCGGTTTTCGAGCCCGTGCGGGGTTCGGTGCGGACCGCCGTTACGCGCTCGTCGCTCCTGTTGGGTGGTCGCCTCCGAGCCGTGAAGCGGTAACATCTGGTACATACCCAGACGTTACGGACATAGCCGTGTAGATAGGCTGTCCAATTAGATCTGCCGTTCGCACGATCTAGATACTGTTCCCTTTGTACTGGTGTACGTGACCGGTACCACAGAACAACGAGCCTCTCAGTAAGGTGATTATCCCTTCTGATGAAGACGTGCTGTGTAGCTTGGCTGTAGCGTGTTTGTAGCTGGGATGTCGCGAACGCCGAGTGCATGAGTGCCCGTCTTGAGTAATTGCTACTGTTGGCAGCGTGTTTATTTTCCGTAGATATTTTAGTCGCACCTCGCGAACGGGGCAGGATTTATGGCCGTTTCTGTCTTACGGGAGGTTATTGTTCATTTTTGAGGTTTTGTCCGTTCCTCGCGAGTGTGTTGGAAATCAATACTGTTATCGCAGGTGTGCGGTTCTGGGGTTCGGTCAGATTGTTTTCTGTTTTAAAAGAATGCGGTTGAGTTTTATAGGAGCAAACGTTGTATAGTGGGCATATGTACGAATTGAGTATACAGTGAGTGCTTATGCTTTTTAGTTGAGGAATACATTTTCCTCTTAGGTACCTCTTGAACGTGTAGCGTGATGTTCTTGATGATTGCCTGCCCGTTAGTATTGAAATGAAGAGTTTTGTTTTTATTTCGTGGCATGTCCAACGATCAAAAGATTTTGGTTTCGTCGCGCCGTTTGATATAGCGTGTCGGTATTCGTTTTTGCGCGATTCGCTGTCTGGGATATTAGGGACGGAAGCGAACTTTAAGAGCCGGCGTGTGTTGTGTGTGCCTGAGTGCCCGTGCGTGTTGGGAGCTGTGGTGCTCCGCACCAGTTCGTGGACGTGCTCCGTCAGTCGCGGGCTGCCCAGTGAATGAACGTCCACCACTGGCCTGCCTGGTTTGATGCCACCACCATCACCATCGAGGGTGCTCGTTATCATCGGTGACACTCAGCTGATCGAGTTCCCCGCCGGAGTTCCTGGGGACCACGCAACCTCAAGCCCCCCGGAGTCTGAGCCTTGAGGGGAGGGAGGTGTGGAGATCTGGCTGCCTTCTCCCGCGCCGACCCTCTGGGCCCCAATTTCCGGCCTCCGAGATACGTCATGCCTCGGGGGAGCGGCCATGGCCTCGCGTACCACAAGGTCCGGCTGGACCGCTCCCCTAAGCCAACTGACGTCACGGGACTGGCCTCTCAGTACAAAGGGGCGAAGGCTTGAAAAGGGGAGGCCGGACAAACGAAGGCTCTCTCTCGCACGGCGGCGCTTGGACGGTGAAGCTCTCGGGCTTGCGGGACACGAAGGATGGTGCAGCGGTGGCAAGGAGACGAGGACGCTGGCGCGGGATTCGGTGGGAGACGGACGATGGCGCGGGGAAAGTGCGAGCAGACGCCGAGTGGCGGACTCGACAAACGGACCGGACGGCGACCCTGGACGACGACGTCCCCACGACGCGGTGTGAACGACCACCGCTGGGACTAGGAGAAGCTGCAGTGGCAGCGGACTTTCCCCCGGCCTCGCTGATGACCATTCCCCGATCCCGAAACCCCCCCCCCGAGGCAATGAGTGAGTGAATAAACCCTTTTGCCGAGAGCGAAGTATTGTTGTGTCATATTCATCCGGGAACAGGGTCTGAAGGATTCGGAGTTAGATACCCGCAAGGTTTGGTCGTCTGTATGTTGATATTTGTCTGCGTCCGGCTAGCAGGCCGTGAAGGTAATGGCTCTACTTCCCAGAATCCGATGACTTTAGTCTTCACCGTGCACGCTCGTCTGGCCCGTGAGAAGCTGGACGGGTATACGGACGAACAAGCACCCGCCAAACGCCATTCTCCCGCTAGAAGGTCTTGAAATCCTCGCTCACGAAAGCTGAATCGTTTAGCCTCTATCTTACGAATTTGCGTACCTCGTAAAACTGTGCCACCGATGGTTTAAGTCGCCTCGCAGACGCCACCAAAGTTGCCGTCGTCGTCCGTCAGACATTTTAACATTTTAAATCGCTAAGTACTAGCGGTTCCTCGTTTGTAATCCAGCCTGGTTCACACATACTTTTGATATCAGATAGCTAGAGTTGAAAAAGCAAAGCCATATAAATTAGTCAAACAAAGAACTGACCCCAGATAAATGAGGTAACATCTCTTGCCGGTTGCGGACACTGCTCGGTACTGAATTCGGTAACCGTGCACAAATTCGCGTTCCCTCAATACGACGCTTTAGTGCACTGAGATAAACTGGGTCGATGGCTCAGCTCAACGGCAAAGAGCATGGCCGAGCGAGAAGCGCGATGCTTATAGACAGAGGCATCGACATTCAAGAGGGTAATGATGGCAGAGTTATTGAAAACCGGCCTTTCGGCCTTTCGCTACTTACTCCAGATAAGAAGAAACTGTTCTTCTCTGGTCGGCGTCATTGACCCAAATTACAAACTACTTCTTTTTCGAGGGCTCATCGAGCACTTCCCGGAAATGTTCTTGAAATCAGTGATTTCCCTACACTCCCGCTAAGGGGGGTGGGGGTGTACACCCCCCCCCCCCCTCGCTTTTCTGAAGGCACCCCCTTAATTCGCAAGGACTCCTCTATTCTCAATGCCCCCCCCCCCCCCAACTAACCCTACCCCCCCCCCCCCCCCTAACTTCAATTCCTGGGGAAACCCCTGCTTGAAATTCTTATGGCTGTCGCGACCAGACAGCGCAATGTTTACTCCGACTAGTTCATTTATTGTGGAAATCTTTTCTTAGACGTATGTCGTATGCCAGTCCCAGATCACTGAAAATCCCGACTTTGGACAGTGGCGCATTAGAGTTAGGTCAGACAGACAGTCATTCAGTCCGTCCGTCCGTCCGTCCGTCCGTCCGTCCGTCCGTCCGTCCGTCCGTCCGTCCGTCCGTCCGTCCGTCCGTCGGTCCGTCACTACGAATTATACAACGTCTTTGTTCAACACTTATTCAAGTCAGTGTTTGATACTACACTGGTAGTCGTTAACGGTTTAATCTTGGGAAAGAAAAATGCAATACCAAATTGCCTTTCTCGTGGCGAATTTTTTTTTAGAACACCTAATTTTTGTCATTACGCCGAGCAGCTAAGGTAGCAGAACAAAAAGAAAGCGAAAAGCTCCGGTTGACTATATGTTAAATAAGCACCCTGACTTTGATGTGTGTTCGGACTCTCCGTACGTCGGTTGCAGTCACTGTCGCATTTCGGCAAGCCTGAAATGTTATAGGGTATATACGAATTGCAAAGTCAAATTTGAACGTAGTTTTTTATACGAGTTTTTTTTTTTGTTTATCTTTGTTTGTCGACAATTTTGCTTTCGCCGATAATCATCGTTTTTAGCATCAATACGAAACAAATTGCCAAAATACACAGATTATTAAAAAATAACACCGAAATGCATCGACATACTATTCTTATGAACAACGAAAAATCTACAGCCGTGCATCGTGGTCAAACACAACTTATTTTTTTCACAAAAAAATCTTACGTTCAAGAAGGATTGGGAATTTTGTGTTGAGCGCGTCTGGGTATAATATGAAATGATTTGTCGTTAAATATTTTGCCCCTACACTCAATTGTTAACAATAATCTAATACTTTAAAACACTTAAAAGTCGTCACTACTCTTCATGTCAAGGTTTGTGTGAATTTTAATTTGCCTACAATTAACTGGGCCACAGGCATCGTTTTCTGTCCACACATGCTCTACATCTGGGGAAGCTTCCCCTCTATACATTCGTTTATAACTGACCATCAGTATAATGTACTTGTTAATTCATTGAAAATATCTTGATGCGCGTTTGTCTCATGCTATGCTTGAGCCTACAATCACGGCGATAACCTGCGACTCTAAACACTTATTCATTTTTTACGAAATCTTCCTTGATTAGGCTTTCTCGAATAGACTCCTTGATTCAAAAACGCCCAGTCAAACCAACCTTCTACGTTCAACAGGAGCTCTAAAGGATATGGCAAGCTCCAAGCGTGTTCACCGGAAATAAAGAGACGTTTCAAGCAACATAAACAACAAATCTTTATTACAATGACAATGTAGAACTACGTCAACATCGCTCTAGTTCTTTTTTTGTTTCTCCAATCTACCATATTCTTTTCCAGTTTTGATGAGTTGGTGATATCACTAGCCACACTGCCAAAGGATCTGACTAGAAACATTTGACCAGTTTAGCTATCACAATGCGACAGCACGAAAAAGTAAGAATCTGGCAATGACCAACGAATAGCCAACTTGAACATGCAAGCAACGTTGTAAATACATTTTTGTTTAGTGTAGAACAAATTGTAAACAATACACAATTCAAAAATATAAAACTAAAATGCCTCTGCGGTGTATAGCGCCCACTGGTTTAATACGCAGGATTTGATAAAGATGTGCTCAAACAAATAAGGCAGACAACGTTGAAAGAACATCCTGAATAAAATAAACGCGTTCCCGATCGACATTCTGAGGGTGCCGTAAGGTACAGTACACTAGTGCATTTTTGCGCGGAGTGTTACACTTTGATCGTTTACGTATACGCAACCGCGTGTTCGACTTATTTGTCTTGGGGAACGATTAACAAGTTTTGAATCTTTTTTTTTTGTATCTACCTTACTTCTATTATAAGCTGCTCACAGTGTTTCAAAGATTATCCTCCGAAAATGAGATTCTTTGTAAACAGACCCTTCCAAATCAAACCGAAGATATTGCTTTCGTAAGGCTATCGGCGCGCGCGTTTCGGTTCAACACCATGACGTCCCCACCTAACATTTTGTTGAAGCTCGATATATGATGTCATACAAAAGTGATGCAATCTATGCTTCTATCACAATAGAGGCGTGACTATAGAAAATGCTGACTCGTTCACTACCCACACTATAATCAATAACCAAAAGGATCACCGACGCAATTGCAACTTCGTGGAATCCACACAGCAGAAATTTACTGTTCCAGGTTATTTTCTTGTGTAGTTAGGCGTTGCCGACTTGTCGAGAAGTCCCTTTTTGGAGTCGAAATTTGGGTGTAGGCATAAGAAGTCGTCAAAGACGTTGAGTAACGCAATCAAATAGAACCAATGAGAACTAACTTACAAGTTCGGTGACATAAAAATCGAAAGCGGAAGTCTGCTCGACTAGAGGTTGCTTTTTGTTTTAGCTTACTCTGTCGCTTTATCCATTCTTGCATACACACAACAGGTAATATAAATCATTCGTTATATTAATTCGATAATAAGGTTCACACATTTAATATTGTTATTAGGTCGCGGTCCGCAGTGTAAGATTCTGCTTCTCGCTTCTGAGCGTATCCGGTGAGCAGCGGAACACTTAACATTATTCTGTACCAGAACTGACCAACGCAAATCCTTTATGCAAAAAAAAAAAAAAATCAGAACCAGTAATTATGTAGTACGCGCACTGCCAGACATTTTATAAACAAATCAGACGATAGCACGGAAGTGATCTCTACCCCAGAGGCTCACTACTCGGTACTAATGCAGCGTAACACGAGCTCTTAGTAACATTTTCATCACAGTCCTTCATTATTTCGATGAGTATTTGCAACGCTCGTAATCTACTCATACTTAGCATGCATTATTACCATAATTTTCGCTGCTTAACATGCACCTCCGAAGGTGATAAAAGTTATCTGGTGAATTTGACTAATAAGGACCTGTTCAGGGCTAGGATCGTAACCCATACACAGTGGTATATACCATGCGGCTGAACAAATTGGCCTTGCTTTTTTGCCGCATAAAAGCTAGCGCTTGGACTGTTATGAGGGTGTAACAGATAGGTCAATTTTGTACGAGTTTCTGAAAATAAAAACATACCATAGATTATAACTCGAGCGACCATTCTCTGGGTCATTTTCATGCGTAACGTTGGTGTCCTACGCCAAGGAGAGCAATAAATCAGTCCTCGTACTGCTAACAATTGTTGAAATGGCATTTCACCGTTTTGTTCCGAGATTCCTTAATGCACATAAAAATAAAGTTTAAAACGCAGAATATCACATCAATTAAAAAACACCCGGAGAAGGAAAAGTATGCGTTGCTGCTGTCACCACACATATTGTGCTTTTGTACGAATTTGAGACTGGTTGAATTCGTTATAAAAGATTACGATGTTAGCCAACCTCCGGCAACTTCATTACTTAAGTATGTATTCTCATTTAACACATCAGTTGAAGAACTTTGTAAGCAAAATCATAAAAGTTGTTCTGAATCTCGTGGCAAATAAAAAAAAGTTGTAAATACTGAACACGCTCAAGTCTATTAAAATTAGTTCGAACACATTAAAGCTTATGAAACGCAAGCTTTAAATTCTAAAAAAAACCAGTAACTCAATCCATTATCATCAAACATTGTTGTTTTAGGTGTTATTCTCACCCCTCAAGGGTGTCCCCAAAACAACATTTGTGTTTTTCTTTAGATTTTAATGTGAGTTAAACGAATTTTAAAAATAAAATAGGTAAAACAAGATCTTTAGCCCATTGTATGTATGCATTGTAGCTACTGGCAATTTCGTGGAGAAGCGTATTCCTTTCATTATGCGGTGCGGGTGCCTCGAAGATTCTGACACGTGGTGAGCAAACATATCACACAAAACCCCACGCGACATCAAAGCTCAGTCTGACGAGCTCGGCGACAACAGTGACGTAGTGACAATGACGCATTACTCGACGTTCTACAAGTGATGGGATGATCTTTCGATACCGCAACCTTTGAAAACTTCCTTCCCCGAGCTGCGACGAATGGAATGCCCCTGCTTATGCAATGTCCTTGTTTTGCGATTACTGTGACATCAAGACGCAATCACCCCCCCCCCCCCCTAACTAAAGAAAAAAACATTGACTTGGAGCTTGCCAATGGCGCTGCATTCCCAGCCAATCCTGACGTTCATCGCTAACCTAGGTCGTGACACCAAAGCAATTTTAGATAACTTCGAACGAGTAAAGCAATCTGCTCCATCCTACAAAAAAAGAAAACGCGCTTTTTGGTTGTTGTTTCTAAAGTCATCACTGTAGTCACGGACAGGATAAAAACGACATTGCGTTTCTTTTGAATGCCCAGGCTCCAGCGCACGCGCGCACGTTGCCTTCCACCGTGCTTCGTCATGGCGTGCACGCTCGGATCTCACGAGACTTCGAAGAGCAATCGAAGGTGGAAAGCTGGCGTTAGAGGCGGGACAACTAAAAGACTTCCCTACCATTCTGATCCTGTCAGTCAGTCACCATAGTTAATGACCACAGTGCCTTCTAGCTCTTGTGCATGCGGGACGTCGCGATGACCCAAGTTACAGATGCCTGGAGATTTGCCACGCAGTTTCATCGGAATTTAGCTTTCGTTCCACATGAGGCTTAAATTCACCAAAAATTATCCCATGTCGTGTTTCCGAGGCAATATAAGTAAAGAGGAGTGGATATGTCCGGTGTTGGCCAGGACAAGGTCGGGCTGACCGATGCGTTCTGTTTTAGGATGAGTTAACTAATCATAACACTGTCGAACGCCTCAGAGAAAGTGACCGTAACTACACAATTACACAGCCCGAACAAGGAAGAATTTCAAGTGTAACGGTATCGAAAGACAACAAAAAATGCTGGTGCGCTTTACACTGACCTTTTCTTACATTCACGGGGTCCACGAACCACGACGGCTATTCGTTTTTGTAGCAATAATTCATAGAAAGAAGTGGTTGATGCTCAGTCGTGTACGAAGGTGACGTGGAAAAGTGACAGCTTGCTCCCATATGGAAGGTTCTTCGCGCCGAAACGTTCTTGCTTTGGTACTTGAACATTGTTCGTTGTACTCCAACGTTTCAACGGGTTGCTCCATAGGACGAGCGTGCAAAATACGAAAACATTTCCCGACTCAGCCGCAGAGGTGATTCATACACTCAAGTCTCTAAATCATCAAGCTTTGGGTGAACCTCACTCATCATAAATTGCGAGTCTTGTAGACGGGATTCCTCCGTACCATTTCGTCTTGAGTTCTATAGCAAACGCTCGAAGTCATTCGTAGATTTAGGCGCTCCTGCCGTAGTTCTCTTGAGAACGCAAACATCCCGCTGAGCGCACCTCACCTTCAAACTTTAAATCTTTTGAGATCAGGACTCACAAATGTCTTCCAAGTAGTCAGCCATTGATCTTCTTCGTCTTCCTTCAATTCTAGACCGTTAAGAGAGCGTTTGTTTATACTCAGTCGAAGACCTCGGTCACCTGAAGCGCAGCGGTATATATAGCCCAACTTTTCCAGACGTCCCCGAAAGAAAAGGTTATTTTGTGTTCGAAAGCATTCGCTAAACTAGAATACACTTCAGCGACATAAACTGTAGATCCCATTCAAGCGCAGAAAGCGTCGTCCTTACAAAATTCGCCACGTCATTCACGCTAGCCCTTTCACTCCTTGATGTCCTCAGCGTCATGCTTAATGCAAGTGATCATCGAGTCAGCGCACCTTCATGAAACGACACAGATGCCAGCAGTCCCGTTACGCCGAGTATAGAACTAGTTCCTGCACACTCGAAGCACTCAGACACAAAACGCTGATGGCCTTGATGCGGTTCATCGAGTATTCCGCGTCGATTCCCGGACTGCCACAACCGGCTGAGCCGCCGGTGCAGCGGTGCGCATCGGGGAGAAGCGTCGCATGTCCGTTCACCTTGCAGGTCGACTGCCGTGGCACGAGGTTACCAGGGTCAGGTGAAAACGTAACCCACAGAGTCCTTCTTCGTCTTGAACTTGCTCCAGCGGTTGCTGTTGCAGGTGCCCGGCCCGGACCACCAGGCGCCGATGTCCGGGTACACCTGGAAAAAAAGAGAAAAGGTTGTGTTGTTGTTTCGCGTCGTGAAAACGCGGCATATATACAAAGCGTTCACGAGAAAAAAGAACCGTGTTTTTCGCTCCGTGTAAATAAACTATGCATCGCAGGAAACTCAAACTACGTGAGAATGTGACGCTAGCGGTTGGAGACAGAAAGCGAAAGTTGAAGAACTTTACGTTACTCGGATAGAAAGATAATTGAGGGAGACGAAATTTCATTACGAGCTGAAGTCTACCTAAGCCTAATGTGGTCAGAACAGAAAGTCAGATTGTGGACGCACGTGGCATTTATACCGGTAAAAAAAAAAAAAAACTTATCGGCAAGGAAGAGATTATTTTCTATCTTGCTGACAAGTTGTATTCCCTCAAATTATTCTTAAGGGAATTTGAACGTCATTTCTTGTTTTGAAAAAAGGGAATTTTCGTAGATCGTTTTCCCCATACTCCCCTTCGCTTTCCGCAACGAAGACGCCGCTAGTGCGCATTGCGCGCCGCTGGCCTGGACTGCAGAGTTCCGGATATCATAGCGGGTTGAGGATGACGTTGCAGGGACGGAATAAACGATCTACGAAAACTCCCTAACATTATTAGGCTTAGGTGGACGTCTGCTCATAGAAATTTCGTCCTTCTCTATTATCTTTCGGTCCAGGTACAACGGTGTGTGTAAATATTGCTTTTATTATAAATTAAAAGAAATAAATAAACAGAAAGAGGGATGCAAGACGCATTGTTAGTCACCCATGGAGGGGTCTGGTTCGTCGCCTTGCGGGGATCGGGAGAAAAAGAGGATAGGAGGTAAAAGATGATAATGGGGATGGGCGTACAACGGCATGTTCTAAAAAATTTCGGGTTTTATTACAACCGCCTTAGCGTCATACTCACATGGAGTTTCAACGTTTTGCAATGAGTAGCTCATTTACGCGGGCCTAAAAACACGGTTCTCCTTTTTCACGAACGGCCGGTACTGTCTCGCCAAGCGCTATTCCGACAGCACTGAGGCAACACTCGGGTCCTAGCTGTGTCTGCCTTCGATCTCACTGGGATGATGTCGAAACGCTGGCGCACGGACTTCAATTACTTTCGGCGGTGTTGGACGTCCGTGCACCTTGTGCAACTGCTGAAAGAGCCGCGTTACGAGAACAGACGTGACTTTTAAAGCAGTATTTTTTTTTGTATGTCTCAATCTCACTGTAGCTGCATATGTCAAATGTTTACTTCAGTCTTAAGAAGTTGAAGACACATCGAATCTCAGTCTACCACACACCATCGGTTTAAAAAATATTAAAAAAATATTTATACTATATACACCTTAGAACACGGAAGCGTGAATATTTGCGTGTCGCGCAGATGACCCGGAAGCAAGGAGGTTGCAGGAAGTAAGTCGAAAGGGCGCGGCTGTAGGTGTGTTTTCAATTTGCATCAGATATTGAATAAATTTGGGCTATATGTTGCGTCTTGTCTACGGTTAGATTTTTTTTTTTCTTATAACGCTTTCTTTGCGAACGTAATATTTTACGTATAAAATATGTTGCTTGCAGCGATATTAAAACAGAATCAGGTATACGTACGGCTTCTAACAAATTTTGAGAGTGCGTACTGGAGGATAATACATCCTGCTATTATTGTCTGTAAATGTACGTGAGTGTATATTAAAAGAATCAACACTAATGAAAACAAAGCCTAAGGCTGTCCTTGTGTACCTTCGTGCTGGTCCTTGTAACGTTTCCAAGACTGCAAACTACGTCTTTTAGATCACATGGTTTACATTTTATATTTTATGGGATTCGGGACATTGCTGTCCTTGACACCCAGTAAAAGTCTCGCTCGTGAGTGGCAAGAAGGTATTGAAACGTTTATTTTGTACTTTATGGAATATTTGAATCTTTATTCTTAGCCGACTGTCACTGATGATCATGCCAAGCACAGTTCTATTTAAGCGAAGGGTTGCCAATTTTGAAAGATTGTCTCGCAGCGGATTATAATTGAGTGCGCTATTATTATGTATCTGTGGTTTTGACAGGAACATATGACTATGTCGAGGTAACTTGCAGTGGAGTTTCCAAATTAAAGTTTCGCACATTCGTTCAGCGAGCAAAATAATGATGCCTTCTCTCAAACTCTGATCGGCTATATACTTCGCCACAATTCCCGGGTCCTAAAACTTTTTTTTCTTTTAATATCGCTAAACTTAGTTTTTTTTTTTTTTTTTTTACAAAAACTCTATAGAACAAATGTTTTTTTTTAGGTACTACCCATAAAAAGAAGATGCATTTTTAATATGCGGTGTGTTTCCCCCATACTTGTACCTAGTTGATTTTGTTCTGTGAAGAAGTAACGATCTAGTTACTTTTTAAGAGAAGGGACGAGTAACGTATTTTCTTTACTTTTTGCTGAAGTAACGTCTAACAGCTTTTAGTTACATCTGGAGGGGAACGTACACAAGTGTCCGAACCTAGTTCTCACCGCAGCTCAGGCCTGTATTGTTCACGACAAGAAACCGCTAGACAGACCACTGATGTGCACAAAGTATGTCAGTGTAGCCACGGTTATCCCCGAATGAACGCGCTAAAAAAGCAAGGAATTATTAACGGCCACAAATATCGGAAGAGGTAAACTGCTTCATAAAAAGAATATTGCCGCGCTCGCAGCTGACCGAGTAGGCAGCGCGCTCGTGGCCTAACGGTTATCGCGCGTGCCTTCCACGCAGAAAGCCAGGGTTCGCTTCCTGGTCAATGGTACGCATTTTTGTTGACTATAATGTAATGTTCTGGTAAATTCGAGAAACGTGTTGCTGATTCGAGGTTGGAATGTTCTACACGCCGAACCCGATTGTTCTAGAGGCCCACGTGGGTACAAAAGGGGCTCCGCGTGGTAAGCCGGAGTCAGTCTCGCCCCAGCGCTCGATCCTGCTGTTTCGCCGACATCGGCACCTGCGACGCTAGTCTTTCTCTATTTTGTTTTGGACACAAGTTCGCCCCATTAAACGTTTAGTTTCTTCAGATATTCGCCGCCTCATCATTTGTCCTTCGTGACAATATATTCAGAGTAACGAGAAAAAACCGCGTGCCTTTGAAGCTGACGTAACGCGTTCCTTTTGAACCGCAGTAACGAGTAGTTAAAGTCGGTGACAGGTTAAAAGTAAAGTAGATGCACCTCCGACTTCTTCCCACTTTAGCAGAGCGAATACTGGAGAGGAGGTCGCCCCCTCTCCTGCGTTCGCTCCTTTAAAGTGGAGAGAGCTGGGAGGTGCGTCACCGACTATGCTTACTTTTTGAGCGAGTAAAGAGTTAAGGTATTTTAGTTACTCAATTTAAGTAACGCGTACATACCTGGTTTTTCCAACAACTAAAAATACTTTACAAAAAAAGAGGCACTTTAATTAAGTATTTGTTCCTTCGGAATAAGGTTATATGTTTCATACAAAACGTGTGCTGAGAGCCCGACGTGAAAAGAGCCATGTGCTCACCTTAGGAACAGGCGGCGCGTGAAGCATGGCGCACAGCCTGCACCAGAAGTAGGTGTTGATGAACTCTCCGCTGCCCTTCCAGCGAAAGTACTCGTTGTACATGGTGTCGTTGCGGTCCAGTACGTGCAGGTAGTCGGCCAGGGCCTTCTCAGAAGGAAAGTCTTCGACGTGCACGAAGGAGTGGTCGGGAGAGGCCCGCCGGTAGTCCTCGGGACGGCCTCCCATCGCTATCGGCACCACGTCGCGGCTGTGGGCGACAAGGCAACAAATCGTCAACAACATGGACGAAGGGAAACAGAGAGAGAGAGAGAGAGAGAGAGAAAGAGAGGGGGGGGAGGAGATTGGAGCGTGCAGTGGCGTCAGACAACACCTCCTAGAGAAGAAGGCCGTAGCGCTCCGAGTGGTTACGTCACTATGTCGGAGAAGGAAGGCCATGGCGCAACTACGTGAAAACGTATGTGGCACCGACGTGAAACAAATATTTTTTGTCGAGCGGCGCGGTGGTGTTCGCGCGCGTTTATCCGACATTAATATAAGTTTGAAAAGCGCACTCTTGTACAATTTATTATATATATAATATAAATATAATTCACAACGCGTTACCAAGGTTGAAAGTACCAAATTTATATTTATGATTATCCCCGTAACCCCGGGACTACGTGCAGTCCCTCAGCTCCCCACACTTTTCGAATGAACCGGCTCCGATGCGACCTCTTCTGCCCTCATACGGGCTCCAATTCTGGTAAATTCACGTTGTGTGTGAGCTGCTGACTGTCTGAAAAGGAACGCTGAGACATTTCAGAAGGGATGGGAACCGAAAACAAATCCAGTCATCGCCGCAGGGAGCGCACACGAGCAAGAGATGGGACGGCAACGTTGAAGGAGCAGTGCAACAATTTCAGTGCTTTGCTCAAATAATTTGGTAGTTGGTGTCTCGACCTTTCTAAAGTAAAGAACAAAAAAAAAAACGGTTTTGCCTGCATGTCCTAGTTTTTATTTGAAAAATAGGCAAAGATTGAGGTTTTCGGCACCTCTCAACTCCTTCACTAGCTTCCGAGTCACGTGCGCTGTGACGTCAATGGGGGTCGCGCGGGGTTCCGGTGAAGCTCTCTCTCTAGAGCCATCAGTGGGTAGCGAGAACTCATTCGCTCACGACCCCGTGACCACGTGCTAGCGCAGCGCGAACAATATGGGGAAAGGAGGAAAGTCTCATCCGAGTCCGGCCGTCCCCGTCCCCCTCCGGCTTCTGGCGGCTGTTCGCGGTAGCAGATACAGCTGACGGTTTTGGGGACCTAGGATAGAATAGATGGCGCCACTAAAACTCCATATAATAAAAGTTTTGTCGATGATACCAGGTTTTTGTCGCATTTATATTTATGTTGGAACGACAAGATTTATAGAAAGTTACCTTTTATCGAGCAGGTATTCGCACAACTTGCTATCTCTCTAAAAGACTCCCATTCACGTCATGCAGCGTGGTTCTCATGGTCGCCGCTCGCGGCTGCAGGTCGGTGAATATTCTAATTTTTGCCTCGCGATTACGCGGCGAAGTCGCAACGTTTCGGAGGAAGGAGGTGTGCTTTCTGTCCTTTGTGACAAGATAAACAATGTCAAAAGTAGAAGATGCCAATTCTTTCAACGTTAAAATCGTTGCACAGCTCCTTTAAGCCTCTCATTCCAGGCTGCTGCCGTTGCTCTCGTGCGTGGTTCTTTTGATACTTATTTCCTTCTTCCCGTCGTTTTTCTCTCGTCACCGCAGTCTCGGGTAGTTTTTTTTTTTTTGTGTGTGTGTGTGTGTGTGTGTGTGTGTTCGCTTCATACTACGGCATTTACGCGGATTCGTGGAACAAGTTCTGCTACGGTTTGAGTGACATCTGTTGCAACTAGCCAACGATGACACTGGTCGATTATCGATAGACCTCTCTCTCGACAGAGAGAGACTTCTTGGAGTTTGTGTTCAAATGTTTTCGTGTTTGATATTGTGGCACGTATGGTTAGGGTCGACAGGTGAGAAGCAACTTATTTACGGGCTTTCTTGGTCATGTAAGATGCGAAAAAAGTGCTGCAGTCGTTTTTTTTTCTTTTAATCTTGTGATAGAATGGAATTTTTTTCTTCGTCGTTATCCGTGTGCAGTTGCGTCGACATCTGTAAATATGAGTGATAGTATTTTAGTCTTCACTGGAAGGGGAGTAACAAGTTTATGTGATTATTGAAAGTGCGTTGTTTGTGGGTATGTGTTTATTTATATTAATGTCATTTTATTGCCTTTACTGCGTTTATACTAGAATCTTAACTGTATTAAGGTGATAGTATTATTGTAAACAAAATAAGTTATATTTTATTCTAAGGCAGCTCGAGCCCATAGGCAGAAGTAAATTAGGTGACTGTAAATAGTAAGTTTACACCCGTACCACACGGAAAAGTTAATATATTGTCATTAAATGATATGGGATTTAATCAGCTCGCGGTCTTGAGTGATTATATGAGCGTCGATCGCAAGCTGATTTGTCGACCCTATAATGTCATTCGATCGAAATTACATTAATTGTGACACGTGGCCGGGGTATAAAGCAAACATTCAGTGACTGTACGCGATAGCAGTCACTTGCATGAACGTAAGTGACACTTGTCTAGCCGTGTCCGCGTTGACTACGCCTACCTGGTTTTTAACTGTGATCTGTTTTGCTGTGTCCAATCACTGCGTGTGTCGCCATTTTTTCGAAGTATTTCTCTATAAAATATGCATTCCTACAACAATTGCGTGACTCAGTGTTTTCGACTTAAAACAATCACATTTTTCTATAGACGTCTTCTACGCATACCTCGTGCCATTTCGTACCGATTATTTATCGGTGTAATGTTTTGCCCGTGTAATAAAGTATTTTCCAGACCCGTTGCTATGTGCAGCTTTCATTTTAGCTAATAAGACACGCGCATGTGACTAAAAACGCGTTACGACGGTCGATCTACGCGCGTTGCTTCGCTTCGACGCGCGCCCCCGATGGCCTTCCTTTGCGACGTCACGAGAAGAGCGCTACCGCCTTCTCTAGGAAGTGTTGCGTCAGAGCATCTAGCTTTAATTAGAAGCGCTTGTTTTGTCCACTCTTCTGTTTGTCCTTTGTCTTTCGCGCTACCTGTTTTTTTTTTTTTTTTTGTGATGCCAAACCATTTATGTTATCAACTTATATTGTTAACGATTAGGAGGATTAGTTGGGTAGACGCAAGTGCTAGCTGTCCTTGTCACTACCCACCGTTTCCCTCAAATCAAAGCGAGCAAGAGCGTTTCCCGCTCCTCGCGCTAGATCCGACTTTCGAACGTCGGAGTTCGGCGTTCGAACGCCAGACCCAACGCGAGATGCATACGACGTTCTTTCTCGCTCTGATTTGAGGGGAGACAGCGGGCAGAAACAAAGGCAGCTAGCTCTTGTATCTAGCCACAGATCCTTCCAATAGAAGCACGGCGCTATGACGTCCACCGCACACTTTTATCTCCCCCTGTAGTTAGTTACGTACACTACATCAGGTAAAAGGCAAACCCACCCGTGTTCGTTGCAGCTTAAAAGGACATTAAAGACAATTTCAATTCATTTTTTTTTGTAATGAACCCGTTTTGCGATTGTCAGTTGAGGCTCACGAAACTATATACAGTCACTGAGAGGTAAAGACTGGCAGGTCGTATCTTTAGAATGCTCACCCTGAAGCACACGATCGTGGCTTTTCGCCGTGCTTTGACTGAACGCGCAGGCACGCTCGAATCTCATGAAACGTCGAAGTGTTTACCCAAGGTACGAAGCTCGCGCTAGAGGCGGAACGACTAAAAAAAACCTCCCGGCCAGCTTGTGCTTACTCTGTGACTTTGCGTGCGGCGAAAGTTTGTACAGATGTCAAGCGTGTACATAATCGTGCATTACGCGGTGGACAAAATTACGCCCCAGGTTATCTTTCTCTTCGCTTTCAAATTGTCACTGCGTCGTCGCGGCAGTTTCCATGCCCTTTTCATCGATAATTGTCATCACCACCGGTGCTTCAATTATTGGTTCTGATCAGGTAGTTCTGGGCACTGTGAGGACCATTCCGAAAGAATAACTATTGACAATTCTGTAAAGATAATGTAAAAAAAAAAAAAAAATCCGTCGTCAACTGTTCAATTGAAGTATTGAAATTTTTCGTGTCCGTTTAGAATCTTGCCTGTGGCACCCCAAATATCACATGTCGTAAAAGTGTCAAATGAGAATACCCGAGAAAAACTCGCTCACTTTCGTGCGGATCCGAAGAAAAGCTCACCTGGAACTAAAGTTTATGTAAACTGGTCGTTATCACTTAATAGCGGCAGTGCTACCAAGATTTTAGGTGTCTCTCAATCAGGCGGTACACCGTGCAACAGAGTTAGTGCGAAGCGATTTTTCGCACTTTACTTAGAAAAGGAGTTGATGAGTGTCTAACTTTAATCGCATGAGTTTGTTCCCCGAATGAGCAATTTCCACCGCACCAGTTGTTTTAATAGCACCAATTAAAATGAAAAAAAAGCCAATCGATCGTTTATGTTGACAGTGTCAAGTAGTGTACAGGCTTCACATCAGGTCATGGGCGTACCAACAGGGAGGACAAGGGGGGCGCTCGCCCCCCCCCCCCCCCCCCCCAAACAGCCGCCACTGGGCAGGGCAAACACTGGCCGGCGGCGCCCAAGGGATCCCAGGGGCACCGCCCCTCCGGCCCGGGGGGGGGGGGGGGGTCTAATTTGCCCCCCCCCCCCCCCCCCCCCCTCAAAAACAAGTTGGTACGCCACTGCATCAGGTCACTCTGCTTCGGGCAAAAATGAAAAAAAAAACACATAATTTAAAAGAAATTAGTTTTTTTTTCTATTTAGTTTAGATACATTTGATTTAAATCAGACTAACATCACTGTAGCTAGAAAATATTGATCATTTATCACTGTATGCATTTTTTGATCAGGGCAGGTTGTTTGATAAAATTATTGCGATCAGTGAAAACAATGCGATAAAAAGAATTCCAGAAATTTTAACAACTTTTTGTTCATGAAAACTTCGCCATACTAAAACAAAGATCGCTTATTTTTAATTTTTTTTAGCAAAAAGGCTGTATTGTTGTTTTTCGTGATTTTATTTTCTTGCAATCCTACGTGACTTTCCCAGTTTTTGTTTCTATCTTTTGCGCTCTGATTTCATTACAAAAAAGATCTGAGGTAACTGACGAACGAAGTCTGAAGTAGAGATAAAGCTCAACCATCGATTTGCTCCGAAGACCACTGCTTTTTGCTCGTGTTTAGTACGATATAAATCTTTCATGTGTGAGGATTCTTTTATATAAATACAACAATAATGCGCATATTTAAAAAATCTAATAATAAACAAGGGTAAATTAAAAAATATCTATATATTTTTTATTATTTTTACGGGAAAGCTTTTATTTAAATCATCCTAGTAAAACCGGTCTGGTTTAAATTTGTCCTCTTGATTCTTATTATTCACCCTGGCTGTAGCCGAGCTCGTTTCGCTTTTATGCCAACACATTCCGCGTGACTGTTACCATATTTGACTCAGCCTGGATAAAGCAAATACCTTTTTTTATATTTTCTGTTCGAGTTAGTTTAAGAATTGAAACCACTGCTTCTTAAACAAATGTTTAATTGTGGAGATTTGGAAATGCGGTGTCGGTACACCAGCTAAAATATTTTATAAATAAATATCCAGAAACTACTGAAGCTGCTGCCCTCTACACTGGTTATACTCTCCTCCCCAACCCCCGTTATTTTAATTTTTTTAATTAGCGTTTTCTTAAAATTATTTATTCAATTTTCGTCGTTCAACGCCAGCCGTGTAACTGGACGTTTTCATATTTTCAAAATAAACTCCTCTAGTGAAGTGCAGAATGACCGGATGCGCATAAGAGATCCCAGCATACTTCAGTTGAGTGAACCTATTTTACTTGAGTGAACGCTCGATTCTTAGATTCGTAGGTGAGCTTTTCTCCGCATCCGTCAAAAGGCCGGTGAGCTTCTCTCCGCATCGAACAGTTTCGCGGTGAGCTTTTCTCCGGTGAGCTTTTCTTCGCCACCCGTCAAATGAAGGGTGGCGAAGTCAATCACTTAGATATATGAATCTTGCGAGTGAATTAAGTGGTGCTTGATCCCCGAATAAAAGTAAACTTTCCTCCCAAAACGAGAAAATTCAGTGCCATTTCACCGTCACTAACGCTGCCCGCACTCACCCCAGGCCATTGACGAAGAACTTCTCGGTGATGTAGTCCTTGCAGTTTGAGTTCTCGAAGGCCAGGTAGAACTTGTACTCCCTGTCCAAGATGTCGAAGCAGTGTCCGGCCCTCGCCCGCGGACACTTGAGCGGGCCGCAGGCGCCGTAGATGTCCACCTCGATGTGGGCGCCCAGCTTACGGGCGTACTGTAGCCTCTGGTTCCGGGCGGCGCAGTTGGACACGAACCAGGCCACCTTCTTGGTCTTGTTGTGGTTGGCCAGCACCCTTCTCGCCTCTGCCACAGGGTCCAGGTCATCGTAGCGGACAAACTTCTCGTAAGGGGCCACGATGTCCGAGTCGTGCCTGTCAGGAAGTTCAACGTCGGGTAATCAGGATCAGAAGTGTCTTCGTTCATTTATTACATCCGTGTCAGTTTTGGTTAGATTGGTCAAGATGTACACATTCACAAAAGCGACGGTCGAACTATGTAGTCCGTTGCAATTTAAGAAGAACAAAACAAGCTCCTCTCAGCGAACGCTGGATAGGGGAAAACCACCAATTAGGGCTAAAAAAAACTTTCCTAAATTTTTTTTTTTTTGACTGCAGCAAGTTATAGCTTAACTAAAGTCTCTCGTGCATCTCTTGCATTCAACAACGGGATAGCAACGAGTTCGAGGCTATTTTTCTAGATAAGAAAGCAATTTCATGTGGCCACTTCTAATCGACGCGTATTTTACTAGATGCACACTCAAGTATTGTAACTAACGCATATCTCGTAAGAGGCCGCGATATCGGAGTCCAGCCTGTCAAGGACAACGTTGAGGAATTAATATTATAGGCTAGAACTCTTATTTGATGCGCTGGCACAGTCTCCTGCTGGTTTCATTATTTCTTTTTCTTTTTTTAATCTCTTACAAGACATTGACGAGGGGTGGGACAGCTGTCGAGTTTAAGCCCGTCTAGTGTATGTTACCTAATAAAGCAATTGCGCAAACTCTTCGCCACAAAGCATTTGATTAGCTGAACTGATTATGGTCCCTAATACTGTGCAATTGCGGCACTTCAGCTTATTTCGCATGTATGTTAACAAACTCAGCACCAGTACCTAATAATATGTATTTTTACTATATTTTTGTTGCTTTTTTGTGCTTTTAAAATAATTGTCTCAAAGATTAAAAAAGAAAAAAAGTCTAGACCAACTTCCTACCAAACAAGTAACACCGTATTGTCCTGACATTATCAATTACTAATAATTCAGTTACGTTGAGAATCGGTCTAATACTTTTAATGAACGGTCAGTAAAAAATTCGAGGAAACAATCACGAACGTACCTACAAAAACAAGTGTTACGTCAAATGCGTATGAAAAGAGTTTGTTTTCAACCAAGTCAACATCTCCTGGAATGATCAAAGCCTGTGCACTAGAATTTTGATGTGATCGCAGTGAGATCGAGCGAAGAGACACCGATTGGACACGAGTGTGACGTCAGCGTTGGGATGGACCTCGCGTCCAATCAACGCGTCAAATGCCACTCAGCATCTGCAGCTCGGGTCCAATTGTCGAGTTGGCGCCATCCAATCGTGATGACGGTCCATGGAGGAAAAAGGAGGTCGTTCCGCGGGCCTTGATTATTTTAGGTCAGGCTGGTTCTCAAATGGGGGTCCGCGGACCCTTAGGAGTCCCTTAAGGCCTTCTTGGGGCCTTCAGGGACATGTCAAGCGGGCCTTCAGGGGACTTAGTCAAGCGGAGCAATAAAACATTTTTGTATTGATAATGACTGTCCCCCAAAGCTATATAGACCAAACCATGTGTGCCAAGTCAGTAGCGCTGATTATTATCTGTTTCAGAGCTTAAAAGTTGGTTCGTGACACACATTTAGTGTTTACCATTTATCCGTCAGTAATTGTAATCGTCCAACACTTTCCCCTCCCCCCTGGTGGATGGGGTCCCCCATCCCTATACCGCCGATCCAGAAGGGGGTTCCCCGAGACGCATGAGTGGCTGAGAACCACTGTGTTTGGGTGGTGGTGACCAAGTATACGCCGACCTTCCTCTCCTCACCTGTAGGTGGCGGTCCAGTTGAAGGTGTCGCGGAAGTGGGCGAACGTCTGCGTGTGGTAGGGGCACTCGAGCAGGTACAGTATCCAGACCTGCTGCCAGGGTCTCCGGTGCCGGGGAGGCGTGAAACGGTCCTTGAACAAGATGGCGTCCGCCTCAGCCGCGTCGTCCAGCGACGTCACTATCTCGCACGTGTCCACGGGACACTTGTCGCGCTGGAAGACGGTCCGACCTGGAAAGACGACCGCGGGTCCCAGCCCTTCGTGTCTCGGCAAGTCAGCAAACACTGTCCGAAGACATTTCAAACCTACGTATTTGTTAGCAACGTTGCTGTCGCTGAAGCTTCATCGAGTGATCGCAAACGAACATGACGATTCAGGAAGACTGAACGGGTCATCACAGAGCTGAGGAGCAGTTTCGTCGACTGACTCAACTAACGCTTTCCAGTGAAACCACTATGGACACAAACAACGGCCAGGGAGATTTGATTTTTTTTTATTTTGAGCGTCTAGAAGGCAGCAGGCTACGCCTATGAAATATAAATACAAGGTACCAAAGAACCAGATATCAATGAAACTGAAGCTTCGCTTCTTTACAACCCATGAAGTGTTTTGTAGAACTCTGAAAGCTCGTAGGTTAGGTTAAGTATTCTCAGAGTGACGGCCTTACGCAGCTGAGTGATGCCCGCAAGGGTGACAAATAATATTTAAAGGGGCACCTAAAATGTTGCGGGGTGCGTCCCTTATGTATATTTCGAAACAATAACTCAATCTGCGTTTTCCAATCGTCCAAATAGCCAAAATCACGACGATGCGCGTCCTCCTTCGTTTCTAAATGTGCTATCAAGGTTCGCGGACCATGAGTGTTAACAAATAAAAAAAACGCGTTCTTTTTTTTTTTTTGGAAAAGGGTACGTGTTTTGATTACCTTCTATCCATTTTAATAGAATAATAGGCCCTAGATGACTGTAACTTAGGGTTGTCTCTGACCTGTCGCCGTAACAAAAGACGAACTTCAAAACCTCGGTAGCGGTAAAAGTGCGCGCCTCGTCGGCAAGCGATCGCGCACGTACCCCTGGGCAGCTCTCCCCAGCCTCCCATGCCGTGTATGAGCAGGATCTTCTTGAGGCGGGAGCTGTTGCGCTTGTAGTCCTCGGGCACGAACATGAGCTGGGCCTCGATGCGGTCCCCGGCGTCTTCATGGGGCCACAGGCTCCCGGTGTCCCCTGGCAGTGGCCTCCGGAGTCCCCCCTTCATGTACCACGGCCTCTCGGCCGACCCGGAGCCGCTTGCAACTCGCCTCTGTACAAGAAGAAAAAAAAAAAATGTCAGAGCAAAAGGAAAAAACAAGGAGTAAACACTACTGGTGAGCACCGATATGAAATTTCAACGAAATGTACACCGATGTGGTTTACATTTCGTTTTTGTTTTTGCGATCACGGTTACAGCAGGGTGCCCGAAAGAGACGCCGACAGCCGCTCTCACCTTGCCAATTATACTGTAGGCGTTTGCGGTATTTGTTTGTTTGTATATTGAACGTTCTTTATTGTATTTTATGTATTTTTGCATTTTTGTAACATTGTTATCTATAAATTTTTATGGTGTTGTTAAGGTGCCGATCACTATATGTTTGTGCTTGCAACTTTCAACTGGATGAATTTTCTTGCCATCTTTGTACATATGTAAACTGTGAAAGACCAGTGCCTCGCCAGACTTGTTAGCCTTTTACCCTGGCTCTTCTTGCAAACACTCCGGAAAAAAAGCTAAATAAAAAACTAATTGAACCCTCTAAAAATTAATTTGTTTAGAGCTTGAACAGAACATGTATGTCATAAAATAAAGTTTCCTCAAAATAAATCAACAATAAAAAATAAAACTTTTACCGCATCATTTATTTTGCGAGGAACAATGGGAGTTACGAACTATTCTGAAATTTCAGCACGTAAAAGCAATCGAAGAATGGCTCCTACAAACACTTATCCCCCACCCCCTTTTTACCCCCCCCCCCCTTTTTAATTTTTTTTTTTTTTTTTTATTGCACAAGTATGTTACAAAATTAACTTTCACCGAAAAACAAAAATAGCGCAATATTGATTCTGTGAGACTCATTTTGAGTGAGGAGCTATTCCGAAACGTGTTTCTATTTTGGCACGCCGTCCCGAAATAGAAGCACCATATAGAAGGATCAGATAGAAGCACGCTGACCAAAATATTAAGAAAAAAATGTTTTTAAATTATATATATATATATATATATATATATATATATATATATATATATATATATATATATATATATATATATATATTAACATACATGTTTTATAAAAACACTTTAAAAGAAGTTAATTTTGTGTCACTTTAAATAGCTTCTCCGCGCGCAAAACGAGGATGACGCTGATTTCTTACTGCGCCATTGTTTTAGCGAAAATACGGGAAGAAACGCAAGACTGCAGTTAGCCACTAAGAAAGGAAGAGCACAAAGAAGGACACAGACAGAGAAGAGAAACCCTTGTTCTTTGTCTGTGATTTTTAGTTGTTGGCTTAAGAAAAAAAAAAAAGCGTTGACGTTTCACCAACAGGCAAGTGTAAGTTTGTGAGAACGCCGTTGTAAATTATCCATCCGAATACAGTCGATGAAACGTTCGTACTTGACGCGCACAGGCCAACCCATAGCCAAAAAAACTGTCGCAGTTTTTTTTCTTTTTTTTATTGTGAAGTAACACGGGCAAGGGATTACCGGACATAGCAATATCATTAAATCACTCGCTATTGCAGAGTTACAAGAATTAAAACTAGCACTGACCTCTATACTGGTTATTTGGAAGCATGCAACAGGTATCGTTTCCTATGCGTTCATTCCTGTCTCTTCTTGAAGCTCTTCATTCCCAATAAGCATCTTTTTGTTATTATTGTTTCTTTTCTACATCGCTTAATCGAAGATTTTAACGAGATAGTATTTCGAATGCGCGTTAATGTTCACTTTGAGTTCCGTAAAACAAACCTAAAATTGCATATGGCGGTTTTACGGGGCTGCACATTCTTTCCTTTGTGCTTTCGCCGGATTACGTAAAATAAATTTTAAGATACTGTATAGCTTTGTAAGCTGCCGCTAGAACACGTACTTCTATAGTTTTTTTTTTCTTTTTTTAGTTTAGAGTAACTACGGACTGTATCGCCTACGTATGCATGACATACTGTCCGCACCTGCACGCACCTCCCTAGTTATTTTTAGTTATAACTGGCACGGGTAGTATGGCATGCAGTAGGCTATCTGTGCAGTTTCATTCCTTCGAATGGTTTCCTGCTCCCTTAAAAAAGAACCGGATGGCTGTAGTATTCTCAGTATAACGTTCGAACCTCACGTGTTAAGAAATAAAACAATACTACACTATCTTTTTAGCTTGACACCAGCTTCAACGCGTAGGGCTACAAGACTCTTATTTGTCCATAGGTTTTTTTAACCAGCTTTGAAACTCGCCAATGTGTACTACAAGAAAAATATGTATTTTTAAACAACATTAAGTGCAGGTCATGTATTAGTTGCAGCAATTCTCGCCACAGCCTCAAAATGCTTTTGTTTGAAACTAAAATCTAGAACTATTCAATTGTTTAAAAATATCCGGTACTCTTTTATGTGTTTGCGCAGGGTACAAAAATATGAGCTGGTCCAGCGGCAGTAAGAATGGGGCGGCACAAAAGTCTGTTAAGCGGATTCGTTAAGCTGTTAGAAAAATAAAAAAGGTGTAATTGACTCCCACATCTTCTTTTGTCACAATGCGACAGTCGGTTTCATAGCTTGGCATTTTACCCCTTTCGGATGGCACTAAAAACGAACAGCTTATACTGCCACTGACTGTGTAGGTCTCCAAAATACGAGATATTTTCTTGTTTTGTTCTTTTGGTAGAAGATGCGTACGCATTGTTTTCAGCCAGCAATTGGAGGATACATATGGGACAAAAAAACACTCACTTCCATCGGACGTCCGTCTCTGCGAACAGTGTCCTTGAGGGAACCCTGAGGAACAGCATAACTCTGCTGCTGCAGGGGCAGCTTGGGCTCGAGGACGTTCGGTTGGTCCTGGAGATCGGCGTCCTGCTGCACCTCCTTGAAGCTGATGAGCACCAGCGTACAGCAGCTGAGCCCTATGGCCGTTGCCAGCAGCCGGCGGAGGCGCAGCTTCTTGCCGGGCCACATGCTACGCCATGTCTGGACCCTGGGAGACCTTGTCTGCGAAGACATTGGACGCGGGAACGGAGGATTCGGTTTCAAGTCGGCGTCGTTGCTTACGTGCAAGTGGCAGTATACGGGAAGCAGGGTTTGAGTCGCAGAGCGCGGTGCTGGCGAAACGCGGAGGGAGGTTATAGGATACTGCAGCTGTTCAAACCGGTAAATGTCGAGTTTCCCCAATTTTACGGCGGTAATGTAGGTGTGTGGTAGTTGAGTGGTTGAAATGCATGATTCAGTTGAGGAAGGGTGACACGTGTGACTCTCGGAAAGGAGGCGTTTGTGAGTGAGAGCATTAGGCGGTCTCGAGGGAAGGATATGCGGCATGGCATCAACAAGTTCTCGTTACTTTTGCCTACCACCACTGAGAGACAGGTTCGATATATAGTATCGCGCTGGGGCAAAAATTAATTAGTTATATTGTGGACGCTGAGAAGAGGACTTCTCGAGTATCCTTAGTTTTAATATTTCCTCGTCGATTCTCTAAAAATTAAATTCCTTTAAACGGGAATACCTGGACCCCTGTTTTCATTTCTTTTTTTAACTACTTGAATTTTATTTTCGGTAAAAACTATTTGTTGAGATATAAAAAAAAAAACTTACGAGTACTGCCAGCACTTTTTTTGACAAAAAACTTGGGTCTTCTGTTTTCGACAGAAGGTGTTAGTAAATAATAGTGCTGTGTGTCTGATAATTACGTGTCATAAAAATTTCCCGTAAGCACTGCATTGGCCAAAAAACTTGGGTCTTCTGCTGTCGACAGAAGGTGTTAGTAAACAATAGTGCTGTGTGTCTGATAATTACGTGTCATAAAAATTTCCCGTAAGCACTGCAAATGAAATGAAATGAAATGAATTGGGCGCCGCCAAGTTATCTACCTTCTTAATAAAAATGTCACGCGACCCAAACTCACTGTAAATGCACAGTCGTTTGAGTACAAAAAGGATTCAATAAGGTGACCGTGTGCTACTAGGTAATAATAAATTAACACTTCCGATTAAATATATATATATTTTTTATAAATCTATACCTTAGGAATTTTTTCACTATCATTGCTTACAGACTGGCCCGTAGGCAAGTGTACCAGCCCGAAGATCGCGGAATTTTCCCTAGACACTACCATTATCATCACCGTCATTAAATGTATATGCGCTCACCTTTCCTGCGGTCCACTGTGTCGAGGCGAAGAGGCCAGGCCATGCGCTACCGTTGAAGTTGGGCCATTGCTACCCAGGCAGTGCCTTCTGCAATGCATACAAAGCCAGGGTACACGTTTAGGCTGAACATCGCCACATTCTATGTTCTCGATTGCTACTATCCCCATCCACACAACATATTCAACGCACAGCGGGCTTGATCAAGAACCAAGTAACAGGCAAACGAAACAGATTTTTTTCCAAGAAGTGGGCACCATCCAGAAGATCAAATAAAATCATCGTTACTCTTACAATGTCGCTTTAATAGTGTAGTAGGCTTTTAGCGGCCGATGAGCGGCCTAAACATTAAATAAACTGAGCGTAGAACACTTTTACCCAAAAATCTGTCAGCGAAAAAAAAAAAATTAAAAACTAACGTGTGTGTTTTTTTTTTTTTTGCGTTCAGTTTTTGGTTTTGCCGATCATGAAATTTTTTACACATTACTCTCTAGACCGACGGCATGGTTCAACAAAGCAACTTCCATCAGAACAAAGGCTTACCGCTTTCGTCCTCGAGACCGGATACACCGCTCATTGATTTGTCGAAAAAGCTCGCGCAGAAATGACTTTCGGAAACTCTTTGTTGCGTGCCGCCTGACTCAACGAAGCTACTGACCCTCGGTGGGGTTATTTCGGCTCCGCAATATCCTACGTAACATGACCCCCATCCGTCAAATTCAAAGTTCCCGGAGAGGCTAGATTTAAGAGAGGCGGCAACTACAACCCCGAGGTTTATGAGTGTCAAACACTGCCCATAAACCACGTGACCCCGATTTATCGAGTTGGAAACACTAAAATCTAGCCACACTGTAGTCGCCGACAGGGCTAGAACGGCAGGGCGTCTCTTTCGGATGCCCTGCACTCCCCCGTTGCTTTGGCATGTGGGCGTGCACGGGCGAGGCTTGCGAGTCTCCGAAGCGTTATATCGAAATTGGGAAAAAGCTCGCGCTGGAGGCGAAAGAACTGAAAGACCCACCTGCCGTTCTCACGCCCTATCAGTGACCATGGTGAGAAGCGACGCGCGTGGCGAAGCACATTTTTTGGAAGACGAACGAGACCGTTTCCGGCTTATTTTTGATCCGACGCCTCGGTCTTGCTACGACCTGTATACCGTCATGCTAGTCGGCGTCCGAAAGGCGCTCGCCACTTCTGAAAAACACGGTGCAACATACGTCAAAAGAAGCGAGCCCAGTAAATGTAGTAACGGATGCGATGCGCTCTAACAACGCCAAATGGGTGGATTTGTTTTTAATGTTTTTTTGTCTTAGGTTACAATTACAGCTCAAACCTGTTTTATTTTGTCTTGCTAGTTACAATTTTTTTTAATATTTTTCGAATGAACCTCGAAGGCAGTCAGCCATGATCCGACGCGAAAAAATATATTACTACCTGTCAAGCGAGTGTCACCGACGTATCGTTTCGCAGGTACCGAAGGATCGACAACTAAAGCATAAAGCAACAAGAAGAAAGGGGGGGGGGGGGAAGCTTACAGATGACTGTTTTAACACACGCGCACACACACGCACACACACGCACAGAGACAGAGAGAGAGAGAAAGAGAGAGAGAGATTGCAGGGAGTGTTTCTACGAAGACTGCTCAGAAGGTCTGCTGCGTCGCAACTCGCATCTCCGTTATTGTCCGCTGGAACACCGCACGATTCGTTCATGGAAACGAGTGCGTGACAATCAACAGACGGACCTCACAGCACAAAATACGATACGAGCGAAACAAGCGTCGTTCCAGCCATCGTGAAGTTAACCGAGGCGAAGGTTGCCAATATGACGACTATAATATTTAACGCAGTTGTTATCTCAGTATCGGGTTACTACCGATAGGTGCGGCTGCACCATTTGCTGAGGTCTCTTTCTCCAATTCGCAATGCCTTGCCAAAAAAAAAATCTATTCTTTTTTCCGTTGCGGCGAAAGCTAGAACTACGGTAGGCGTCTTTAAGAGGGGTAGCGCTACCTCTCCTGCCCCCTCCATGACCTATACTTCCAAACACCTTAAGTCCAGACGCAGCCAACGCTACGAGCTGATTGGCCCTATCAGAAAACGGCTAAAGGGCACCATCATGGTGTTCGCCACGTTTTTGTACGCATTCTATCATCGCTGAACCAATCATTAACAGAGAAAGACCAGTGATTTCAGCTTCCAACGCTGCTTGAAAACACAGAACGACACGAACGAAGTCCGTGTCGTTCTGTGTTTGTCCCTTGTCCGTATCCCCAGTCTCGGGTTTACAACTATGCTCAATTTACATTAGCTAGCCTGCACCCTCCCCATTGCTTCATGAGGTAGGAGAGGCAGCGCGATTCCCCTTCCGGGCCCCAATCGCACTTCGAGCTTTCCTCCCGTCGCCTCCATGTAAAAAAAGAAAAAAAAAAATTATTGTGAGCCGTTTTGTAAACTAAAGTTCACCTTCGGTAAAGCTTCTATGTTGTGCATTGTGGCAAAAATTTGTTTATCGATACCAATTCTTGCCAGTGTATTTTCTGGGGACAAGAGTGCCACTGTCCGAGAGATTTTGTCCCGATCCGTCACGATCCGGATTGAGGCATTTAAAAAAAAAAATTACAAGTTAAGCTTTCCAGTGGAGTATGGCTTTCTAATGCTAAAACTAAAACCGCTTTTAGTGTGAAACCTTTACGGTCACCATAAAACGAAAACAATATTATAGTACTGGTCCCAGTGTTCGGGATGCTTATTTATAATCCGTTTTCCTTTTTTTTATTTTCTACTGTCTTTGTTGTACTTATAATAGCAATAAAGGAATTGAAGAGGTAGTATTGCATGTTAAAATTGCTTACATCATTTTTTTGACGCATTTTATTGTTGTTATGTTTGGTTTCAGTGTATACTCCTGTGGTTGTAATTGTACGTTTTCATTTCGACTAATTTCAGAGTACCACGCCAGCTTCTTCGAGCGGAACTGTTCGAAGAACGACGCATAGAACCAGGTCGAGGCTCAGTATGTTCCAGGTCCCTGTCCTCGTAGACCACCTCAGTCCCGAACCAGCGCACGTCCACTCCTATACTCCCTTGTTCCCTAGATCGATTCAAGAATCGATCTAACGAATTTCGATTGGCCACCGACAGGCGACTCACGTTGCACGCCCCCTGGCCTCTCATGCGGCGCACGTCAAAGTGGCCCGGCATCGCCCACTTCTTGATTATAGGGACCCTGTAAGAGCACCAAACAAGCTCGCAGTATAAAAAAGTAAAAAAAAAAGGTTTGGCTTCACCACGGCCCCGTCAGGCCGTGGCTGCCAGACCGGAAGCAGTAAAAAACTACCTAAGTAGAGAGTTCATCCGTACCTGCCACCGGAACAGAAGCTGCCAAATAATCTAGACCATTGCAATGACCGCCTTCTGCGCGCTGCCATCTTGCTGATGGCTATTAACGATGGGTATTACCGGCTATATACATAAGGGATGGTAGCTTTGCGCCACCTAGTCTAAAAACAAGAAATTATATAATTCCTTCTTTCGGCCTTCCTTTCCCTCTGCACTTTTGTAACTATCACCAAGCGGTGTGGGGTGTCGCCAGGATTGTCTTTTGGGGGATCGGACAAAAAAAAAAAAATCTTGCTAAAGTGTGTTCATGGTTGGCAGACTGACGCCCAAACAAAGCATTTTTCCATCCAAGGTGGCCCGACTATACTTCGTTTGAGCTGAAGTCCAGACGCAGACTAGATAATGGTACAAATCAAGCAGCGTGAAAATCGTATGTCACTGGGCCTTCTCTGTTTATGATTGGTTCGGCGATCATAGAACACGTACAGAAACACGACGAACACCACGATGGTGCGTTTTTTACACTCTTACGTCTGCACTTAATGTGAAACGGAGCATAGCTTCTGAAGTTTAACCGCCTGCTAACATGTATGGACCATTCCATGGACGGCCTTCTGCGCGCTGCCATCGTTGTCCGCCGTGAGACGCGCCCAGTAAGTCGGCATTTCTTTTTTTTTTCTGAGTGATAAGTCGTGTAAAGGTGCATAGCTCTCTGATTTCCCGCGCATTGGAGGTGTGAAATAGAAACAAATGAAGGAAATCACTGCTGTGCGGTTTACAGAAAAGATTAAATCACTATCGGCGATGCTGTAGACGCTGACAAGTGAGCAAATACACATTCAGTTGTAGTTGAACTAAAATTACGTGGAAAAGTGGACGATGTTGGAGCCATACGGTATACTGTCGAGACCGGTTATAACGAAGTCGGTTATAACGAAGAAGCGGATATAGCGAAGCGATTTCCGATTTCCGTTGACTTCGTTATAACCGGTCTCGACAGACGTTTGCAGGTACGGCGTCAGGGCGCCGCCATCTTGCTGCTGGTGTGGCTAGATCGTCTGATACTATCGGGCATTGCTGAGGCGTACCCACGGCCTCGGCAATGCTCGACCACCAGACGATCTACCCACACCAGTAGCAAGATGGCGGCGCCCCGAGGCCGAACTCACAAACCTCTGGAGTTGCAATGTGCAACTGTATACCGCTAAATGACGTTGTGGATGTTGTTGCTGCCACGCGATACCAGACTAACATGCTTGTGTGCGCTGTCATTACCACTGCATCTCGTCGTTGACAATTTGCTGTGCCTTTTGTTTACAGTTAGTTTTATTGCGCGTCCACATACTTGTCTGTCAAATGTTTTTGTTTTGTTTTTCCTGGGGCTTGCACTAGCGTTTTTGTTGTAACAGCAATACTGTCCCCACCACTCTACAAACTGTCGTAAACAGGCAATGAGCGACGGATGAGGAACTATAGGCGCTGTTTGATCGGCTTCATCTGATCGCAGCGCCGGCTGCGGTCGAGAGGAAAGCGGAGCGTGACCACACCAGATTCATCGCACAAAGAGCGGTGGCCACGCATCGTCGGATCGTCCTAACCCGTCAATTCGTCGCTCGAGCTCACTAAAGAATGGTGCACAAGAAGAGTTCTCACTCACCCTTAAGACGAAAGTAAGAGGCGTTTCTCGGATCGGCGATGTCAAACCTCGGTTCAGCGAACAAGCTGGCGGAAAGCGCGCGGCACGAAGGAGGCGGAAAAGCACGCACCCAGAGCCCTGCCATCCTAACTTCCGTTTCCTCCGCGATAGCCATGCATGCGAGAGTCTGTCCGCGCCGCCGAAAGGAACGGCTCATTCGTCGATCGCGTGTGTTTTTTTCTTTGTTTTTATATTTGCCCCTCCGGCGCGGTCGTGTAACCCGCGTGGACCGAAAACGGACGAAACAGAAACTACCACAACACGTTCAGCCGCAGGACTTGGAGCCGGTCGGCCTCATTTAGGTATGAGACTCCCGAGGGGGTAAGAATGCGAAAGGGGGAAAACAATATTGCAAACGACCACAGAGTGTGCTGATTGACAGCGTTTTCTTTTTTTTTTTTTTTAAGATGTGCTTGCTGTTGTTGAAGAGATGTGCTTTATGAGATTTGCTTTTAGCCGATGTGCTTCAGGAAATTACAGATTGAATTGTTTTTTTACCGGATACCTCCAATCCCAAAAAAGTGTGTCTACCTGTCCGTTCTTCCGTCCGTTCATCTGTCGGTGCATTTACCCGCTAAATTACGAAATTAACGTTACGTGACTTGACGCCACGGGACAAATACACTAGTTCAGTGTCCTCGCTGAATCCAGCGGGAATATCGATAAAGATATAGGGTTCTTTTCTCTCGGTTCCAGGCTTTAGTTGAGCTGGTTGGTTGATATTGGGGAAGGGTCAGCTTGAAGTTCTAGAAACTAAGTTTCTGCAAGTTCTCTCTCTAGGTTTTTTCTCAGGTGTTTTTGTCCTGTTCCGTACTTTCTTCGTTTGTTTCAGTAAGTTCAAGCTCGCCCTTCATTCTCTTCACTATCCAAAACGACTGTTTTATGTGGTCCAACCACATTTGAACGATCGCTCCTCGCTGCATTTCATGCAATATGGGCATTTGAAGAAAAAAGTTCGCTGCCGATTTTTGCTTTAGGAGCTGAGCTTTTAGTGGAACGGTTGTAATAGATGCGCTTCGGGAGATGCGTGAAAGACGCTTTAAGCGCGTAACGATCCTGCGTTTCCCTGTGCGCGATTAACTTAGCCAGCGATAGCGAACCCAGAAAACCAACGAGCCTAGTGACGCGATAAACAAAAGAGTGATATTGGCACGAATAAAAAAAAATTAAACTGAAAATAAACATTTCATGAGGCAAACTCGTACCTACAAACTTAAAGACAATGACGCCAGCATCTTGCGTCGGAAGGGCGACTGCTACTTTTCTATACGATTCGGTAGGTTCAGGAATGTTCCGAACCAGAACACACGGTGACAGTCACGAATGAGCTGGAAATTTCCAGAAGAGTACCGATAAATAAAATAAAGATCCGTGCCCAGCGTCTGATATACCGCACAGCAGAGCAACAGCGCATTCTCAGAAGGCCTTATACATGCAGCCCAGCAGACAATTAGATGGCAGCGCGCTGAAGGCGATTTCTGCAAAGGTCTCTATAACGGCTGCCGCTGTTAAGCAGACGACACCAAAACAACAAGACGTTCTGCCGCAAGTCTTTTGGCGAGCCGGTCGGCCTCATTTACATAAGTCTCCCGAGGGGATGAGAAACGAACCGAAGGGGAAAAAAGAACCCGACAATGTCTTCGGGGCAAAGAGAAGCCGGAAGTTGCCGACAAAGGGCAAGCTTCTCGTTTTAAGCACCGTGAACCGCCTCGGCTATGTTTCGTTTCGCCTGTTGTTGTTTTGCGTGGCGTATATATACGTATTGCAGCCAAGGTTATACACGCCTCGCTGTTCCGTGGGAAAGCTTCTTCCTAGGTTATAGTGTTTGTTGCTTATTAGCCTCCGACGTCCGCATCGAGCAAAGGCAATCGCGATACAAAGACAGCCTAAGGCAAAACGGCTGCGAAGCGTCGGTCGATGCTAAGAGATCGGGTCTAAACACGCTTTTTCCTGTTGACGCAAACCCAAAGTATGCTGATCCATCATACACTGTCCAAGTTACTTTCTTGTATACGCTTCTGTCATCGTTTGGTCATACACAGACCATCCGCAGACATGTCCGGAGGACTCTTTTCGGGAACGAACTACCAGCCACGGCGGACGCCATGAATTGCAAGAAACATACTAATAAGCTGAAAATTTACTGAGAAACTTTATTAATTAGTGAAAATAAACACACGGTTCCAATTAGAAACTCTCTTAGCGTCATTGAAAACCTCTAATCAGTTAACATTAGGAAGACGTATATAGGACCTGGGAAGCGCGGGGGTGCGCCTAAAGCTTCCACTCGTTCAGCAGACATATGCCTGGCGATGCTAATCGCGAATGATATTTCTTATCGCCCGCGTTCTCGCGTCTTCAACCTTGTGCCTGCCGCATGGGTGGTAACTCTATAGCACACTCTCACACTTTACGCGTGCGCCAAGTCGTCCTAACGTTAAATGATTAGTCGTCTTCAGTTTCTAATTGGAACCGCATGTTCATTTTTTTAACTAAAAAGTTACTTAGTAAGATTTAGCCAATCATTTAGCTAGTATGTTTATAGGAATCCTTGACGTCGGCCGCGGCTGCCTTCTCAAAAGGTTTTTTTGTTGTTTTTTTTTCCCCTCACTATATGCGAATGTGATGAGAATATGCGAGTCTTCGCTGAAACACCCGGTGTGTAAATCGGTTCCGTAAATGTTACCTTGAAAGATATTTTTACTTTAGTACTTAGTCGTGTTTGCTGCTGCAGTGCTTTGATGTCATGAATGGACGCGTGTTGCTTTCATGGTAACTGTGTTTGTTTTATGCTTCATTAAGTGCGAAACAAAACACCAATTGAAGAAGCGATCAATACGAGCCATCGAAGGGTGCACTTTCATTGCAGTGGTATACTTGTTACACAACCCCAAGGAGTGCATATTTCGCACCCATTGTTCTGAGAGTGAATTGATTCCCTTTGCTCGTCATATGTTTTGGCGATTTGGCGCCCGCGGACGGGTGCATGAGTGCCCCTCCACCTTTTACTGCGCTTCACGCAGCCCGAATTTAACTTCTGATGCATGAAAATAATAATATTACATATAAACGGGCTAGGTGTGCACGCTTCACGAATCGCATTGTTACAAAACCTGCATTTATAGGGCGTAATTGTATTCCGCGTAGCGGTTTAGTAGAGCGTTTCGTATCCTGACCGTCGCCGTCAGGCGACAAAATGCGCTCTCTGTGACCAAAGTTGCATGCGTTGAGCGTGAAGGGCATCCTTCCTGAATGAAGCGTTCAGCCGTAAGTGACGGTTTTTATGCCTTAAATTTGTTTTCGTTTTTTTTTTTTTTTCACAGTGAGGCTTCTTCTATGATTAAAGAATATATAATATGGTCATCTGCAAATTATTTCTGGCTGTTATATAAGGCATACATTTGTACTAATAACCGAGTTAATTCCGTTCTGTGGGGCAATGCCTAAATTACATGAAAGCCGGTTACTTGTTTTCATCGATCATGACAATTTCTTCCGAAAATCTGTCCGTAATCGCGGTCCTATATCTCGTCTTTAAAAGGCCTATATTAATTTGAGAAGAAAAAAAAACTGATACACCAACAAGATGTTTACACATGATTAAATTAAACAGAATCATGGTCAGCGCAGATCCCCCCCCCCCCCCCCCCCCCCCTAAAAAAAAAATACTAGGCCGCGTCACAAAAATAGTCTATACTTCGTTTCAGCTTCGGTCCGAGCGCGGCCAATGTTATGAGCCGAAGGGCCAATCAAACAGCGAAAGAGGCACAACGTCATGGCGTGCTCTCTGCAGTTGATAGGAGCAGCCGGTATTCGCCGTCTCTCTGTGCGTGCTCTTCTGCCAGCTAGTCCTATCAAGTGCAGAGAGCACGCCATGACGTTGCGCTTTTTGCGCAGTTTGATTGGCCTTTCGGCTCATAACAGCGGCCACGCTCGTACGTAAGGTGAAACGAAGTATACACACCCCGTCTGAGGCGTTTTTCTTTCTTGCATGTGTATTTCTCTTTCTTGTATTGCGATGTCGAGTCACATCGCAGTGACTCGACATTTTGCGCTCTCACGGGGTGATAAGACCCGGCGGGGGGGGTTTCCTCCCCCTTCAAACAGGGTCACGCTCTTTCCCGGGCAGACGGACAGAAACGGACCGGCGGTCAAACGCGAGAAAAAAGCGAGAACCGTGACGGAACGGCCGACTGGTCCGAGACTGCCGTCGACCGGGCACACCGTGAAGCGACCCCGCGGGAAGCGGAGGAACCGTGTCGAACCGGCAGCAGCCATGTGAGGTTCCCGAACCGGGGAAAGTCGACCCGCGCAGCCATCCAAAATTTCACCCCCCCCCCCCTCCCCCCTTTCGTTATCCGCGCCTTTGTTGCATCGCTACAGTTGGCTTGACCCTCTAAGTTTAAGGTAGGTTGCTCAGCCAGCGTTTCAACGCCTGCAGTGGACGCGGAGAAGCGAGACGCGATCGCCATCTTTGATTGGCCGCCGAAGAGAGCAAGGGTGGGTGCCTCGTGGCTAATGACGGCTTATACTGTGTAGCGGTTCGATGCGTGCGAATGTTAAGGTAACCTGTCCTTTACACTTATATTCGTGTTCACCGGAGCTCTAAAAGTTACTGGTTAAAAGTAATTAAAGTTGCAGTTACATGAGCTAAAATGTAATTAAGTTACAGGTACAGTCACACGTCTACAATTGTAACTCGCTAAAGTTAGTTGTTAGAAAAATGTCACTGAGTTACGTTCGTGTTGCAATCTATCGTATGAAGAATGGCCATATATACTGCGATTACCGAGCCGCTGTTCAGTACCCAAAAATGTATAGAGTATGTTGAGACCCGTTCTATTCAACTCACTACTCAACTGGTTGGATGGCGTAGACCTCATGACTGGAAATTTCAGTGAACAGCGCCTCCACGCAATAAGATCGTCGAACATTTTGGAAAGTAAGGGCAGCGAAACCAAGATCCAAGTTGCACTAAAATTTAACTAGTTACAGTTACAGTTATTAAGATTTACTGTAACTTGGAACGCATTTAGTTACGGAAAATGTGACTAATTTGAGTAACTTAGCATACTTGTAATTAGTTCACGTCAAAACTAAAAAACAGGTTTTACGGATGTTACACAAGCCGTTAGGAACTAGTTCTTACAAAATCTCCCAAGTTTATTAGAAAACTTGTCACTTAATATCGAGTATGTTAACGATAATTAAACCTCAAGAAACATAAAAGGTTTCGTATGATTCGCGAGCCTCGTGATATATCACAAATTAAGTTTCATTATAACTCAAATATTTTTAACGATCAAGTATCAGAAGAGATCGTAGACTTCATATGGCCCAATGAACCTCATAATACCGTACAGGTATCTTTTATGATACTGAAGTCACATATCATATAGGTTTCTTGTGACATGGTCTTGTAACACCCAAATGGGTTTCTTATGACATCCAAGTTTCATAAAATAAGATTCCAAAGCGGCAAAAAGGTTTCGAAGGGAGAGAGGGCCATGTAAAACCATCGGTAACATGAAACATGGCCGTCCGCGATAAAGGAACGACAGGAACGGCACAAGAGTTGGCGGTGAGCAAACAATGTAACGGTTCAAGATACGTCATACAGCTGCACCCCGAAGGTTCAGGGACATCCCCGAGCATCGGCCGAACAAACCGCGCTGTGTTACGACTTACAACCACCAACCGCACCGCTAAACGAGGGCAATGCGAAACGGGCAAGGAGGGGGTTGTGTGCTATGGGACCGTCGCGAGACGCAGTTGCGCAAAGAACAAAAAATTCAGAATGTTGATCGTTGGATTACGTTGCATCTGTGACATTCCGCGGATACGCCGGTGTGGCGACACAGCATGCTGAGAAATCCCAGACTTCATTGATGGCGGTGACCGAACGTGTTGACATCGTATCTTGTTCAATGCACTCCGAGGTATTTTTTTTTTTTTTTTTTTTTTTGCTGTTGTTGTTGTTTTTCTATACAATGCATTCACAACGACCGAAGTTTTTGCGTTAGTGAACTGGTTAGTTTTAGTTAGTTACTGGGCTATATAAGTATAATCAAATACCTCATGCAATATAAGGGAACAAATGCAAATTAAACATAAACGCATATCCCATAAACACGCGCTTCTTACGTAAGTATAAGTTTAGATCTCAGAATTGTCAATTTTAGATGAGTCCAGATCACTGCGATCGGTTTATTTTGGACGGTGAGATAATAGTAATTTGTTTGAGAAGCAGGAGCATTTGGTTATTCGGATATGTTATCGTGGTAAAATTAGTAGTTTTAGTAAAATATGGTGATAAGGATTACGATGGCTTCCATTTTCAACGTCCATAGACAGCTTTTTTTAAAAAAAAAAAAAAATCATACACAGAATAAAACTTTGAACAAAAAAAAACAAACATTGCTAGCTCAAGGTTACACGAATCTTATCATCAAGCATTTTTTTTTTTTTTCAGACGAACCGTTTCACAGTTGTCAAGTTGCCACAGGGCAAAAGTTAGACCACAAAGAAGCCTAAAATAACAACTTAAATGGTGATAGAAACTGGGCAACCAATGTGCATCCGAGATTGCGTCGAACAACCCACGAGCGTATAGCCAAATGTGGCTAAGCGCACGTCATCAATTTTATATTGAATTGTTGCATTCTTATTAGTGAGAATCTGGGAAAACTGCTCACGCAGAAAATTCTCTGGAGCTACTCACTTTTTTTTTTTTCTGCCCTTCTCAAATTAATGTTACCCTAAAAGAACGTAGACAACCTAAAGCTCCAAAATATCGGTAAACGCACTGCGTCGCTGTCTTCTGCTATAGCGTAGAGAACAAAAACGAGGTCGCTAACATTAGCTACCTCGCACCTTCGCATTCAACCCACCTCGGATGTCGGAAAGCCGAGGAACACACTGCTTCGGTGCATAGCGTGTTTTAAGGGGTGAACGTTCATTTTTATTTGGACAAGCCAAAGACATGCTTGCTCGGCAATTCGGGCTATACCTACCGGTAAATAAGGCGAAGCCGCGGTTTCGGCTGACGCTGTAATTTTAAGGAGTGTACGAATACAGCGCTGGCCTGTAACCTAAATCTTAGTTAGAAGGAACTCATTCCCCAACTCTCTGAAGTCACGTGAAGGAGGTGGCGATGACTGTTGAACGGGGCATGCGCAGAAAAATTCGCTCTCTTAAAAACCGGTTCTTGCATGTGTGTAATGACCTCATTACTTGAGTGAAAACGCGCTTGTTTGTGGCGGAAATCGGCGTATGTTAAAGTTAGCTGTCGCCAGATGGCGGACAGTAATAAATCAGGCAGCTATTACTGTTCATGATGTTTTTGAATAGCCAACAGGTACAGGGTTCGACGCAATGACCTCCCGGTTTGAGGGGTCTAAAAAAAATTACCATAGGCACTATTGAAATTCTTATTGTACATTCATGAATAGCAATGTTTACCATACTATATAATCAGCCAAGCACAGTATCGTCATTTGGTTTAAAAAAATTTATATCCTTCAAATGATTGCGATCCAGCTTTACAGATTACTGAAGCCTCGTTCTTAAGTTCCGCATCGCTCGCCTAAACTTCGGTTGTTAAATGTAAGTCCAGTCGAAGCCAACGCTGCAAACCGACGGGAGCTATCAAACGTCAAAAGCAGACTTATTGTGTGCGTCGTGCTGCGTTATCGCCAAACCAACCTGTACAGAAAAGGCCCGGTGATGTGCGCTTTCAGTATGTGTGTGTTCGTGTCTTCCACTGCGCTAGGACATATGACCAAACTAAGTATAGTAATTTCCTGAGGCATTATACTGAAATTACATGCATGATATACTTGGAGACAACTTTTCTTAGCAACGCACCGAAGGTGAGGGAACGCGTGCCCTTTCCCATTTCGAGCGCAGATTAAAGCTCCGCGGGCGTGTTCTTCCCCTTTCCACGAGAATGCGAAGAAAAGTGGTCCCCGCAGGTACAGCAGCGTTTTTGAGTTCATCGGTTGTTAGCGGCTTATCAATACGTAGAGTGGAAGTGACGCTGTCACGCGCACAAACCACCAAAATGTCTAACCAGTTTTGACGCCAGTTCGAGGACCTAATTGCAGGAAGCCAATAGTAATATTACCGTGTTGCTCTACCCGGTCACGGGCTCACGTGACTGGCGCTGCACAGCGCGTCGCCCACTCTACGCGGTTCAACCTTGATAAGCTTAAAACCATGTTATATCAAAGCCACAAACCAGACGATGCATGATTAAATCAACGTTCACGAAACAAGCTGGCGAAAAGCGGAAAGGCGCTAGATGACATCCCGGTCAATCCACAGCTATCAACGTACCACGTGACTACGCACTCCGCGCGTCTGAGCGCCCCTCTCAAAGGTCACGTGGCATTGGACATGGTTGGACTGACTTAAATGACCCGCAGCGTCTTCTACGGTCAACTGTAAAACGATGCCGAGTATATAGCAAAGCAGCGATTACGAAACACGCTAAACTAAAACTTTCTAATCATGGCGATCTCTGCTGTGGTGCCTGCAGCGTGTTTCATGTTGCGCGTCATTACAGAAGTATGATTTTTTTTTGCCAATCTCAAATCTAAAGGTTCATCACTTAATGCGGTCGTCGCTAAATATGCAATCATTCACGACAGTATCCGACAATGTTTTTTTAAGAAGATCATCCACTAAGTCTTTCGCGCATAAATTCGGCGAGAGAGTTTACTTTCTAGTCGCGTTTGTTATTTTCTCGTTTATTAGCCACACGCGAACGTTATTTTATGAGGATGATTTTTTTTTCGGTTTGTGTTTTCGAATAATAAAGCTTACACATCGATAGAAGGATCCGTCTACTGCGAAGTACGGTCTGTGGTGAGATTATTGAATTCGACAAATGTGATTCCATGCAGGCCATTAAAGCTTCATGGACATATTTGCAAAATGTATAGACTAAACTAAATGGTGCGGCAACGGATTTATATATATATATATATATATATATATATATATATATATATATATATATATATATATATATATATATATATATAATGAACGATAACAGGGCGTTCGTGGTGTATTGTGGAGCAGTAGGCCGCCTCTAGTCACGCTCGGAGTAACTTGACGGAGGATATCAATGTAAAAACGGCTGGAGAATCAGCGCTTCACGGCGTCTTGCCTGCAACCCCCGTCCTTGAATTTTCCAAATGATTACTTCACGAAACTGACACAAAACATTTCGCTAGCTCAAATAGTTTTTCACAATAGATGCCAATCATGTAGGCCAAGGACTCGGGCGGTAGACTTTTGCGAGGATGATATGAAAAACGTTGTCACAATAAAAAACAACAACAATAGCATCGAAGGAAATTGCATTGAAAGATAGGCTAGGGCATGTAAAATTAATCTGAAATCAAGCATTTCACAAGGAATGCTGGATATATGTTTCTTATTTCAATACGGAACCTTCTTTCTCGATATACCACCCACCATAAACGATCTAATCTTCGCAAATCGATCAATATCGCGAGAAAAATATCTAACAAATATATTACCCTTTGTTAACGAATACATAGCATGCCCTTCGCACAATTCTCGAAACACTGAGCCCGCGAAAACAAAGTCGTTTACAAATATTGCACTCACGTTTGATGATGTTGCGTCAAACGGGACGACGAGCATTTTTTTTTTTTTTTTTGCTATGCCCTCGCTGCTTTCATTCGTCCCAAAATCAGAGTGCTCGAAGGGGCAAAGACGTCCAGCTGGAAGCCTTTTCGGCGAACACGCCAACACCACGTTCCAGGGCGAACCGAGACGACGTCGGAATACTCGGAAACTCGGCAGCCCAGCGACCCGAAGCGCGCGCCGAACAGAAGCCGTGCAAGACTTTCACGCTTGCAAATCCCGCCGACAGGGAGAGGAGGAAGGCCGACAAAAAAAAAAAAGAAAATGAAAAAGGAAGGAGCATCGGTTGCCAGACACAACACGCAGCTTTTCTTGTGTGTCTGCCCGCGAGTGTTCATGTGAACTGCTGATCGAGCTGAACAACCGCAAACTGCTCGTGAAAAGATCAAGTGCCAACTGCCAAGAACATTGGAGCAAAGACTTAGGTTAGGTGGCGCAAGCTACCGCCCATTACAAATGGTATAGCCATTAACATCCACCCATCCACCCAAGAAAGCGAGAAATTATCTTGTTGTTGTTGTTGTTTTTGTTGTTGTTGTTGTTGTTGTTCTTGTTTTTTCCCTTTAATTCTGTAATTGTTTTTTTTGGAGATCACCTCCATGGCCTGGTGATAGTTACAGAAACGCATTGGCTTGAAAAGGGGAAAGGGGAATTCAGGTTTTATCGTTGTTTTTGGGCTAGGTGGCGCAAGCTACCGTCCGTATAAAGGGTAGAGGCCGTTATTATCCATCCATCTACTATTTTGTTTTGTTTCTTAGCTATAGACCGACACGCTGTTTACAAACAAGCCCGCGTTTGCCCACACCAGGTGTGGGCACTGCGCGTGCGCAGAAACCGAATTCGCGTGAAGTGAAGCGTCTGCGCATGCGCAGTGCCGTCGACAGCGCCACCGCAGCTGCGTGACGTCAGTGCCGCGTGCTGGTCTATAGAGTGCGTTGTTCCCCGTAGCTCGGTTAAAGCCCATGCTTCGTTTTATATAAAGTCCGAGCGCAGTCAACGCTACTCTATCCGTATAGCCAATCAAGCAGCGCCAAGAGTGTGACGTCACAGCGCTCGTCGTCTTCGTGCGTTTTGACCTTAGGGTGAAATGAAGTATAGGTCCATAATGTAAATTCATTCCTTTCCTCTTAAGTCTAAGGAGGATTAATTCCCTCAGAAAAGGTCAGTGCTCAAGCGGACCGAGTTTTGTGACGCTTTCACTGCTGCTCCTGACGTTCCCTGATAAAAGGCGAACACGCCTTTTAGCCAACACCACCTAGAGAGGTGGTGGTATTAAAGTCCCGTGATACTTTTACAGGTGAAAACAACCAATACAAATGACAAAGCACATTCCACTGAAACAAAATGGCAGAATTCGGTTCAAACCTCTGCTGTGCGCCGCTATTCGCTTCTTAAAAGCTGCACCGTCACGCAGTCGGCGCTTCAAAGAATGTCGCCGCGTGTAAGAATAGCTCTTATCTATGGTACTGTAGCAGAGCCGACATGTGCCACAACCACCCGGGTTGTAGAAAACACCCGAGAAAATGTACTTCCAGACTAAACAACCCAGGCTCCACTGCGCCGAGCACGGTGCCAGTGAGCGCGCCAGCTCATGCTACCGCGTGGCCTCGGGAGCCGCGAGAAATAAGAGAATATATGCCTTTGTCTAAGCTCTGTGCCGGACGTTCCTTTTCTTCTCCGGTGCTTTCGAACACACCGCCGACAGTACTTTAGGTGGTATATGAGGTGTTGGCTTGGCCGTCTTACAAGCACCGACATCTTTGAAGCGCCGACTGTGATGACGGTCCGCACAATGGCGACGCACAAAGCAGAAGGAACGGAAAGACGCAATTTTTCCACCGAAAATATGCTTCTTCATGCATGTTGGTTGTCGTTACTTGTAACGTTTCTAGATAAGAGCTTTGTACAAGCAGCGATATTTCTTTAAAGCACCGACTGCGTGACGGTGCAGGTCTTAGGAAGCGAAATGGCAGCTCACAGCAGAAGACTGAACTGAATGACGCCAGTTTGTTCCAGCGGAATGTGCTTTGTCATTCGTATTGCTTGTCGTTACTTGTACAACGAAGTACCGAGGGTACTTTATTTACTTGTAACGGAAAACATCGGGGGATTTTGTATAGGTACGGATAGCGCGTAGTCAGACACGCTCATATATCTCTAAGATTTTTTACTTCGAAGCTAACTATCAAACATTACAACTCCAAGGGTTGTTCTTTTCTTTTAGGTTTTCAACCTCCGATGAACTTAAGCAAAACAAATTCAAAATTCATAAAAAAGCACATATATACAAAGATTAGATACATACTTTAGTCACTCCTCTACGTAATTTACCCGCAGATTTGGAAACTTATCATGCACGTGGCGCAAAAAAAAAAAAAAAAAAAAACTTTTGGATGCCCTCTTCAAAGAAGGTTATCGCCTGGATTCTCATTCGTTCCGTCACGCGTGCACAAGACCGGCGATCGCCACAGACGAGTGATGTGTGCGGAGGGAACTGCGTAAAGTTTCGAGGAGCTCGAACAGCACGTCCATGATGACGGGGATCGGAACACAACATCTGTGGCGACTGACGGTCTTCTTGAACGCGTGATGGAATGCTTGAGGTCCCAGACATGTAACCTTTTTTGAGGAGGCCATTCAAACGCCCGTGCCACGTCATGCTAATTGCCTAAATCTGTTCGGTGTTTATGTGTAGAAGACGCTAGAGTATGTATCTAAATGCTGTGTAAAACACTTTTCATTACTCTTGTTTGTTTTTTTCAGCCAGTTCATCGAAGGCTTAAAAAACACAGCCCACGTATAAGCATCCCGGTATTCCTCCTACCCCAGCTTTCAATTACCATAAAACAAAATTAAAGAAAAAACTTCACGGAAGCCGACAGCAACGTTTCCGTGTTTATTTTTATAGATTCGACCTCCCGTTCGCGGGACACGAACAACTTTTTTTTTTAATATCAAACTAGACGCGTGTACGGATAATTTTACAAACCTGCTCGAACCACTTAATCGCATACTTGTAGAAATCCACAAAGCACTTCGTCATGAGACTAAACTTTAAGGCCTAATGAGTTGACCGCACAATAAAATCAATCCAGGTATAGGATTAGCTGTATTTTTAGTGTGATAACAAAAGCCGGTTTTGTTGGTATTATCATGTGCAATTTTCCCACAAACAATTTGTACACGGCGTGCGTAAGTCTAAATGCGACAAAACGCCACAACACGCCCCCATTTCCCAGCTATCTCCGAAAAAAGGTGCGTGTCACCACGTCTGGCGGCGTTCTTTGGGGTTATCTTTAAGGACGCTTAGTGAGCGCTGGTTGAGGTATCGCCATAGTGAAAGAGACAAACTCAAAATCCACTTTGTGTCCCTTTAATACATGCACTTGATCCTAGACTGAGGAAGATGAATATGTACATCTACGAGAAACGCATGTTTCTGTACGACTTTGTATTATATCTATAGTTTTGGTAAGCATCCGTATATATAGCCGTGTGTCATATATATATATATATATATATATATATATATATATATATATATATATATATATATATATATATACGGTTACGCTTATATCCTAAACGTCTTCTATTTCGCCCATACTGAATGTGACGACAATTCAAGATGGCGGCGCCCTTGTGAAAAGGGTCTAAAGGTCAGTGCTGCTGTGTCTCTGTGCGTGAACGCGGATGATTGGATGTGATGTACCAGTTTACTCTGTATGTCTATGAGTAATTCGCAGCCGAGACATTGCTGCCAGTGTGGCGTCCTAACTATAGGCGCCGTCTAGCTTCCCAAGCGTGGGGTTCAGTCTGTCACGTTAATCATGATTATCGTCGTACGCACATTTATGGCTTTCTCATCTCCTTTAGGTTTAGTTGATTCAGATGCGGGTCTCAAACGCTCGAGGCCAATCGTGTTGACTTCCGCGGCGTTAATCAACGAATTCAATTTTATTTTCTTCCTCCGCCGGAGAGGGAAGCAAAGGGAGAGAGGAATGAGCTCCGGCATTCGCTTCATAGTCAATCACATATCATCACAAAAAAAAAAGGCGCACCAATTTATTTTATAAAGGAAGAACATACACAATAGCGAGATGTGATAGCTGTCAATAAAGAACCCTCATATTTCATCAACAAGGTTACGTCAAGAAATAAATATACCTCTTTCAATGGAAAACCAACAAAAAATTGTATTTGGAAACAAACGTTCTGATGACGGTTTTCATAGATCGGCTACTCATAATTTAAGCCCTAATTAATGATAGGCAATTCACAAAATACAGAAAAGGCAATTTATATGAAGTTATAAGTTTATGTAAAAAAAAAAAATATTATCTTCCTATATTAAATTTTAACAAGGAACTCAAAAACAGAAATGAGACCATAACAAAAACCGTTACAGGAATTTTAGTTTAGTTTTTGTAAACGTTATTTATTAATAAATGTCCACGCAGTTAGGTATCATACGGCTCGATAAGTACAAACAATGAAAATACTCAAAGCTGTTGTCTCGCTAAAATATACTAACAAAAAAAATCGCACTGCGATAGGAGCTAACCCAGTTTCCCTTCGAAGTGATAAAGGCCCCAATGGTTGATGAGAAATTTCATTTGACAACCCGCGGAAGCATAATAAACTCAAAATGTTGGCCCTACTTCCTTCTTCACGTGTTGCTAAATACAATTCCTCAATAAAACGACTTACTTTCATTTTTAGTTTATATTTATAACTGTTTATTAAGGCACATTATACCTTGAATAATTTGTCAAAATAACTTTACAGTTACATCTTCATTAAAAATTACACGTCATATTGCAAAATTACAGATTTACTGTATCAACCAAATGGCGCGGGAACTTCAATTTAAAATAAACAGTTCTATAGCTTTTGAATAAAACACACTGGGAAAGCACAAAACAGCTTCAGAATTTTTTCTTTTTAAACCTCGAACAGCAATTTTGAAGCGCTCAATGGATTTGAATAGAGATTAACTGGACTCGGGAGAGGCATAGCCGTAACCGAAATTTTATTGTTGTTTGAGTTTCTTGTGTTAACCTGAATCAAAGGAGAGCTAGAAGCCATGCTACGTAGAATTCAGACAACATTCAAGAAAATATATAACCCCATTAAATTATCACGGCTGCTCATTTTAACTTACTCTGCAAACCTGACTTGAAGTCAAAGAATGAACTATAAATAAAAAAAGAGAGTTGAATTACATCCGGGTCGGATGTAATGCAACAATAACGCCCCTCTTTTCTTTTCTCTTTTTTTTTTTTTTTGAGGGCTGGCTGTTTGAATGTTTCTTTTTTTCGAACAGAGAAAGAGCGGCTGTTTATGACACCACAATTTAGCTCGCAGATGCTAACTTTAATACTCAGCAATTAACCGAGCCACTCGCGGAAAAACAAAAGGTAACTAAATTACTGCGTTCCCTGTCTATAAAATGCGCCCCTATCTACAAGAATAATGACTCAGTCTCTACAATTTTATTGGAGGAAAAAAATAAAACGGAAATGCTGTGAAAGAACCCCGCCTTTACCGGTGGCTCGCTCTAATCAGCGACAAATTCAATTGTCATTTTTACAACCTTGCGCAGCTCAATTGCTGAACGCACTCTTCAAACGTAGCCCCTCTTTTAAAATATCGCAAAATAAGATAACCTCTGACGCAATGTCCATAGACAGTTACTGACTCCCAACCAGAGTATTGTCTCCGATTTGCTTGAAATTTTGCTAAATTCCCCAACAAACATCGCTAAAATAGTATCCCAAATATAAGGTCAAAAGCTTGTTTCTTCGCGAAGTTATTGAATTTACAGTTTTGGTCCTCACCGTGTTTTTCAGAGTGAAAGTCTTTACTGGCAACAACGAAAAAGTGACGTCAGTGGAAGGCAGGGGTTCACTCTTTGGACTGTAGAATTTGTTCCTAACTGATTCAAAGCTGTTTCATGGTGTCAAATGAATGCTTTGGAAGCTCGCTCTAGTACCCGCGCTCCAGCAATGAACAAATGATAGGCATATTCTATTTTCAGACTGATCGCTCGACTGGCAAGCCTGCCTGCCACTGACGTCACGGCACTGAAAAGTGCGGGTATATTTTAATGTTGCTTTTTGCATCATTTTCATTTGCCGATTCCTCAATAACTATTATGAATTTCGCGATACTAAATAGCATACCGGAAAGGGTAAAGGCCGAGGAGTCAGATAATATAGTTAGTTGAGGTAGCTCAAAAAATCTGTGGAGTACTTCTCCGAAACGCGCAGGTCCTCATTCACAATATTCGCGCTGGGACGGCCTATACCTATAGGACATTTTCGCCAAATGGAGAAATTACACCCCCAAGAGAGGCCGTCCACCCGACCAAGACCACAATGATGAGGAATGGAATGAAGCCTCCTCGTCACCCACACCACCGCTGTCTTTCTCCCCGTGCAACAGAGGAGTCAGGTCGACGATCCACCAGCTACTATGGGAGTGCATCGGCTTGCAACAAGGCCGCGCCCAGCATTACAGTGTACGGTGTAGTGTTGGCACCGGAGCGGCTCGTGTGAGGCGTGTGGTGTAGATCACGATAGGTGTCGACACCGGCGCATCGGCAGTAGGGCGGTAGTAGTGCGCGTGCACCACGTGCACGCGCACATGCGGCGGCACGTGCGGACTGCAGCGACTTTCTGCTGCCCTGTAGACTGCAGCGCCGCGATTGTTGTCTACACGCGCAGCCTCGCAAGTTTCCATTGTCGAGTCGCGCCGGTCCAAACACTACCTCGTCTCCTAGTACACTGCACCAGCATGTCACCCCAACTACACTGCACCCCAACATTCACAGTCTGGAAGAGTGGATATCACTATTATCACCTCAGAACGCTGCCCGCGCCAAGGACATGCTTCTAGCGTTGTGGGCGTTTGCACGCGCCACCGGCGTCGACCGCCGAAGGTAATTTTCCCGTGTCCTTTTCTATACCTAGGCCATCGAGCCATCCTTCAAATAAAGGAATTCAATCAATCAGTTATCCGATTTCGCTTAGCGTTCCAATTGGGTTCCCGGACATTTCATCGAACGCCGTTTCGTCGAACGTCGTTTCATCGAAAAAATGGACGTTTCATCGAACGCCGTTTCATCGAACGCCGTTCCATCGAATCGCTGATGGCCGTTTCATCGAATGTCTTTTATATAAAAAGTGTGAAAGATGCTCTTTTATGCACGGATCGAGTGCATTTTCGTGTCATTCACCCATTTCATCGTCAGGTTTTTAAATGTCCGAACTTGTAGCTGTTACAGTTTATTTTGATGCAAGTAACCCATGAGGATATTTGTACCGATTTTTATGTTTGTTTCGCATATTGTGCTTATCTGTTCACCCCCTCTGTATTACCCGATGGGTCTTGAGGGTATTGTAACAAAAAATAAAAATAAAAAGTCGCACTCCCGGTAAGAGCGCACTCCAACTCATGGAGACCAGAAGGCGTCTTAGGTTTTGCGCAGGCGCAACAACTTTAGCCAAGTGAGCCTCCTAGCCTCTCAGGTCTTTCTATTGATACTTTTTTTTATTTCCCGAAGCTTGCAGTAGCTAAAGCTGAGGTGCTATTTATGAAACTACAACGAAACATTGTTTTTTTAGTTCTAAGACTCAATGAAGTCAAAAGTAAGTGCGTCACTTCAAAGTTTATCTGAAAACTTTCGGGGGTTCATGTGTTCGTGCGACAGCCATTCACCGTTTCAAATGATGAGCAATTGCTCTCAAAAAGTCCCCCACAGCCGTGCTCCGTCGGTTCTCATAAAAAAGGCGGACCTTCTCATTTCTTGCCGCTATGGCCTTCTTCTGGCGAGGAGGTTCTAGGGAACTCAGCATCGCCTCCAGCTTGTCTTCCGTCAGTGGATGTTGTGAGGCGATGCAAGTCAAAAACTTCCAGAACCCGGGATGGGAACCTCCGACCAGCTTCAGGAAGCGGGAATGCCACCCAGGCGTTCGATAAGACGGCGTTCGATAAAACGGCGTTCGATAAAACGGCGTTCGATGAAACGGCTTCGATGAAACGGTGTTCGATGAAACGGCGTTCGATGAAACGGCATTCGATGAAACGACTTCGATGAAACGGCTTCGATGAAACGGCGTTCGACGAAACGGCGTTCGATGAAATGTCCGGTCCCATTCCAATTGATCCACACTTCTTACTCATTGCGGCGCGTGGAAACACAAATCTTTGACTGATGTGTGTACCAATTGCTTGTATTTTCTCCACTACATTACCGTCACACGACACCACCTGATAACGTCGTCACGGTGGCGTGATGACGTCACAAGGCCTGATTACGTCACTTCCTGAAGGTCGTCACGACCCTGGTGGTTGCGCAGCAACGAGAGTAGACACGGCGGACGCCTGTTCTGATGTAGCTCAGAGTGGAGTCTTCCAGTCGATTAAACCTACCGTAGCCATTGGCTGGGACAGCGAAGCCCCAGCAGAGCGTCAGAAATAAATGCATCTCTACTAGTCTCGTTCGCTCGCACCTTTTACCACTTGGTGGTTAAAACAGTGACAGATATGTCGGCAATGCACAACGAATATTTTCTTAGAAGGGTTCTTCGCCCATGCGGACGCAATCTTCATTCTAGCGACCGTTCACCGCACGTCGTATGACGGCAAAACAAACGTATACTTTTGTACGATCTCTACCGTCTCGGACGTGCACGGCTACCCCGCCCTCACCCCCCCCCCCCCTTACACACACACACGTTTAGTTGATGTTTCCCAACCGCAATATTCATATCATTCTATCATCTAAAAAAAATGTTTAATGCATTTGCCACTGGGTGCCGCATCTTTATGAGGAAAGGGTCCATTGTGCTCTCCTATGGCGCTAAGTTGCTCAATTAATTAGTCTCGGCAAGGAGATCGTGTATTAATGAGCTTCATTAATACACTTCTCAAACAAAGGTTGCATCCAGCCTTGACCCCGGCAAGACAAAGCCGGAAGTTGGCGATTAACGAACGAACATCTCTCGAGGTCCCTTCGCCTAATCAAGATTTCATTCCGAAGATCCTTCGAGGTCCTTTCACTAATCAACATTTTTTTTTTCTTTATCCATTTGTAGCTTACGTGTTCCGTGAATGGAGGCCTACATCTTTATACTCTGAACACGCGATTTAAAAAAAATTCAATGCGGAAAGTTTAATGGAAGCCTACTTTTATCGCTGAACAGAAATGTTCTCGAGATGTTCAACATAATTCCCACTGTAGACTATGACCTAGATGTAATTTATAGTTAATAAAGAATTTTAGTAGATCGTTGCGATAGCTCCGATAACGTTACCCGATACTCCACCGTCGCCTTTGTGCATGCATCGTTATCGGGTTTCAGTATCGGGGCTATCGGTGGTATCGAAACGATCTACTAAAATATTATAGAATGTGTCCTAGTATAACTTATAGGTATAAAAGGCTAAAAGCGCAAGACAACAAGAACGAAGAAGAAAGCACTCCCGAGACAGACAAGCACCTGTGTCGCCAGTCTGTGTCGAGTGTGTGTTCTCTTCTTCGTCCTTGTTTTTTCTTTTGGCTTTCAACTTTTAAAGGAATCATGAACCAATTAGCTCAAACCAAAGTCTAACTTAAGCTGATAGTTATATACTATCTCCTGTTCTATCTCACTCTCTTTTCCTAAATCATTTGAGATGACGCCATATAACTATGAGTATATACGAAAACTAATAAGCCGTCTGTGGCACATCGTCGACAATGAAAATAGATATTATAACCCATAGAACGCGAGTTTTGTGACAACTGAAACACCGAAAACGCGCGGTGCCTTAAAGCAACATTAAGTGCGTGACCGCGGGAGACGAGGCAACTTCGGGGACATCCGAAAACTTCCAAGGGGGTCTTCGACGTCACAATTCTCATGGCTGGTGTTCTGGCTCTCTCCGACTTTGTACGTTTTTCCTAATAAACACGCGAATTTGTAGCGAGAAACTTAAATTGAGTGGCCTCTTGACAACATGCCTTGCACAAACAATATTTTGGACTGTTCTCTAGTCCACTATATTTGAAGGGGACACTGATAAACAAGCACCAAAAGTGTGTTCCACAACGGGAGAGTGGCATCCCTGAGATACGAATTGACACTGGAAGGACATAAGTATACATAATGGCATGCATCTCTGATGGCATGCATCTCTGAATTAAGAAACCGAGGTTTCTTTATTTATGTTATTTTAATCGCAACTAAGGCTTACAAAGAATACCAAAAATACGCTGCCGGTGCCTTTTTTGTGGCGGGGGAAACACATTTGATGGGGCAAATAATTATCAAAAGGGGAACCGTTTACTATAGAAACAAAGAGAGTAAAAGAATATCAAAACAATGATAGTGAGTACCGCACAATCTTTAAAATTTCAGGGAATCATATTTTTTGTCTAATTTTTCTCAGAAGAAATAATTGACGTTCCTAGCCTATCAAAAACGCATCCGTTTTTTCCTCCGCGTACATGGCTGGTACTGATGTCACATCAGTTGTTATTATGAGTCTTGCTCCTGAGCGCGTAGTACATTCTGTAGCATCTATATCGCATCAATTTTTTTTTTTTAGCCTGCACAAGCAGAATTGACTATCGGCATGGTATGATGGCGTCATGTGCAAGCTATAAATGTAAACTTCGTATCGACAAAAATCAGAACGCAGTCGTGTTTGTAGGCTCGACCACCTACAATCACAGACACGCATACTAAAAGTTCACGTCACCAGCCCTTCAGCGTGCTCGATTGGTTTAGCAGATTATATAACACGTAGGGAAAGATGACAAACGCCATGTTGTTGCGCTGTCGCACTGTCTGACTGGTCCCATCGGCTCGTAGCATCGTCTGCGCTCAAACTTCGGGCGAAACTAAGTGTAGCAGTCGACGAAAAACATCGAAGAAAACGAGACTACGCGTTCGCCCCCTCCACCTGCTGCCGAAAAAACGAGTGATCACGTGATCTTATGACACCAGAATTCATCGTAGCCCATCTCTGGGGTAGGTTAGGCGATGCGTAAGGTCACGCGCTGAGCTCCGGACGTCGTCTATGGTTCAGATACTCCCATCACCGACAGCGATTGGACGGGAGCAACCACATAACCTGCAATGTCCGCCGCCAAGACACTGTTTGGAACCGCGTGCCAAAGCCGAGTGCTCACGTAGTGCTCGAGTCCAATCGGCGTGAGCCGCGTTCGACCTGTACCTTACCCCGGGTGCCCCTGGTGACTATATACGCCAGTCAGTTATGGGAAGGAGAGACTAAAAGAAATAGTCTGCTTCCATCCCCGAGCTATGTATACTTCGTTTCACCTTAAGTCCAGACGCAGCCGACGCAATAGCTGAAGGGACCAATTAGACAACAGCAAAAGGGCATCGTCATGGTGTTCGTTGTGTTTCTGTACGTGTTTTATCATAGCTGAACCAATCATAAACAAGAAAGGGCCCAGTGACTGGCGCTTTTGAAGCTGCTTGATCGGTCCCATTAGCTCGTAGCGTCGTCTGCGTCTGGACTTAAAGGTTGCAGACCGACTAAACTCTCTGACGTCACGCCAATGCGGTGGTGCTGCTGCTGTCAGCACTGCGCATGCGCGCGGTGTGTTGGTCGATGGCACTGCGACAAAGAGGCTTCCGGTACGGCGGCCTTGCATCCGGAAATACCTGCATTGCACTCGTGGTAGAGTCACTGCAGCAGCTGAAGAAACGAAGGTTGAGATACAGTATATACGCGCGTCTTGCTTGGTGATTGGTTCTGATCGGCTAACGCCGCATTCTGATTGACTGCGGAGCTTTAATTATAGGTGCTCGGGGCTTGCCCCAACCTGCGTTTCTTGTTTCTTGAGTTGTCGGTGACAATAGTAAGTTTGTGTGAAGTGCGTCACATTCAAACCCAATATTCTGTTATGTTTCTACTAGCAGAAGAAAAAAAGTGTTGTTTTTTTTTTAGTGCAGAGACAGAATACGTATTTCACAATAAACACTTTCCCCGCAAAAAAAGAAAAAGAAACATGCTGCGCAATATTTATGTTTTGAAACTCACTTGGAGTGTCACGACGTGTTCCTATTTATCTCACAAAAAAACATTTATCTCACAAAAAGATCTAGATATATCTCACAAAACCTTCTACTTATCTCACAAACATTTATCGCACAAAACCACCTCATAAAAGAAATGTTGCGCAATATTTATGTCCTGAACCTCGCTTTAAGTTTCTTGACGTGCTACTATTTGGGAATGACGCGACGAAATAAAAGCGCGTTTCGGGATCGCTTCTCAGTTCAAAACGAGTCTCACGACGTGTGATATATATTATTTTTCCTTAGAAACTTTATTTTGTCATATGCGTTGCTCTCCAATCACTTAAAAAATAGTTTCGTGAGTTTAGTGTTTTTGCGAGTCATTCCAAAACATGCTCTGATTTAGGATCGACGTGCCGATATATCGAAATCGCCCCAAACTCAAAATCTGTCTCGCGGCGTAAATATTGCACTATATATATATATATATATATATATATATATATATATATATATATATATATATATATATATATATTATTTTTTTTTTTGGGGGGGGGGGGGGGGGGCAGTGTCTTTTTAACGTGCATCGCTAGCACTCCCTGTTCCCAATGCATAATTTCACTCCGGTCTTGCTGACCTATTCTAGTGATCGTGTTAATGAACGCGACGCGTCATTGTTTGCCCCATTTACATAATTGCATATCGTTCTCGATTTCTGTGACCTATCACCACGGAAAGACGCAAAAGCGATCCCCCCGGGGGCTTCCGGTTTAAATATCCGGCCTATGGTTATTCATCCGTGGCCGAGCAAACACGTTTTCAACCGACGCAGAAGCCCTCGAATGAGCACCAATTCTCCGCTGATCGTTTATGCACGTCTAACGTGAGCACGACGCTGATTCACATGTTTCTACACTATTAACTAACTCTCTTAGTTGATTTTTTAAAACAAAATTGGTTAACTATTTTTCATGAAGTCGGTGCGTATTTCACTAACAACTGGTGAATGCTACACGACCCGCTTTAATCCTGAAGAGTTTTCGTGAGTCCGAGGCAGTTAAGAAGCCACCGATTCCACGTAATTTTAGTAGAAAATCAAAAATTGCACTAAGTTACGTATTATAGGTGATATGGTGAACATATAATTCAAGTTCTTTCGTGAGAAACCTCGTAGGAGCTTCAATAGTTTAATTATACAGGAATCGTGCGTTTACAGTATCTTCAGGGGCGATAAATTTACTAGTAAATCTTGCATTGAAACCCAGGTCACGTTTTTGGTAGGATTAATTAAGTACTCTTTGTACTTTTGTAACCACTCATTTCAAAGCGTCCCAAAACGTAACTACAAACTACAAGTCCTGCGTGATCAAAGAGTTTGCCCAAGCAAATAAAATTGCCATAGATATAAGCAGTAACGTTTAATGAAACCGACGGGCCATCTTACTTGCATGTGCATTAAGACAGTAATGATTGCTGGGAAGAAATCATTTTCTATTATTTAGGTGCTTTAGGACTGAAATATAATTGTAATGATTTTTGTCGTGTGAGTCTAATAAAACTACGCAAGATGTGCTTATAAATTTTCTTCAATAGTGCAGTGAATGAAAAGTGGCAGTTAAAGGCCTAGATTAATTACTCGAATTTTTTTTTCAGAACGTACAAAATCCCCCTTTGGGGCGGGGGGATTTCTGGAAAAATCCTGTATAGAACTGACTGTAGCAGACGACAGAGGTCGTAGAGTAAACTCGCGCGAGCGGGCGAGGTCGGACAAGCCACTGCGCTACCCAGAGCCCTTTCTCTCTCTCGCTCTCTTCAGTGTCAGGGGGTAGATGCTGCGTAGAGCAACAAGGAGTATAGACCATTCCATTTAGCGCTCTCTGGGTGGCACCATTTTGTTCGACCGCAGCGCCCTCTCCATACATTCGGGAAATTCAGCGGGTTCGGCGGGGTAAAACGAGAGAGAGGGCACGCGCCCGACTCCGCTAGCAGACGACAAACCGGGAGGTTGCCCTTCTCCATCTTTGAGCTGTATCGGTGGGCTGTACGGAACATCGAACTCTCGCTCATGGCTGCCGTTGTGAAGTGGTTCCCGTTCTTAGAATAGTTGTGTCTACTCCAAAATCATCCTACAGCTCTCTGTTGTTCTATTTCTGCAAATGATCAACTAGCGTATCTTTTTTCCGTTACTTAAATAGCAGTTGAGTCAGCCGGCAGTACTACCCTCAACTACTGCGTGTATTGCGGCAGGAGAGCACGTTTTTATTTACTATTTCAGACTTCCACTCATGGTCGCTAAAGGCCTACACCAGTACGAACTTTGTATAGTAAAAAAAGTACAGCAACCGGATTTACTTTTCGCCAGAGAGACCGGCCAATCTGACACAGTTTTCCCTTTTTTTTTTTTATTTGCACGCAGGTAACAGCGCAATTGGACTCTGTGAGTCTTTTTATCTAGCATAGTATTACACGAACACTGTCATACCAAAATCTGCGCATCTGCGCTTAAAAGTTTCAAAATGACGCGATTTTAAACACAGTTTGCACGCCAGCCGGACGCTAGCTACAGCCCACTCGGCGGAGCGGACGACATGCGGGGTGAGAGGGGGAGTGCATTTTTTTCTCTATTACCCTCTCTGCTATGACCCTAATGGAACGGTCTATAAATACAGAACGTTCCCATAATTCGTTGCACGATCCGCGCATGGCCATTTTGAATGTTTTCCATCTGTATAGCGCTGCGTTCTTCAGGGCTTCACAGTGCAACGGCAAGCCACGACATACCGAATCTCTTTAAATCGGGGAATGAAGCTATAGGAATGACGCTGCGTTATTAGATTGGACAAAATATTCGCACATCCTATACTCCGTTTTTTTTTTTTATTTGTTTTGCGGATTTGTTTTCGCAGAGGGGGCAGAGATAAAGGCACAATGCCTGACATAGCCTCAGCCCCCCCCCCCTCCCCCCACCAATCGTACAGTTCAACATAGGAGCAGCAAAAGTTACAATCAAACCAAAAAAATAACCGCTGTAACGAAATAAAACCCGCCATGAACAGAGCACATGAATGATGGTGTCAGGAATAAACATAAAATGAAGCGTATACAAAGCAGGTCAAACAATTATTTGAAGAAAAAAAACATCTGCACACTCTGTTGATGGGTAAATAACACAATTTTCAAAAGGTCAAACAGATACTGCAATGCAAATTTAAATTTTTGAATACTGTAGAAAAAAAAATACACAACGTTACACCCGGAAAAAAGAAGTTTTTATACCAAAGAAAATGCCACGTCCACTGTATACGTCCGACAAAGTCAACACCTGGATCTGATGTGACCAGTCTCACCTTCTTTGTGCGTTTGCTATCATCGATTGAATCAATTACGCACAATCAAAACGCCGTAAGCCAGCGATTCTTTTTTTTTTTTTGCGTGATTGCATGGTTTAGCAGGTGATGCCAATCCCACGAAGAAAACGAAAACCGTGACGATGCACTTTTGGCGCTGTTTGACCACGGGTCCGTCGGAGTATTGAGTGAGCCGCGTCCCGGTGTAGTGTAAGACACATTATAGTTTTAATGCCTCCTGTCCGCCTAATCGCGCCTAGCAGAAAGCAAAAGCGTGGCAGAAACGTGACAACTGAGAAGAAACTAACTCGCCAGCATTGATTAATCAGTTCGAGACCCATACGTACTTTGCTCGTCCGTCGCCAACCTAGCCGCCGTCTTCGATCCTGCCGCTATCTCCGTACGTCCCGACGCCGGCACAACTCACAAACCCGTCGAACGAACCCGACCCGAGACGAATCGCCCGTCGTCTCCGCACGACCCGCCCGCGACCGCGTAAGACCACCGCGTAGTATACGTCTCGAAGCGAAAACGACAACAAGCCTCATCGTCGGTGCCGGCCCGGTCCTGGCCGGCACCGACGCGGCGTGTCTGCATATATCTAAAAAACCGACGCACATCGCGAAAAGGCTGCCGGCCGCGTGGTCACGGGCTTGTAGGCGGGTTTACAGACAACGAGCCAACGGAGAAGCAAAAGCCCAGCTGGTTGTTGAAATGCATTAGCGCGGCTCGAGTGGTTATACAGATACGTCGGCTTTTCGGATCGATAATAAAAAATAACCGTCGAAGAGAGGACGGGGGAGCGGTTATGTGGAGGATTTGAGAAGGAGATATGTGTGCATCTGGTGTTCAAGCGAGACGGGCCAAGGTATATTTGTCCTTAGCTGTATTTTGCGCCGGCCGCTGGATCTTTTTTTTTTTTTTTTTTTTTGGAGTCACTTCTCTAGAAAAGACGAGCTATGAATGGCTTGCACGTGACGACATCGGACGGTGAAGGCGTTCACTCCTATACTCGCGTAAACGAGCGGCATTTCAGCGGCTGTTCAACTTTTGGCGACACTTTTCCACTTGGTCGGCAAACGATTGCTGAGCCAACACCGGTAGTAGTATAGTGCTCAGTGAAAGAAAATGGAAACTGCTTATCGCCATTTAGTCCGCGAGCGTGTTATCAAACGCCCGATAGCTGGTCGCTCAACCCGGAAGATTCAACGACTCGCTTAATTTTACCTTCTCTCACGAAACGCCTACGGCAAAATCAGTGATTCGGTGAAATCAGCATTAGCTCAGCGACAGCTGGTCAAGCGGGGAGTGACGCCAAAAAAAAACTTAACAGCCCCTGCAGCCTGGATAAGGGTCGAGCTTTTTCACTGATCAATAGCGCGGCAGGCCTTGTAAGCCACGAGCTCATTGCTTTTTCACGCTACCCCCAATCCCGAAATTATGTCCGTCCGTCCATCCGTTCATGCATTTTCCCATAAATTTCGCGGGGAAAGTGGCGCCACGTCATGTCACGTGGCCTACACACCGTGGGCAAATCGACGTCACGTGACCTAAACACCAATTCAGTTACCCGCTAAATTTAATGGGAAATTTCACGTTTCCCCGCTAAATTTAGCGGAGGGAAATCGACGTCACGTCACCTTTACAACCATTCAGTTTTCCCGCTAAATTTAGCAAGCAAATGTACGTCACGAGACACGCCAATATCCTCGCCGATTCCCTGTAATGCATTATGTGCCTTATAGGACTTTGAAGGTAAAGGCCGATGTCAATCGTTCATGTCGTCCGCGACTGTGCGTGCTCGGCAAAAAGGCCACAGCAACGGCTTCTGATGTGACGTTAGAGCAAGCCACGTGACGAGCGTCCAGACAATACGTGCAGACATTTACAGCTCAAGGAACGCAGGGTGTGGAGATTACCGGGCATCTCATTATCGCTCCTTGGCCAATCAGGTGACGACATTAGACGATAAGAAAGCCAGACAACCAATTGTGAAGCGAGGAGATAGTTAGCCCTGCCTCGCGTCTCTTAACTTTCCGCTTTTCCTCCGCTTCCTCCTCTCCCCCTTCTACCCTGTCCACCGTTGCCTAATTCCTCCTCCGCCAGGGTGAGGATGATCTTCTGCCTTGCAGAATCTTGTGTCTGGTAGTCGGCCTTTAAGCTGCGTGCGACTATAGGAAGCAGCCGTGAGATGGTTTGAGTGGTTCTTTCTAAAACATATCTAGAAATCGATGACTACGACACAAAAGAAAAAAATAGAAAAGGTTAAACATCTTAAACCCTGAGAGCGAGGAACAAAAACGGGAGACGATGCACACGCGGGTCTTCTCGTTCCTCAGTCTCGGGTTTTCGAGATGTCGAAAGTTTACCGGCTTGCCTGCATGTTCTTCGTCATTTCTTGAGGACGGTTTCGATACTCGAAATTTACTCGTATTTTCCGAGCGTCAAAATAATTGATCGTGAACAAAATGACTAAACTTGGCGAACATGAAGAGTATCAGATAATTCGGAGGCAGAATTTGGGGAGCCAGCGAGCTTGTTACTGATCGGTGTAAGGACGGTCATCTCTCTTAATAGTTTTCCCAGCGCGGTGTACTGTTTCGGACAATCCATATCAAGTTCATTGCCTGCAGCTGCATGCCACTTTGAAACCAAGAAAAAAAGTGCCAATCGATCATTTTACCACGAGTCAAACAGACCTATGCGTGGTGAGTCGATCGAACAATCTGTGAAGCTGATGTCCAGGGCTGATTCCACGCCTCTAATATCGTGCACAAGCACGTGCGAACGCAAAGGGTAACGGTTCAAGTCAATGCACGGGCTGGACACCAGCCAAGCCGTCTATATTAAAACTGCGTGTACTCCTTCTGAGATGTTAAATGCAGTGCTATTGAGACGCAAGAACATACGACTCTTGTAAATGCTTTGCTCGTCCGAGCACTCGCGCAGGGGCAATAAATTTTGAAGTACGCGTCTACATATTGCAATGTCTCACAGATCGCTTCAGACAAAGCATAACGTTCACTACTTTTCATCCGATGGAACAAGAAGGTGCATAGGTTAAAGAAAGGACAGCGCATCGTCGTCTCTTTGCCTGCCTAACATCACCTCGAATATGTTTGCCTCACCTAGGTTAGGTTAGGTTACGTTAGGTTAGGTTTTTTCTTGTGAGGGCGGCCATTTAATGGATCTTTTCCACATACCGACGGCACCAGGCGGTGGCTGCACGAACTAAAAATTGAGGAAGTGACCTACCTGCACTACCAATGAATAATGGGAGCTACGCTACCAGTTTCTTCGCTCTCTGAGCTGCGGCGCGTGCCTAAAGCGACTTTAAAGTGGGGAAAGAAAAACACGACCCAAACGTCGTGTTTTTCTTTCCGTCCACTTTCTTTTTTTGTGTAACACAATTATATATATGCGGAAATTACGTGCTCTACTCGCTAATTCACAGTCTCCTTCCGAATTTCCTCGATTTTTAGTGCCGACTTCCGCCGCTTGGCATCGGGCGCTCGCGCGTGCGCAGAACGCTTCTCGGAAAAGGTCCATTGCTTGGTGCAGAGCGGGCACAATTGGTCATTGTCAGGCTTCAAAAATTAAACTTCCTGATCCTTAGATGCTGTGTCAGGAAACTCGAATGATATCGGTTTGTTGCTGAACGGTCTTACCGTTTCTGGAAGAAGCGGTAAGACCGTTCGGGTAAAGCTTCGCGTAACTGGCAACAGTAACTTCTGAAGCGCAAAGATAACCGGAGATTCGTTACATTTGAAGCGTACCTTGGTTAGTGGGATCTAGCCTATACAGGGGATTCATTTGCGCGTGATCAAAAACACACTTCGAGCTTAGGTTCAGCGAAGACAATGGAAGCTGTATGCAGTACCCCCACAATAGGTTTCCTATCCTACCGTTAACAACGTGAAACCTTACGATACCTCAAAGCGCCCCAGGTCTGCACGAGACGCAAATCAGTCGGGAGACAGGTGGGAAAGAATGGACCCGACTGATTGCTCCCGCCCAGACGTGCTGTTCGGAAGCCGACCGGGTGGGGCGCCCGTGTCAAAGAAACTCGAACGTCGCAGCTTGCACGGAGCTCCGTCGAAGCGCGTGTGAGGGCTTTCTTGTGGTATAATGCTGTTCGCGTCGTGATGCTTTCTCAAGCAGCGCTGCATGAATGCTGTCGCGGGGGCAACAAATGCGGCGACGCGCGGTGTCTGGGTCACGTCCCGCCAAACTGAAACTGAAAGCGAGCTGTGCTTCGCGTCACCTTAGGATGTGAACCGCAAAGGACGATCCACCCTTCGGGAAGTGTGCCGCGATGCGCAATGAGAGTAGTCACGTACGTGGTACATTCGCAGCGCTGGATTGGATGGCCCGCAGCGTTCGCTGTGGTCCATCGTAAGGTGAAACGAAGCGTAACTAGAGATGAAAACAGACAGACAAAATTCCGACTGGGAAGGAGTGAGAGAGAGAGAGAGACAGGGAGAGTGCCGTAAAAGAATTGTAATCTGCTTGCTCCAAAATTAAAAAAATCCCTATTTGAGAATCTGGGTCCAAAGGAAACTCGGACGCAGTCGGAGCTTGAAAGTATAGACCTTGAAAAGTGCCCTTCTGGAGGCCTCAGAGCCTCAGTCGACGTTCTGCTAACAGTTTTAGATGATCTTTCTTTTTTTTTACTAGGAAAAGGACTAGCATGAAAATAATATGCCAGCGGTCCCTGTACAAAAAATTAATATATGACCATATCAAGAATTGAGCAAATAAAGTCATATATGGTATAATACGACTATATATAACATCGCTTGCCCGATTCTTGATATGTCCATATATGGCATCTCTGTACGGGAAATTGGGGTTTGGGATTCGTGGCCCGGGAGTGCGATGACTGGAAGAGGCGAACTCCATTTCAAAGTCTGGGGACTTGCATGCACTGCGAGCATCCGTTTTCACGCACGACGGCGATAAACATCGGCGTTTCAAACCTTGGCCGGGACACGTGACCTCCACTTGTCCTATTCGCGAGTGAAGAAAATTGACGCCGCTCAAAGTTGTTTTTTTTTTTTTTTTATAACAGCAGTTACGCATGAAGGCAACAACTTTGCGCGCGTCCCCATACACTGTTCCAGCGTTCATCACACAGGCGAAAAATGTTGAGTCAGTTGACTGTGGACATATGTGCGTCGTCTGATATTCGGCAGAGCTACTGTGCATTATCGGAACGCGTTTCACAGTCCAGCTGACAAAAGTAGATCGCAGAAGGCGATTAGCGGAATGGTCTCTAATCACCGCGGATTTCGCCTAAACAATACTTAGCAAAAATTTAAAAAAATTGTTATATGGCCCCTCTAGAGTGTCACAAATACGACAAAAGCCCCGTTTCAGTCCAACTTGGCATACGACAAAAGCTACGGCACGAACGAGCCCCTCAGAGCGCTGGAGCAAGTCACGTGATAATGAACGTCGACATACACGCACTTCTCCCGTGGAGATGATGATGGAGATGATGATGATAATGATAATAATAATAATAAAATAATAATAATAATAATAAAGGTTATTTCCTTCAATAGTTGATGGTGGCGGCCAGGAAACAAATGCTGTAAAATACAGCTTGACGTGTCCCTGACCGCCTACAGCAGTATCAACAGAGCGAGGAAATATAACAGTAAACAAAAGAAAAACAAATGAACGATCACCACCATAAGATGCTGAGCACGTACTTTAAATTATTTTATCGTTTGCATATTAAGGCATGACGGACAACAAAGGTAAGCTCATAGTGATAAAAAAAAACCTATGCACAAACGCCAACAAAGAAAAGTGACTACAATTAATCATATGTGAAAAAGGGTGACCTAATGTCTCTTAACGATAACAAAGTCCAATCGATACCTATAGCTACATACACCTTTTCCACAAGGGCGCAGCTATCTTGAATGTCGTCACTTCTGGTATGCGATGAAACATTGTGTTGACCCCTCTACGCCGCTCGAAGGTGTTTACGAAAAATGTGTGACTGTCACACACTCTTGTTTTGTTTCACCTATATATTTTCGCATATTCCAGGTTGAAATGTTTTGTTATTTTTTCGTCCCGCATACCAAATACGGAACCCACGTGACTGAGAACGACAGGAAACAGAAAACGTCTATACAAATTGAGTAATTTAGGAATGACGTATTTCGACATTTGTGTGCCATAGTTTCTTCTCGGCGTGACCACCTCCAGCTTTCAGCCTGTCACGCACTCCACTTCTTTCCTCTGATTGACTGTCTTAGGCCGTAGCGTTCACCCTTCGACAGTTATCGGATCCAATGGTGCATTTGAGTGCGCTTTGTTTAGGGTGATGACATCTGGCCATTTTGTTCCGAGCGCTTATTTTCCTTTTTTACAGCGGAGCTGATAAGGGCTAGTTTCCCCAGGATCGTGTCCCCCGCAAAGAAATGAAGACACCGAACTTCGGGCACCTACCGCCATCTATGAGTGTCGGCGGCAAGCCACGTATCTGGTTGCCGCCGTCGCTCATAGATAGCGGCAGCCTTCCCACTCTGGCTTGCCGACTTGCTGCCGGCCGTTACTTTCCATTGTACAGCTCCGCTGGTCTTCCTTCTTCACCAGAGTGGAAAGGCTGAAATCTATTTTTTTCTGGTGCGCGTGCACGCATTCGTGGCACTGACCGTGCTATGGCAACATTTTGTGTTCGGCAATCTGTTTGTATTTCCCCTGTGAACGCGTGGCGTCAACATCGGGTATTAAAAAAGATGGCATCACCCAACGCATCACCCTAAACAGAAGGTCATTGAGGCACCCTATCGGATTCCACCGACGGGGCTGAGCGTATAGAACTCGTCATCGGAAGCTTTCGCCTCGCATGTATACGTAGCCGAACCGTGGTGCTCCAAATCCCCGATTTTAAGTTTTCTGGTTTAATTCCACGAGGAGCTCGCAATACTTACCGTGGTCACCGACAACTTAAAAAATGCATGGGCGTATGACGCTTCTAGCTGCGTAATTTGTAGTCTAGCTTTCTCCGTCCGCTGATGCAGCACTCTCAGTACTTGAGCCCGGAATGCGTGTCCGACAGGTCTGCTTAGTGTCCCATTCCGCCCTTGCATCGAAAGTGCACGTCCCGAAGCGGCAACAAATGACGTCACAAAAGCCGGAGTGTCGTGCTGTCGGATGTCGCGATCCTGGCGGTTGGTGGCCGTACAATCCGGCAAAAAGTACGAGCGAACGCGAGCATCACCGTTGTCGCAGAGTCCCCACTCCAGACTGTCGCGGGAGCTTCTGTGGACTGTCAAGCTGCGGGAGAGCGACCTGCAGCCGAACGGGCGTCTGCCACATACGCCACGGCTACTGTGACACCGTCGGGATCGCGACCGGCTGCAACGTGACACTTGTGTGACATCACAAAGCGGAAACAGAAGGACCCCTTGTTTGGACGTGGTAAATACACCAGTCGGAGACGCGTTCGATAGGTACCATATATACTCTCAGTGGCTCCGGAGCGATAACAAGATGATCGGGACCCGCCACGTTCTGCGAGTGGACTATGCGGTGACAGGGTCGTCCGCTTCTCGCGCAGGAGGGGCGGTGACGTCAGAAAGACTCCGAGCTCTGATTGGCTCTTATTGATGGATAGTGGGTAGACCTCAAAGCAGGCTGCCTTCAGGTCCATCCACTATCCTTCAATCAGAGCCAATCAGAGCTCGGTGTTCTGACATCACCACAACCCCTGCAAAAGAAGCAGACGAACTTGCGCTCCGCATAAAAGTCGTCCCGAAAACTATGATAACTGTGCAGCCCTCGTCTCTGAGGAAATCTTTTTGCGTGAAAACATACGGCTGACCTGCTCACAACAACGACACGCGTGGCTCTCGACCGCTAACGTTTACTTCCTGGTGCGATTATTAATGTGAAATGTGCGTCGGCCCTGAACTCGGTAATCTATAACCCCAACTTGGCACCCCTCAGCGGTGGCGCGTCTTTCTTTTTTGACCTCTATAACAACCTTCCAAAGTTTTTTTTCTTTTCTTTTTTTGCTAATTTAGGAATTGCGTTTGCTCGTACGAGTGCCCTAATGAACATCCAAGTAATGCGCCATAAACAAAATTAGGAGCTTGCATTACTATTTAACCACAAACTACTTCATCCAATATACATCTCTCTGTTACGTATCTTTTGCCACAAAAACGCAGATCCGCGATCCGATCCACTATTGGGTTCGGACAGAATATCGTCTCGTCTGGATCACAGTCGCTGTATCGAACTTATATTAGGCCAAACGTTCCATTTTTAACGCCATTCTTTTTACAAGTTATGCGGCGAGAAATTGGGAGAGAGGAGGAAACGAGAGCGCGCTGGGGGGCGTCACAACGCCGAGCTCTGATTGGAACGATTAGCGGGTGGACGTGAAGCCTTGCCTCCAGGTGGCCTCCACTGCACTCGTCGAACGCGGCAGAACGCCGGCGTCCGGCGTTTGCCTCTTGCATTCGAAGGCGTTCGACGAGTGCAATGGAGACAAAGACAACAAGCTTTAGGTCTACCCGCTAAGCATTCGAACCAGAGCTCGGCGTTCCGACGTCCCCGCGCGCCCTCCAGCACATAACGATCTGGAACTCCGCGATGAAATTGCCCTTATTACAGTCCCATTCAATTTCCCTAGACCAGGGACCTCAAACACGCGGCCCGCGACTCGCTGGGACGCGGCCCGCAGGCAACCAGCTACGAGTCCCGGTCCCAATGTCTCGAGCGCTAGAAATTGCATGCGCCATCGTGATCTTATCTCGCCGATTCATTTTCGCTCGAAAAGCAGCCATGCTCTTTTAACGTATTCACATAGTTTATAATTGTGTTCATTTGCCCTTTGTTTCGCTTTATATTTTGCTTCCCAGTTTTTTTTGTAATGTACAATAATTCCGCTACTAGGCTACAAGCGCAAGCTATTCGCTAAAAGATGCATTTCGGCTGCGCTAACTTTCGATCAGCAGGAGCAATTGGCAAAGATAAAGCTACGAGCTCGGGATTCTCGCCTTCAAAGATATATCACCATTAAAAGACCAGTATTTGTTCGACCGTTGTAGTAAAAATCGTCAGGAAAACAACAACTGTCATATTAACTAATTGTTTTTAGAGACATGTTGAGCTTGGTCAATTCTTGGGTGAATTGAGCAACGGGACGACAGTGTACTTGTTCTAATAAAAATGCCAGCACGTTGGTGGAGCGGTGTCATTCTTATTCTTATCACATCAGGTCAAGGCCCAAAATAGTCTTATAAGCAAATCAACTCTAAAGATGTCACTAGCGAGACTTTGAGTTCACAAAAAGCATAAAGCACGAGGTCTACCCCCCCCCCCCCCCCCCCCGCGTCTTGCGTTGGCCCTCGCCATTTCAGGTGTTAGATATCTGGCCCCCACACTCAAATGAGCTTGAGACCACTGCCCTAGATAGTCGCCTTACACATGTATTAGCCTGAACTGTCCTACCAGGTGGTAGCTGCTCACGATTTCTATTGCTATTTTACAGCGGAGCTTTTAGGGGCTAGTTTCCCCAGTATCGTGTCCGTCAGCAAACAAATGATGACACTAAACTCTGGACAGCTACGGCCATCTATGAGCGATGGCAGCAACCAGACAACCGGCTTGCGGGTTGTCGGCTTGCCGCCGTCGCTTATAGATGGCGGTAACCTTTCCAGCCTTTCCACTCTTGCTTGCCGACCTGCGGCCGGCCATTACTTCACTCCCGCCATAGTACAGCTTCGCTGGTCTTCCTTCTTCACCAGAGTGGAAAGGCTGAAATTTTTTTTTCTATTATTATTTTTATAAACGGTTGTATTATACTCGCTCGCTTCGCCCGCTTACGTAATTCCCCATCGGGCTCTTAAGCAGAAATACATTTAAACAAAACGGAAATTGCTTAAAAAAAGTGCATCTGACGACTATATTTTGAGGTTCCAATTATAAAGTTTTTCGCTGGAAACAAGCAAACACAAAATTTAAAGTTTTGAATGGTTGAGCGAAGTAAGAATTAACGACCCCTCGGAGGATTCGGCCGTACTAATACCTTCGTGGGATACGTACACACTCGCGAGATCTCCAACCGTGCGCGGTTCGTCGCGTTTAAATCCCGCACCGCAAGGGCTAACGATATACTCAAAATTACGCGTTCGCCCAGCATAAGCTCATTCGTGCACTTTGTTTGTGTGTGTGCGTGCGTGCGTGCGCGTGTGCGCGCGAGTGTGTATGTGAGTGTGTGCTTTCAATAACAACATATATATATATATATATATTATGAAACAGAGTTTGTGCTACGGCGTTAGGAGATGAATGGGTGGATGAGGCTGAACCCTCTGAGACGGGCGGCGACTTGCGCCACCTAGCCAGGAGAAGGTTCAGCCGTCGCGCCCCTAGCGGTGAAGTTGAGAACTAAACCCACGAGGACAACAATAACGCGAATTGTTTATTTGCGTTTCTGACGTAGTTCTAAGGTGACGTATACCGAAGGCCACGTCGGTGCTCGGATGGGCATCGTGTTCAATCAGTAAACATCCAGTTGAACAAGAATTCCAACCGAACGCTTAATGCAGTACCCGCTTCCAATCTCCGCCCCGCGCTTCATCGAGGAAGATATGAGGTAAATAATCCACTGCACAGGCCTCCTGCTGGGTAAATACACCAATATCTAGGGAAAGAAAGCTGGATAAAACGCCCCATATAGTTCAACCCTCGGTAAAAAGCAACACAGGAATACGAACTAAATAAACTTATTTTATACTTTTATTAAACAGGTAAATTTAAAGTACAGGCTAAGTACTTTAAAGCGTAATTTTCATCAACTTTTAGCTTACTTCGCACTTTAACGGTGCGGCCCGATCAACGTATACTCCGGCAACTAAGGCTGGACATATGACTAACAGTACATCTTTAATATAATATTAGTAAACTAAAAGTATACGTTGTTTATTACACAAAACTAAACGCTTGGTGTAATAAACAGCAGTTGTTAGTTCAGCGCCAGTCCTGTCGTGTTTGTTCCTTTACTCTTGTCCAAGTTTCTTTGCCGCTGTTTCTCCCCAAGATGTTCACCAAGATGTTTAAAAGTATACCTTACGTCTAATTTGCGAGGTGTTTCTTAAGAGTAGAAAATTCCCACACATCTTGTGTATTACTCTTTGCCAAGAGAATCTTTTCGCCAATTGAGCGAATCACAGACGACCCCCCCTCCCCCCCCCCCCCCCCCTATTAGCGTATCGGGCGACCTGCCGTTCATAACGGCGCCCATATTTTCGTTACTCCCAGGAACACGAGAAACCAAACGATGCCGACTCGGCGACGGCAACCCCTCTGTCCGGAGACTTCCACAAATTGCGCTCCGTGTCGTTCGTAACGACGCCGTAAACATGTCCGCCGTTGTTTGTTCAAGCGCCGTTTCTACTTCAGGCGCACACCGTATAGCGAAGGCTGCGAGCTATCCGCGCCAATCAGGCAGGCGCCTTCCCGCGGTGGCATCGCGCTTGTTTAGCACTTCAATCGCCCGATTTTCCATCCCATCTTACGTGTTTCACGCAGCGCTGTCAGGGACCCACACCAACGCAACCAAGGTAAAGGCCCGCTGGTGGATTATATAAAGGGCCTAGTTGAAAAAACAAATATATAAGATATAAATATATATATATATATATATATATATTGTGAACGAAGAGGAGAGAAGGTGATTATTGAATTTATTTTGATTGATTGATTGATTGGGGTTTAATGGCGCAGCAGCGACCAAGGCTATAATGCGCCAACAACTAGGACTATTGCTGAAATCAAGGTTAAAGAGAAGAAAGAGCTATAGTAGCTTGTAATTTAATAAAACAATGATCATGAAAGTACAAGCGGATAAGATGCGGCAATGAATACGACGAACTATTAAAATTATAGCTGGTCCAGGAGTCTTATATCCTTAAGAAAGTTGAAAACACACTTGTGTGGAATCAACGGCTCATCGCTGAGTAAAAGGGCAAGATGTAATGGTGTATGCTCTTGGTAGACCTTAGCAAAGTGTCTGTGGCGTTCTTGGTCATACAAAGGGCATACAAGTAAGATATGCAGAATGCTTAACGGAATGTGACAGTGTTCACACTCCGGAGAATCCTCCCCACGCAAAAGATGCCCATGGGTAAGACGGGTATGACCAATTCGCAGTCGGCACAAAACCACCTCATAAAAACGCTCGCGGTGTCGTGCACTCTCCCATTCCTGAAGTAGTGGTTTTACTGCATGCAACTTATTGTTTATTTCTCGGTCCCATTCCTCTTGCCACTTGCGTCTTATGGAAAATTTCAGAACATGTCTATAATCTCTGTAAGGTATTTTCCACAGGTCGACTTCTCGATCCTTAGCAGTACTTGCTGCTTTGTCAGCATCCTCATTTCCGGCAATTCCGACATGTGAAGGAACCCAGCATAATATTATTTTCTTCTTCCGTTTTGTGGCTGAAATTAGCCTGTTCCTTATTTCTATTACAAGTGGATTGCGATCATCTCCCACTCTGGCAAGAGCTCGTAAAGCACTAAGTGAGTCGGTGTAAACAATTGACTCTTGAAGCTTTTGTTTGAGGATCTTATCTGTGGCGAGGAGTAAGCCATAAAGCTCTGCCGTAAGACTGCAGGCACTGTCATTAATTCTCCGGACAAGCTGCATCCCAGGCCCGATCACTGCGCAGCCCACAGAGGAATCTGTTTTACTACCATCAGTGTAGAAACTTGTAAAGCCGTGATACTGGTCTTGGAGTTCAAGGAATTCTTGCGTCAGGACTTCACGAGGAGTGTCTTTTTTGTTGAACTTGGTTAGCTCCAGTTCGCACTGAATGGGAACTAGATCCCAAGGGGCTGCCGAACTCATGCACTGTACAACTGGAGGCAACACGTCCAGTCCTACAGACTCTGCAAAATGGCGAACCCTCATGGCAAGAGGTGGAACAACTGAAGGCTTGTTACTGAAAGTTCGCTCATAGCGTATTTGTTCCATACAGTGTAAGGTTAAATGGTTAGGAACCGATCTAATTCGCATAAAATACGTGAAGCCCAGTTCATCTCTTCTTTTCTCCAGAGAGAGCTCGTTTGCTTCTGCGTATAGGCTGAGGACAGGAGATGTGCGAAAAGCCCCGGTAGCAAGCCGCAGCCCCTGATGATGGACAGGGTCCAGCATTTTGAGAACCGATGTCCGGGCGGAGCCATACACCATACAACCGTAATCAAGTCGGGATCGAACGACCGACCGATAGATACGTAAGAGACAAAGACGGTCAGCACCCCAGGACACATGCGACAGGACCTTAAGTATATTAAGTGATTTAAAACACTTCATCTTCAGGCTCTTGACATGCGGAACAAAAGTCAATTTGGAATCAAATATAAGACCTAAAAACTTGTGTTCAGTTTTCACTGGGATAGGAACATCATACATAGTCAAAGAAGGTTCGTACAAAACTCCGCGGCGACGAGAGAAACTCACACAGACGGTCTTCTCAGGAGAAAATTTAAAACCGTTGACATCAGCCCATTTGACTAAGTTGTTGATTGTGAGCTGGAGCCGACGTTCACATAAGGATGGATTACAAGACGATACAGAAATCTGCAGATCATCGACGTACAGTGAGTACTGAACAGATGGAGCTATTGCGCGGACAATTGAATTCATCTTCACAATAAAAAGAGTGACGCTAAGTACACCGCCTTGAGGAACTCCATTTTGCTGCGAAAATTCTCTTGAAAAAGTTGTCCCAAGCTTCACGCGAAAAGTCCGGTTTTAGAGATAACTCTGAATGGCCCTTAACATTCGGCCCTGCACACCAAGGCTAAACAGATCCTGCAGTATGCCATGGCGCCAGGCTGTATCAAATGCCTTTTCCAAGTCAAAAAAGACAGAGACACAATGCTGCTTATTTACAAATGCCTCTCGCACAACAGTCTCAAAGCGAACTAGGTGGTCGACCGTGGATCTTCCTGAACGAAAGCCACATTGGTACCTGTCAAGAAGATTATTACTCTCCAAATAAAACATCAGCCTTCTGTTAATCATTCTTTCTGATGTCTTCGAAAGACAGCTAGTTAGTGCTATAGGCCTGAAGCTGGAGGCGCAGGCAGGATCTTTTCCTGGCTTTAAAAGGGGGATAATGACGGCAGCCTTCCAGGACAATGGTAAAAGACCCTCGACCCAAACTCGGTTGAAAAGATACAAGATGAGCTCTAGAGTAGATGGATGAAGGTGCTGAAGCATTTGGTAGTGGATACCGTCCGGTCCAGGGGCAGTCTGTCTGGACGAATCAAGAGCCATCTGCAGTTCGTGCAACATGAAAAGAGAGTTATAGGGCTCTTGCAAACCACCGGTTGTAGGCACAGTCTTTTTTTCTGCATGTAGCTTATGCCGCCTAAATGATTGCGTATAGTGTTCAGAACTAGAAACAAATTCGAAGTGCTCACCAAGAACGTCAGCCTGTTCGTCAAGGCTAGCAGGACATATTCCATTCTGGCACAAGAGTGGGACAGTGAAAGCGCCGTAGAAACCCTCTATTTTATGCACGCGGTCCCAAACTTCCTTTATAGATGCACTGCTATTAATTGAAGAGGCATATCATCTAAAGCTTTGCCGCTTGGCTTGCCTTCGAATACACCTTGCCTGTGCCCTTTTTCTTTTAAAACCAATCAGATTACTTGGAGTAGGGTAACGCCTAAAGATACCCCATGCACGATTTTGTTCCTTTTTTGCCTGGCGGCAGTCTTTATTCCACCACGGCTTTGACCTTTTTGGAAGATGCGAGGACGTCATGGGAATGGCGAGGATTGCGGCCTGTAATATGTGTCGAGTGATATGCAGAGTGACATCATCGATGGAAAGATCATCAAGTGATGAACAAGCTAAAACTGAAGAGTCTGTAAATGTTGCCCAGTCAGCCCTCTCAAACTTCCAACGAGGGGTACGCGTTTGAAGACCAGCAGGAGGACTGTTAAACTCTAAAATAATTGGAAAATGGTCACTTCCATATGGGTTTGGGATGACCCTCCATGAAAACAGCGAGTATAGTGAAGAATGGCAGATAGAAAGGTCGATGGAAGTAAAAGTCCTGGACGCTGAACTAAAGTGTGTGGCTTCTTTAGTGTTAAGTAAGCACAATCCCGTGGAAAGAAGAAAACGTTCAACAAGTGCTCCTCTAGCATCCCGTCTGCCACTCCCCCACAATGGGTTGTGTGCATTAAAATCACCTAAAATTAAGTATGGAGCCGGGAGCTGACTAACGAGATCCTCTAGCTCTTCGTACTGCAGCTGGTATCCCGGTGATATGTACACTGAACAAACAGTAATCACCCGGTCTAGCAGTATCCGGGCAGCCACAGCCTCGAGAGTGGTTGTGCGCTGGGCAACTACAGCAGCACCACCAGATGCCACAGAGGAGTGCAACCTATCTTTTCTAAACACTTGATAATGGCGCAGTACATTTGACCTAGTTTCTTTAAGATGCGTCTCCTGCAGACAGAAGGCAACAGGGCGGTGTTCGTCTAATAAAAAAGTGACATCATCATAATTACAAAAAAGCCCACGGCAGTTCCATTGTAAAAACAGAGACATGATAAAGATTAAAACTGGAAATTGAAATTAAATTATAACTGGCCTTTAGGACACCGCAAGATGACAAAGTAGACACTTGCTTATGATTCATTACTAAAGGGACTACGATCCCTTTGGGGGCAAAATTCTAGGAGGTTTATTTTTCTTTTTCTTTACGACCTGAAAAGGTACTGATGACTCAGCACCTGAAGGGAGCAGGTCGTCGTCAGAGGGTGACACGCTCTCATCCATCATTTCATCTACTGACTGCTGGCTTGCGGGCGAGTACACCTCGTCCGGCTGGCCAGGCTTTCGAGAGCTGGTCAAGGCGGGAGTGGGCAAAGCCCTGCCTCGGCCAGAAAGGCGAGCAGACGACGAGGGTGTCCGCTCCTGCTCCTTAGAGGAGGTGGTCTGCGAGGGACCCTCTTTAGGGCCTGAGGGTGGTGCGAGAGGCACCATCCCTGATGCCTTTGGAGGAGATACCTCCTTTGGTGCCATGGTGTCCATAGCCTCCTTTAAAAGAGGCGTGGCAGCACCATTCAGGCACTGTGAACCTTTTGGCTCCAACGACAAACGTGGTCGTGGAGCCGACCTTGGGGGCACAGGGGGTGTCGGTGGGGCTGCCAGGTCTTTGGGACAGACCTGGGTTCCCACCTGAGGTTTTCGGTGACACGCCCCCTGTGCACGTCACCGTAGCGAACGATCCTTTCTGTAGAAAGGAAAGTCGCTTCCTAGCTTCAGGAAACGAGATGTTTTCTTTTACTTTGAGGGTAATTACTTCTTTTTCTTCTTTCCATTTTTTACATGAACGGGAGTAAGCGGCGTGTGGTTCGCCGTAGTTGACGCAGTGTGGTGGGTTTGCGCAGTTGTCCGACGGGTGATCGTTTTGACCGCACTTGGCGCACGTGGTCTTGCCCCTGCAGCTGTGGGCGCTATGACCGAACCTCTGGCAATGGAAACATCTCCTGGGGTTCGGCACATATGGCCGTACTCTACAGTTCAAGTACCCAGCCTTGATTGACTCAGGAACTTTGCTCAACTCGTAAAGTCAAAATGACATGTTTTGTGTTGATCTCTTTCCCCTCTCGACGAAGGGAGATTCGCTTTGCAGCGACACCTCCTTGGTCACTGAGGCCATCTACGAGTTCATCTTCTGTACTTTCGAGGAGGTCATCTTCAGAGATCACACCTTTTACTGTGTTCAATGTACGGTGGGGAGTGACAGTCACTTTATAGTCGGAAACTGAATTTAGTGATAGGAGAGCCGTGCTCTGTTCACTGGTTTTAATCTCGACGAGCAGATCTCCGGATGTCATTTTTTTGGCAGAGAAGTTCTTTCCAACAATGGACTCAAGTGTTTTGGAAACAAGGAATGGTGACAGTTTTGCCAAAGGTTTCTCACTCTCAGAGTGCATCACAAGGAATCTTGGGAATTTTTCTGCAGAACTAGTAGTTCCTTTTGGGTGGCCCATCAAGAAAGGTTTTTTGTTTAGTACCCATAGAGATGGGAGAGAATTTCGGTGCCCCGGGTGCACCACCCACCACGGAGCCCAACACGGGGGTAGGCAATGTGCCATAACAAATATGGCTTTGCTGACAACATTACTCTACCAGTGCTGCCCAGGCACTATAACCTAGTGTGGATCCAGACAAGGGGTCTATCGCCACCCAAGGTTAGCCCTTGCCGCCAAAGAAGTTGAAATGGAAAAAGGCGACAGAAGAGGAAAGAGAAAGAAGAGAGGGGATAGTAGAAGAAATGGCGACTGACTGCATCATCCTGGTCGGGCCAAGCCAGGACACCCGTCTACGAGAAGCGGGGGCCAAAGTGGTGTGTTGCCTCACCCGGGGGGCCCCGAAGGGTCCAAATCTACCCCGGGTTCGGCTCAACCACCAGGATGCCCTTTTCCCCGGACACGGGCTCGCCACGCACAGCCAGACGTGGGTGGGTCTTAGCCACTTTTCACTCAGGGTCTGTGGTGTCGCCAATGTGGCTGGGGTCCGTGGTGACGCTACTCACCAAGCACCTAGCACCTAAAGTGCAGGCGCCCCCTGCGGGGCTCGGGGTCCGTGGAGACGCAACTCTCCAAACACCTGCTTTCACAGGTGCCCCCTGCGGGGTATTGAATTTATTGCATTAAAGTTAGGGAAAGGGAAAGAGAGCTGGCGAAAAATTGGGCCAGGAGCGGGGATTGAACCCGCAACCTTCGCCGCAACCTTCGCAACCTTCGGATTGAACCCGCAACCTCCGCCGAAACCAGTGGCCGGGCGAAGGTTGCAGGTTCAATCCCCGCTCGTGGCCCAATTTTTCGCCAGCTCTCTTTCCCTTTCCCTAACTTTAATGCAATAAATACAATAATCACCTTCTCCCCTCTTCGTTCAAAATATTACCACGGCTGCACTTGTGAATGTTCACTCATTCCCATTATATATGTTACTAATGTTACAGCAGACCATGACGAGCAGGCACTTGCGCGGGGTATTTTGATACTTGAACACCTCTTTGTAATGCCTTACTCCGGGGAACACAATTTAATAAACCTCTTCGGAAAATATTTCAGAAAATTAATCGTCCAATAGTAACGTTTCATTAAGTTGTCCAAGTTTTTCAAACAGCTTTGTTAACAGCTTCTAACAGCTTTGTTAATAGTCATTATAGTCATTGACAGTTAAGGAAAAGTAGTGCGTGATAAGTACCAAGATTCTTATCTGTGCTTCGCTGTCAATGAGAACGACTCACGAAGCTAGGGACCTGAACATAATAAGCAGCGTCTTAAGTTTCTTACACATTGGGGGGCTATTGCTGAAGCACGTAAACGAAGGGCCGACATAAATTTTCACGTAGATCTTACGGCATGTGTGATATCTAAAGACTAATGTCATCTATTAAGCTCACTACAATTCATGACATCATAGCCTTTCAAGAAGTACTTTGTAGTGTAAATCGCTCTTATTAAGGTTTTTCATATAGTGTATTTGCTTTTCACTCTCGTCACGTCTACTTTTTTGTTTGTACACATTTTTTTAAATTATTATCCACGACCATCTTTATTGACACATGGTCAAACCTAGTGCCACTAAATAAGCTACGCTTCAGAGTAACGACACTTGCCCATATTTTGTCTTAATATTTCGGTTGCCAGTTATCTGAAGCTTTATCTGAAATAACAGGAAACGCTTCTCCGCTCTCCACAAAGGTTTAAACAGTTCGCGACGGAGCAAAGCAATATTACATGAGCTTCCTAACACCGAATCCAAAGCTGAAGAAGTCGGACTTTTGAATCATGACGATCGGCACTTGCGTCTGCTCTGCCTACGAACCAAAATGGCGGCGCCCACAACAATGTCGGGGAGCGGAGTGTCGATACCCTTAGCGCAGCTCATTTAGTGGCTCTAGTCAAACCAAAGTGAACGCGATTTCGACTATTTGTAGGAGCGAACCTTATTTAACTAATATTGATGTTTTTTTTTTTTTGTTTTTTTTCACGTTACTGACCTGAAACATACAAAAAAAAAGTATGTATGAAGAGGCAAAGTATGGTCATGTAGCACTACTCAAGGGGAGGGAATCGGAAGTTTTACGTTTTAAATGGGCTCTAAATCAGGTTCTACGATGGTATATTTATGGTCTTCACTCAATATATTTGGTCTAAGCATCCTAAAAAAACAAAAATTACATTCATGGGTGGTCTATTGCTCTATTAAAACCGGTATAAAAAGATCGATTACCTAGGAACTATCGTAGACACCAGAGGGCGCCGTTGCACGAGGAAGGGCAGGGCTCTGCCTTTTTCCCCCTTGCTCTTCCAATGACGTCATCTGGTGTCGATTCTTTGATTTATTGAACAAAAAAAATTAACCAGAATGTAATGTTGTTGTTGTTGTTGTTGTTTTTAGGGCAGGAAATGGTTTATCTCCCCTTTAAAAAATTCGTATGCTAGAGGTAATTTTTTTATTCCCTAAAAAGTGTGTTCCCTTTTATTTATTTTTTCTTAGAGCTATAGGCAGTTTATTATAATGCCAAAAACGAGGGACCACTATACTAGCGCTTCAACAACTAAGCTAACATGAAGAGCTGTACACTTACAACCCGTATGTTGTGTTTTTTTTTCTTTACTTGTTATTAGTGTGTCGCGTAGAAGCCGCATTGCGGCCCATATTATTTCACAACAACATTACGTCTCTTTTATCTGTTTCTTTTTTTGTTTTAGTTGTTTTTTTTTTTTTTTTTTTGGGGGGGGGGGCAATAAGCTTAGGTTTATTCATCTGTTCTGTGGACTTAAGGCTAATGGAAAATACGGTTTCGAGACGGGATAATTCAATGTTTTTCTCCCCGCATGATTTCAACATTCACCTTGCGAAAACTTCGCAAGAGCGCGGTAAGATTCGGGTGACTCAGCAGAGGTCTCCCAAACGATTGAATGAAACGTAAAGTAAAAGAATACAAACTGGCAAGCATGTCGTGTTCCCAAATTAGGAATAACAAAAGAAAAATAATGCAGTTATCGTTTAAAAATAAAAAGGCTCCTTGGATTGTTTTTATTGATAAAATATTAAAGCACGATGTGTTCGCAGTCCGAACATTTCTTCTGAGTTAAGAAACATTTTTATTTGGAGTGTTTAATATTAAGATTTTCGAAAAACCGCTTTTTAGAATGTTTTGATAATGAAACTACCTCATAGCAGATAATTTAGAGAATAAACTAAGACTATTTGGATTATTACTGAGCAATGAACAGCTTTAAAGGGGCACTGACAACCCAAAGGTCGTATTTTTTTTATTGTCTAAAACGATGCAAGTTGTAGTCACAGACACGCAAAAAAAACCGCATCGCGAAAAAAAATTTCCCCGCGCGCGCGTGCGCCTTTTTATTTTTGGCGTTTAAATTTCCCGCGCTCACCTCCTCGCTTCTTTTGATCGGTGACGTCAAAAATCAGGAATTTTAGAAGCTTTGTAGGTGACATTTCTATAACATTTAATAACGGCAATCGTAAAACATGCTTTTTAACGCAATTGCGAGAGCCCTACGGCCCCTCTTTCTGAAATACCAGAAATCAGAGTTCGGTGCGATGTTGCTTCCTAGATTTGTACCCTCCCTCGGAAAACTTGGCGGCGTCGTCGGCGAGCAACACGGCGAGTGGGGAAAGAAACCGGTTCTTTCCCGCGCCGGCGTGATATCACCTCCATCTCGCTTGGGGTTGCCGTGGCAACGGCAACCCCAAGCGAAACTTCGAAACTTAAAAAAAGTCGAGTCTCAGGAGACCGCAAAATTTGACTCGCTGTACTGGCGCGGATCGCGCGGGAACTTCAAATTCGGCATTTGGAAATTGTTTTTTTAATTCACAAATACTGAATTTTCAAGTTTCGAATTTTGAGGGTAATGTCCCGGCATCGTTTTCAATCGTTTCGGATAATAAAAAAAAATATGATTTTGACGTGTCAGTGCCCCTTTAAGGCAGCCTATTTGCATAATTTGTTCATAATTGCTATATTGTTCCTTGTAGTCTGTTTTTATTTTCGTCACTCTCTGCTTTTATTTTGTTATTTTAAACTATGTTCCATGTTAAAAAAAAAAATCGGAGTGCACAGATGTGAATGCAGGTTGGCTGACACATGCTACAATGAAACACGTGCCAACTGTTCCTGCCACCAAACAGTTTGAAGAAGAAACTAAAACACGCCTAATGATGTAACATGGAGCCTCCCACTACCTACCGCTCTGAATTTAATTTATCAATCGCACCAAACTGAAGCGGCTCTGCATTTGAAAAATAAAAAAACCCACTAAAATCGCTTTTATTTGGCATCCAGGATCGTGAACATCAAAATTATATTCTAGATTGACTCGCACAAGTAGCCACAACAGCGCTTTCAAAATAACGCCGAAAGCCCTCCCTCCCGGCGCGTTCGGTGAGAGGAGGGAATCGTGACGTATTATATTATACAGAGATCTCAGCGCTAGCGCGCCTTCCGCAAGCCCTACCTGGGCAGTCAAAAGCACCGTACCTGTTCCCTCACAGGCGGTACGCGCAAGGGAGTCGAAACCTCTAAATATGACGTCACACCAAGCGGTTTTTTTTTTTTTTTTTCTTAGCGTCTATTGAGACGTTCGGGTCAAATGCTTGTGATGTTCAAATTCACAGGACAAAAATATGCTAGCATACACCTCTAACTCGTTTTATTTCATTTATTAAAAAAAAAAAACTCTATAGTTTTTTTGTTGGTTTTTTAATTGGAGTCCGAGTGTCTTGCCGATTGGTTTCAAACATACAAACGCTGTGCAAGGGTGTAAAAAAAACGTTCATTTCAGTACACTTCTGTTATTGCTAATGTTGAATGTTATTGTTAGCACTTTCATGGGCGACTTTTTTGTAGGCCCCGTGGTGAGCTTTTGTTTTTGCTATTTCGTAATAAAGTGTTTTAATGGGAGCTCCGTGACAAGTTAAGATTTTTTCTCCGCAAAGTTCAAAAAAGACACCAGGGTGGGAAATATACTTCCCATGGCCCAGCAACTGCACAAAAAAATAGTCAAACAATTTATTTTAATGTTGAAGAGAGAATCTTCAGGAGCTGAAGATCACTTTTCTGCAACGCATTGTACTGTCTTCTTTCTCAAAGCCATCTAGAAACGAAAATATTTGTTTCTTTCAAGGACTGACGCTTCGAATGCTGCGTGGGAGGGAGTTGCTCCTAGGCCATGGCGACCATACTTCCCTTCAACAAATACCGAGAAAGTTGCTTGCGCCCCACATGTGCTTTCAAAATATTCAGATTCATTCGATTGCTCAGAGTGCCTGATTTGTAAGTTCGAAGGTTACATGTAAAGCTCTGATAATGATCAGATATATATATATGTATATGTGCAAACCTGCTTAAAAAAAATATATATATATATATATATATATATATATATATATATATATATATATATATACTTTTTTTTACATGACTTTTGCTAGATTACGGAATAGTACAATGGGGGGAATTCGCCTTCCATTGAGCCCAGTACAGATCAAGCGTGGGTGGTAAGTATATATCTCACCGCCCATGAAAAGGTTAATGTACTTCACGAGAGCGCGCGCTTGGCCGTCGGCCGCTACCTCGGCAGATACCGAAACGTGGCCGTCCACGCCAGACGGACTAAGATAGTGGAAGACCGACAGTCATGCTTTAGCATTCACAACTCATAAGAAGAGCTTAGGTGTCCTCATTCCTTTTTTTTTTTGCGCGTTTTTTTTTTTTTTTTTTGTCGGAAATGTGAACTATTATATGCGGCCTTATTGAGGTATGGTCTGTAGCTCCAGGCGAAACCTCAACCAACATTCCAAGCATGGTTTCCTGGGCAGGCATGAATCACAGCATGGTATATGAAAACGAAGAAATTTTTCCACACTTGCACGAGCATCGCAATATATTTACACCTTACACAATCAATGCTGCTGATGACTTTTATAAATTAAGATTTTTTTATCTTTGTTTCTAAAGAAAACCGCTTTAGCAAAAAAAGCTGCATACTGCTCGAGCAACGTGTAAAATATATTCTGGGCCATCTAGAGAGAATCACAAGTGAGACCGCCCAAAGGCCTTTGATATAAATGTCATTTGTATGCCTGCAAAGCGGGGTGTAATGTTCTCCTAACTCATGAACATGCAAAGAACAGAATTTCAGTGTCTGAAACACTTACGCCGTCGCTTCCCCGACCCCTCGCACGATGGCCTTATGTTGTGTGGAGGCGGCGGGGAGGTTCATCGACGGAATCGCCTTCGCCGATAGCTTTCGGTATACTTAGAACCTAATTATAAAGGTGAACGTTACAAGCACGTTTAGAAAGGGGTACGAAAAGCACGTTGGTATCGGTCTCACACAGCGTCTTGTACACCGGGTAAACGAAGTCCCGCACCTCAAAGTGCTTACAGCACACAACGGCCGACATTGACGATGCCTTTCTAATTCTTAGTCTGACTGTCCATCCCTTCTTTAATCTCGACGTTTTCACATGGCAAAATATGATACCGGCTTTTTGGGGAATTGCATTGCGGCAGTGAACAGAAGGTCAGCATGATCAAAAACCTACGATCGTGAGGAAACGGGCGCAAGGCCAGGACGCGAAGCGGAGTCCTTCGCCTGACGTAGCGGTACGCCTCACTCAATCAAGACGAGGCGATCGCAGCGACGCTTGTGTTCGCTCTCGGGGCTAATAGGGGGCGCTCTGACCCGTTTGTTATTTTTGTTATTAAAGCCCCTTTTGTTATCCCTACACCGCGGTGTTTACCCAACACAAGGCCTCTGGAAAATCCCACAGGCCTTGTGGGCATGTTCACATCTTAACGTAAAAATACTACCAATAAACGATGTGACGTTTATTGCTAGTGCCGGATCTCTCCCGCAATCAATCTTCAGAGAATGTGAGCTTGACCCACTTCGGTTTTTTGCTGAGCTGGGCATATGCACCGTGCATGCTGCATCGTTCATCCAGGCAGGGGATCGGTGGCCGAGTGGACTAGCGCACACCAGCTCGGAGCACGTGGAGCGAAAGCTTGCGCTGCAGAAACCGGGGATCCTGGGTCTGGATCGATGAGCATCGTACCGGCGTGCGGTCGTGTATCACTACTGCGTGATGCACATTAAAGACCACAGGCTAGCGGTTGTACTGCACAGGCTAAATTTCTCATCTACAGCTGGGAAACTCGTCTCCCGTTGAGGCAGACCAAGTTCTAGGCTGTATAAACATACACATAAACCAATCTTTTCTTTTATTTTTAATGCAGGCCGGAGTAGTTTTAAACTAAGCTCCTTCTTTCCTTCAGGCGACTGGAGAACACGAACTCCAGCCGAACGCTGACGTGGCGTTAATTGATTAAAGGGCGACTCCGCTCAATTCCAAACATTTTAGGCTTACATGTGATTCCATTTCCCAACGCACGATACTAAACAGCCGTCCGTCTTCGTATTTGCGAAATGTGGAATATTATTTGTGTAATTTTAGTTTAAAGATCAGAAGATACCGAAACCGAAACTTCGGTTGCGACAAACAACATTGGTCTCGTGTCGTCAGAGTCATGTCCACGTCACGTCGAACCAAGGGTGCATGGTCCGAAAGGTCACGTGATCCTCTATGCGACGGCAAAGCGCAAGTGTCGTCTACTCCGCAATTTTCGCCAATGTCGTTTGCTACAACATCCAACGACATCTGCACCACTGCGGCCCCAGCTTACGCTTTTTTCCAAAAGAGTAAGTTCTCTCGAACGCATGTTTCGGAAGCATTTGTAGAAGCTGAGGAATACTAAGTAACACGTGCAGATGCACCAGCGTGTCACAGCCAATTTTCCGAAGAAACAAATGAACTGCAGCAGAGTCAACAGCGTAGTGAATTCGTTTGTCCTGACGAGAACGATGATAGAGCTTAGTTACCCAGCCCACGAAGCTCTGGAGTGTGAGGTGACATGTCAAATTATCGTTCCCCCTACACGCCACAATGTTATGTCACCGATCAAAACTGTGTACCGCACTCTTATTTGTTTTTTAATGCCACAAATTGTCCCGGAATATAGCTAGAAATAGCCGAGTCTTCGCGCCTTGTTTCTACAGGCGCGAGACATATATCTCGTACACTAGGAAACGCCCGACGCGTAGTGCGACCGACGCGGTGGTCTTTTGACCATGCATGTGTCTGCTGCTTTGGGCGGAGGAGAAAAGCTCACCGGAGAAAAGCTCACCGGAGATAAGCTCACCGGAGATAAGCTCACCGGAGATAAGCTCACCGGAGATAAGCTCACCGCTAAACTGTCCGACGTGGAGAAAAGCTCACCTTCGAATCTAAGAATAGAACGTTGACTCAAGTGAAATACGCTCACTCAACTGAAGTATGCTGGGATGCCTTATGCGCATGCGGTCATTCTGCACTTCACTAGCAAAATATATTTTTAAAATAACAATAACATCGTGTAACACGTCAGGCGTTTCTCGACGAAAATAAAATAAATACTTTCGATACAATAACGGGGGAAATATAACCAGTGCAGAGGGCTGAAGCTCGAGTAGTTTCTAGAGACCTTTTATGTAGTATACCGACAACGTATTGCCAAGTCTCTCTATTTTCACCATTTATTTAATGGAGAAATTTAATGGTTTTATTTCTTAACCTCATTCAAACGGAAAATAAAAAAGTCGTATTTCCTCCATCCCGGCTACGCCAGAATTAAATATGGTGACACTCACGCGAAATGGGTTGTCATAAAAGCGGAACAAGAGTATACAGTCAGGGCGGAGAATGAAAATCAAGATGACTGACATCGTGATTCAAATCAGGCCGGTTTTACCTGGATGATTTAAATCAAAACGTGGGCGCAATTTCTTTTTTATCATTTTTGATTTTTTTATTATACGGTGCTCTTATATGACCATATATTTTGTATTTAAATCTAAGAATAATCACGCAATAAAGATTTACATCGGACTGATCACAAGCAAAAAGCAGTGATCTTCGGAGCAAATCGATGCGTTGAGCTTTATTTGTACCTCCGACTTCGTTCGTCAGTTACCTCAGATCTTTTTGTGAGGAAACCAGAACGTAATATAGAAGCGAAAACTGAGAAAGTGATGTCGTATTGCTAGAAAATCAGATCGGGAAAAAAAATAAAGCACATACAACCTTTTCGCTAAAAAAAAAAAAAAAAAAAAAAAAAGTTGAGTAAGGCGGATTTTTGGGCGAGTTGGTACTGAAACTTTGAGAACATAACAGCGCTTCAAGACAAGGACGAGGGTAGGAACGAGACGACACAAGCGCATTGTGTCGTCTCGTTCCTACTCTCGTCCCTGTTTTGAAGCGCTGTTATGTTCTCAAAGAATAAAACAAGCTGTTTTTGTTTTTAGTATGGCGGGGTTTTCATGAACAAAAAGCTGTTAAAACTGCAGCAATTATTTTTCAGCATTGTTTTCACTGATCGGAAGCATTGATGATACAACCAGCAATGTTTATAAAAGCATATAGTGATAAATATTCAATACTTGATAGTTACAGTGTTATTAGTCTGATTTAAATAAAATAATTCTAACATATTTTTTTATTTAGTTCACAGCAGAGCGATCTGGTGTGAAGTGTGTACACTGCGTGACACTCTCAACATAAACAAATGATCAACTTTCTTTACTACTAGTTCAGTGGAAATTGCTCATTCGGGGCACAAACTTATGCGATAAATGTTTGACGCTGATCAACCCCTTCTTTAAGTAAAATGCGAAAAAACACTTCGCGCTAACTCTGTTGCTCGGTGTACCGCCTGCGTGAGAGACGCATAAAACCTTTGTAGCACTACTGCTATTAATGACCCATTTACATAATTTAAATTGAGGTGAGCTTTTCTCCGGGTCTGTCAAAAGACTGGTGAGCTTTTCTCCTGTACCCGCACAAAAGTGGGTGAGCTTTTCTCCGGTGAGCTTATCTCCGGAGAGCTTTTCTCCGGTGAGCTTTTTTCTGGGATTCCCTGCTTTAGTAGCCTGAATTGTGTACCTTTATGAAGCTGTACGGCAGACTATACACGTTTATCGTAAATAGCAAAATATTCAGCGGAAATTATGAATGCCGTGATAAGTATGCTCCAGCGCATATTCATTCGGTATCACAGCGCAACTGATATTTTCACGCACGTTTCTTTATTTAGCTGGTAACAGCAAATTAGTTCGTGTCATGGGCATAAGCAATCAGGACAGTTCATTGTCCTGCGATTTGGTGACAACGGCTCCCCTAAGTTTCACAGGCACGGGATGTCCGTCCATACATTCAAATGCGCACTGTCGTGTGGAAATTTGTGAAAGACAACTCCCGGGCTGGTCAATGATAGTTCGAGCAGGCAGCAACACAACATCGTGAGCCTATGGATCTTTCGCTAGGCATCGCAGCTATATAGGCATCGGAGATGGAGCCCGCGCCCGTATTGTAACAAAACGTCGTTCTCAAACTACCACCTGCAGAACATTTGAAGCGTACGACTAACGTACGACAAGACAGTGGCGCCACGGTGCGGCTCCTAGTAAAAGCATTTCGATTCGACATCGTGTGTAGAAGCCGACTTTACAGTTTTCAATAAATGTCAGCTTACCTAAACACAGCGCTATACAAAACGTTCGCAGTCACAGTTGACGATAACGTTTTTGTTGTTTGTTTACGCAAGGCCTGAAACTTGAGAACAGGGATCCCCTCCATATGCGCTGGCGAAAACAGTCGCGATGATCTCAGGCGCAAGCAACGTTGGGCGTAAGGGATGCAACCAATTTTGACTGGTTCCCTTCCTACCATATATTTGTGTATTGTTATTTATGCGCCATTCCTACAATGGTCCTGAACAAGAAACACTAGTATAAAAAGAAAAAAAAAGAGAGAAAGGAAGATAGTACATCTACTCGATTCGCCAGTGAGCGATATGTAATCTGATGATAGGAGCGAAAAATGCTGCTCGTGTAGGTATCGATTATTGACACTTGTGAATGTCGTCCCGTGGTAATTTTCTGACCGTCGAACACACAGCCGCTCGTAGAGGAGAGGCATATCCAGCCCAGGAAAAACTAAAATCATAGCCGTGTGTTGTCGTCGTTGACGCTTACAACTTCGGGGGCACGATTGAACCCGAACTCCGAGCTGCTCCTGCGGGTCGAACGCTGGACGCGGGTAGGCTTCCGAATGTCAAGGTGCGAAACTCTTACTCCATAGAGAGATCTAGAAGCACGGCCATGGGAAGGTGCAGACGCGGACAATTAGGCTGGCAGCGCTTCACTATGTGACGTAACGCGTATACGGTGCCGTTGGTGGCGCACCTTTCCCGTTTCTCCTAGAGTTCCTGTATAGGCTCCCTACGGGAGCCAGAGTTGCGCGTTTGATTCCACGTGCCGCGTGCCGCCCTCGCAGCTATTCGCCGAGATCCGATCACGTGAGGAGCCGTATCAAGTGTCGTGCAGCAAAGTAGACGTTGCACGCGCCCCGGCGTACGTTCCCCGGCTTTGGAGTGCGCCGCGCGCCTCGAACGCGCGACGCTGCTATTCGCCGAATTCAGTCACGTGAGGAGCTGAATCCACATGCCATGCATGAACGCGCAACTCTGGCTCCCGTAGGGAGCCTATACAGGAACTCAAGTTTCTCCTAAAGAGCTCTAATTTCTCCCTTCGCACTGCTATCTCGACGGCGGGGGGACTCCTGTTGCCGCATCTGGGAGCTGGGTAAGCCTAGAGTAACTGTACAGGCTCTGCATGCAGAGCCAGAGTATCGCGTTCCTTTTTCCTGCATCAACCAACTCCCCCCCCCCCCTCCCCGCCCCCCCCCGCCGTCAAAATACCAGGGCGAGAGGAGGAAATGGAAAAGATTGTGAGGAGGATTTTCCCAGAGCCGTATAATGGGCGGAGCAAAGGCCGCTGCCAGCGCCGATTATTACCCCCGCGGTTGGAGCGCAAAGTAAAGGTGCGACACAGCGTCGACCGATCAGCAGACCTCGACGTCACAATATTGGAAATGACATTTAAAGCGTGAAATAGAAGCGTTCAATCTCGCAGCAGCAATGATTGCAACTACGCAGTCTGCTCTGGGTTGGAGCGCAAGTTCGTTTATTCTACCGTTTAATATGGACGTGACGAAAACCTCACTCGCGCAGAGTTTTCAGTGACCAAGAGTTATACGTTTTTACTCTAGCGACTCTAAACGGTTTAAATTAGTCAAGTCGAATTTTTAGAGCTCACGACCACCGCTGGGGGCTGTTTCGCGGCCTGTGGTTGGCCACGAGATGCTCGTCTATTCAAACCAATGAATGACCAAACCCTCCCAATATACGGCTCTGGATTTTCCTACCCTGCGGAAAATGATTTTGTAGGTCGGCCTTTAAGCTGAGACTACGGCGGGAGCTACGTGCCCGCCGGATCAATCAGCCGCCTCCCTCTAATCAACTGATTCGGCTTTCTGCGTGAGGGATAGCTGGGAGAGTGATGACGTGGCGAAAGAAAGGCGTAGGACTGGTTCAACGAAAACGTAGCTTCCACTGCAGTCTCAGCTTAGGGATTAACGGAGTATAGGTATCGCACTCTCCCAAGAAAAAGAATCGAGAAGGCGCGCGTGCGGACCACGCTCCAGAAGCCGCTCTTTGCGACGCATAGTGCAATATATGTACCATGCATCAAAAGGAAACAAAGTTCAAGGTCAAAGCTTTTACTTGGATCTGTATCCCATTGTTCAGAGCTTAGTATCCCATTTGTGTCAGAGCTTAGTATCCGTTGTAAAAAAACTTTTTTTTTAATTTTGGTCATAGCTGTATTGTCCCAAAAGGTGTATCACCGTCTGCCGATCAGGACACAGTTAGCACGAATGCGGAGTCAGCACCTCAGTGGCGTTCAACTGACGCAGGCCAGGATCACGATTTACAGTCTAAAATAACATTTTCACCGAGAGTGCACAAAATTCCGCCACGGGTGTAGCACAGCAGTTACTGGTTAGCCGAAAAGTAAAAACAGACCAAGGCGACGATCGAACGAAGATTCCTGCGTAGAGAGAATTCGGCCATCATCTGAACTGCCGGTACGAAAACGAGGGATCATTATTGACCGAACACGAGGGAGGCACAACTGAGTACAAATGACCTGGTCGATCATAACTGCAACATTTTACCCTTCCATTTATAGGGCGAAGTAATGTCCTCGTGTTCAGTTATTCACTTTTTACGTCGCCGGGGTCGGTGCCTATATGACTCTCGATAACTGAGAGTCAGTTCCTCCAAAGCTTGTAATCTTACTTTGAAAACCAAAACCACGACCTGAAAATACACGGTGCTGCTGTTGTCTACAGCCATATTCACCCTCTTGATACACAAGATGGTTTGTGGCTTATCAGTAATTTCTTGGGGAATTTGCAGCCGTTGCTTCGCTACTATCCGTACAGTTTGTCCGAAACGACAGGTGGATCACAATTTTGAAAGGGTCATTAAAGAAGCCATGAAACGATCTTTCTACTTTCGCTAAACACTACTTAGAATCACTCCTGAACGTTAATAACTGAATAAAGGTGCCTTGGTTTTTCTTTCTAGGCAATGGCAGTCGTCAAAAAATATTCTAGAAATACGAGCATCGTACATCCCCTCAACTCGGAACCAGAACAAGCGGCCACGTGGCCTGGTGCCTATCTTATGCCACCAACGTTAATCATAGCCACGCGCTGGGGTTGGCAAAGTAGAAAACGCGTGCTGAGCTCCAGGCATTGTTAAAGTTCGGCAAATCTAATCACCGCAGTGTTGGACACGAGCCACCCCTACCCGAGAGTCCGCCGAGGCATTGATTGTTACGAGCCGAAGTCGAGTGCTCAGGCAGTTCTCGTGTCCAACCCATGCGTCGCGCTCGATTGTCATCAGGCGGGTGGTTTCGATCCCAGAATTACGTCATCCAGCTTTGCGAAGGCAAGATTGAAAGAAATAGTTCCCTTTTATCCTCGCAGTTTCACATCGACAAAGAAACTTCCGAAGCAGTGGGGGTCTGTGCGAGTATCGAAGAAGGTCGTTTTTTTTTTTTTATCTTATATTGTTTAAAATGTGTTAGTTCCCACATATAAAAAGTCCTATATTACAAAACCGCATATTCATATCAGGGCAATAGAAAAACATGTGGACTCTTTTTTCTCGCGGACTACATTGTGTGGACCAATGAAAGCCCTACAATACGCGCAGATTCTGAATGGTTCTATTATAACTCGTTTCGAAGAGAGTTTGCTATGTACACATTCGGATAAGACCACTTTTTTTCTCCGCGGGCGAAGCCATCGCTTGCAACTCGCCAACAAGCGCCCCTCGACGACCTCGGAAGAAACTTCTTCCCAAAAAGGGCGTGTCGCGATATTTGAACACGATTTAAACGAGGAAATAAGCTACGCACGATTGTGATTTCGGGTTTGTTGGGATGATTAGAGCGCCTAGACTGAGTTGTCACCACAAAAGAACGATTTTAGAATCGACTTCAGTGCCCCTGGCCCAGACTGCAGGACCAGTACTCCTCTGCGGGTCCATATCACATGAGCGAATGACGTATAGCGACATTTGAGCGAATCGACGTTTTAGCGAATAACGGGGCGCGTGTTATTCCTGAGCGTTGTTTGATCAAGATCTCAAATTTCTGCGGCATACTCGAGCTTTGTATAAAAGACATAGGTGCTGAAGATAAGTTTCGTTTTAGATATCCAAGCATGGAATTAGTATTGCCGATAATGTGATCAGTATGAGCTTTCCATTACATGTTAGAAGTAATATTTACACCGAGATATTTATAAGAAGACACAAACTGCAGAGGGGTATTACAAACTGAGTATGACGATGGGAACTTATTACCACGAGAGACATTCATAGCTTTACATTTGTTAGTATTAAGAGACATTCGCCAGACGTTACACCAGTCGGATACCACGCATAGGTCACCTTGAAGAAGTGCTTTATCTGATTCGTTGGTAATTTTACGGTAGACTACACAGTCGTCGGTGAATAAACTATAAGGGATGATGGTGTACAGGTGGGTAGGTCATTAATATAAATAAGAAATAAAAGGGGCCCTAAAACGCCTTGGGGAACACCATAAGGAACGGGATTGAGACAGGAATTAGCTTCATTGGTATAGTAACAAATCTAGAACGATTAGTTAGGAAGCACTTAATCCCTGACAGAACATTCGGGTCTATCTTAAGTTTACTAAGTTAAAAAAAAAAAAAGTTTGTGAGAAACTTTGTCGAACGCCTTGCAAAGTCAAGGAAGACGCAGTCAACCTGGGATCCACGGTCAAGAATGGAATGTAGATCATCAGTGAAAGTTAGAAGTTGAGTTTCACAGGACAGTGATTTGCGGAAGCCGTGTTGTGAAGGTGAAAAGAAGAAATTCGATCTAAGAAAGACGTATCAAGGGACTTTAGTTACGACCTCCGGACAATCGATACGTGACTTTCGACAAGGGTCTCCGCCAAAACAGGTGCTTTAATTATCCACCCGGTTGAATACAGCGAGCGATGCTCAGAAAACGTCTTGGTACGCCCAACTGGGGCCCTAATCTGGACACTTGGCGAAAAAGTCGGCGAGATATCTGGCGGCTGTGATTGGCCGACACCGCACTTGACCTTGGCGCCGGCCAATCATAGCCGTCAGATTTCTCGCCGTCTTTCTCGTAAAGTGTCCAGATTAGGGCCCCTGTTGGCAGGGGCCCTATTGATGTGCTCAAAACGATTACAAGGCGTGCTGGTTAAGGAAATGGGTCGATATAGTTAGGAGGACTATGTTTGTCACCTGTTTTGTGAAGCGGAACCACGTTCCCTATATTCCATTCACTTGGCAAGACACCAAGGCTAAGGGATTGTTCAATTTGTTTTAGAAAGATAAACAGAGATGTAAATATTAGTATGCTTTAAGAATTTAGGGGTAATATTGTCATTGCCACAAGAAGTTCTATGATTCCCACAGCCCCTGGGCTCTAATCTGGACCCTGGTGAAGAAGTCGGCGAGAAATTCGACCGCCGCGATTGGCCGGCGTCAAGATCAAGGGTGGTTCCGGCCAATCACGGCTTCCGAATTCCTCGTAGAGGCGGATTTAGAGGGAGGGGGGTGACTCTTTTTTAAGCCCCCCAAGTTTAATTTTTTTAATGAAAAAATACATACATAAATAAAAGCTTAGTTTTTGGTTACGTAACAAATATTGGGTCAACAAAATAGGTCAAGGCAACGTTTCGGCCGTAACTTCATATCTCAGCAGATTGTCTCTCTCTCTCTCCCCCCCCCCCCTTTTTTTTCTTTTTTTTTTTTTTTTTTTTTTTTCAGGCTTGACAGTACATCCACCCCTAATCCTCGCCGATGTTTTCTCCAAGTGCCCAGATTTTAGCCCCTGGTGAGGAAATCGCCAGGTCGCGAGCAGACAATGACGCGGCAGAAATTTAGTTCGCCCCGTGGGCACGTCCCCTCGACGCAGTTTCAGTGACGCGGAGTGTCCGATTGCCGAAGAGCGGTGCCCCTGTTCACGGCTGACGCGTGCCTCATTGTGCGCGTCATCATTAAAAGGAAGAGGAGAGAAAAAGACGCGGACCATTACTATACGGACGTGCAGCAGGCCTCAACTTGCATCGATGATATCGCAGCTGCTCTGTTTTGGCATAACGTGACAAACGGCAGAAGCTACGGCCCCTGCGCGCCAATAAGAAGACCGTAAAGAGGCACGTGATAAAAGCGCTGCGCCTGATATTTTTTTTTTTTTTGGCGGAACTTTACTTTTTTTATAAGAATCTGGATTCACACACACTCATTCATTTCATACTTCATCTCAGCCGACGATGGACTACAGCCAAAGCTAATGTAGAGAAACCTCGTGATATATTGACACGATGTGCATAGCAGAGTTGCATACAAGTGATCCGGACGCGGTACACCACATGGTCTCCAACTGACTTTTGATTGGACCTGCAGCGACCCGTAGCTCTGTCTGTAGTCCATCGTGGAAGGTGAAACAAAGTAACAATTATCACAGACCAGCAGATAATCCCAATGGACCTTTTCCACATACCGACGGCACCAGGCGGTGGCTGCGTCAACTAAAAATCGAGGAAGTGACCTACCTGCGCTATATCGATAATGGGAGTTATACGCTACCAGTTTCTTTGCTCTCTGAGCTGCGGCGCGTGCCCAACGCGACTTTAAAGAGGGGCATCCGTGGCGTCCACCTAAAAGTCGTGTTTTTCTTTCCGTCCACTTTCTTTTTTTGTGTAACACAATTATATATATGCTGCAATTACGTGTTCTACTCGCTAATCCACAACCTCCTTCAGAATTTCCTCGATTTTTCGTGCCGACTTCCGCCGCGTGGCATCGGGCGCTCGCGCGTGTGCAAAACGCTTCTCGGAAAAGGTACATTCAAAAGAGGACCTACACCGTGCATTGCCATGCAGTAACACAGGATGTATCAATGTGCTTTTGAGTCAACGGTGAGGTCTGCTCTATCTGCCTTCTGTTGGAAGTTGTGGAATCAATGCGAAATGGCGAACACAATGATACAGCGCAACCGACGAGCCGATGAGGCCAAACGCATACAATAAGAAGACCGTAAAGTGTCCAGATTAGGGCCCCTGTTGGCAGAGGACCTGGAGTTCGCAAAATGCGTCGCTGAATCGACCGATAGTGTGACAGTTCGTTCAAATTAGCTACATTAGGGACACGACACAAATAGCGCAAAGGACGAGGACTTAAAGTAGAAGTCGACAGGACGAGTGCTGACTAACAACTGACGTTTTAATACGTCCCGACCACGTATTCTGCTAGTCCTCGTCCCTCGCGCTTTTTATGTCCATGGTGTTTAATCAACTAGCCCACCAGTTCATTTTGTTACGAATTAGCTAGCTAATCGTATGTCTGTGCAGTTCCTGGTAACCATACCCAGTACGTCACATTTAGTTGGTGTTCGATAGTGCAGAGTACACGTTCTTATCGGAAATAATGTATCAGTGGACCAAAAGCCGTTAAAACAACGGCCCAAACCACAATTTGAGGGGGATCGGAGTCTGAATGTGTTAGCGCGCCGCAGCTCGGAGCGAACGAACGCTCACGCTCCAGAAGACAGGTATCCGTACCGGTATGGGGTTGTGCATCACCACTGCGTCATGTACGTTAAGAGTATCCCAGGCTATCATTGGGGCTGCTCTGGCTAACGTTCTCATCTACAGCTGAGACACCAGACGGCCGTTGGGGCTGACTAACTTCACTCTGTATAAATATACACACAACACAACTCTTTCATAATTTTTTTAGCTTATTCCTGTAATTTTTATATCTCTGATTTAACCGGAAAATGTTCCACAGAGCGCCACTGCACATAAACTAAAAATTGCCGGTTCTTTTTTTTTTTTTTTTGTTAACAGTTGAGGTTTTGTTGTCGGAACATACTGATGTGGAAAGATGCTATGATGGCAAAATCTTCCATTTAGTACTAAGACGCACGATTAAAATGCCAAGAGTATTTTTACCCGTGCATGTCGTGCGGTGCGTGCAAATATTTTCATTTCGTTTAGGGATGCCTTTCTGAGTTCAAGATTTGTAGTATAGCAAAACATGTGTGGCGCTCAACACCTGGTAGGCGGAATTAATTAGGAATTTATATAATCAGCCTATACTACGTAAGCAGCAATAGTATAAAAATATTGAAATTCGGGAAATCCCACAAAAACTCTTTACAAAGCACGGTAATATCAGTAAAGGAATGACCACACATGTATAGGACCAAGGGGTACACGGAGCGACATTACTGTTTATTTATTTAAGTTCGATTTTCCAGTGGTTCAACTCAAGCACAAACGCTATGGAGTGCGCGTTTGATGAAGTGTACACCTTCGTTTCGCGATCGAACGCGAACTTAGGACGACCCCGGACATCGAACGAATGCTATATATTCTAACACTATCTAAGCCGAATATTTTTTAGTGTCTAAGCGTCACGCTCGATCAGCTACAATGCAAGCGCGGCTGTCAACATGAAAAGCGTATAGATTGAATGCCCGTAATTTTAACTGTTCTCTAAATGTTTCAGCAAACAAGAAGCAATGCCATGAGCTCAGCAACCGCCATCATTCCGGTGAAACGGCAAACCGGTCATGATTTTTTTAGTATTACTATAATTATTATGAAAATATGTTGTCGGTGACGGGTGACGACCCAAGATAAATATAAGCGTCACTTAGGGATACGGCAAACCACCGTTTTGAAGTTCTAGTCCAACCCCAAACAACAAACTATAACAACAGTTCATCGAACGCCATCATTTCCGAAAGATTCGGCAAGCCATTTCTTTTTCATACGCCAAAACCTCATTCCGACGACGCGTTCCTCGCAAAACTTCACTCACCCTGAATCCGTGTAAGATGCTCCTGCGGGGCGAGCTTCACCGGATGATACCCGTCTCCGCCGTCGCCGCGGATGCCGCGAAATCCAGCACGGTTTTGATGCTTCCCCGTCGCGTTGGCTTTACCGCATTGCAAGGGCTGCCTTTCTCGCCCGCGATGACGTCACGTGATGGGTCGCCTCCATTCTCCCGACGTGGGGAGGGGAGGTGGGGGCTGGCGAATCAATGCGCGCGTCCAGAGAGCCTTGATTTGAGAGTGCCGCCATCTGCGCGATCGGAATCACGTGGTTTATGGGACACCGTTTGCAACGAAAGATGCAAGGAGTTGGAAGCGTCGATCGTCTGGGAGCGTCTCCAGGCTTGGCTCAACCTTTCCGCCCGCTATCCCCGTCATCACGTGACAAGTGACGACCCACGCATGCGCACAAGCACTCAATCTTGGCAAGGTGTGTCCGCCATTATATGGCAAACGCTCTCCATGCATTGAGGACCTCCCTCTCTCTTCGATCTAGGCTCCCGACTTGCGACGCTTCCGTTTGCTGGTTTCCTCAACCACTTTTTCGGTTCCTTGATTTGAAAAGCGTAATTTTAGACGACAAGTGCACCGCGTCGAACTGAACCCAATAGGCGAAAGTTAGAGGCGGCTTTCTCCTCGGCTGATTTGGAACCGGCTTGTTGTTTCGACTGTCGTCCTATTTTTTTCCTTTCATGTCTTCTTTAAACTCGAAAAGATTTGATACGACTGCAAGCCGACACTCGATAGCCCCCGGCAGTCGTGTGATGAGATTTCGTCTGTGAAAGTTGAGTCTTTCCCTGGCATGCGAGGCTGCTCTACGAAAGAAGCGCGAGTGCAGCCCAAGGTTTCGCGTCATAAGCCGACTTCGAATACTTTGTTTTTTCCTCTTCTTTTTATCCAAAAAAAGACCACCTATAAGAGGGCCTGAGGGTACTAAAGTTGGGAAATTGTAGAGGTAATCTACCGGAGTTATACAGCAATAACGGCTGTTGTAACAGAAAACGAACAAATTCATTTTTATCAATCATCCAACAGCTTGAGCCCTGGCTGCTGCGCCACTAGTTCATACGCGTGCTCACCATTTATTATTTGTTGTTGTTGTTGTTGTTGTTGTTGTTGTTGTTGTTGTTGTTGTTGTTGTTTGTTTTCTTGCGCTTATGTTTTACAATTTGAATTTTTGTACTAAAACTTAAGAAAGCCACCGCACAAAACTCATAGCCCCTCATAAAAAAAAATAAAAAAAATAGAAAAACTCAAATGAATTTCAGAAGAGACTGAAAGATTTCGTAAACGTATTTATTAGAAACTCAGCTCGGCTATCAGATTTGGTCGTGACGCAAGCCACAACTTCAAGCTTTCCAGTACTTCAGTCTACACCAAGGCTCGGCAACCGGCGACCCGCGGGCCGCGGGGCGCATCCGGCTCGCAGGACCTGCAATGACATACATCCCCAGAGCCCCTTGGCGCTTGCTGAGGCGTTCAGCTTTTCAACAAACAATACCGGGCAAGGCCAAACAGATTGCCTCACGACGGGGTTGCAGATAACCCCCGTCATCATCATCAGCAGCAGCAGCAGCAGCATCTTGCGAATGGGGCGCTTGAAGGTAAACCCAATGGAAGCAATATGTGCGCACATACCTGCCCGCCAGAAAAGCGGAAAACAGCACCCACATGAAGACGACGAACAGTGATGGTTTTCATCTGTTAGAAGGAAAAAAAACATATATTATTAAAATTATATTTCAACTAATATGTAGTGTTCTATTAGGTATAGCAAATGCTGGAGGAATGTAAGCTCACACACCCTTAGTCGATGAACGAGATGGTGCAAAGGATGGTGAACGAATTCGAACGAGCGAGGGTTGCTTCATTTTCGAGTACGCGCTGGCAAACCAACATGCCGATCGCTACAGTTACCTGAATGGTGATCAATTTTAAAATAAATTTATTTTAAACAAAAATAATACAAATAGAATATAGCGTTAGCGGCACACTCATTGCCAACAGAACACGTTTAAAATTATACGTTTGGGATCGGCTTAGTTCATCAGCAAGCTACGGCGCTGCGCACAGGAAAGAAAAGGATATAGGGAGTATTCACTGGCGGCCATATCTGTGTGTTCGGCTGCTGAGCGCGTGCTCACGGCGAGTTTCCGCAGTTCTTTCGCAACGTGCATTGCGCACCATCAAGACTGCCGGTCTTAGCAGGCTATTAATGTGGCCTCGTTCTGAGCATGCGCTCTAAACATCGCCCTCAAATATGGCGCCCAGTGAATACCCCCTATACCCAATTTTAATGAGCACCTGCTGGACCACCCCAGCTCTGTAGCCGGGGTCGCACTGCTCATACATGATACAAAAGACAGTCTGCAAACACAGCGAGTCAGCGCAATACCCGCGGTTCGAATGCCGCGTGCTTCTCCTAGAGCTCATTGCCGTGTGGCATTCGAAGCACGGATGTCGCGGTGACCCGCGTTCGAATCTGTATGCAGACTGTCTTTTGTATCACGTGTAAGCAGTGCGAGCCCAGCCTATGGATTGTCTCGAGAGCTCTGACTGGGCAGCGTTCTGTGGGACGGTGGTGCGAATGCATGGTTTAACGAGGGGCATTCGGGTTCTAAGGTCCCCTAGTTTATTTCCAAAAGGGACTAGAAACAAAAAGCGAAAACTTCGTCACTTCTCTACGTGGTCACCGAGTAGTTCTATACATTTTTTTTTTTCAGCATGGACGCTACGACGGCAAGGCCGTTGTGAAGAATTCATTTAGTTGAGTGTCTGTCAAGACCACTGGGGAGGCAACGGCAGAGCATGGCGAAAACATTGAACCACGAAGAGTGTGCTCCCTACAAGGACTTTTTTACTGGTTCTTAATTTGCACCGAACCTGAGCGCACTAAACATAGTAACTTAATGAAAGCTTTTCTTTTCTCGAATTTCGCTTTATTTTAAAAGTTATAGGCAAATTAAAATTACAAAAACAAGCAAACAAATAACCTCCTTCATGACGTCTTTGGTCGCTTGAGTGGCCGTGAACTAGAGGAGGGGTTGTTAGCTTAGCGAGCGCTCACGGCTGCCGCACTCCGTGTCGACGGCTCGAGAGGGCGCCACTAAAGCATGTTCTGGATAGGCTGTATGCAGCGGGCAGCCAGAGCGGCTTTCATTGCATTTGCTGCGCGATTAAACACTAATTCGGCATGACACTTCATTGGCCACAAACGACAGCAAACACGGGCTAAAGATCAGTCAGAACGGGAGCCACTTCGCGTTGCCATACCGCCAAACCTGCTCGCCGAAGCAGCCGAAGACCTTCGGAACGCCCGGAACCGGTCGGATCCTCGACCGCAGCGCCGCCGCGTACACCCGGGACCTTTTTACGCTCGCCAATCGTCGGTGCCTGATCCCACTACTCCTTTCTAGTATGCGCCGCCTTTTCCACCGCTTGGTGGCTGGTATGTCGACGAGTCATTTCTTGCTTCCGTACTTTATAAACTGCATTTGTTTCTTTTCTGATCTAAAATACTGAAGAAAAACTACTTTCATAAATAATTGAAACGGTTCGCGCCACTTTTAGAAAAAGTGGCGCGAACCGTTTCAGAGCCGCTAAAAGCAAAAAAAGCTTTTAGCGGCTCTGACCAGTAGCAAGGCCAGGACCAAAAACGTCACATATCGCGTGCTTTCGGTACTGCAGGTCGCCCCCGTAGGAGGAGGAGGTTTCCGCGTCGTCTGGTTAAAATATGGCGCACTGATATTTAGTTACTCTCTCCGTGCCCGTTGGCTTGCCCGAACCCAAAGAGATGTGGAAACCGCAAAAAAGGTAGATGCTTAAATAGGATTGCAGGGCCCCTTTAAGGTCAGAAGCAGCCAAGAATCACTGAGCTCAATGTGATAAAGGAAATCTGGGGAACCCATTCAAAGTCGCTTTTGTGATAAAAGTTTTTTAAGACCTCTTGCCTGATGAGCCGAAGCATTGCCATGATCACAACTGCAACCTTTTCCGGTCTTTCTTTTTTTTTTTTTCCAATACGGGAACAATTGTTTCCTAGACACAGCCGTCACCGATGTTCACTTTGGGACGCAGTGGATAAGGGTGACGACGCCTTCAGTATCCACACCACCTCCCCAACACCTCCTGTCTCTCGTCAAGCCCGTGTCCCACTAGAGCGACAGACAGAAACAAACGACAGCGACAAGCCTCAAACCAGAGCCTTTCGCGATTTGAGAGGCTTTGCAGATTAAAGGAGGCTACGCTCAAACACGAGCATCATGCACGCGAGAGTATCCTTGGCAGGCTTGCAATCGCTCGTGCTTACTTCACGAGCACCGAACGACTAAACGCCTGCCAAAGGTGCCATCGCGAGCATGCTGCATGGGTTTGAGGCTTGTCGCTGTCTTTTGTTTCTGTCTTTCGCTCTAGTGGAACACGGGCATCATAAGTGATGAAACTAAACCACCATTCACGTCGTTATCCAAGGGAAAAAATCGCCCGGTCTCACGCAACTGCAGCAAATAAGTAACAAACTGCTCCATGAAGGTGAACGTCGCCATTTTTAGTGTCTGAAACAATCGCATAGACAAGTGACGACACGAACGTTTCGTAACTTTTAACAATGTTACTGTGCCTCACACTCGTGCCCAAATAGTATTCCGCATATATTAAGTTGCTTCCCATGCCTGTACCCGCTCCCCATCCAGAGAAGAAGAAAAAAAAAAAAACATTGAGATATTTCAAGTTGAACGCCAATTGTATAGTAAGCATCATCAATTGAACGAAAATCCTCGTGCAAATAGATCAAGTATTTTGAGGAACTGCATGCACTTCTTCAACGCTTACCACCCATGCAAGAAACGCTGAATCGCTCGGCTCTGGACGCGTGTGCGGTGTCTGATACTCTGTAGAAGAAAGCCACTGCATCTACTCAAGACGCTCTCCACAGTAGACAAACATCGGACGGTATTTCAGATACAAGTATTTGAAATACGTATTTAAATACTTTGAAATGTCTTGTTTTTATTTATTTCCATATTGGCTAATTAATTTGTCAATTGTATTTAAATACTGAGAATGGAGTATTTCAAATACTGCCTAAATGAAATTTTTTGCACTGTACTTCGAAATCAAATGCGATTTCGTGTACTCTTTCCAATCGGACATATGCAAAACACATGAAACTTGTTTTGCTTCGCGCACAAATAAACATAAAGAAAGGAAGTTCAGCCAAAGGGAATGAACGTCATGGGTGATGGGTAAAAATATTGACTTTTTGATTATGTGATTTTTTTTTTTTTTAACACGTCGCATTAACGACGTGTACGAAAAGACTTGCTTTAACTGATCCTTTGATATTTAACTCACGCTGCATCCATTGTTTTGCCTGATGCTGTACTATTTTATGAAAAACAAATTTTATTTTTTTAGAGCTGCAACTTTCTTTTTAAGCACTTTAATGTTATGTATAGACTTCACTCTTTAATTGTGCACGGTCTTTTTTTTTTTTTTTCTCGGTTATAGTTAAGTCTAAAATATCAAACTATAGTACGAAAATTCAATCGTAAAAGTATTTGAAGATGAACAAATACTCTCCTAGTATTTGTACTCTTGCATTTATCCCTGTCACCCATGAACAGACCTTTCCGAAAAATCCCAGAGGACAACGAGACAGGAGGCGACGAGGGGAATTATGGGGTTGTTCGGATGTACGCTCGTGCCGGCTCGAACGCGTCGCATATCCTGGTAGCTGCACGATTCATTCTTTTTTATCGTTAGGAGCTCAGATACACCCAAAATTAAAGCAAATGCAAAAAAAAAAATGTCGTCACATAATCTGTTTTGCTTTCCTTCCGCCCTCTCTGCATTCTGAAATCACGAACTAATAAACCGAAGTCAACTTCGTCTTCGCTTCTTGGATAATTTCACGTGCCGTACATCCGAACATCACAATGCATAAAGCAGACGCTGGGGATTCCGAGTCACCACATTTACTCGTATATGTTCTGTCTCGGTCGATGTGTTGACGGGTTGGACGTTCTGACTCGGATGGATGTTCTGACTCGATGGATGTTCAGACCCTGTTATCATAAGATCTATTGAATGTTTTCATTTCTTGAATATTTTATCTTTTTTGCGTAAAAAGCCGGCCTTTTTGTTTAATAGATTTTTGAGAGCATGGTAAGCAAAGACTCACTACATGGGTTCCCTGATGGACCTAAATCGATTGTGACAAAAGGAACGATAACAAGTTTATGAAAGTTTGTAGGGCATGAAACAATATTAGTTATATTGTTTATCATTGCATAAGTGTTCAGTACACCTGTTCGTGACGCGGCCCACAAATCCAAGTGCAAATCAATCCAATTTTGTCCGAAAAAAAACGTGTTTTTCGGACAAAAGTCGAAAGTACGCGCATTAGATAAGGCAGTACTGGAGCATGGCGTCCCCGTTTGTGGACAGATATATATACAAACGGCAACGAAACGAATGGAGGGAAATTGTTTTTCTAAATTTCGATTGCTGATAATTAATTCGTGGCTAGAACAATCTGAAAGTTAATATTGTTATAATGTTCAAACAAAAGTTTTTTTTTTTTTTTTCCGGAGTTGCTGTTTGGCGTTGATATAATTGGAGAAGTAGTATACCATTCTGGTTACAGATGGCAAGTGCATCCACTGTCTATATCGACCACCTGGAAAAAGCTTTTTTTTTTCTGTCCTCACTTGAGGTCACCATGCCGCAAAGTATGATGTAAAACTGTTTATAAAAAATGATGTAAAAAAATTGTTTTTACATGGCGCAAGGAGATGCATGAGAGGGTTATACACTTTTTATAACGTGTAATTAGATTCGTAATTAAATGCATTTTTGTCGAAGTATTTTGTATTTGTATTTCAATACATTTTTGCAAATATTTTGCTTATCCCTGGTGCAAGAGGCAATTTTGTTTTTTGGAATGGTCTATGGACTGACGTGTCGGTGCCGTTGAAAGCGCTTCTCAGAACTTGCGAGATGAGGCGTTGTATGCTCCCGAGACTTTAATTTCCTGATGTGTTACTTATTTGGTTTGCTGGTGTTTATTCATTTTTTATTTGTTTCATTCAAAAATTTTAACATAAATTTATCATTACACAGTTTATAATGTTAATGGACTTTTGGAAGGATTTGTTATATTAAAACATTTTGTCGACTATTATACATAAGCTCTGGTACATGCCACGTGTGTTTTCAAGCTGCAAGCGCCTGCGTGTCCTCCAGATGCGGGAACGACCTGAAAGCATCTGAGACATAAGTAGGGCAAAAGGGCTGTATTTTTACAGTTTGTTCGTATTATCACAGAAACAAAAACAAGTAAAAAAAAAACAGGCGAGAGCAGGTTTTCAGCACACCCGCTAGAACAGAGGATATACTATATAACTTGCGCGTTCCAGCTGCACCTCTCTTGTTATATGACAGCATGTGTACGAGCGGGGTCGAGAGCCTTCGTTCGCGGGAATTTCAACTCATAAAAGCCACACACGCGGGCTATCAGCTAAACACGGTGTGCTTCACGCAAAAAGGTAACAAGAAAACTGCCGGTGAGACAAAGAGTTAATTACACTTCTCGTTTCTTAGCTTCGTGTGATCGCTATACACGTGTGAAAAGTTCAGGAGTATGATACACAACTCTCGACACACACCGTGTATGTTTCAGTCGAATAGCCCTCATCTCAATCGGGTGGTACTTTGACTACGAATCCTATACTTACACGAAATCATGGATTACAGATAGCACGTTTGTTTAATTTTTGTGTATGCTGAGTGTGACTCCATATCACAGGGAAACTTAAAGGCCTTTTTGCACCTAATCTAAACGTTCTTTGCAGCGTTACGACGCTTCGGTGGTGTTAAACCGCAGCTGGATCGGACTCACGATTCATCGAGGGACCTTGTGCCAAACCCTTCCTCCACCCCTCGTCAAAACACGCGCCGGAAGAATTTTGCTCGCAAAATTATTGAATTTATTATTTCGGTACTCACCCGTTTTTTTTTTTTTTCAAACCGAAAGTCTCCAACAATGAAAAAGTGACGCCAGAGGGAAGTATAGGGGTCCACTCTTTGGACTGTAGAATTTATTCCCAACTGATTGCAAGCAGCTTCATGACGTCAAATGAATGCTTTGGAAGCTCGCTCCAGCACCCGCCCAAGAGCACGAAACAAGTACCCGGTATAGACCTTTCCAAAAACGAGCTTGTGGCCGGTGCCATTTTGAGCGTTCGTGCGTATGGCGCGTGCTTTGCTCGCTTTCCGAAGCGACGAACACGCACGTGCTGGGCTGTGAAGATCGCACGCTGGACTGTGATTTTGTAAACATTAGAAAGGTCTATAGTTTGTTTTTTAGACTGCCTGCTCCACAATTCGAAGCCTGCCTGCCACTGACGTCACGGCACTGAATTGCGCGGGTATTTTTGAACATCGGGTCTGTCATCCTTTTCATTTGCCGATTTCACAAAACTATTCCTAATTTCGCGATATACTAAATAACATACCGGGAAGAGTAAAAGCCGGCAATTCAGAAAATATAGTTAGTTAATCAAAAATTCGCTAGAGTACCCTTTTAAGAAATCGTTAAGTGTAGGTCTTTGTTTTTTCTGCTAATATTGCTTTGTTTGATTATTTTCATCCGAAATGGTTTCGATTGGCATATAACTTAGCCTAAGACAGAAGAACAAACAAAAAAAAGACGCATAAATGGAAGAGACAACACGTCTCCTTGTCACCAGCTCCTCTGAAAACTTACCCTCCTCTCAGTATTAGGTGCCTTAGAATTAGGCCTTTAACAATAATGAATTAGCCTATATTAAAAACCAATATACTGAACTAATTTTTCTCTTTTATTGAACACTTCAGAGAACATACTTCAAGAATGTTTTTAGTTTACGAATAGTGTAGCGCACATATGCTTTAGGTATATCTAAAATATACTTCATTTACGTATACCGAATGTACACTTATAAAAGAACAAAATTATACGCTTTTTGTATGGCGTTTTACCAAAGGCATCGATTAACCGATTACGGCATTATAATGTCGCGAAGTTTTGCTCGCGCGAGTGTTTAGTCTAGTTTCATTTTATGTTTTTGCTTTCTCCGAGAGTTCTTTCCGTCTCCACGGGACGGCTGTTTGATTCCACCGGAGTCGGGGGGCCCCTAAATGGGGGCGAACGTGAACGCTGTAACGCTACACTTAGTTTACAGAACCCCGCGTTGGAAACGTTTTGTCTTGTGCATGTCTGCTTTTGGGATCTCTACTTCGGAGGTGGTTTTCCTCTGTGTATGTATAACTTCTCTGTCTACGTACGAATGTGCTTTCAATTGTTTATGACTGCTCTTGTGAGCTTCGTTTGGAATGTGTTCTGTCTTGTGTATGCTCTTGTTTTTGGAATGTTCGTATTTGCTTTGGGCTCCGAGCCTTTTCATTGGTGCTAAGAAAACCCCTCTTGATTGGTCCTTCCAAGACTTTCTGATTGGTAGACTGGAGGACCCCAGAATGCTGCTGAATCCTATATAAGCAGCCGCCAAGGGGACTTGGCGCCCGGAGACCATGCCGTAAAGATCATCCTTCCTCTGGTGAGCAACCTGCACGTCCGACCCCCCTTCGGCTGTGGAGTCGTCCGCCCGCTAACTCGCAAACTTGGGACCCCTTACGGCTGTGGAGGAGTTCGGCTCGCCCGCCTTTGTGTGGATCCTTGTTTGTCGAGTTTGGCTGTGGTCGGGGCCCCCGCTGAGGGTGTGTGTGGTCGAGGAGGACGGCAGGGGAAGTCGCCAGAGGTTAGGATTATTCCTCCCATCATTCATTGACGAATTGTCTATATTTGTTACCAAACAGTCTATTTCATATTCGTTAAATAAACAGATATTTGTTAACATCAGGATCGTTCATAAACGGAGAAGAGGACACCACCAATTTTCTTCGTTACAAAAGTGGTGGAGTGTGCGGGGTACGACCAGTTGCTACAATCGCCAAATGGCCCGTGCCTCAAGCTACAAAATGCCAAGACGTCATCATCATCACCCTAGGACGCTGATCCAGAGGCAAGAACAACTTCCTCGCTACGTCCGAACTCCCCGTGACATCTGAGACTCCGAGACATCCCAGGGTAAATCCACCATGAATACCCTCGTCGCTCTTCTCACTCTGGCAATTTTCGCCCATGTGGTGCTTTCCGAAACTCTCAGTTTTCTCCCGGAAACTCCTCCTCAAATTCAAGTAAGAACTGTTCACCCACTACAAAACTGCCATCCGTTCCTTGTGAAGCACCGTGCTCGCTTCAAAAACTCTGCAAAAAGTACCGATTGCCACTTCGACTAGTACGACCTGGAAGTTTCGAACTCTGTCGTCGCTTGAAAATCCCGCCTTCGTTTTAACTTCCTCGACTCAAAAGAACTTTTATTTTGTCGCTGGTGCGTTGCCCTTGTTGTGTATATAGAAGAAAGTGTCAAACTCGAGAAAGTATTTGCTGTGTAGATAGAAAAAAGAGTTGAGCTCGACTATGTATCCTTGCCATTGCTTTATGTTTTATAGCGCCTCGGGCCCCCAGAGATCGTAGTCATGTTCAATACGGCGCGAGTTCTCTGGATGGGCTCGGTAATTGCGCAAATTCTCCTCTTACTCTGGTGGCTCTCCTTGTCGGTGGGACCAAGTTCAGTCAGGTTCAATACGGCGGACTACCCCGATGTTGAGTATACTTAGAAAGGATTGAGGGGCGTGTGAACCGTCAAGGTAACGAGTTCGATTTTCAAGCCAATATAAGTGGCTGTGTTTTGGGCAATGGCAACAGTGAGAGCTCTCGAATACTGCTCCTTGTGTGCGAGTTATTTTGTTGGTGGATTCGGTCCAGTCAGGTACTCACGGCGGACCACCCCGATGTTTTGCTTCACGCGAGAGAGGGCAGATTTCTAAATAAGAGCTAGAGTTTATCCAGGGCGCGACAAGTGACATAATTATTCAAACTTCCAACAACGGCATCTCATGCAATCTACTAAGAAATTATCACCGGAAATTGTGTGTTCTGAACGTCGATGGAAGTGATTACTGCTTATGAAAAAAAATTCTCATTTATCATTTGGAATTTTGAAGAACTTTCTAAAGCGACGACATGATGGACTGCGGCTTGACAAGTTTCCGAATAACAATGTGCATGACCTTGTGAAGATGTTTGTTGTAACCTTTATCCAGATAGTTCTGTGGATTCTGTTTCAAAGACACGAAAGTTTTTGTGTATTTCTGATATCTTGTATGTTATAACCGAAGTAGCGTTTCGGTAAAGTAGCTGTTTGAATTTGATATTTAGTTTTACGTTTGGGAAGTATGTGCCCGCTTACCTCAGGATGGGAGATTTCAGAATTTGTATATGCATTTTAAGAGTGAGGTCACTCTTTTTCCGTAATGGGAAGGTGTCGCGAAGTTTTGCTCGCGCGAGTGTTTAGTCTAGTTTCATTTTATGTTTTTGCTTTCTCCGAGAGTTCTTTCCGTCTCCACGGGACGGCTGTTGGATTCCACCGGAGTCGGGGGGCCCCAAATGGGGGCGAACGTGAACGCTGTAACGCTACACTTAGTTTACAGAACCCCGCGTTGGAAACGTTTTGTCTTGTGCATGTCTGCTTTTGGGATCTCTACTTCGGAGGTGGTTTTGCTCTGTGTATGTATAACTTCTCTGTCTACGTACGAATGTGCTTTCAATTGTTTATGACTGCTCTTGTGAGCTTCGTTTGGAATGTGTTCTGTCTTGTGTATGCTCTTGTTTTTGGAATGTTCGTATTTGCTTTGGGCTCCGAGCCTTTTCATTGGTGCTAAGAAAAACCCTCTTGATTGGTCCTTCCAAGACTTTCTGATTGGTAGACTGGAGGACCCCAGAATGCTGCTGAATCCTATATAAGCAGCCGCCAAGGGCACTCGGCACCCGGACACCATGCCGTGAAGATCATCCTTCCTCTGGTGAGCAACCTGCACGTCCGACCCCCCTTCGGCTGTGGAGTCGTCCGCCCGCTAACTCGCAAACTTGGGACCCCTTACGGCTGTGGAGGAGTTCGGCTCGCCCGCCTTTGTGTGGATCCTTGTTTGTCGAGTTTGGCTGTGGTCGGGGCCCCCGCTGAGGGTGTGTGTGGTCGAGGAGGACGGCAGGGGAAGTCGCCAGAGGTTAGGATTATTCCTCCCATCATTCATTGACGAATTGTCTATATTTGTTACCAAACAGTCTATTTCATATTCGTTAAATAAACAGATATTTGTTAACATCAGGATCGTTCATAAACGGAGAAGAGGACACCACCAATTTTCTTCGTTACAATAATAGCTGACTAATTTCTTAACTAATTAATCGCCTCATGCTCCCCATAAATAAAATGCAAGGTTAACATTTTTTCTAAGGTTGTCGCCACAAATATCATCTTCATCTTGCTTTTCGAAAACTTTACATCGATAATTTAATCATCGGGAAGACCCCCGAGGGATTCCTCGTTGTAAAGTAAAAACACAGCTAACTTTTTCACGCATAAATATGCGTGAAAAGGTTAGTTTTTGCGTGAAACTTCCTAGTTTCACGCATAAATATGCGTGAAACTATGAAGGACCCAGAGGCGGATCCAAAGGGGGGGGGGGGGGGGGGGGTGATGGGGGCGGCCGCCCCTCCCCAAACAAAGTTGAGCCCGTTCCTCCCCCTTCTCGGAGGGCATATTGACCAGTGTTGCGGAGTCGCCACTCCGGAGTTGGAATGATTCCGGAATCATTCCGCATTTTCGCGACCCCGGAATGGAATGGCGGTAACGTTCAGGGGAATGGAATGGGAATGGAATCAGATGCCTTTTGCCAGGAATGGAATGGGAATGGAATGGGCCCGGTTCTTTATTTTTTTATTATTTATTTATTAATATATTTTTTTTTTGGGGGGGGGGGGGCGAGTCAGTTGTTCAGAAATAAAATAAATGCAAAAAGCAAGCGTCAAAGCAAAGAACAGAGGGGGGAGGGGTGGGGGGTGGCGGTGGCGCCTTTCACGGACAAGCTGGCGACGGGCTTCACTGGTGTCATACGAGCGCGAAACAAGACACCAAGCACCAAGCAAAAGAAACGAAGGGTGCGGCATAGAAAGAAACCGCCATGCACGGCTCCTCATCGTCCTTCTAATCTTGCTTTTTTTTTTTGCAACAGCAAAGCACGTTTGCGCAGACTGGGAGCGGGGGGCGACTCATAACTCTTAGAGCTCTGATAACTCGTTGACTCCCGCGCCACCGAAAGATGATCCGTTATTGTTTTCGTATAGTTCGAGGAGCGTTGTTTAGCAGGTGGCCAACCCTTTTGCCTTCCACTTTCATTCGCGCGCACTCCTTTGAAGTGCGAAACCTAAGTTTGCTTCGGCATTAAAGGGGCGATGCAACAATTTTTGTACTTTGCGCAAATACCGCTTAGAACGGATCCCTGACGTTAATGACCTATGAAACACGCGTTTGTTTTTCACCCCACGCAATAGAAGTCCCAGTAAAAAATTAAAGAAAAACGAGCAGCGTTCCCCCCCTCAACTCGCAGCCAGAACAAGCGGCCACGTGATCTGGAGCCGATTATATGCCGCCAATGTTGATCATAGCCACGCGCTGGGGTTGGCAAAGCACAGGACACGCGCTGAGTTCCAGACATTGTTATGGCTCGGCTATTGTCGTCGTTGCAGCGATTGGACACGGGCCACTACCCGAATGCTTCTCGAGCTATCAATTATCACGAGCCCAAATCGAGTGCTCACGCAATGCTCGGGTCCAATCTATGAGCCGCATTCAAATGTCGTCCCTGGAGGATGCTGCTACCACCAGAGTACGTCATCAAAATTTGCGAAGGAGAGATTGAAAGAAAACGCTCGCTTTCTCCTTGAAATTACACTGCAACAAAGGAGTTTCTTGGCCAGTTGCGTTGCGTGCGAGTGTACTTGGGTCCCACTAGTGCCAGTAAGCTCATACAAAGTGAAAAACGCTCAAAACGAATATCGTTGCACCGCCCCTTTAAAGCAAAGCGAGGTTCACTTCTCTCTTCTCCTCTCGCGCTTTGCTCCGACACTTGTTTTTTTTATTCTGCATTTTTACGTGTAAGTTCGCCTTTTACTTGGTCTTTGTTCCGATGCTTGTGTTCTGTGTTATGTGTTTTACATTCAAGTGGGTTAGGGTTACAAGAAGCTAGCGGATTCCCGCTCATTTCCTTTGACTTTAGTCTCTGCATACCTTGTTTCACCTTGCGATGGACCGCTGCGGACGTTACGAGTCACCCCATGCAATCCAGCACCGTGAGCTTAGTAAAATCAGTGCTTTTTTGAGGCATTTAGCATTTTTTGCAATTGTCTATGCGTTTGATAATGTCAGCTTTCAGCTGCTTATGCCGGCAACACAACAAGGTTGGACAGTATCGTATTTCAGCAATACATTTCATATCTGTATTTCTATATCGCAATACATTTTTTCACCAGTATCTCTATTCCTGTATCAAATACATGTGGAACAAAATACAATTTCGACCACCTTTTTTTTTGCTTTTTTATTTCTGACGGCATTAGGGTCAAGGAGATGTTGGTGCATTGTTACTATGCTGAGCAAGGATCCTTCCGAGTTTCCAAATTATTTTTCTCTCCTGAGAAATGTTGCTTAGTCGCTACTCGAAACAGGTAGCGTGCACGGAGTTGAGTCGGAGCATCTTCTACGGCAGGTCCCTAGGTAGGGATTTCATGAGTCATTTTTTTACTGGCATTCAATGCCCGCTTCCAGTTAGTTAGAGCCTTGAGAAATAGGAAATCAAAGGAAGTGTTGCTTGGCCTGTGGCCGAGTAGCTGAGTCACAGTCCGCTGCAACACGAGCCTGGCGGTGGTTGACTTGAAATAGTGGGATGACTGACGCGGCAGTGAAATTTGACACATATCGGAATGCGTCTGCGCCTGTAATATTGCACTGCTCAAGGGTACGTCATCAGCCGACGTGAACGTGACCCGCTGCTCTGGTGATCCGATAACCAGGAAGGAGGCCAGACTTGGCCTCGCTGTGCCGACCCAGACTTCGTACACCTGCGACTCGTCTCGAGCGCGCTGTTTCTCGGGGAGCTCGCACCTGTGCCGGCCATCTCAGGTCGCAATCCACGAGGTCTCTGTTTGGATGATGCTAGGCAAAACTTGAGGACTGCCATTCATGCGTTGGAGGCGGAAGGTCGGCAGGAAGGACCGTCACAACAGAAATGTTCCAGGCAACACCTACAGATACAAGAATACTAGTTCATTCCATCGTGACGTCATGTGATCAGTGTTGACAGGGGCGCCCTTATTGGACAGGGGAGTGATGTTATGAACTTATGATGGAGTATATTTAGAGGTCGAAGTATTTTCGCATCACTCGTTAGACAGTCAGGATGACAGGGAAGGGACCGCGGCCAATCCTTGATGGAACGTTTTTTTTTTTTTTTTTTTTTTTTTAACCTGAAGGCTCCTCTCCGTCCGGAACCACTACCTTCAAGGTGAAGTGCCAAGCCTGCGGGATAGTAGTTTTGGGATAAAAATTTTCCACTTACTTAAAGCCTCATCTCAGTTGGCGTCTCAAATAATTTTGAAAATTGTATTGCATTATCAGTATTTGTATTTCCGCCCTCCCTAAAATGTATTCATGTATTTGTATTTCCAAAGACTTTTTGCCTCTTTTTAAAATGTATTTCCGATACGTATCGCAATGCATTTTTACAGATATATTTGAGTATCAGTATTTTAGCTACCATTTTCATCTGTCCCAGTATTTGTATTTCCAAATACATTTTTGAGTATTTCCGCCCAACCCTGCAAAACAATGTAGCTGTCAAGTGCCTTTTTTACGTTTAGGAATTAGAGGAATGGAATGGAACGATTCAGCCATTCCAGGAGTGGGAATGGGCCCAGTGTCCCCATTCCTAGGAGTTGAAAGGAATGGAATTATCGAAAACTTAATTCCCCGGAATGGAATTGGAATGGAATGGGGGTGCCCATTCCGCAACACTGATATTGACATCGTTGGACCCCCCCCCCCCCCCCCCTTCCCCCCTCGAAATAAAACCCCTGCCCGGTGGTAGGTCGCACCCTAGCACCGGGTAGGTCGCACCCTAGCAGGCGCACTTTTATTCTGAACTTGGAGAACCACTCCGTCGTCAACCGAGACTGAAAGTCTGCGGCGGCGGTTTTAAAGGGATACTGAACTGAAATTTCGAGCTCACAAAACAGGGCTGGATAGATAGGCGGGACGCTGCAAAACCCAAAAACATCACTCCTACAGCGATATCTCCAACGGATCGCCGTATTTTTGGAAAAGAAGTTTGCGATTGAACACGGCCGACGAGGCCGACGAGACAAGGCACGTCACGATTCCCATTCCCTCTCCTCCTCGCTTCATCCCGTCGAGCTGGTGAACCGAAGCGAGGAGGAGAGAAGCGAGGCCGCTTCCCCTCATTCTCAAATTCTCCCGGAGGACAGTGACGTCAGAGGCCTCGCTTCATCGCGCCCTTCTTTTCCAAAAGTGCGGCCATCCGTTTGAGATATCGATTTATGACTGATATTTTGGAGTTCGTAGCGTCCCGTTCAACGCTTCTACGGCCTTATTTTGCGAAATTCAAATTTCGGTTCAGTATCCCTTTAAAGCACGGCTTGGAGCCAATAAATCGGCGCAGCGGCGCACATCTAGAGGCCGTCGGCGCCAGAGATGGCAGTAACGACATTACTGTAATGGAATTACAGTAATTAAATTACGTTTTGAGTAATGAGTAATGTAATGAATTACTTCTCTAGGCTAGTAATTTAGTAATGTAATGAATTACTTTCAGGCAGTAATTTCGCGAAAATTACTCATTTCTTTTGAAAGTACTTTTGTCCTAAATTAGAAAATTCGTTTGCAAGTTTTAAAAAAGAGAAAACTGTTTTGCATAATGAAATGTTGTGAAAGAGCATCCGAGGAAATAATCGACGGCCACCTGAGCGCAAAGCCTCGTACGAAGAGCTGTACAGGCGCACAAAGGAGGGCTAGAATGGCGAAGGAAATAACCTTACGTGTAGACATCGCTGGGAGGCAAAAGCTTACGAACTCCAGGCACGACAAATTCACGGCGTCGCGTCATCACGACGATACTATACTTCGTTCATCCCTAAGCTGACAGTGCGGGGGGAGCTGCAAGCTAACCAGAACCAATCAAACACCTCCCTTTGATCACCTGACCGGTCCCTTTTTTTGCGCGTGGGCATCAACAAGAGTGTGGTTACGTGGAAGTAGATAGACGTATGACTGTTCCAGCGAGCACGTAGCTTCCACCGCACTGTCAGCTTGGGGATGAACGGCTTTCAGGCTACAAGGCGAAGGACACATCCCCAGTGAGGTCAACCCATTTTAAAACCTGAGAGGACAGGACAAACAGAGGCCGGATTCTCAAAGCAAACTTACGACGAAAAAAGTGCGTACGACAAATTTGAGGGAAAATCCGTATTCTCGAAACGAAATTGTCGTAACTTTTGCGCAGGTTACGACAGAATCCTACGACAGCTCCGAAGCTGTCTTACGCACTTTTTTTACGATCAAATCAACATGACCGACAGCGTCGCTCAGTTAGTTGGTCGCGACGACCCACGGACATTTATTTTTTTACGTGCTCTTCTCGCGCGTCCCGACTTCAAGCAGCAAGGAAAAAGGAGAATGTACTTGAAATCGACCAGGACGAACATGAAGGCTGGATCCACAAACACCCGGGAAAAGCAACAAAGGCAATGATCCTACCGACCAAGGGATCTCGGCAAAATATAGGCCTAGCAGGAACTCCGACTGTTCCGGCACAGCATTGCTCCGACGGTCCTTGGCCAAGACCGTCTGCCCACGACCAGCTGGTTTGGTGAATGGAATATGCCCGCGCGACCCTTGTGGACTCTTCCCGTATGAATAGTTTGATCGCTGAACTTAATTTCAGAGGTCAATCTCTTCCCCTTGTCATCTCGATCTCCTTGTTTTCCGAGGCAGCGGTGACGAACGCTGTCGTCGGAAAGGGACTCGCATTGATTCTATCGCCTTGTTTTGTGTGATATAGAGCTCAAATAAACGCCGTGTGGATTACCTTCGCAACACGGTATGTACACTTTGTTATTAGTATGCCATTTTTATTCTGACACGACGCTACGTCACTGTCGAGCTATAATAGTTCGTGGGAGCTACGCGATGACGGTCCAACCTTTCTTTGCCGAGTGTCACGTCAGTATCGAGTTGCAATCGTAAAAGATCGGCCCCGAAGCGCTTACCAAGGCGCGGTCTAATAGAGCGAATCCAGCACTTCGATCAAACGCGCGCGTCCGCTCCGAGTGTGAACAGGTATTTGCGCGGCTCTTGCTGACACTCTCGTAGTTCAAACGTATCTTTTTTAACGTCGGCTCGTTCCTGCATTTCTGATGCCGCGAAAAACGCCGCTGCTGTTTGTTTCTCTCTAAGTCGCTTTGCAAATGACTGGCACGGGGCTTTTACCAACAATGACAGTTGTGTTGACTTCGTAGCAGTCAACGAAGCGTTTAAATCGTGTTAGCGTCGATATATCACTGCACGGACACGAACCCCAGACAAGTGGTGGTGGAAAGGCCGCCTGTGTTTATGAGAAACAGCTTGAACACTAAACAATTGCACATAGACAGGACAGGACATACACAGAGCTGATTATCAAGGAGTAGTTAGCCTGTGTTTGTTATTAAAAATCCACGTGCTCCGAACTATGCCGAGCTCTCCGATTGGTTGTTCGTATTGCCGAAGACGCCGTCGCCATATGAACGGCACCGGAAGTCGTCATTTCTCTGTAGGAGGTCGTAACTTTCCTCCTCTCACTTAAGAACGCGTTTGTGAATACCGTTTTCGCCTCATCTTACGATGATCGTAACTTTACGAACTTTGTAGCTAAGTTGTCGTAGGTAAGAGTTTTTTTATGAATCTGGCCTCAGATCCCCAGTCTTGTACCTTCGTCAAGCAAGGTCAAACCGTAAGCTTCGATCCTTGTGAACAAGAAACGACCGGAATAAATAGTTAATTCCAAATGCCTTGTCAAAGCCCCAGAACGTCTCGTGCATCCTCGAGCAAAGCAGATGCCGCTCGTGCTCCACCTCGCTGCCTTCCCTTGGGAAGTTTATTCGGGAATAAGCCTACAAGGAGATATCGCCCCCTGTTTCTTGGGAAAGTACACAATGTAGGAAGCTCGCTCCAGTCCTCAACTGGCGACGCTTTTGCTTAGCCATTATTTAGGCCCTTTGTGTGACAATGCGCAAAAACTTAGGCTCTTCGGGTGTTTGGGAAAAATGCTCCAACTATACTCGGTGACAACTCTTCTTGGCAATGCAGTGGAGGGTACAGGGGTACAGGCACGCGTTCCCTCTCCCATTTTGAACGCTGAATAAAGCTGTGCGCGGGTTCTCCTCCTCTCCACTGCATTACCACGAAAATTTGTTGCCGAGCATAGTAAGTGATTTTGGGAGAATAGAATCAGATTGCGTCTGAGGCGGAAGGGAAACGTTCCACTTGACGACGATTTGTAAGAACGAGCTGCCATCGCTTTTCCAACTTTCTCCTGTTTAGCTTTCCTCCTCAACTCATAAATCGCGCATTCTACCAAACAGTTCAAGAAGACGGAAAGGCGGAGTCCCCTCTTGCTCGGACTGCTCGAACTCTCGCTTGTGTAATCCGGACACATCCATTGTCCCCCTAGAAGATTAGCCCGTCTCTCAAAATTCAGAAAAGTTGTTTTTCCCACTCCGTTCACCCCGAAGCTGACAGTGCTGTGGAACCTACGTGCTCCTTGGGCCAGCCACACTTTTGCCACGTGATCACGCTCTCTCGCGCATACCCAGCCGCAGAGAATGAGGTCAGGTGATAAAAGGGAGGCGGCTGATTGGTCCGGCAAGCGCGTAGCTTCCACCACAATGTCAGCTTAGGGGTGAAGGGATGAAGTGAGCTCCGGTGTCGTGTGACGTTCGTTTGGGCCTGGTGACGCGCTGCGGGGGCCCAGTGAAAAGGCAGAAAGCTTACGAAGGGAAGGAGGTACGAAATAGTCCGCTGTGTTTTCAAATTTTCGTACCGAAAGTCAGGCTTTTGACTTTCTACCTTTTTTCTTTTGGCCCACTGAACGATGTCCTATTAGTAAAATCCCAATATAAATTGATTCATTCCAGCCCGAAATTCGTTTCATGGGCCCTTTAACAAACCGACACGGACTACAACTTCTAAATCAGGAAGACGTAAACATATCACCCTATTAGTAAGAACCTTCACCGTTGAATGAACAGCGAAACCGGTGAGTCGACTGTCTTTCTGAGTCACATCTAAAAAAGCTATATTCATCATGTCTAACACTTATGTCGTGTGCGCCAGCAAAACGATTGTACAGTATGGTTCATTTTAAGGCATATAAGGTTGTTGCGGTGTAAACAGGAAATCTGAGTTTTGTTACATATGGACCAACTCAGATTTTTGACGTCACATCACTGCGGTGCCGCTGCTGTCGGCACTGCGCATGCGCAGCGTCTCGCTTTTCTCGGATTTGGTTGCTACATACGCGCTCTAATGTTTACAAAACAAGCCCTCGTTTGCCCATGGGCAAACAAGGGCTTGTTTTGTAAACAGTGTGATTGGTGTATACGGTAAATAAAATGAGCACGAATTACTGCCTCAAGGTATTCAAAAGTAATTTCACTACTTTTGTAAAGTAATTGTAATGTAATGTCATTACCTTTAGTCTGCGGTAATGTGTAATGTTATTTAATTACATTTTTATAGTTTTCAGGAAAGTAATTAGTAATGTAGTTTAAATACATTTTTGAAAGTACTTTTGCCATCTCTGGTCGGCGCAGTGTGGTTCTGCGGCGGCTAAAAGAAAAGGCGCAGCCGGAGTCCTGTTTATCTTACTTTAGGTTTGCCACCCCCCCCCCCCTCCAAAAAAAAAAAATTTTCCGCCTCCCCCCCCCCCCCCCCCCCCCAAACGAAGTTCTGGATCCGCCCCTGGAAGGACCTGACAGCCAACGACAACGAGCTTAGGTTCCTGCTGGTGAATATTGCTTCTTATTAACGTCGTCTTCTGTATTTCTCGTATACTGTGACTATATTAAAAGATGCTGGCCTGTGTGTGTGCGTGCGTGCGTGCGTGCCTGCGTGCGTGCGTGCGTGCGTGCGTGCGCTATTATCTTCAGACTTGTCATCGGCAACAACCCACAAAGGTCCTAAACTGCATTTCTTCGCTTCTCTAGCTTTTACCGAATTCCAGACTATGTTCGTGCAAAGTAATGCAAGTTCCGCGAACTGTCTGTTGCATATGTGTCCAGACAGCAAAACACGTCTTTTTTGACACCGGTATGTGATTGCTTAACGAGCCAGCAGCAAGTTGCATCCTGATCAGAAGCATGCATCAACCCTGTCACCTATTTTAATAACACAAGAACTTTATTTCATCAACAAAATCTGTGCCAAGGACATGGTACAAAAGCTTGCAATAGGAAGCATGGCTGGGTCCGGTGCACACCGTACGAGACACAGAGGAATCGCAGGCCAAACCCACAAGGTACGCGGCTACACACGTACACTTGCGGTCAGGACAAATGGCACGCTGTGTACGTGCGCCTGTGTGCCCAGGCGTCCGTGCATTCATTGTTAATTAGGCGTTTCCTTTCATGCCGTCCACTCGCCTATTCACCGCGGTCGCACACGCACAACAAATAACCCGCAACGCTCTAGTTAATTAAGAACAATGATAGGTCCGCCCCCTTCCTGCCAGTTTGATATTCCAAGGGAATAACTGCACGCGGAGTTCAAAATTCAGAGGTAGAAGAAATGCAGCGATATTTATAGAGCTTTCAAAAAGGATTACGGCCTCATACAATGAGGCAGTTTCCTGGTTTTCTGGCTATTCACCATTGGTACCGTTGAGACTATAGTCCTCGTTTGGAACAGGACTCTGCTTTTCTAGGATACCCAAACTACCGGAACTTAGGAAAGCTTCAGATTTCCACTTGGGAAGTTGTGCTATTTAATAAGTTTCATCTCAGCTACTTTGCTCACTTTGATGTTAGTTTTACAGTACATCTGCCCTTTTACTCACTCAATGTACGTTTTGCTTCGATGAGTACTTAAAATATTAATTAGATAAACAGGGACGCTAAGATAGTATAGTATCCAGTTATGCTGTGCTCATCCGTCTTCGGCAAAATCTAAAACAAACTCATTCGAGTGCTAAAGTAAGTAACATAAATCTTACATAATCATTTCTGAACTCCGTTTATTTCAATGGAAATTGTTAACAGTATTTCAGTTGCCATTAGGCGTTCAAACCGGATGAACTTATTACCTATTTGTCAAACATGTATGCCACGAGGATGGCATATTATATACGGAAGTTACCAATGTAAGCCTATATATATATTTTCCTGGCAGTCCTCAAAATATTTATCAGAGGTGTCCGTAATAACCCTATGGTGTGTTAGGGTGAGCGTTGGGGTTAGATATTATCAATCACTGATACAACTATACACTCTAAAGCATCCCTAAGTGATGAGTTCGCTCACTGGGCTACAGGGAGCTTGCAGCGGAATGTGTCCTCAGTGTCAATCAAGTAATTGATCACGCAATTCATTGTGCCCCCAAACAGCTGGTAAGTCTTATAAGGGGTGTGCACGTACAAGGGACAAAAGAAAACAATATATAACTAGCGAGGAAACAAAAGGAGTACTCTTTTGTAACTTTTCAAAATGATTGAAGAAGTCACGTCAGAGTTACTAGACATGTCGTACATAATCTGCATGCGTGTCAATGAAGGTACTAAAATATCTAAATCAAGAAGGTACAAAAAAAAAACATGGATAGATTTTGTTTTTGGGGAACAGGTAATGAGATTCCACTAAGTAGCAGGAGCATAGCAAATAACTGCATTGAGCACTTTATAGAGAAACGTCATATAGCGAACAAGACGCGTCTATCTGAACTGAGAGGGGAAAGACGCTAAAAAAGTCACATAATCATTAAAAAAACTGCATAATGTGGCAGTCATACAACTCTTACAAAGCGTCGTTGAAAAGACTCATTAATAATTTTCGAGACATGAAAACTAAAATTCAGGCGTAAATCAACCAAAACATGAAGGTCACATGCAACAGAAGACCCTATGGCAGAGCTATCTAATCTATAGGCATGAACAATTATTTTAGCCACACGAGAGAAAGAAACAACCTTAGTTTTCGCAGGATTTAAAAACAGCAAGTTTGTTTGAAACCAAAGATGAATTGCATCGACGACATTTTACAATTCACAGTCAACAGGCGAACGCATACTACGATAAATTTTGCCGCCATCAGCGAACTGCAAGCGTCTCCGAATTGTTGACAGATACAAATTCGTTAACAAAAATATTGAAAGGCAAACGTACAGAGTTGGACCCTTGTGAAACTCCGGCATTTAACACATGGGGACATGACTTGCATCCTAGATAAGACACACTATTGGAGCAATCACGGAGATAGCTGACAAACCAATTGCAAAAACCCGAAGGCCAAGAATAAACAGCTTCGTCAACAGTAGATTGCGATCTGCACTTGGTCAAACGCATTGGAACAGTCAACGAGACCCATCGAGCTTGGCAAACTCCAAAAACGTTACAAGGTTTTTGTTCCAACAGATCGTCCTCGACAAAAATCATGCTGATTTGGACTAAGCGTAGGCTTAAAATGAAAACTGGGGTGCCTAAAAATCACTTTTTTAAATCCTTTGAAAAGGCAGAAAGCAATGCCATTGGTCTGTAATTGTCGACAGACATGATGCTTCCAGATTTGTGAACTGGCAAGACCACGGAATGTTTCCACGCTGAAGGAAAAGTGCTTGCCTGAACAACTTAAAAATATGATGCAACACGGGGGCCAAGATCACAGAACCCTTTAACAAATGAGGCGGAAATCCCATCTTCTCCAAACAACTTTTTGGGGGCAAGTTCTTTTACACCAAGCCTACGTCGTCAGATGTCAATTCGGGAACCGACATAAGATGGAAAGCATCAAAACGTATCAAAAAAGTCAGACCGGAGCGGTTCCAGTTCGGATCCGCGCGGAGCCGCGCGGTTCCAAGCTTGTGGACAGTTCAGACCCGCGCGGATCCGATCTGGTACTGCGCGGTTCTGGGCGTAACCACTCGGTTTATACTCCATTTCACCTTATGGTGTACCACAGGAAAGGCTACAAGCGCTTCATGCTCTAGGGCACGTCTTGGTGGTGCAAGCTCTCGTACATTAAAGGGGTACTGAAACGAAATTTTAGCGCCCATATTTTTGCATAAATATGGGCTAGGGACAGGCATCACCTCGGAGATATCAATATCGCGCTGTAAAACACAGGAGAACTAATTTTAAACCTAATTAAACGATTTCAACTTCTCATCTGGTGGATGGTGGGAAGTTCTCGTGACATCACTTGTGGCATAGGAGCAGCGCCGTTCTGCGGAAATACGGCGTGCCGGCAGAATTAGCCTAGGCCTGAACGCGTTTGCAAAGCCTTGGCGGAGAAAGCCTAAGCGTAGTTGGCCACAGTGAGCTCGTTCTCGTTGCGGCTCTATGCACGACAACACGCGAGCACGCTTCTGGCACGGCCGGTATTAGTTGCTGCGAGTTGCGAGCCGACGTTAAAAAAGACACGTTTCAACTACGAGAGTGTCAGCAAGAGCCACGCAAATACCTGTTCACACTCGGAGCGGACGCGCGCGTTTGATCGAAGTGCTGGATTCGTTGTTTTAGACCGCGTTTCTGTAAGCGCTTCGGGACCGATCTTTCACGATTGCTAATCGATACTGACGTGACACTCGGCAAAGAAAGGTTGGACCGACATCGCGCAGCTCCCACGAACTGCTATAGCTCGACAGTGACGTAGCGTCGTGTCAGAATAAAAATGGCATACTAATAACAAAGTGTACATACCGTGTTGCGAAGGTAATCCGTATGGCGTTAATTTGAGCTCTAGATCACACAAAACAAGGAGATAGAATCAATGAGAGTCCCTTTTCGACGACAGCGTTCGTCCCCGCTGCCTCGGAAAACAAAGAGATCGAGATGCCAAGGGGAAAAGATTGACCTCTGAAATTTAGTTCAGGGATCAAACTATTCATACGGGAAGGGTCCACAAGGGTCGCGCGGCCATATTCCATTCAGCAGGCCAGCCGGTCGTGGGCAGACGGTCTTGGCCAAGGATCGCCGGAGCAACGGTGCGTCGAGTCGGTGTTGCTCTAGGCCTACTATCCGAGCTCGCTTGGTCGGTGGAATCCTGGCCGTTGTAGCTCTTCTCGGGTGTTTGTGGATCCAGCGTTCTTGTTCGTCGTGGTCTGTTCGGTCTGTTTCAAGTACTCCTTCCTTTTTTCTTGCTGGTTGAAGTCGGGACGCGCGAGAAGAGCACGTAGAAAAAAAATGTCCGTTGGTCGTCGCGACCATGTAACTGAGCGACGCTGTCGGCCATGCGGCTTTGATCGGAAAAAATGCGTAAGACAGCTTCGGAGCTGTCGTAACCTGCGCAAAAGTTACGACAATTTAGTTTCGAGAATACGGGTTTTCTTTCAAATTTGTCGTACGCACTTTTTTCGTCGTAAGTTCGCTTTGAGAATCCGGCCTCCGAGCTGGTTTTGTCAGTGCTGCCGTGGTTGCCGACTTGCCGTGGTGCAGCGTGCGTGCAGCCCTTGCACATCTCAAACGGCCAGGTTGTCACAGGTTGTAAATCGTCGACGCGCCACCAAGTGGCAACGCTCGTAACCACAACATTCACGCCGTAGCCTCTCTCGTCTGGCACAAGTGACGTCACAAATGCGCCGAATATCCCAAGACGCATCGGGCTCTCCGATGGCTGATTTTCGAGCGCGCGCCCAATCGGGCCCCTCAGGGTGAAAAATATAGCCATCCGTTCAAAATACAAACGCGCGATTATGAATTATGGATATCATTGATCATATTAAACCTATTTCTGACCATAATAGGTGTATTTCAAGTTTCGCTTCAGTATCCCTTTAAGGGCAGCTGCCAACGCTATGAGCTCGTGCTTCTAGCCTTCGCTGCGGTACAAGATAAGGTTAAACGGAGCATAGTGAGACGCAACGCACTGGAACCGCGGCGTGGTGATGGGTGGATCCGATCTGTTCCCGTTGGTTTCAGTAGGGTCGGCTCCCAGCCAGCGGGCTCGCACATGCGTTGCTGAAGGTGGGGGGGGGGGGGGGGGGGGGTCGGCTGGGAACTTTTGCTTTTTCCCCGCGGTCTCTCGCAGGTAGGGACAGGCGCATCCGCTACGTAGGCGCTGCGATCGGGCCTTCTCCGCGCCCGCGCCTCGCTTTGTCTGTTGCAGTCGGCGGCAGCGCTTCGAGGTCTTGGATCTTCCCCGGTCTCTTCGAACTGTCGAGCGGCGCTCGCCCGTTGGCGATGTTCGCGCTGCGGGCGCACGGATACTTACGCGTCCATCGTTGGCCTGGATGGATACCCACTGACCTCAGCTTTGAATCTTCATATAGTATGAAGCTGCCGACCTATTGCACTTTGGCTCGGCATCTGGATGCGCTTGGCGCTGGTGTGCTTGGTGAGAATACTTGGACAACTTGGATACCGCTTGCCCGCCGGAACTTCCCGATGCGCTAAACACTGGATACTGTGCTTGTGCGTGCTGTGTGTGTGTACTGTGCACCGTGTTTGGTGACGACGCCTGGACGACCGTGTGTGCCGCCGGAATTCCCGCTTCGCTCACCACTGGACTCTACAAAAGGATTTCGCGTGATGCCCTTAGCCGTTACAAGCGAGACATCGTCGCGATTTCAGACCCAGGCAGTTCCGCCTGGGTCAGAAATTGGGGCACCGGTTTGTATCTCCTTTGGAACCGCGCGGTACCAGTGGCTCTGCAGAACCACTGGAACCAGCTGGTTCCACCTGGATCTGAAATTGAGGCCCCAGTTTGTATCCCGTCTGGAACTACGTGGTTCCAGACGGGGTACAAACTGGTGCCCCAATTTCAGATACAGGCAGAACCGGCATTTTTCATTCCGGCCTGTATCAGACGTTTTCGTACGGGCAGACAGAGATGCTGCACATGCAGGAGGTTATGTAAGCAACACGGATTATTAAAAATCCTAAAGCCCAAGTGAGCTCTTATACTATGTTTCAATGTTACCTAGAATATTTGATGACATATTGTAAAAAAAATCATATATTGAAACCGATTAATTTTTTATTGATTACATTCTTTTTATTACGCGGAAACCCAGACTACCGAAATAATTTCTTTGAATAACCCTGATTTTACCCCGATTATCAGTAGCTCCCCGTTTTTCTAAACTTCTATAGAATTACTTTTATATGTTCCGGATTTGGCGCAATTTTCGGTTGCGTTTTAGCGCATCTGCTTTAGCATGCATATATAAAAAAAGCATAGTAAATTACTGTAAAGAAAAAGTTTACGACGAGGATGGGATTCGAACCCACGCGGGCAGAGCCCAATGGATTAGCAGTCCATCGCCTTAACCACTCGGCCACCTCGTCACATATCATTGTTTTCTTTAATACATGTAAAATCACAATTCAAAGTTCGAGTTATATAAACACACAGTGAATGTTCGGCTTCTCAAAACGCAAAATTCATTCCGCTCCCCAAACAACGAAGCTACTAGCTTATAAATCAATCATCCTTTCCAAACTAGAATATGACAGTATTATATGGAATCCTCACCAAAGCTATTTAACTTTAAAACTAGAAGCTCTGCAGAATAAAGCTGCGCTATTCATTTGTCACGAGTACTCCACCTTCACAAGTGTCACAGACCTAAAGAGGAGGTTGGGCTTAGTTAGACGCTTCAGAGATTCGGCGGAAAATTGCTCGTTTATGTTTTTTTTCATCAAATATATTACGACGGATCATTATTCAAAACATTTCTCTGCTGACCGGCACGTTTCATATCTGCTAGACTTGATCACTCTTTCAAAATTGAACCCATTAAATCACGTACTAACGTGTTCATGTTTTCCCCACTCCCTTTAGCCATAAAGGAACGGAATAGTATCCCCAGTGATGTTGCGGTTTTATCTGACCCGATATTGTTTAAACAGAATTGCGAAGAGTTGTTTTGTTTACCTGCTATTCCATGACGGTTTTTGTATTATTAGTTAGCTTCAGTGTTTGTACAGTTTGAGTTCCACAATGTGTATGCAATTCATTGCACGTTTTCCTCTTTTGTACACTTTGGCGTTTTTGTTGTTGCCATGGTCAATACGTTTGTTTTATTAAACTTTCCCATATATGTATAAGTCACGATTTCTCCCCCATTCTTGCCATTCCCCCCTCATGTAATGCATCAATAGATGCTTTTGAGGTCAATAAATGGAATGAAATATACATGATGATAGAGGTGGTGAACGGATGTTCTCCTGGTGATCACTCCTTGATGAACAAATGACTGCACTCGCACTCGTATCGCACTCATGTTTTCACTCTGGGTACTATACACTTCTGCGGAAACAGATAGTACAAATTCGTCATGGAAGGCACGTAGCCAGGGGGGGGGGGGGGGGGGGGGGGGCATGGGGCCCGGACCTTCACCCCCCCCCCCCCCCGAAATCGTCCATTTTGCTGGGGCCTCCTCTCCCCCCTCCCCCTCATACAGCATTTTGACATGGGCGGCCCCCCCCTCCCCCTTCCCCCGAAACAAAATCCTGGCTACGTGCCTGCGTCATGGCATACACTTAAGGCCCGTTCACACTCTTGCGACCTCTTAAACCTGGGTTCCTTAAAACTTCTTAAACCAGAGGACACACTGGCGCCATCTATTGGGTAGCAGTGTAAACTCGGCGGTCCGGCATATTTTTTTATTTCTCTCGCGCATTATCCTTCCTTTCTTGGCTCGAAAACCTTTTGTCAATGTTATAAACGAGCCTTTCTATGGGTATTACGCACATTTGACCTCGGAAATCCTGCAAAACCTTCGCTCTTGTGAAATGCAGTTCCAGGGTCACCGCATAGATGGCGCCACAATGCCAGTGTGTCCTCTGGTTTAAGAAGTTTTAAGGAACCCAGGTTTAAGAGGTCGCAAGAGTGTGAACGGGCCTTTATACGAATTTCTAAGGCAAGCACATTTCAAGCGCGTTTTGTACGAAAGACATTATTTAATCATGTACCGATGTTGGCTCCTTTCAAGATATTAAAAATCAGGAAGTCTTAGACAAGCATCAAACAGAGGAAACCAGTCGGGCACTGGTGGGTGGGCTTCATAAACACTTCTCACTTTTGCCATTTCTTCCAGAAATATAAATTTAGTTGTGCGTGGAATGTCAGCGTTTCTGTCGATCATTCGGCATCTCCAGAGACTGTGTAAAATAATCAGCATGAATAAATCATAAGGGATATTTGTTTCGGTCGGGACGTATAAGTAACGAATACTGTGATCAATTAAGTCAATATCTTTTTTTTTTTGGATTCTTTGAAGCACATCCCAGAAAAAGATTTCATCTGTACAGTAGATAAAACAGTGTTCTGTTGTTTCCGGCTGGTGGCATAAACGACAGGCAATTGACCAAGGCACAAAGAAACCGCGTTCCTGGAGCCACCATTTGACTGGAAGCGTTGACGTGTGTAGTTTAAACATGAACGTTTTAGTGCTTGGAGATACACTACGCTTTACACGTTATAGAACGTCCAGTCCTTCACGGGTATCGAACTTAGATCTACACAACGAAACGAGAAAAAAGCTTTCAATTAACACTTGTGCTAACCGCTTTCTTGGTACTTCATAAAGATAGTCTAATGAAAAGCGGACTTTTAAAAGCAAAAAGATATCGACTACCTCTTTCCAGAAACCCCAGAGGTTGCTTGGAGCAGAGCTTGTAGTAGAAACGGTAAGAAAGGGTAAATGGCTAACCAGTTTTCTTTGAACAGCCATGAGAAGAAATGGGTAGGATAAATTCCTAAGGAAAAACAATCTTGAAACCAGCTGGCGCACAAATAAATGTGCCAGGCTCAGGCCACCCGATTCCACAGGCAGGAATAAATTATCGCGTTTCATGCATTCCCATGAGAACTCCAGATAAATGTAGCAAACATTCGATGAAAAGCTTGAATTTTAGAACGATTACAATGCAGGTACTTGCAAAACGAACATAAGTTTGGATATTAAGAAGGTGTTACAAACGGCTGCTTTAGCGAAAATTGACATTTCTCGTGCCCTTCATGCCTACGATTTACGTCTAATCATAGTTACGGCGGTGCTCCAATATGGATCAGAGGAACAAGTTTGGTCGAGGGGAACATCAAGGTTTATGAATGGACAGCGACTCCATGAAATCCCACCAAAGCACTTTGGAGTGGTTGCCCACGCTCCTATCCAAAAACCGCTTGATTATTCTGCATTCTACGTTGCTCCAGTTAGGTTGCAATACTTCTCCGTTACCTGAAGTGCTTCTTCAACACTCGCCTTATTTGAACAGAATAACGCTACATCATCAGCAAAGATGATAGCCACGCATAGTATCTTTATTGATGATACTACGGCATAAAGGTTCATGATATAACGCAAAGGGCAGTGGTGAAAGTGGACAACCTTGTCTTACCGAGGATTTTATAAGGATAGGTTCAGAAAGTGAGTTATTTAAAAGTAGTCTTGTGGTGCTGTTCTTGCAACATAGCTGAATGCCCTTTATTATCGTGGTCCCTATGTTTGCGTGAGAAAGCAGCCTGAACAAAAAGGAGTGGCTAACTCTATCAACTGTTTTAGATAAGTCTAGCTGGACTATGGCTACTTTATTTTGTTCATCGGATACTAAATCTGTTACGGACCTTGCAACATGTATGTTCGCTTGAATATTTCTTTCACGTATACCGCAAGTTTGATGAGCTCCGATTAGATTTTCTATTATGAGATGTAAGTGTTCATTTAGAACTATTGCGAAGATTTTTTAGTCTACATTGCAAAGTGGCATATATAGGCCTGTAAGCCTCGATTTTTTTTTTTTTTTTTTTTTTTTTTTTTTTGGGGGGGGGGGGGTATAAGCACTGTATGACCTTCGTAAAAGGTTGGCGGTGCGGTTTTGTGCGGTTTTGAATACACCAAGAAGGAATGGACTCAGCAGGCGTGAGAATTTCTTATAGAGCTCAGCGCCCAGGCCATCAGGGTCTGGAGTCTTATCGGACGGTAGAGCTTTTATCGCAGCTTGTGTTTCTTCCAAGGTCAGGGGACCTTCAACACTCTCTTTCTCTTTGTCTGTTAAAGATGGCAAGCATTCTATAAGTTTCTGTATGTCTCTACTTTCTTTGGTCTCAATACTCTTTCCAAAAAAGACCATTATAATGGTCTCGGAAAGCTTCTATAATGCTTTGCGTTTCAGTGCGGGCGCTGCCTTTGTGGTCTATTTCAAGTATTTCTTTACTTAGAGGATATTTTTCATCATCAAAGGACTGGCGTCCAGGCGTCTCTCCAAGCAAATATTTTTGCGAGCGCGATCGGATCACCGCGCCTCGATATTTCTCGGTATCGTATCTTTCTAGCTGTGTCTTGGCCATGTTAATCTCCTCAGTATATTCAACGGGACTGAGGCTTTCAACCTCATAAAGCTCTGACAGCATCGCGAGCAGGTTTCGTAGCTCTAGGTTTTTCATAAACGTAATGGAGCTTGAGCGTTCAATTGCGCAATTTTTAACTTCTTGTTTGAACATATCCCATTTACAAAACACGTGTAGGGAAGCGTTCTGTTTGACACTGGAAAAGATAGCGGGAATACCATCGGTGAATATTTTGTCGTTTAAGAGTGATGTGTTTAATTTCCTCAGGTCCCATTCACGTCGTAAAGTGAGGGTTGTTTCTTTGTTCCAAAAGTTGCCGACAGAAGGGAGTGGTCTGAGAAAAATATAGATTTCACTGCCTAATCAGAAACAGTATCATAAAATTCTCCAGTGACATATATCCGGTCAAGTCGAGCGTGAGAGGAGCGTTGGAAACGTGTATAGTGTACTCTGCTTCGTTTTTGTTTTCCAATGTCTACTAAGTTGTTATCCCTCACAAGAGATTTGAGTTCAGCTGCACTAGAGTCGAATCTAGTCGTAAGTTGGGAGCGATCGTTTTGATGCAGCACGCAGTTGAAGTCCCCCAATAGCAACAGTTCTCCAGCTGTGTCAATGTATGGTGTTAGAAAAGAAAAAAGAATATTTGCGCTCAGTCACATGATTTGGAGCGTACACGCAAATAATGCGGAATTGAATGTTTACATGGTCTAGATCGCAAGATATAAAGCGCCCTTCCTGGTCGGTAGTGAGAGGAACAGCAGTTCAGCCCAACCCCATTTTTACGAACAAAAAACATCCAGCCGATGTGCCAGATGCATGAGTGACACACACTTCGAAATCTTTCAGGAAGGGTTCCAATGCGACTTGGGTTTCTTCCTGGCGGCTACACACTTTTGTTTCCTGCACAGCTAATATATCAATCTGCTGCTGGACTATTAGTAGTACAAGTTGGCACTGCTTTCGTTTAGAGCTGAGACCCCTCACGTAAGGTGGACACGCGAAGTGAGTGTGCTAGACATGCGATCATTTATGGTCGAGCGCTATCGCCAGATTGCTTGTGTTCAACAAGCTTGGCGCCAGGGGGCGTCTTTGAATACGGCTTACGTCGAGCACTGCCCAGTCTCTTTTCAGAGAGCTTTGCTCTATAGTTATAAGGCCGTCATTTAATCCCACGTTGGTAAGCGCTTCTAGTTCAAGAATTAGGTCCTGTACCTCGTCGTTTTCCTCCGTTTCGGTGTCTTACAGATTAGCATCGGTAGTTGTTTTGTACTGTATTTCGTTTGTGAAGGCGTCCCTGTTTGTTGGAGTCGCGAGGATTGTCGGGGTGCTGTTTTCGGCTGCAGGTGAAACGGTGATCGGATCTTCGCTAGAGGTACTGGTCGACGAGAGGTTCTCGTCGGCCACTAACTATTGACACGGCCTTTCAACGCGTAAAACGCTAACCCATTCCCGATGTCAATCGCTCGAAACACCGTTGAGCGAGCTCCCTTCTACTTTCGGAAAAGAATAGACCTTTTGTAGATCGTACACAAGACATTTGCACTATTAGTAGGGATGTCGTAAACTTTTGTGAACCGGATTTTTAGGTCGAGCTTTCGGGGTTTGATTGGGTCAAACCGGTTCGACGAACCTTCGAACTTCTAACCAGTTTCGACCGGTTCGACTTTGTGGACTGTATGACCAGACCTTGATACAAGCATGTCTAGGTTTGGAGAATTCTTTTTATGCAAAGGGTTATTTTAATTTTATGAACAGTTGCAATTCGAATAAACTAATTCTAACCACTGAAGAACTTAACTTAATTTTTTGTACTGTATTAACTGAAATAACCAATCAGTGCTGCCCTTAATTCATCCCTTAGCCATCACCATCCAATCCGAAGCCAACATGGCCAGCCTGCCGCGCATGCGCATAGTAGTCGAACCTTTGTCGAACTTTTCACAAGAATGTCGAAAAAGTCGAACCTGGTTGAACTCGAACCTCGACCGGTTCGCGACACCCCTAACTATTAGTGGGAGCTTTTGACGTCTCGTTGAGCACAGATTGGTCTGGCCCACCGCAGGACCCGAAATCCATAGCATATGCGATTCACAGAACGTCTCCATTTAAATGAGATCCCGATCTCTTCGTGCAACGCCGTTACGAAACGGAACATAACAACTCCTATTTTAACGCGTTCGGTTTTTTCGTTAAAACTGCATGATGCAGGAACACGCGGACCCAAACCATGCGGTAACAGCAGCACCAAAGTCCTACCGTCTTTGCCGCCGTCCCCGCTCCTCTGGTTCTTCCTTCGTCCACGAGAGGGCAAGCGGCGGGCTGGAGTGGCGAATAGAGTAGTGCTCAACAAAACAATTGCAGACACCCAAAGAGTTAGAGACATAACCCATAAGAGTCACAGACGGAACCCAGAAGTGTGCTCCTCGGGACTTCAGGATTACAAATAAATTGCCACTAGCAATAGCCTGTTTTCAGTAGTTTGATTAGAGGCTCAAACATAATTTCCAGAATAAGGGTGGCGATGTGGGTTAGTTGGTTCATACTGACGGAAAGGTAAACAGCGCACAGTAAACGGGGACTAAAGGAAGTGCAAACAGGACAAGCGCTGACTCTCAACTGAACTTTAATCACATGAAACCAAAACAAAGAAAACAGCAACCCCGCCCACGTCACATGATACATTCACCACGTGTCCAAAAAAACAATCTCTTTACTAGTTAAGCCCAGTGACGTTTGGTTCACGCAGTTGGCGCCTGCTTTGATAATTGCATGCGCCTCTAAAATTTATCTGATCACTCTGTCCCTTCCACAGCCAATGATACCAGTCTTACTGAAGATAGGTTTGCACCCACATCCATGACAATGCAATGGCAGATGCCCCCCTGCAGCTCCCACCACTGATCGCAACGACAAGTCATGCTCCCGCAGTCTGTGATTAACACATCTGCCCGTCTGACCGACGTAGGCTTTTCCACACGTTAGTGGTATGGTGTACACAACTCCCACCTTGCAAACAACATATTGATTTTCATGCTTCACCGAGCAAGTGGGGCCTTTGTCTTTCTTATCACCAACTCTCGCGCATAGTTGAGCGAGCTTACACGGAGCGGAAAATACCAATGGCACATCGTACCTCAAGGTAACCTTTTTCAAGTTGTGTGAAATTTTATGGAGATACGGTATTACAAGCGGTCTCTTATTTGGCCTTTCCCTCTGGGGACAGGGTTCCCCCTTGAGTTTCTTTTGGTTTGATTTCATGTGATTAAAGTTCAGTTGAGAGTCAGCGCTTGTCCTGTTTGCACTTCCTTTAGTCCCCGTTTACTGTGCGCTGTTTGCCTTTTCGTCATAATTTCCAGGGATATATCGATTTTTTTTTCAACACGGCTGGAATTTACTTAATAATTTTCTTGCCTGTTTATCAAGAAAACGAAAGAAGAAAAACACTTATCTTCCTAATTAGTTGTACGTGACTACCTGGCCGAAATGTAAACCTCAGCACAGCCTCCAGTCATATCAGTTCGTCGGCGCAACACGCTAACGTGAGGCTGGTATCCGCAAACCCTCGAACCGTGAAATCGCATAATCATTCATTCGCTGCGTTTACTTGGACGCGACCGTAACGCATCGAATCGAGATTTGACTATTTTGATTCTCACTATAGGCGCGTTTGTTTGGAACACACGAACCAATCATCGAAACGGGCTTCTTGTCTGTCTCGACGCTGAAAGCTAAGAAAAATACACCGAAGGGTGCTTGACCTCTGTAAGCCCCTAGTTTATGGGGAAGCGTTTGACCTCCTAGTTTAGCAGAGCAATTGAATTGGTGTATAGTAGTGCACCAATTCTGTTTTCTTTTTTTCCTGCTGAATTCTGCGGGAAAATTACATACATGTCAGATATTTTAGGTCACAATTTTATAGAACCCTATAGCTTTAAACACATTCTGTACAAAAGGAAAAAAAAACCGCATGATTAATCACCAGAGCAATAAAACCAAACAGATTTAAAATCAATGCATTGAAATATTCAATTTTCCCTCGGACAATACAAGACTGGAACGCACTTGAATATATGTATAGAGTCCTTCGTTTTCGGGTAAAGACCGATATTTCCCGACATTTGTACCCCGAACATTTTCCATGAATTCGGAAATTGAATTTCGCTAGTTTCCAAATTACTCTGCTCCCAAAATATTTTATAGCTCCTGCCCTAGGAAACGAACGTAGATTCTGTTGAATTCAGGGAACTGCAGTGACATGGATAGACTTCCAACATTTCGATTTTACTTATCTTTCCATTTCAACCAGCGAAAAAAAAAAGTGGGGGTGGGGGGGGGGGGGGGGGGGATGAAAAATTGCGTTCAAAGTTTTGTTTCCTTAGGAGCAGCAGATATTCTGTATTGTAATTGAACGCGTAAGCTGTGATGTTGAGAGACCCTTCTCTCAATTCAGATACCGTAAATGCGAGAACCTAATTTTCACGAATTTCGCGAAGCGCCTACAATTTGCGAAAAATAGGTTTTGAGACTGCTAATCCATTGGGCTAATCCATTGGCATAATTCGCTGGTTCTAATTTTCGTGTCGCGAAAATTAGAACTCGCGAATTATTCAAAAACTTCAGGGTTGGTCAACTAAATCGCAAAATATTGAGTCCGCGAACAATAAATTGTTTACAGTATGTCCAAAGGCCGTACAGGAATAGGACAGAGACAGAGATGCTGCTCATGCAGGAGGTTATGTAAGCAACACGGATTATTAAAAATCGTAAAGGCCAAGTGTTTCAATGCTATCCTAGAATATTTGATGACATAATTGTAAAAAGAATATCATATATTGAAATCGAATAATGTGTTTTTTTTTTATTGTTGATTACACTTTTTTTTATTACATGGAAACCCCGACTACCAAAATAATTTCTTTGATTAACCCGATTTTACCCCGATTATCAGTAGTTCCCCGTTTTTCTAGACTTCTGTAGAATGACTTTTATATGTTCCGGATTTGGCGCAATTTTCGGCTGGTTTTTAGCGCGTCTGCTCCAGCATGCATATATACATACAAAATAAAGCAAAGTAAAAAATAAAATATGTAAAAAAAAAGGTTTCGACGAGGATGGGATTCGAACCCACGCGGGCAGAGCCCAATGGATTAGCAGTCCATCGCCTTAACCACTCGGCCACCTCGTCAGATGAAAATGGCCTGCTTTACACTGTTTCATAAACTAAATCACTGGTGATGTAAGCTTCGTGCTGCAAGTAAGCATTTATTGCTTGTCTGTGTTAAGCAGTGCAACGGATGACGCTTTCCACTTGCTCTCGTAAAGATCCGCCTCGAAACAACGCTTTGGGAAGCGAGCGGTTTGCGAAAGCGTCCATTTTTCCCATCCGCCCAGCGCCGTTTAGTGAAACAAGCGAAACGTCGTCTTCGTGCGCTTTAATAGCTTAAAAGTTAAATTACATATCTGCTTGCTGTAAATTGTGTAAATTGGTGTGTGATTTACCCCCCAAAATCAAACCGCTCGTGCACAGTAAATCGATTCATAACTCTATGCAGTAAATCACATGTGCCGCTGGAAAGATGGTAGGGTAGTGGGGTAGTGGTGTAGTCCATAGTAGTCCACAGGTGTAGTCTTCTTGACAGTGCCGGTGCAATTTAATATTATAAGGAAATGTAACAGTAAAACAGGGACAACAGATACTCGTTGATTAGTAATCAGAGTGACCAGTGTGGAGGTCTAGCCAGTCTAGCTGGTCTAGCTGCCGCGAACTTCCACCACCTTTATGAAAATAAAAGTTGTTTTAGTACTGCTGCCATATAACTTCTATTATACAAATATAAAACTTTATATTACGACTGGCACCTACGTTTCTTGTTTTGTTTTGTTTTTACGTGCCGTAACGCCTTAACCGTAGTCGTAGCTAGCCGGCTCGTAGCCACCCGTAGCCACTCGTTTTTTGGCGCATTTCTCAACGATTTCGGTGGTGTCGTGGTTTCCGTGTTGCTTTGGTTTGGTGTGTCGGCGTGAAAGAAAGGTATGATGTATGTTTTGTTGCTGTTACTTTTTGCTATTCACGCTGTGAAATGGAGACTTGTAAAAGAAGGGCAGACTCTTGGGCGTTGTGTACGCACTACTAGTGCTGTAACAGCTGAATCCTCCTACCCACAGCAGAAGTGCCAGCGTGCACTTTGCAGTACATGGCCGCGGCCGCAGTGTTTCGTCGCGCAATGACTTCACAGCGCTGCATAAAAGCTTTTTTTTTTTTTCCCTAGAGTATCCGCATATCTGCATTAATATGGAAATTTGGGTCAGTTGGTGCTAGATCGTAGATAGGCGCCGAAAATCCGATAATGAATCCGCATATCATTTGAAGGCGCGCAAGGCGCGGCGTCCTCAGGGCAGTATATGTAGAGGGTTTGGTAATTAATTGGTAAGAATAGGGCGAAAATAAGGGCACGTCACTGGCCGAAATGATTGACAGGTGTTGTGACCAACCCCTAGCCACAAATATATTAATGCTGTGCTTGCGCGAGCGGCTTGCCTTGACTGCCTTGACTGGAGCACTCGCTGCACGAGCGCTCGTGCAGCCACCGAGGCTTCATTCGAAACAACTATCGCGCTTTTAGCCCGCGCGGCTAACAAATTACAATAGTCCATACTAACGTGAGACGAAGTATAGCGGAGGCTTTGAGCGTAACAAATACCATCCACTCACAATTTCTAGGCCAGGATGCATTCATGTATTTCATTTCAGCACGCTATAGTCGAAATTTGCGACTCTTCATAAGTGCAAGAGCAATGCACGTGACATTGTCGTCACGGTGACATTCAGAACCCAATCAATGTTTCTTTCGATTGCACTCGCGGCCACGAGGGAGTGGATGGTAAAAAGTGGATTTGGCTGCGTGCGAGTTTCGACCCAAACCTCAAACGTGCACCCCCCATTCGCAGTTGCGCCTCATGTTACAGGAAATTTTTCTCATCGCTGTCACCTTTCCGAGCTCAGTAAACACACTCAGCACCTTGAAACTCCTTCCCTTTTCCAACAATAACTTATAATTATACTTTCGGGCTTATCCAGAAACAAAAAATACCTGCACCGTGCTACACGGATCCTTCAAGGTCATCCCAGCTCATTCTTACTTCTCAACGTTATCACGGGGGGAATATGTGGTGCTGCCCGGAGCGTCGCCTTTTGCCGCTCTCGCCGGCTCTTCCCATTGACCAGACTCTCTCTATACACGGCTCTGGGCGGCCTTATCTGGTCCTGACCTGCTTTCCTCACGGGCCTCGCATGATTGAATGTTCAGTCGGTGTTCACTATTGACAAATTCGTCACTAGAGGCACCACCTGCCAACACAGTGGCTATTTACAAGTGATCCGGGAATGCACCCTATTTCGACGATGGCACAAGAGCGGTCGAGGCTAAAAAACGCTCTTGCACTTCCGTGCCTGAGAAACGCGCTCTTTTGATCCAAGCAAACATCAGAGCGATGCACCCTGCTATGTGCTGCTGCTACTGCAGCCTGCTGGCTCCACACTGCTGTAGTTGTTCCCGAGAAACAGACATCACCAGCCACACGTCGTGCGGACCATGCATGTCATGCGCTATACAGGCTGTGAACTGCACTTGGGTCGCAGAAAAGCCTTTACCAAGTGCACGGTGGAAGATACACATTTAGGTGATGACTCTGGCCGCTCTTCCCGTGGGAAGCAGGCGACCAGATCGTTTTCGGAGCTAGCATCAAACCTGGAGTAGTTAGGTCTGTGCCGCTGCGGGGGGCGCTGCGGTATGAGAGCCCTCCTTGGTAGCCGCGGTGTCTGCGGCGTAGCGTGCTCGCCTTTTTCGCGGTGTGGTGGTGGTGTGCGGCCAGTGGCTGGCCTCGTGTTTTGCTTTGGTGCTGTGTCGATCACAGGTGCCTCCATCGTGCACGAAGGTGAGCCTTAAAGGGATTGTCCGGTCGAAACCGGAAGTACTTAAGCTTTGGCGCTCGTTACGTCGAGGATGCCTTCATATAGACAAACATTATTTTTATTTTGATATATGATCTCCCCTTATTAATTAAACCTTTCAAAGGCGTATGTACGAAACTGCACCCCGAATTTCGCCAGTGTCAATGGCTGACATCCGTAGCTGCTGCGTGACGTCACAAAACGCAAAGGTTTGTCGGATGGTCCGGATAACAAGCGTTGGTCGACGGATATGTTGTATTTTGTTTCGAATTATATAGTCTCCTAGGCTGTACCCTACCGAAATATGTTTCTTTTAATGCAGTTCCTAAGTGTATACACAAAAAAGTCAAGCCTTTTAGTAGGATATTACTCGAAAACAGCCATAAGCTTCGAGCAAACGTATGCCATTTCGCGCAAACAACTGCGACGGCCACCGATCGAACTAGGAGCTCTTGAAAAACAAAGGATGCAGATTTTTTTAATTTTTTTTATTGTGCCTCTGAAGCAGCATCTAGGTACACGAAGCGGCATCTGGGAACACATATCGGCAGATCTACTGGATCGGTGATGAGGCTACTGGTCATTCCCTCGGAAACGAATTCCGCGGGTCGAAGGCAAACGGCGAACCATTCAAATGCATGTCGTCACTTGACTTGGACGAGCTTGGTGAATCATAGCCACGCTCCATGTTCTACTCGCGGTTCAAACAGAATCGGGCTGCACGCGTGCTGAATACAACTTTTAGCACCATTCCAAATGGCCTAGCTCTTGGTTTCGTTTCGGTTTCGCCGTATAATCAAACCGATTGATACAATTTGGGCGAGGAGTGGATGTACGTAGTTGAATATCGTTGGCACAGCATCACACCTCAGCTTACGAGCCTTCTGTCCGCTTAGAGGTCAGCTCGTAGCTCTCTTCTGTGAGATGATTGCTGCATAAGCTGGATCTCGATCTATACGGGAACCCAGTCCCTACGCACGTTGGCGATCCATTTTGCTCGTCACTGCACGTTGCGTGGAAAAGTGTGGAACGTCACATCTTGGCTCGCATGTGTTGCCTGGTGGTTGTGGCACCCAACCGCGCAACAAAAACCCCACCCATCCACGAAACAAGTCGAGCGCAACAACAAAAACGAAGCACGTTGCGGCGTTCACACGCAAGCGAACGACGAGACGAAAATGCTCGCTTTGCGTTCTGTGACGTCAGAGCTCCAATGTTGCCAACGAAAGTCGCATTTACGCTAGGAAGCGATGGGAGCACTATAAATTCAATTACTCATTCAGAGGGGCATAAAAAATTCAGATTTTGCGCGTATGATGCGTCTCGAGGCAATAACAATGATATTCAATTGTTTTCTCGAATACAAAATTTGACCGGACAATCCCTTTAACCCGAAGAAGAAGAAGGAAGAAAACATAGATTTACAGACTCTGGCGACTTGGTGGCAGCGATGAGGTACAACAAGAAGTGGTGAGCGAGGGGATGCGGGACCACCGCTGGGAAAAAAAATTGGGTTGTGTTTATGTTTATACAGCCTAGAACTTGGTCTGCCTCGACGGGCGACGAGTCTCCCAGCTGTAGATGAGCAATTTAGCCAGTGCAGTACAACCGCTAGCCTGGGGTCTTTAACGTGCATCACGCAGTAGTGATACACGACCGCACGCCGGTACGATGCTCATCCAGATCGAAACGGGCAGGGGTGGGGATTGAACCCAGGATCCCTGGGTTCTGCAGCGCGAGCTTTCGCTCCACGTGCTCCGAGCTGGTGTGCGCTAGCCCACTCGGCCACCGATCCCCCCCACCGCTGGGAGAAACAACTGGAGCGGTTGGTTTGGGAGAGATCCCATACTTGGGCGCCATCTATCCCCGTGCGAGTGAAGCGCGCTCGGTGCACCGAACGTAATGTGGCCGCCGCGTCAGACAGAGAGTCATCACCTAAATCTGTTTCTTCCACCGTGGGTACAACAAGAAGCAGTGAGCAAGGGAATGCTGGACCACCGTTGGGAGAAACAACCGGAGGGGTCGGTTTGGGAGGTACCCCATACTTGGGCGCCATCTATCCCCGTGCGAGTGAAGGGCTCGGTGCGCCGAACATAATGTGGTCGCCGCGTCGGACAGAAAGTCATTACCTAAATGTTTCGTCCACCGTGACCGAGCGCCACTAATGGAAAAGCGAGGCCCTTGATCGGCGACAGCGTCTTCCATAGGCAGCCATTCTGCGGGCAGGTTAGGATTACAGTAGGTCATGAGTGAATAAAGGTGCAATATCTCGAGAAGGGGGGTCGGTGGTTGAGTGGGCTAGAGCACACCTGCTCTGAGCACGTGGAGCAAAAGCTCGCACTGCAGGGATCCGGGGCTCAATCCCCACCCCTGCCCGTTGATACGGATAAGCATGTAGCGACTAGGTGTCCGCGATCGCGATGTGGCTCACAGAAAGCGAACCACACGAAAAGACTCGCACCAGTGCGCGGGTGAAAGAAAAAGAAGAAGCTCCACGAGATATCGCTCGGGCAGATCGCTCGAGGAAGGCTTCCACGGCTACACCATCAGCTGGCTGGTTCCCGGTCCGGGCGGCCTCTTCAAATACCTCCTGTAAATAAATGAAGGGCCACCTTGGCCACTTCAAGCATCATACTGGCGTGCGTTCGTATATCCCTACTGTGTGGTGTACATTAAAGGGACACTGGCAGGGTATTTATGCTTTTTAAGGTTTTTATTTGTACATGACATATGAGAGCCCAACGACTCGGAACACAATTTGCAGCCCGAAATTCGTTTTCTTTCCGCCCGTAAAGCACCGATCGAGAACTGGCCGGTTTGAGTCGCACTCGCTGTCTCTTCTCCTTGGTCACGTGCCATTGTTTTATGGTTCAGACATAACCACCAAAGATAATCAAAGTCCTGGGCAGTGTTGGAACCACAGCCAACTGTAATCCTCACCTGCCCACAGAATGGCTCCCTATGGAAGACGCTGTCGCAGATGAAGTGCCTCGCATTGCCATTGGGGGCGCCCGGTAAAGGCATTTCTGCGAAAACGCGGTTCACAGCCTGTCTATACTTCGTTTCACCTTATGTGCGAGCGAAGGCAAAACTGGAAGCGCGAGCACGGAAGCTCCGTGCGTTCAGGCTTTGCTCGAGCGCGCGAGCTGGGGAGAAATGCAAAAAGCGCTGGTCTCGCGCTTCTAGCTTTGGCTTCGCTCGCAGATAAAGTGAAACGAAGTATAGCTCAAGATCCGCACGTCGCACGGCTGGTGATATCTGTTCCTCAGGAACACCTACCGTTGGGTGGTGCCAGCAGGCTGCAGTAGCACGTAACAGGGTGCATTGCTCTCATGTTTGCTTGGATCGAAGGAGCGCGTTTCTCGGGCGCGGAAGCGCAAGGGCGTTTTTAGCCCGGACTGCTTTTGTGCCATCTTCGAAATAAGGTGCGTCCTCGGATCACCCATAAATAGCCACTGTGCTGGCAGCCGGCGCCTCTAGTGACGATTCTGTCACGCAACCACCGACTGACGACTCGATCCCGCGAGGCCTCCGAGAAGAGCAGGTCAGGACCAGATAAGGCCGCCACGCCTTGCGTGCCTTCGATTGATATGCGGATACCCTAGGAAACAAAAAAGCCCTGATGCAGCGCTGTTACTTCTGTAACTTTCCCTTCCTCTGTATTTCTTCTTCCTCCCCAGTCCAGTTTCGGTTTCGATTTTGAGCAGTTGCATTTTTTTACTTTATTAAAAATATATGTGACGCTGTAGCAAAATATTGATTGGGTAGTCTTCTGACACCATAATGGATCGCCTGGAAAAAAATTTAATATTTTTTTGGGGGTTGTCAGTATCCCTTTAATGACCCCAGGCTAGCGGTTGTACCGCACTAACTAAATTGCTCATCTGCAGCAGAGACACCAGACGCCCACTAAGGCAGACTAACTTCCGGCTGTATAAACATACATGCACCAACTTTTGGAGGCATACGACTATCCTGTTGTATTTCTTGGGACATGCTTGAAAAACAGGTTGTGTGCACTTGCGCCAAGCTAGACAGGGTCCTCAAGAAATTTCAGACGTTTCACGTTGTATCTGCATATATCCTATCAGATTCTCGGACATTACACCCATGTTGTGACCATACGACGCTGTTGGGTAGCATAAGATGGGGTATTTGTTGCACCAGCATTGAAAGAATGATTTGAATGCTCCGCAGTATATAACCGGAGTCTGCCCACGATACATAACTCTTTTGGTAAATCAGTTTATCAACAGAAAACGGCAATCGACCGAGGGATGGCTACCCAGTGAAGAATTCAAGAATTTGGTGAAACAGCCTGGGCACCTTGGGCAAAAGGACTTGGTCTCTACTGTGAAGCTAACGGAATGGTGGAGCCATTCAGGGAAAATGCTTTACTGCTGACTCTGCGGAGCAAAGACTCGTAGAATTGTATGAATGCCGGAGGCACAGAGACCTCGTGGAAAGGTTTGTTTTGGCAAGCTCGTGACAACACTAAAGAAGCATTCCAACCCGTGGCCGTCTGCACCGTTAAGCAGGACAAAATTTCAGCGAAGAGGTCAGGAGGCGAGGGCGCAGATATCGAGCCACGTCACAGCTCAAGTCTTGGGGTTCTGACGGCACCATTGGCAACGAACCAGCATTGCAGGTTCCGCTGGCAAGGGATGAACCCCCTGCGGGACTGGAAGAATAGACCATCTGCCAAAATCTCGAAAGGCAGCATGCAAAGCATAGAACGAATTATCATGGGAATGTCCTGTATGCTCTTCCTTACCCCTCAGAATTTACCATGTGATGCTGAAGAGAGCAAGAAAAAGAGAGATTAGCACAGTTGCTCACCTGCCCTTGCTTTCGTTGTCTGGTACAGTTGGCTCTGTACAACCAGTTCCCAGCTTTCCTTTTGAAGCCGCGGATTGCGCTACATGCTTTGCCACAGGTCTGTTGAATCCAATGTTGCTACCTTTGGAGGTAACGTTGAGACATTGGTCTGTGTGCAGTATGTGCAACATATATTTACAACGACGGCTGTTTGGTGAAAAACATTTTTTTGAAGGCACATAACATGGCACTGCGGGAAGAGAGTGCTGCTCGTTACCAGAAGGATTTGAAAGTAGAGCTCAGATTCACAGAACCTGGAAATGAAAGACAGCATGTAGACAGGCAGACAATGGGACGAGAAGAACACCCGAATCGCGGAGACGTTAGAGGTGCAAGAAGAGCATACTGCTGCCTCCTGCAGGTTTTCAATGTACAGCATAACTTTTGCTACAAAACGGGACGCATAGACACAGCTTGCTTTGCAGAAACACGAATCGAGCGACATCCGTGCTACACCTTATCTGAATGATGAAGAGAGAATATCCGATTCTGACTACAAATTCCCTGGAACTTTGGTAGGTTTATGTGAGCTTAATGCAAGCACCAAATGCGTTGCCCAAATTCGTTGTCACCCTCAGGATTGAAGGTCAAGTTATAGAGTTCAAAGTAGACTTGCAGAATGGCCTGTACCCTCTGGTATATATGTGCCTCGTGGCAGAAAAATGTCGAGCACACCCCTCTCCGCAAGGTCGCATCATCGAAAGTGGGTTTCCCAAACACGGTATTTCTGCAATTCCAAATGCAGGTGCAACCAAATTCAGGTGCCAAGTGGCAGAGTAACAAAAGATTGTGGAGACAAAGCACACTGTCCTCGGCCAAGGTTTTTCTGCTCATTCGGGCAATTGTCTTGCAGTTCCTGAAAAAATTGTCCCACCCGTTGAAAATCGCTGTGGCCCATCGAGAACCGGCTCATGGCCATTTGATACGATGGACGTCGGCAACGCGTTGTGGTGAAATGTGAACTTTAGAGGGGGGTCGGAGCCGAGACCGTTGGACGTTTGCTCGACCTGCATTGCTGTCAAACATTCCCCTACAGTCCTGGGGACGAAGGAAAAAGCAGACACCTTAAAAAGGTGCAGCGAGCTAGATTGACGCGCGCCGTCTGAATGCTTTTCTCACCAGTTTAATTACGCAAATAGGCAGTGTTTATTTGAGAGGGACCCGGTGCTTGTGATTCCCAATGGATTCCAGTCCTGTGCTGGCCCAAGCAGCCCTTCCACCACCAGGGACACCGCTCTGTCCCGACACTTCATAGGGAACACCTACGCTCAAATACGGAATCACTACCCGTTTATTTATTTATACATTTACTCTTAAAAGCCCTATCAAGGGCATTACATAAAAAGGGGGAGTGGGGGGCTGCATGGTTCAAATTATGCGTCTTTCTTCAGTTCTTCATCTTAGCTCGTGGCACTATTGACTTTGCAACCCAAATCAGGGTGTCAGCCATTTGAACGGCCTCATCTAGAGTGAGCAGACGCCTCAAGTCTACCCATTTCGGGAATCGTCGGTTTGAGAGGTTTGGGTAGAGAAGGCACGAGCCTCGCTCGAAAGCCTGTCGTGGTTACTCGCAAGTCCATGGGACGCAAACATTCTTTTCATTCTAGAAACTCTGGAACCATGATTTCGAGGAAGGTGGGTTGGGCACTGGCAACACCATTCATTTCACATTTCTTACCGACAGTGTAGTCGTGACGTCTCCGCCGAACTGTGCTGCTCAGAACTCGCCATAGGACCCCTGCACGCAGAGCTGCGGCATGGAAGGATCGCGACGGCGGCTAATGTGACCAATGTTCTCAAGTGCTTCGCTGCTGTGTCTTGAATGACCTGCACAGCTGGTGTTTTCCCCAGGCACCTCACCCTTTGGCAGCACCGGCGAAGCGCCCAAGGTCAAGCAAGCACCGGGGAGGTCACCATCGAGGTGCCGTAGGAAAAAGCACTCGCCCACGATCGCCGACAGTAGCCATGCAGCAAGTAAAACCACAGTCGCTTGTGGTTCGCTCTTGCTCTTCGGGACAAAAAGGCTGTAGCTTGAGTGCATACAGCGAAAGCTCAAACTGCAAAACCCAGAGATTCTGGGCTCAATCCCCACCCGCTCCTGTTATGATTTGGATGAGCATCGTACCAGCGTGCAGTCGTATACATCACTATTGTGCGAGGCAGATCGAAGAAACTCTGGCAGACTGGAGTCGCGCCGTGTGAATGTCTAGCATCCGATTTGCTTGTTTGCGAAACAAGAGGAACTTGCTTTCTGCGTTTCTTCGGTTACTAATCTTCTTTTGTCTTAAATCTATTTAAATCGACTCATTCTCGCCCTTGTATTGCCACGCTTGCCTCGACAACAAAGTAGTGACGCAAGAGACATATTTATATGAAAGGTGCCCCCTCACTCTCGAGGCACCTGCAACCAGCGAGCACAGACGATAGCAGCGCCGCCCTACAGGACCTGACCCACTCCGGCCACACACGTGCCGAGCTCTGAAATTTTGACAGAGACTGCGCATGCTCAAGAGTTCATACTTCCAAAAGCCCCACAAACAGGCAGAAGTGCAGCAGTGTTGGCTTTCGGCGCTGCTTCTTGGTTGTAATTGGACTACAATTACTTTTGATCAAAACTAACGAACTACAACTGCGAATTGCTTGGAAAATAATTAAGCTAGCAATGTAATTACGGTATTGTAACTACCCCAAGTATGCATGGTGCTAAAGCATGAAATTCGAAATTTCCACCTTTATGCTCAATTAATACGGAATAGACCATTCGTTATACTAAATAGACCTTCAGTCCTAGCGACTGTATACACCTCCCTGGAAGGTCTCCCAGAATTAACAATCGATTCGAAGTCAAGCCGTACTGTCCAAAACTTGTTGTTTTTAAGTACCTACTCCTTTCTGGTTAAAATAATGGACGAGTGGAATAGTTTGGATGTGCACCTTTTTCTTGGGATCAATAATTCGGAGAAGTTTGAAAACGTTTTACTTGATTAGTATTCAAGCACAGGAGGACACTTAAGACTGCTTACGTGAAGGAATGCGAGAGCATTCCTACACGCAGCGGATTCCTACAAGCACCGCGCCACGTCTTCCTATCGCACACGGTGCTCCAGCAGTGACATCATGCTCCCCCACTGTGCAGGCACGGCGAACTCCACCAGCTCCACGCCTTTGGTGATAGCGCATCTGCATTGCTGCGGTTTTCTTTGCGTTTTTTTATGAGGCGCATCCGCTTTGACCTTGAGCACCCCGCCGACTTCCGTGACGAAGCGTCTGATATGACGCATCGCAGCCAATGGAAACGCGTCGAAGTCATTTTAAGTGCCGTTTATTTAAACGCCTGTTTTTCGTGGTCACAGCCAACGCCAGCTGCGCTTCATGGGATAATTAATGCTTTCGCATTAGAAAAAGAAATGCACTAAAGAAATTACCCAAGCATCAAAGAGAATATTGGGAACATACCATAAAATCCCCAGCAAGCTCCCACTCAAAATTTGGAAATAATCATGTAGAACGGGGGGATAGGCGCTCCTTAGGTCAACATGCAGGGGTGGAATGGTTGCGCCATTTGCGCCAGATGCATTTGTCTGCGCCATCCTGCGCCATGTTGCGGAAACTGCGCCATAGCCAGTACCTTGCGCCATTATGCACCAAATCGCAAAACGTGCACAAAAACAATTGTATTTTTTTCTTGGTTTCTGTTTTTATCGACTCGATTGGCAACAATGAGCGCGTTTAGCTTGGTAGGCCTTGCAACCTTTGTTCTGTTAATTTACCCGGTGTATCCCGAGTCGGAAGCGTGTGAAAAAACTCGGGGGTCAGATTCCAAGCGCTACAACACCTGCGACTGGATTGTTATTCTTCAACCATAAGCGGTTAAGCAAGTCGACCAAGGTGAGATCGAGTCGTTAAGCGTCAGATTGCCTGAGGCTCTGCGGCTCGGGATCCGGACGTCAGCCAGTTGAAAACAAATGAGCAAAAGATTCCTCTGAGTACTTCATCGTTAGAATTTGGAACCGCATTCCCGCGAGATAAGTCGTGATTTGATAGAACTGAAACGCGGTCCGATCAGAAACCTTGCCGGCCAGCAGCTCTCACGCGAGCGGTAGATCTGCTCGGCGTGCCTTGCTCCTGCTTATCGCTTCCAATATGGTAACTCCGTTAATCGTAGTCTGCTGCTTCGATGTTGAATTGCACAATAGGATCAACTCGAAATTTGTTGCCCTGTTCCTCCGCGCAACTGCACGTCCGTTGCTTACGCACGTCACGTGGTTCGCACATATAATTACTATGTCAAGCATGTGTGGGTTGTGCGATAAGCAGTGCTGGTTTGCATTTTGAGCAGTTGAAAGCCACTCGGAACATATCAAGGACACTATCTTCAGAAACATATGGTACTTGCTTTTTGGTTCACATTAAGGCTCACAAAGTTTCCAAGTTTTCGCATCTGTTACACTGTTATCCTGTCTACCTAGGTCCCTAACCACTCATGTTCATCTGTGCTGCTAAGCACAATTGAAAATGCTCCCGTGCTTGTCTAAGATGAAAGCTGATCTCAGCTGCTCCCAGCCTGCTCCAGAATGTAGTTTTAGCAGTTCCCAACCTGCTCCAAAACGGCTGTTTCAGCTGCTTCCGTGGCTGCTCCCAAGTCCATTTCGTGAGTTCCACCCCTGAATATGTAATGGTATGCCCTATGTGTATTTTCCACATGTTACAAAATTGAGGGGTGGGCACTTATTGTGGGACAGACGGATGCTCGGTATTTTATGGTAGGTAAACATGCTGCACATGCTCGCCTTCCATAAATAAAAGATGCGAAGTAAGTACCCAAAATAAGGCGTTTGTGGGATGCACATTTGAAGTGCCATTTGTTTTAGTAATTCTTGCTTTCGAACAGTTTCTGCTGCAGATGCCAGCACAGAGCAGTATGTTTACCTACATTCCCGGCATTCCCTTCGTGGCTTGGGTAATGTGGCAAAAGGTCTACTAAAACATTTTCAAATCTGACGATTCTTTTTTTTTTTTTTTTAGTCATCTTAGCAATATAGAGCACCTGGTCTTTAGATATTTGTTTATCTAATCATTTTTTTACATTTCAGAAGCTCTTACTTGCGGTTCCTATGTATGCGTTCTAACCCAATGTCGGTTTTTGCTTTAGCTAAAACTGCCAATTTGTTTCGTTACCTGTATACTCCCTTCACCCCCAAGCTGAGACTGCAGTGGAAGCTATGTCCTCGTTGGACCAGTCGTACGCCTCTCTTTTGCCACATAATCGCGCTCCCGCCCATACCCACTTGCAGGGAGCCGGGTCAGGAGGGAGATAAGAGAGAGGTGGCTGATAGGCACATAGCTCCAGTGCAGTCTCGGCCTAAGGGTGAAAGGAGCATAGCCCAAAGGCTTCACCTGAATGCTGGTGACTTCTCGATTCCAAAATGCTATCTCATTTTCCCAGATTCATTCGTTAAGTAAGAAAATTGTTAATTACCGTAGAAAACCGCGCATCCGCCCCTTCCACATTGAGCGCCCATTCCCAAAATTGTAAGATCTGAGAAAATACGCACAGTACATTTATATGGAAAATTGATGACCGGTCAAGCGCCCATCCCCCATTGTCTCGCGATTATTTCTAAATTTTGAGTGGGCGCTTGCCCGGTATTTTACGGTAGATTGATGCCAAAACCTTCATGATCTCTGTTTGTTTGGTTTCTTTTCCATTTTCCCCCTTTTTTTTTCTCACCACCCAAATGCGATGTTGGGGGCGGGAAGCATGCTGGGCGTCTGGCAATTGGGTACACTTGCATCGAACAAGCGGGTGCATTCGCGTGTGAATACTAGAGTCGCGACACCTGCACGATTCTGTGACACATTCTCTAGCTCTGAGGGGTAGGAAGGGGGATTGTTAAAACCATTTGAGTTATGGGACAAGCTCCCTTCTGGATTCCAGGAAACATTGCTGTCAGACATACACACTTCACTACTTGTTCTGTGTATAGGAATGTGTAAAACTGGCAGAAGTGTTGAACTGTGCTGTTGGCATTCTTTGAACCAGTATGCAATCCAATGTACAGAGGTTTTACTCTTTATTTTCTGCCAAGTTTGTTAAAACTAAAGAACAGAATTGAAACCAAGAGCATACCTCCTGAATGGTACATAAGGTGTTAAATGTTTAAGAGTGTTGGGGATGACTAGTGTTTGTGTCATGTAGAAAGTCATCTGATATATATGATTGAAGCTAAATAGGCATAGAATGTAGTACAGTCGCCGACCAATTCTTCAGACTTCGCAGGGACCGAAAAAATGTACAAATAACAGAGCAGTCCGAAAAATCAGCAGATTAAGAAACTTCATTACGTCTAAGCGGGCTTAAAAAAGCCGTCAATAGTGCCTTATTTCAAATTACGTCTCCGCTTGCATTCGGCCACTTTCTAATAGCTTGAGAATCGCTGCCTTTTTTTCTAGTACTTTCTGCGCTTAGCAACATTTCGCGGTGGCAGAACTTTCCGTGCTTAGCAACATTTCGCGGTGGCAGAAAAACAGATGGGACCATGACATCCAAGCCAGCGTATTCTAAAAAAATAATTCACCAAGACGAGATGAAAATCGCAGGTCCACAACTGAACAATTGAACAAGTCTGAATTATCGGAGTCCGAAAAATTGGTCGGCGACTTATCTGGTATGAAGCTATTTGCCTTGCAGCAACGCTTTCACTCGCACCCGGAATTCTGTAACATCTACTCTGTGCAGTCCACTGAAGTGCCCTTTTCAAAGAAATAAATAGATAAGGGTAGAAAATCTAAGCAAACATCCTTTATTTACATCCACACTTTTGCTCCCGAGCGAGATTCACTGTGCTCATAAAACTCCAAGTAAAAAAAAAATGTAAATACAGTGACGAACAACCACAAAGACAACAGGCAAGCTGCCTGCTTATGCACTCACTCAGATCACTGCAAGATACCACATACACTCGAGAGAAGAACACCTTCAAGCTCGTTTTCGGGTGGCGGTGGTCGTAATCACAATAGGTACATGTATACTTTGTGCAAAACCCAAAAATAACTGGGCATCACTGCCCAGACAAAGTGGGTAGAGCGCTATTCAGTCTGTGGCACCGTCCACACAAAGGACTCGGCCCCAGTGGACATGGACAGCAGTCTAAAGTGAACAGCATGCCCACCCCACCCACCCCACTGGGCATAACTGTCATTCCGAAGTGGGTAACACTGACCAGCATCTTCCTCCCGCAGTGTGTAGCACTGTCCGCTCAAAATGACCAACACTGGGCAGCATCTTCCACCCAGTGTGTAGCACTGTCCGCTCAATGTCATCAACACTGGACATTAGTTTCCACCTGGAGTCTGAAGCACTCGGCCAACACTGGGCAGCAGTTCCCACTCGAAGTCTATGTCAAGCACTGTCTGCTCGAAGCGGCCAACACTGGGCAGCAGTTTCCACGTAAAGTCTGTGTCAAGCACCGTCTGCTTGAAGCGGCCAACACTGGGCAGCAGCTTCCGCCTGAAGTCCGTGTGTAGCACTGTCCACCCAATGTGTAGGCGGCACTAAGTGGCACGTCCACTATTCAATGGCAGGCAACGGAGTCCACCACCCAAAGAGGGACAGAGGAAGTCTTAAATGAGGCGGCCCCTGCACTCCTCGGCACCACACTGGCAGTACATGACTCGTTCTGGCACACTTCCCACGTCGTAGTTGTAATCCCACGTTAGCTCCATGCCGGCGCGGATGTACCTGCGGGGTGCGGGAAAACTCGTTACATGCTTGATTTGCATCGGTACACGGATGCTGGTGTTTTAGATGCGGAGCATCTCTTGCTCGGGTCTATGTCCCGCGGCGTCGGCGTTGTAGTCGGCACTCGAACTACGCACGCGCAACTCTCCTCCTTCCCTCTCTCCAACAGCTGCGCGTTACTCTCTCCGCTCTCTCTTTCTACCAGCTGCGTGCACTGCGCATGCGTTCGCTTCTCCTCACACCGCGCGCGCACGCGCAACTCTCCTCCTCTAGTCTCCTCTCCTTCAAGTGTGAAAAAAAATAAACGGCGAGCGGCGAGCGTTCCAAGTTTCTCTGCCGCGAGCCGCGACGAAGGCTCGCGTAGGGGGTAACGCTAGGGCAGTCGGTGGCGCCATCTCTCGACGTCAGCACGCAACTGACTCTTTCCTCGGAACCAACACGATGCTCCGCATCACCCCATGGTTCCCCTCGGGAAGATGGTGTAATTTTTTTACTTTAAATTTTGTGCCTTCATTATGCTCTCTCTTCTCTATACACTTAACAGGCTGCACGAAACGTCCTGAAACCCAGGAATCGCTCAAACAAAAGTTGTGCATTTTTTATGCTTATAATGCAATTAAATGCAAAGGTGCAAGCGAGCTGGACAAGAATGACGAAAATAATCCCAGGAGAAGGGGAACAAGAGGGACAATGGACAAACACAAATCTCCAAACACAGCTAGGCGACTGGCGCGCGACCGAAAAATATCCGCCTGGTCCGGGTATTGAACCCGGGACCTCTCCATTTCCAGTGGAGCACTCTACCAACTGAGCTAACCGGGGGTTAGACGTCGGTAGAGCAAACAGGTTTTATCAGCTGCCACCAGTCTAACACCAACAAGGGTGAAAGGCTTCCATTTTAAGGTTATGATTATAATGCAATTAAATGCAAAGGTGCAAGCGAGCTGGACAAGAATGACGAAAATAATCCCTGGAGAAGGGGAACAAGAGGGACAATGGACAAACACAAATCTCCAAACACAGCTAGGCGACTGGCGCGCGACCGAAAAAGATCCGCCTGGTCCGGGTATTGAACCAGGGACCTCTCCATTTCCAGTGGAGCACTCTACCAACTGAGCTAACCGGGGGTTAGACGTCGGTAGAGCAAACAGGTTTTATCAGCTGCCACCAGTCTAACACCAACAAGGGTGAAAGGCTTCCATTTTAAGGTTATGATTATAATGCAATTAAATGCAAAGGTGCAAGCGAGCTGGACAAGAATGACGAAAATAATCCCTGGAGAAGGGGAACAAGAGGGACAAAGGACAAACACAAATCTCCATTTGGAGATTTGTGTTTGTCCCTTGTCCCTCTTGTTCCCCTTCTCCAAGGATTTTTTTCGTCATTTTTTATGCATTTCCTTTTCTACCCCATCGCAGAATAAAGTGACTTTGGTAACTCTAATGATGCTCGTGCATAATTATAAAGATTTGAAGCTCACAAAAGGGGAGAGGCAAACAGAGTGCCAATTAAAATGTCAAAAATCAATAGCAGCTCGAGGATGAAATGGCTGTCGGTCAAGTTCTTTCACTCCCTTTCAAGTTTTCACTTTGAAAGGAAACAGATTCAATTAACAAAATCATGTCAGTTGATTTCAATTAGATACACATTGAATGTTTGAACAATGCTTTATATCCATTGTTAGCCCCAAGCGGTTTAACCCCTTAAGTGCCACATTTTGTTTTTCCAAAAGTAACCTCAAAGTGCCATTTTTTTTATTTTGAATTTTTATTCCTTTAGTATTACACATAAAATTTGAAAAGTTTATTACGCAAAAATCAGCGGAGGCGAAAAAAATATTTGCCAACTAAAACGAGTGCTGCCATCTATGATCAGCGCCGCAAAACTACTCTGACGAGCCTAGCTTGTCCATGGAATTAAGGGCTACCGAAAAAACCACTGGACGAGCTGAGCTCGTCCATGGCATTTTTAGCCAGAAAGTGGCCGACGAGCTCAGCCCGTCCAAGGCACTTAAAGGGTTAAACATGCTTTAAGGAAACAGAAATTATGAAATTAATGGAGCACTAGAGCCTTAAGGGTTGCTATGTCTTGTAATGTTTATTTTTTGAGAGTTAGTGTATATTTCAACTACCTCACAAGCCTACGTTATTGACAGGTACGACAAAAATAGTGAGTGAACAAAAATCATCTTCAGAATAAACATTGAATCAACAGTAGAAGGGTGGTAAGCTGGGCTAGTTGGTACTGGTTACACATGATTAAATCAGCGAACAACGTTGGGAAACTGTTGAAGAAAACAGAAGACAGGAAAGACGCTGAACTCACAACTCAATGTATCTTCGAAAGAGAAGAAGAAAGAAAATGACACAGAAAACACAGGCACGTGCAAATGGCTAGCGAACTCCGGAGCGCGCTCCAGGGCGCGAGGCTATAGCTGTAGACATTCAGCGCTTTAAGAAGGATATTTCTTTTTGTGATAAAGCCAAGGATGGCTGACTCACACAGCGCTCCCCCAAACCTTGTATAATAAACGCCTCATAAATTTCTCTGGTAAGTTTTTCCTGAAATCTACCAATAATATTAGTATTAGCCAATGTTGGACTACATGAACAATTTCGACAGTGTAAAGGCAAGTGACCTCCTACGTTGGATCTAAGTGATAGGGAATGTTCACGAAGCCTGTCGTTAATACACCGTCCAGTTTGACCAACATAAGTTTTACCACATGACAACGGGATGCTGTACACCACGCACGAGGTACAGGGCACAAACGGTGAGACATGTTTTTTGTTACACTTGTGTCTGGATACCTTTTCTATGCCGATATGAACCTTTGAACAAATTTGGGCCATTTTTTGGGGGGCAGAAAAAACCACCGGTACGCCGTATCATTGAGCTACATGTTTTAGGTTATGAGATACCTTGTGTAGGTACGGGACCACAACCACCCGTTTTCTCTCAACATCGCGCCTAGGATTTTCTGCTCCATTTACTTTTTTAACCAAGACACGCACCACTTCACTTAAAACCGGCCAGGGAAAGCCAGAAGACCGCAGTCTTTGAATTTGGGCATTAAAGCTATCCTTAATACAATGAAAACAAGACTTTTTAAGAGCTGAGCCAAGGCATGAGAGTGCAATACCCCTCTTTACAATTTTTGAATGTGCCGAGGCGTAAGGTAAAATGCCCTTTTTTGAACGTGGGGAGAAGGACCAGCATAAGTGGTTGGTGCAAAGTGAGAGCGAAAGGTCTAGAAATTGTAAGACGCCATCCCTAGGCTCTTCATAGGTGTACCTGAGACCAAAGCTGCACTTATCGAAAATGTCCATTACACCACTAACTACGTCTCGTTCCACACTATTATCAAAAAGAAGCAAAAAGTCGTCAACATATCTAAACACCTTTGTCACAGCAGAGCTTAGGACTAGTGCAATAGAACTATCAACTCTGGCAAGAAAAATATCACTTAGGACTGGTGCAACAGACGAGCCTACACACACTCCGGAGTTTTGAAGAAAAACATCATTATGAAATCCTATGAACGTAGAATTCAAATAAAACGTTAACAGTTCAAGAAAGCACTCTGTAGAGACTCCACTCGAGTTGCGAAAGGATAGTTCATCATTCTCCTCAATGCAGGTTTTTACAGAGTCAAGTAAAATGTCATGGGGAAGTGAGTAAAAAAGGTCCTGAACATCAATACTAAACATGCCATGGTTGCCAAACTGATCAGACTTCAAAGTTTCGACAACTTGTTCAGAATTTTGAACCTGGAAAGGGTCCCTAATACGCAGACCTGACAGATGTTTTTGCAGGTAGGCAGACACCTGGCGCTGCCATGTGCCTCACTCGGTGACGATGGCACGAAACGGGCAGGCGTCCTTGTACGTCTTGGCGCTGAAGAAAACTTCAAGATGTAATCTTTCCGCCTTTTTAACTCGTCCAGCCAGTTGGCTCAACGACAGGCTTTCACACAATCGC